>JBAJHW010000002.1:141044813-142244813 GCA_037013535.1 Intellagama lesueurii
CTTTATATGTCACAGCTGAATGACATCCAGTCATTAATACACACACATGTCTGAAATTTCTGCACATACCAATTCCACATCATATATGCAGAGAATAAACTGGTGGCTTGTTGTAACTTCTTGCTGCATAATTTAAAGCAGCCATTCTCAACCTTTTCTTGGCCGTGGCCCTTTTAGAAGCACTTCTCAAGTTCCAGGGCCCCCCTGTCAAACAAGGAAAGCCTTCGGCTCTGTGCAAACAAGGATACAGAATGAACAGATAAATCTGTGGCCCCCTTCAAATGTGCCAGGGGCCCCCCAAGGGCCATATGCCCCCCATTGAGAATGGTTGATTTAGAGTGTACAAAGAAATAGTCACTTGCAATTAGTTACCTTCTCCACTAATGACGGTATAACTATATTACGTTTGTAACACCAAGAAGGATATCTTCAGTTCTGTTGTCATATAATTGTGTTTTTAGCTATCCTTATAGTTTTAGATGATGTACAGAAATTAAGGAAGTGAAAATATGGAATTTGGTTATTGGGCACTTTGATGCTTTGTTACTGAGTGCTTGGGAAGTTGACCAAAGAGGCAGAGGTCAGCATGTAAAAAGATAATTCACACCTTCAAACTGACCTCATGTTATTGGACACTTCAAAGAAAAGATTTCCGTGCTCATTTCAAAGGGCAGATAGAGGTGGACCCTTCCCTGCTTATCTTTTACCACTGTGCCTATTAAAACAAACCCCAAAAGGATTCTACCACTTTTATCTGTCACCCTTAACTTGACAGAAACCAGTTCAATTCCTTTCCAGACAATCATGCAGATTTGGTGATGGGAATGAGAGCAGGTCAGGAAACTACCCTTTATTTTGACTGGACATGAAAGGGGTTAAGAGATTTCTGGTAACAGATGGCTAACGGCTCATTTACTTGTATAAAAGAAAATTAGGAAAACTGGTTTGTTAGCCTAGCTTATCTCTGAGGAGACAGAACTTTGCTCACCCTGAACTATGCCATCTCTCCACCAAGGCATGAATATTAGATAGAATAGCCAAGCTTTTATTATTTTCTAGCATGCTTTCTTCTTGAATGCTGTACGTAAGTCTGTCTCCACATTTGCTCCTTCATTTTTGAATAACTCTTCTTATAACTGATGGAGAATGTTACCTTTCAATTTCCTCCCTTCCTCCCTTCCTTCCTTCAATTTCTTTCAAGCAGTTGTCTGGATTTTGGCTTAGAGGCTTGGGATTCTAAAACCAGTCCTTGCCTTGAGCATCTTCTAAGAGGATTCTTCAGGGTTTGGGTACGGGAGTGGTGTGCATCCTTCCTTTCCCAAGGAAGGCACCTTGCTTCTCTCAGTGCCTAGCCTTGGGGATTCCTTTTTGCGTTAGCAATATTCAGCTCCGATAGTCTTCCCCACAGTTAACTCTTCCTGAGTCCTCCCGCTCCAAGGTAAGCGAGGGTAGTGTGGCTAAGTAGCTATAGAGAGGGAGTCCTGATCAGAAAACTGTGACATTGTGGTGGCCAGGTTTTCTTTATACAGGATATGTAACCTAGCTACTTGTAAGCATTTGGAACAACAGGCTATCATCTTATATGTTTTTGGATGTTTTCCTGAAAAGTGGTGGTGGTGGTGGGAAACCCATATCTGTGGAGAATTGGTTACATGGATCTACCATGGATGCCTGAAACCGCAGATACAAGGGGACCCCTATATACCCAACATACAAGGGGACAGGACAAAGGCCACAAGGGGATCCCTTGTATGCTGCATATGAGGCTGTGACAAACCATTAAGAAGTGAAACCGCAGATACCGATCCTGCGGATATAGGGTCTTACTGTACAAGTAGATATTTTATCACTTATGAATAATGAGAAAATAAAGTGTTCCTCTTGAAAAATTCTAGTGATACGAGTAACATTACTTTGGGGGAGCTTGGCAGTATAACTGTAATTAATAAGTTTTAGAAGTCACTTTCCAAGCTCTGCTGAAAACATGTATATATTCAGATATATGTGATTACTTCAGCACTTATGATTTTCTTATACACTTAATCAATGAGCAACTTTTGCTACACAATGGCCAAAATCCTTTTGTTTAGCATAGTCAATTGCACTAAAGTACTGTAAGTCCTTTGAATCAATCAAGATTTACTGAGACAACTACTCTGTCAGTTCATTGGATTAAAATGATCCTAACTGAGACCTGCTTTAGCATAGTAACTTGTAGTTACAGTAGGCCCATCTGAATCAACAGAACTTATGGAAGAGCTGACTCACCGAATCTCTATTGATTCAATGGGCCTACTCTAGTGCAATTTGCTGCCCTAAGCAACAGGATTTTGGGGAAGGCCTAATGTTCTGTCGTTGGGTGAATCTCCATCTCTTCTTCAGCCAGTTGCCCAATGCCTTGATGTAGCTCTCTGCTGGAGTTCTCTAGAGTGTAAGCTCAGGTGGCCAGAGGGACTCAGGGGATGTTCAAGAGATCAATTAGAACCAAGGGTAGCAACTGGGCATACCATATTATACCCACCACACTGACATCCATCTTAGGGCACATCTATGGTGCTGTCCTTTTCCCCCCAGTTAATTAACCTGGGATAAATGCCACTTGTTCTCTCCAGCGCAATTGTTGTGCTAGCCGGCAGGCGTGAGTCCACCTCAGGCAGCAGATATTGGATGTCGTGAAAGAGAACCACACTGTTATTTAACAATATTACTTCCAAATTTAGAGAGAGGTGCTTATAAGATTTTCTGCCCCATACACCAAAAGAACCTGACTGACTCTGGATACTAAGTCGTGTGACATGCATGGGGGCAGGGGTGCCACTTGCTGTTGAGCCTCAGGCAGCAGAATACCATGGGCCAGCCCCGGGGATGATGGCAGCGATCACCCAACCCATCATGGGAAGGCTGCCAGCTTGAAGAAGACAGGTTCAGAGTGACATTTTCAGCATGCTGCTTGGCAGGTGAGAGAGGCCTCATGGCTGGCAGAACACAACAAGCATTACTGATAGCTGCCTGGGGCAGCAGTATTCTGTCATGGTTTTACACCTCTGACACATATCTGTGACCTCAGGCAACTCATGACTTTCTCTTTCAGCAGGGGAGGGGGTGATAAAGCACACACACACCCCAGACAAATGATCTGCCTTTAAGGCTTGGTGATGTCAAGAAAACTTTGAAGCATTCTGTATAAACACAATGCTTTGCAATGAGATTTAAGATCACCTGAGAGAGACCTCTTGGTTACAAAACAAAATTCTCTCCCTTAACTGCTGACAAGGACACACAAATTATGCTAACCTTGTTGCCAGAAGGGGCAGTTCAGGGGCCCTAGTCCTCCCGCCAGCCCTGGACCTGATCTCATGTAGTCCTCAGCCTAATTTCAAAAGCGGTAATCATTACCATGAATAAATACACTTTAAAAATATTTTTTTACACTGCAGTTTAAAGGGGACAGTGTTAAAATGATTCTTACACACTGCAACTAAGTAAAAATACAAATAGGCAGGCATGAAACACATAGATATTGGGTGTAGCCCAGTCCCTCTCCTTGTTTGTGTGTCCTCCCTTCCAAAGGAAGGTATACTGCCTCCTATAGTTGCTCAGCCACAACTCTAAGACTGATACATAGAATCCTCCATGACCTTTCTGGGATGGAGTGACTATCAATCTTGTTGATATATATAATCATGCAACACAGTATATATCTGATTATATGTATGTTTAAATGTGTTTACTATGAAAGACCAAAATGTTGTATTTGCCTAGCATAGGATTCTTCTGACCAATCAGAATGTGTCTGGAGTCAGCCAGGCAGGTGTCAGTCAGACGTCTGTCCGACAGGGTCTCACATGATGTGTATCTCAGACAGGGCTAAACATGTAGTCAGATAAGGTACTCAGCCAATATGTGGCATTGATAGGGACAACCATGTCACGCGAAATGGAGATTCAGGCTAGCGAGACTGTTGGAGGTCAACTAGACATCAGGAATTGAGAAAGGGCAGCTTGGATTAACCTTGGAGAAACAGGAAAAAACGAGGAGAAAGGACTAGGCTACGCTCGATATCTATGTATTTCACTTAGTTGCAGTGTGTAAGAATCACTTTAATACTGTCACATTTAAATTGCATTGTAAACTATGAAAAACAACAACAAAAGTGCATTTATTCACAGTAATTGTTACTACGAGGCAGCCATTCCTGTGCGTCTCTCATTTCTAGCTAATTTCAAAAGCAGCCTGCAACCAAGTAAGTCAAGTCACTGCAAAGGAAGAGGAAGACTGCCGGACATGAACAATGAGATGGATTACTACCTGCGCCTTTTCTCCTTGAAAAACATTAATGGGGGTGGGTGGGGTGGAATTAAATGAAAGCATCTCAAACTTCCGATTTCTTCCTCTTTTTGACTTTTTAAATCAGCTTTAATAAAATATGGTTTGCGTGGCTGGGAGGGATCTTTCTGGGCTGGGGTGCCTATCAGTCTATCAGCACTAACCAATCATTCTCTCCTTCCTCTGATTTCAAAGAGAGCCCCAACTCTCTGCTGAGAGCAGTTTTCCCTTTCTAGAGTCTGTTGTTGAAAGTAGTCATGTTTGTCAGTTTGCTCTTTGATCTGTTCACAACTGTAAGTACAGAAAATGTTTTTTATCTTTTCTACTATTAATGTCTTAGAGTGAGTAATTGAGGCTGTAAGTGCCAGTTAGTGAGAAAAGGGCAGCCATAACAAACTCTTCACACAGCAAAGGCACATGGCGGCTTATGCCCCTCCACCATACAGTGTCAAATTTATACCCAGGCTAAGTAAATGACAGTTTAGGGCCTCCAGTAATAACAGGCCCGTAAATGATACACACATGCATGCTTTACTAACTTTCAGGTTTTTACCAGTATCATTGTGGTGTTGTGGATGGAGTGTCAGACAAGGACTCAGGAGATCTGGGTTCAAATGCCATCTCAGCCATGGAAACTCATTCAATCATACCACGTACCTTGAAAATCACTTTGTTGGCACTTAATAGCAGCAACAACAGGGCCTGTTACGCATGACAGAGTTCAGCATCTCTTCATCTGGCCTTGCCCACATGCGCCACTTAGGCAGCCACCTCAGTGGCCCTAATGCTGGCCCTGGCCCTGTTTTTACTGTGTTTCTCATGCCCCACCTCTGTAAAGGGACAGACCAGTAAAATGTCAAAAATTAACTAAGAGCAGAATTACCTATAATGTATACTTAATTTTTTTAAAAAAACAGAGAACGCAACATTAATATCCCAGACTTGTCTCTTGTGAAAGCATGCCTCCCATAGATGACTCAGGTTAGGAGCTTGGCCGATCCCATTGACACGACCTTTTTGTTCTCACACCAGGATGTAAAGAGAGGATTCCCTGTTCTTTGCCTTCTTGGCAAATGGGCCTGTTTTTAAGGCCTGGAGTGCAGATGGGTCCCAACATGCCTTTCTGATGGAGCGCCGGCTTAGGGCAGGGCCTTGGGGAGCATCATGTTGTTCCCTGCATGTTCCGTCTTGTCTGTGGCCGAGGAAAAGGAAAACAGCACAGCACAGGCGAAAGAACAGCACAGGGATAAAGTAGCGAATGGTGCCCTCTCACACTCGCAGAATCCAGACAGGATTCTAGGCAAGCCAGGTAACTTTTGTACTTAGGACGAAGAAAGAATTGAATATGTGTTTCCTAGTCTTCAAAATAAATAAATAAATAAAGTAAAAGAAGAACGCATTGACCTCTCTCTCTCTCTCTTATATCATCTAAAATTAGCCATTGGAGGCAGGTGCTGCATTCTTCCCAATAGGAGGGGCAGTTCTGAGGGAAGCACTATGTTTGTGCCTTGATTCTGCAGGGATCAACTCACACATTGAAACTGGCCAGGTAAAAATGCAAGTGGAGTAAAGCTGGTCTATATATAAGCCTGGTTGGTTTCCATTCTGACTAGAACCCAGCTGCCAGAAACTACATCTTCACACAGAGCAGGACACAAGGTTTCATAGGTATTCCTTCTGTCATTAGCAGCAGTCAGTGTGGCTTTGCTATTGGAAATGTGGAAGGGCTCTAATCGTGCCAGTTCATCTTGGCAAAGTATTCTGCTGTCAACTTAGGGTGCGGTTACATGTCAAAATACTCCTGAGTTTAGCAAGCTGGGAATCGATTTTTACATGATGTACAGCTGAGCATGAATATTTTTGGCTGGGAAGCATGTTTATTTGTTCAAGATGTGAGGTATTTTAAATGGCCTTGAGAGGGTCCTTTATTTTAACATGATTGGGTATGCAATTTATTTTGAATCATTTTGGCATGTCTGCTTGCCTGTGTTGCAGTAAATTGTGTCTGTAGGGTTTGTTAAGGAATGGATGCCAGGATCATGAGTTATGGGCAGCAGGGAAACCTTGCAGTCTGATCTCATACATACAGAGACACACATATACTCTCTCTGTGTGTGTCTGAACTAGCACTATCCCAGTTTGAAAGAAATGAAATGTAAATATTAAATATTTATGATTATGAGAGACAGCCAGCGTGAGGGTGAGCAGGCACTGGACGAAGTCTCAAATGCAGTAAGTTTGCAGTGCCTGCCTGCCTGCCTTCACACTGCTTCCCTCTCACAGCCACATGTGCTGCTGTCTCCAATATTATTTTTAATATTTTTTTTATTTTTTATTTCTTTTAAACTGGGATAGTGTCATTCAGTATTACAGGTAGAAAAGAAATATAACGGACCAGGCTGCAAGATTTCCCTGCAGCCTGAAGCTCGTGATCCTGGAATCCATTATAATGGACAAACTCCACAAGTCAAGCATACATGCCAACATGAGGGTGGACAGGCATAGGAGAAAGCCTCAAATGCAACGATTTTAAAAGCCACCCTCCTCTAGAGCAGTTTGCCCATGAACAGTAGATTGTAGACAGTGTAATAGTTGTTTAAATGGTCTAAAAGATAGTGTATCCCCCTCAACTGAAATACAACACAGATTAAAAATAGATTAAAAGTTGTCCCAAGAGGACACACACCCAGACCCGAAAACCACTTGACTATCACATGACTTTAAACTCATTTCAAAAACCAGGATCCAGTTCCCAATTGTTTTCAATAGCGTAACCCTGCTCTTAGTAAGGGATTTTAATTAAACAGTTACTTGCTTTCTAACCTGACAGTTAATGGATTCAGGGCTTGACTCCATGGTTGGGAGCCTTTAAGTTGGAAGAGCAGTCAAGAGTGATTTTGCTCTCTGTGTGTTTGTGCATGTAGGCGCACATGTGCACCTTGTTTGGCTTGGCTTGGCTTTTTACAAGGGGGCAAGTGGAGCAGTGGTGGCAGGAGGAGTCCAGAGGGGGCAAGGGATGTTTTAGTTTGCTTTTCTCTTAAGGGTCTGGTGGCAAGCCGATTAAGAAAAGTAAACAAAAATCCACTTCATTGCCCCCTGCTGTTTCCTCCTGCCAACACTGTTCCACTTGCCCCTTGTAAAAAGCCAAGCTATGCACACAGAGGCATAAAGACAGCTGAATCCACTGGGTAGACTCTCAAGTGGACCTTTAGAAGAAAAGCACAGAAAACCTTCCAGGACGAAGCTTTCCATTTCTAGAAATATCAGGCCATATCAGTACTCACTTTTGTTGCCAGCAGTTTAGACATTAATGGCTGTGTGTTGCGTTATTTTGAGGGGACAGCACATTTACACTGTTATACAAGTTGTATACTGCTTTACATTGTAGCCAAGTGTCATTTCTTCAGTGTTGTCACATGAAAATATATACTAAAATGTTTATGAAATGTGAGGAGGTGTACTCACTTCTGTGATATACTGTAACACCCTGTCTTATTTTTGGGGAAACACGGTACAAGAGAACAAAGTGCTCTAGCTCACCCAAGAAGCTTCAAGGCTGGGTGGTGATCTGAGCTCCACCTAAGATGAAACTCTAACCATGACACACACTAGGAGTAAGAGGATGTGTGGTTAGTTATTTGCAAAGGTGCTTTTTCAGTCCTCCAGTGAAGTACTTCAGACATTTACACCATCAGCTTCTTTTTAATAAAACCCAAACAGAGCAGTGCTTATTCCTTATGCAAAATCATTAGCCAAATAGTAGCAGATGTTCATTCACAAGAAAACAAGGGTTTCTTTTTGCCACCCATCTTCCCTCTGACTGCTTTTACCAACAGAAGTGACAATTTTATTTAATAGTGGTTCTCCCCATTATTCCCTCCATTACTTAAGCAGTTTCTCAGAATGAATGGAGTTTCACAACACAAACACCTGGGAGGCAATAAAAGGAATTTATATGTTGTTAGCCTTTTATAGCTGTCTGAAGTCAACTCTGAGTTGTTTTCGTGAAACAAAAAGCATCTATATCATGAGATGGGCAAAATGGAACATGCTCTGATAGGAGAAGCAATTTTTAAAAAATCCTCTTTCTGTTTTTTAACCCTCCCCCCTCTTTTACCTGATTTAAAATGTCCATTAGATATTTTTTGACCTAGGGCGCAGTTACACTATGGAAATGAATCAGGAGGTGGATCAGGGGATTTGAAGTTGGTTTAAAGTCACGTGATAGTCACATAGTTTTTGGGTCAGTGTCTGCGTCCTCTTAGGAAAACATTTAATCTGTTTTTAAACTGTACTGTATATTGGTTGAGGGGGCTACATGGGTTTTTAGAATCATTGCATTTGAGGCTTTGTCCTGCGCCCACCTGCCCTCACACTGGCTGCCTCTCACAGCCACTTGCTGCTGGGATAGCATAAGTTCAGTATTACAGATAGAAAACAAAACAGATTAGACTGCAAGGTTTCCCTGCAGCATCTCTCTCTCTCTCTCTCTCTCTCTCACACACACACACACACACACACACACACACACACACACACACACACACACACACGGGTGGAGAAGGAGAGGGAGTGATAAACGGGCAACCAGGACTGGCAGGAGGGAAGGCATCCCATTGAGCAGCAAAGAGAAATTGACAAGACTGGCAGTTTCTAGGTTTGCAAAGGAGGGAACCTTTTCCTCCACTGAAGCTTTCGCTCTCTGATCGAACTGCAAGATTTCCTTGCAGCCTGAACCTCGTGATCCTGGCATCCATTACTTGACAAACCCCATAGGCACAATTTACACCAACAGAGGCATTCGTATATGTTGAAACTATTCAAAATAAATTAATTTCGCAAGTTATTTAAAATAAATTACTCGCAGCCAAGTAAAATACCTCACTTTCCAAAATAACGCTTCCTAAGCAATAAATAAATAAATTGATACTTCTCTGTGCCTCATTTAGTCAGAATTTTGTAAATCAATTTCAAACATGCTAAACCCAATTGAAAAACAGTGTTTTTTTCTATTGTACCCCTAGAGAAGAATATTCATGTGACAAGCCCCCCATACTGAGATCTAGCTCAACAGTGTCCCCTAAGCATCTGAGAAGTTCACTATATACTTCCAAATGCATACAAAACTTTAGCTGCTTTGAAAAGCAATATTTGAGCTAGCTAGCTCTTTTTGATGCAGCAGGGTGTCATACTACTTAACAAAATAACCTCAAATCAGTCCCTGCCTAAGGGTCTGGGTTTTGAAACTAAACTCAGGTTCCCTTAAAAGTGAGGCTCTGTCTTCTCCTTGTTTTCTGAAAATCTCTAATCAAGAGCCAAGATGTTCCCTCTATCAGACTACCCTTTCTGCAATGATTTCTGTCTTTCTGTGGAAAACATTTGCAACTCACTTGAGCTAAACTGCCTTTCAGTGCAATGGATGGGGACCAGAAGACAAGCAAATTCAACAATCCCACACCCAGAATTCCTAATGAAAGAGATAAAGGTTCCACATGAATACCATGTATTGTGTGCTGCCAAGTCAATTCTGACTTATGGCAACCGATTTCAGGGTTTTCCAGGCAGAGAATACTCAGAAGTAGTTTACTATTCCCTTTTTCTGGGGTGTGTGTGTGTGTGTGTCCTGGGGCAGTGCAGCTTGCCCAAGGCCACACAGGCTGGCTGTCCTGGCAGGAGGCACAGTGGGGACCTGAACTCCCAACCTCTAGCTTCATATCTCACTGAGCCACCCAGCCAGCTACTATGTATTATGTACTTTATATTATTTTCTCTCTTGCTGAGGAAACAACAGCTTTGGGAGAAGGTGGGGTGGGAATTAAACTGGGGAAAAGGCCAGAAAGAATTACACCCATCTCCCTCAGCCCGTGATGCTGATATGATTTAAGGTGGAGTACAGAACGGTTTTAATATTTCAGAAAATGTGGTATTCTAAGCACAGATCCCTGACATCTCATATACTTGTGCCCTAATTGTTTGTCTGTTTAGCAACCATTTCCCCCCTTTGTCTCCTTCTCTCTCAGCTAGCTGCCCTCAACTGCACAAAAACCTGGCAATTTAAACTGGTGAGGCATTTATTTCTTGGCGTTCCAAACCCTCCTGAAGCCAACAATAACAACTGGCTTTGCCCTTCATTTTCTTGAGCACCAAGCGGTTCCAGGGCAACACTTGTTTCCTTCAGCTAAGTGAACACAGGAGATTGACTGGGTCTTTGCAAGCACAGGCTTATTCACACAATTCCAATACACAGTGTGTCTTGTTTTGGTTACGTGCCATCATGTTGCATCTGACTCATAAAGCTCCTTATGAGGTTTTCAAGGCATGTGAGATATTTAAGGAATGGTTTTACCAATGCCACTACTCTCTGTGAGTTTTCCCTGGCCAAGCTGCGGATTTGAATCCCACATTCCACCACTCTATCCACTGTGCCACGCTGGCTCTCAAACCTCACTCGATTTCCACATGCAGTGCCTATGGGAAGCAAATTGACACTCTTGCAGCAAGCGACAAGTCTGCTCAACAGTCCTTCGCTTTCTAGAAAGAGGGTCATGCTGCATTTCAAGGGGTGTCACTCTGGACCAATGGTTCCCAATCTTTGGTAACTCAGGCATTTTTGGACTGCAACTCTCAGAAGCCTTCATCACTAGCTGTGCTGGCTGGGGTTTCTGGGAGTTGCAGTCCAAGAACACTTGGGTTACCCAAGATTGGGAACTACTGCTCTAGACCAACTCATGTCTCTGTCCTCTTCTCTTCCAGTTCAGACGGCAAAATTCGTTCCAAACTCTCACTCTCTCTCTCATTCCGTCTCTCTTCCTCCCTTTAGCTTTGAACATTGTCACGTTCTGAAAGTATTGGAAAAATTCAAGGCACTTTGTTGTTCTTTTGGTAAGTTCGTGAGTGTCCAACCCATACCCTCTAGTTGGGCACTTTTCTTCAGATTGGGATCAAAGAGTTTGAGGACCTTGGAAATCATATTGTGCTAATTGGTAGTTTTTGACCAGACAGAACCCCAATGGGCATATTTTATTTGAGTCCTGATGAAGATAGAAAACCATTGATGCCTTAGAACGTTTATTGTACAGATGGCTGACAGGGATCTAGCATGACACAGTATACCACAAGCAGGCAGGCAAATGCCCTCACCGCTGGGGAGCCCTCCTGAGTGCAGCCAGGCATGGTCCTTGAGTCCAAGTGCCACATGGATGGTCAATTGTGCATTGCAAGGGGGGGGTACCACAACCTGGGCAACCAAATTTATTCACAGCCTCAACTCTTCACATTGAAAGTGACAGGGAGGAGTGGAAGACACTGTTGCAGAGTTGTAAATGTTTAGTTAAAATTCCTCTAGCTGCGCACCAGAAGTGCAGAGATTCACAGAGCAGAATTAGTTTCAAGTTCCCGAGTAGTCCACCCCTTTTTACTCATCAGCTGGCACTTACAGTCTGAGTAGCTCACTGAGACATTTGAAGGAGAAAGAACAAAAACCATTCTCTTTACTTACAGCTGAATAGATCAAAGAGCAAACCGACAAAACATGGTTGCTGTGACCTTCAGCAATTGCCCTCAACTGATGCACTTATCTCCAGCAGACTACTGACAGGGAAAAAGATACAGAGCAGAGAAAGCCAGGGAAGGACCTATTGGTTAGTGCTGTTGTTGACTGACAGTTACCCCAGCCCAGAAAGGTCCCTCCCAGCCACACCTACTAGATGCAGCATGCAAGGTTTCAAAAAAAAAAAAAAATTACTCCAACAGACAGTAGCTTGCCACTCCCTCTAAGGAAGGAAAAGTGTTACATATTGAGCTGTGCAAACTCCTTCTCTGACCAGGTAAGGATGTTATCACCTTGATAAGAGAAACTCTTCAAACCGCAGGCTTGAAAATTCAGGATTCTACGTGTGGTTTCTTTTCAAGCAGTGTATAAATTAGTTTTGTGTAACAAATCTGCCATCTAATACACACCTGTCCGGGCTTCTAGTCAGTACAGAATCTATAATGCTAAATACACATTCAGCACCCCCTGACAGATGGCCACCCACTCTTTATTCATATAACTCCAATAAAGTTATCATCCATCACTGGAAGAAAAGATTTTCTTTCCAGTTTTCTGCAGTATCCTTTCTTTATACTTGTTTATTAGCACATATCCTGCATTTCCTTCAAGAGATGCAAAATAGGCTGTCCCTAGGTAGCCACTGATTTGGGCACTGTGGCACATGGGCCATGGGCCATGTTTACAACCTCCTGCTTGCTTTGGAGTTCCCCTTCAGGCTGACTTGGCAGCAGTAGCAGCAGAAAAAGGAGTTTTTCTTTTTAAAATGAGGCATGTGGGAGCACACGCCTTATTTTCAAGCCAAATTGTTCTCCTGGAAGGCTTCCAGAAGTATGATTTGGCTTAAAAACAAGGCATATTTTCCCCTTGAGCCTTGTTTTAAAGGTAAATTGCTGGGAGGAGACACTTCTGTAGCCGCAGATTTATCAGGGAGGCTGTGCAGTAAGGTGTGGCCCTCGGTGGGTTCATTTTACTTTCCCAAGCCTTCCAAGTTGCTTGTCTTTGTACTAAGTGCCAATCTGTTCAGCTCAGGGCATGGTTACACTTCACATTTACCCCACAATATGCTATGTTCTAAATGAAATTGATTTATAATCAATCACATGACAGTCATGTTGTATTTGAATTGCTCCCTGCGTTTCATTTAGAACACACCTGATTTAAAGAGGTGTGTGTGGGGTTTTTTTTTTACTAACATGATCAGGTTCAAAAGTAGTGTTGTTGCATTGTAGGCTGCCAGACTGTAGCTCAAGGAGGGAACAGGGCTTGGAGATTTCTGCTTAGCACCCAGAATGCCCCAGCTTCAGCCTCTAGCCTCTCCACCTAGCGCTTGGAAAGGCACTGAATTCTAGAGAGAGATGCTGTCAGCCAGTGTAGACAATTCTGAGTTAGATGGAGCAATAGTCTAACTTGGTACAAGGTAGAATTTCTCTTTACATAATATACGCCAGGTATGGTAACGCAACAGGACGCAAAAAAGTGCAGACCACAAAGGCTCAGTCTTAACTCTCAGCCTCATGGGTTAGAATATTTAATACTTGTTTAATTCTTCTTAAATATTTGTATACCTACTGTCTTTAGCTTCTACATATTGTCTTTTTAATTATGTAGGCCGCCTGGGGTTCTTTTCAAGAAGAAAGGCAGGATATAAATAAATAAATAAATGGCTATCGCCAATTGAAACTGGTTTCCACAGATTATGGACAAATTCTTCAGATAATTAAAAGATACTGATTATACCAATTAAATAAAGCTTGCACACTTATTTTTGCAAAGAGCTCTATTTTCCCCCCAACAGATTTGAATGGAATGCAGGCAGGACAGGGAGGCTGTGTTTAATTAATCTGTGAAATTGTTTCTGTTGCATATGGCATAGTCTTTTAAAATAGTGGGCCCTTGTGGTAGTGGTGGAAATGCACAGAGCTGGGAGGAGTTTTTTTCTTTTCTTTTTTAACTACAATTCCCAGAATCCCCCACCAACATGCCTGGAGAATTCAGGGAACTGTTATCCACAAATGAACCTTTCCAGTATTTCACAACAATCATTGCACCGAAAAGCTTCCGAGTAGACACTCTGTTAGTCCTCTTTCTGGGAATCCTCCTGGACGCAAGCATGTTTCTCAATTTAGGTCGACACCTATAAAGATTCATGCTGGATAAACCAGTTTATGATTTTACATGTTTTTAATCATTCAGTGTATTTTAATCAGTTTGATAGTTTAATTATTTCTAATGTATAATTTAGAGATGGGCACTTACCGTGGTTTGGCACGGTTTGGTGTATCTGGTATTGAGCAGGTGCCCCGGAACCTGTGCCCTGCCTCTTCCCGCAGGCACCCCGTCAGAAGCAGCACCGTGGGCTTCCTCTGCCCCACCTCCTCTTCTGGGTGGCCCTCTACGGGAGGAGGTGGGGCGTAGAATCCAGGGCACCCATGCAACACCCGTGGGCCCAATCCGCCAAACCGCGATAAGTGTCTCATCTCTAGTATAATTTATTGTGGTTTTAATTCTATTCTTTTTAATACTGTGAGTACTACCTTGAGTCCCTTGAACGGGAGAAACGTGGCCTATAAATAAGATAAAGAACATAAATAAATAAATAACATAAATGATATTGCAAGCTAGATGTTTTGGTCTTGGAAACAGTTGCACCAGCAGGGAAGCATTTTCTCCTGGGCTTTTGGAAGGGCAGGGGTGGATGCCTCTTTCTCAACAGATATATGTTGGGCAACATGTGACAGTTTCCTCTTAGAAATGTTTACTTGTTTGATCGATTTGCCAGTAGGGCGATTCCACAAAGCGGCAGGCATGTTGCAGAGGAAGCAAACAATGGCACAGGAGCAACATTTAACTTGTGGATTTAGCTGGCTGACCACATATCCCCCTTTATAAAAGAAGCCTGTCCACAGCTCTTTCTAAGACAATAAGACAATGAGAGAAATACACTTGAGCTCAGAAGAGTAATAGAAGGCCTAGTTCTAGGTAACTATAGTTGTTGGGACCCATGGCTCTCCTCCTTAACTGAAACCTGGTAGGGACCTCTTAATCAGGGATCACACCCCGCATGAGGTGATGCCTGCACCTGTTGTGGGTGAGCGTGTGAAGGTTGCAAGCGCCAAGGCTCAGGAAAGTCCAGGGTAAAGTCCAGTAGCAAGGTCCGTTGTAGTCCATGGTCATAGCAGAGGAATATTTCTAGCCAAGCTGCCAAGGGAGAACAGGAACGAAGCACAGATGTAGAATCCAAGCAAGGCGACTGATAGTCATGTTGTTCCAAATCACCAAGGCTTCAAAGGGGAGATTTATAGTGCTTTCCCCCACACCTTTGATTTGTAATCATGACACTTTCAATGGCATGCTTGTGCTTGGTTCTGTTTTGTCTGCAATGCTGCCTGTGGCTTGGAGTCACCATGCTCTCTTCATTCTCAGAGGGCAGAACACTCTCCTTGCTGTCATAAGTATTTAGAGCTACTAGGATCTGACAGCATTTCCTTCAACCCTGGCTTACTCTGGTGTAGGCTGGAGCTCCTGAACCACCTCCTCCTCTTCAGAAGAGGATTCTGAGCACTCAGCTAGATGAGGCCTAACTGCACAAAACCAATATCAAGGAACCTTTCCTGGGATCTACTAACCATTCTGGAACCTCATGTTGTCTGCAAGGTTCTACAGGTATTTCCATTGTGGAAATATTCATCAATGGTCACCATCATCATCATCTTAGAACTGCAGAGCTGAGAGGGATCCTGTGGATCATAGAGTCCGGCCCCTGTCAGGGAAGGCCCAGTGGGGAATCAAACTCCTGTCCTCTGGCTCTGTAGCCAGAGACCTAAACCACTGAGCTGTCCAGCAATTCACGCTTTTAAGATACCATTGAGACTAAAAGGAAGATCTGCAGCTCAAGGATAAGAACACGTGTGTTCAAGGTAAAAGGTCTCAGATGTGACTCACTCAGGACCAGGAAAGATCTCCATCTGAATCCCCAGAGAAACTTTGTCCATCAGAGTGGATAACACTGATGCAGATGGGCTTATGTGTTGACTCAAGACAAGCACCATCCTAGTTTCTTTCTGCTTGAAGTCTGCTGACAATGTTTTCTTCTAAAGTGAGTATCGTATTGAAAATTCCTGTCAGTGGAAACACTTGGACTGTATGAAGACACTTCCAGAAATCCTCTTCTCTGTTGTGGGTGGCTAGCAATTTGTTGAGTTGCACCATTTAAAAACCAGCCTGCCCTGTATTGTTGCCACCACCTTTGTGGTTGCTTCATGACAGCCGGCATCTCTATGCTATTGCTATTATGGTGTGGCTTGGCTTCCTTGTGTGTTTCACATACCACATGGCAAGGTTAGGTTGTGGAGTAAATTCCTGGCTTGCCTAGCATATACAATCTACTGTAGTATAGCTATAAACCCCACTTTGTTGTAATTAACAAGATACGGTATCATCACCTCTTTTTCAGTACAGACCACCTCAATAGAGGTAGGAACCAAGCTAGCTGCAAGATAAACGTCAAGACCAGTGTTGTTTCTACCATTCAGTAGGGTGGGGCAACCAAGACCATTTATTTCCCCTTGTTCAGAACCAGACCTTCCACAAAGCAGAGGCTGCTGCCTTGGTGACAGGTGCAGGGGAAAGAGCAATGGCGAACATGCAGTTAGAACTCCCATCCTTTGGCATTAACTAGAAATCTTGTACTGTGTTCCTCCCTTGGCATTAACTAGAAATTTCATGTTTCTCTTTTGGCATCGGCCAAATATTGTCACAGACTTAATTACTTATTTAAAATATTTTTACCCCGCCTTTCTCCTAAGAAAGGACTCAAGGCACCTTACATCATTAAAGATCATCATCTTTGCAACCTTGAGAGCTGGAAATTTAAATTGAAGCGAAGACTCTCGGCTGTTGTATCTTCTACTAGAACTCACTGTAGAGTGGAAAATACACAGGTAGAATGGACTCCTGCACTGTTGCTACAGCAGATGCAAATCTGGAAGTTAGGGCTGTCCCTCCAGTTAGGTAGAATGGAGCAACTTATCCAGGTGAGAGATTGGGGGGGAAACTGGTTGACCCCTGGTGGTTTACATCAATTAGACAGCAGAACTGCATGCATCACGCAGCACCTGTCTTGCACTTCCTAATTTAGCCTGTTATTCTCAGGTGCAGTGGGGGACGCTGTTACATATGAGTACTGAAGTAATGATTTAACCCACCAGGCTAAACTTTTTCTTTAAGCAGCCTCGGGGAGGAGGTGCCATCTTTTCCTTTGTCTCTGACAGTTTGGCCCAACCCTGCTGGAAGTGCACCTTCTCCACTTGCAGTCTAGCAACTTGCACCCAATGAGGATGACCTTTCCGGTTGTTTGCAAGGGAAAGGAGTTGGATGGGGAGGAAGACATTTCTCATTACCTCTACTTTATAACCCACTTCAGCCCACTTGATTTGATTCCAGGCAGAATACAGAGCGAGCTCACTAGGAGAAGAGGCCGTTTTTTCCCCCAGTCCCGACAAAAGTCTCACAAATTCAGTCATGAATTGTCAGGAGAGAGAGTTGAAGGAACAAAAGCAAGCAAACAGAAACCACTTTTAAAAATCAGAATCTTTTAATATATAGATTTTAAAAGATGTGTTTATTTACTTAAAAAATAATTTCCGTAACTGCACTGCCGGGCAAGTCTAAAGCAATTTCTCATGCCACTGTATTTTCATCTCCTTAAAAGGCCCCAAGTGGCACCTGTCAAGTTATTCCAAATACAGGAGACCTTCTCCCTGTTGTGTTAGGCTAACCCTACAGCAGGTCATTTTCCCATCTAGAACAATAGAAGACCCAACAGTAGAAGTAGAAGGACCAACATCAGTACTTAATTTCCAGTGGGGCTCATCTACAGTGGGCTGTGGAGCATCCAAGTCCCATGCCGTGCACTACCTGGAAATGTGAGTGGGTTGCAGGGGGCCTCTGAGCATGTGGAGAGTCTTTCCCCTCATCTCTGAAATGGCCAGCCTCTATAAATGTGCTGGAGAAGAGGCAGTTGGATACGAGGCAGATTTGCAACTCAGAACCCCTTTGCGCATTTAGAGTGGGTGGCAGTAATGCATGATAGCTAGCTTTGGGGGGGGCTTGGTACGGTGCACTGCAAGCAGGCTGGCTAAATACCAGGCCTTCTGAATGCTATTGGACTCAGCATCTTAAACATGACATGGTCTTTGGCATGCATCTCCCCATGGGTTTCTCTTATATGGACCAATGGACGTGACCCCCTGCCAACTGTGTAAAGCACAAGCTCTGCCGAAGTGTTCATCGAAATGCATCCCGTGAACACATGCACATTTCATATCAGTTAATGTTTGCACAAAGCATACAATACTTAGGATTCTCCCCACCCACCTACCCCCTGCTGAAAACTCAGACCAAAAGTGAGGGAACAAGGCACAACTTTTGCCTGTATTGCCCCAGGGTTGATCCACAGCCCTGCATATGCTGTGAAGTGTCTGCACAGATACCTCAGGGAAATAACTGAGAAGCAAAGCAGTAGATAGGACATGAAGCAACCTTTTTCTTTCTTTTGGTAGTAGCAAGAAAATCAAAGAGTAACTTTCTCTTATTCTTATTACATGCACCGCCTGCTTAAGAAAAGTTGGAGGGGTGCTCGTTTCCTTCTCCCATAATTCCTTGCCAACAATAATGCCTCATGGGCTATTTTCAGCACTGAAGGAGCAAGGTAGGCCCAACTGTGCTCATTAGTAAGAGCATGCTGTGCCCGTGAGGGGCTGGGAAAAGCTCAATGGCCTGCCCGCCGGCCAAAAAACAAGCTGTTTTTTTGTTATGAATAAAAAGTATCTGTGTATTTTATCCGTTTTCATGGCCTAGGTTGGCATGTCTGGGTGCACATGGCACAAAAACACATGGCTCTTTTGAACCATATGTATCCCATATGGCATGTCAAGCCTGTGGTTGGCACTAGCAAAGCAGAGAAGACTGTTGCATTCTGGGGAGCTGCAGAAGAAATAAATAGAGAGAGAAAGAGAGAGAACCAGCCTGTGTAGTTCCGTGGAATGGCTTGAGGCACTAGTGGAGAGGCAAGGTCCATGGTGAAGGAAGAGGATGAGCAGGTCTGCCGGGGGATGTTTAGAAGTGGTTTGGGAGGGACCTCTGGACGGTCTTGAAAAGTGAGAAGGGACACCCCAAAAAGATGTTTTCAAAATATGTTCTAAAAGTGCCTTTCAGCTTTACTGTAGCACATTTCCCATCACCCCCTGACAATGGCCACAGCTGATGGGATTTGTGGCCCACCAGAATTGGGGAAGGCTACTCCAGAGGCTTCCTCAGAAATGCTACTCTTGTTATTCAGTGTGAAGTTCAACAGAGGCAAACAATCACCCCCTCAACTATAACTACCCACTGGTGTAGGTGCTCAACCTTTCCACATGATGCAGATACCAAGGAGCCCTGGGTGTGTTACAGGGATGTAGAGATGCTCAGCCTGAGGTGACAGGGTGGCCTGGTTCAATGTGAACTGACTGTATACCCTAAAAGACAGGTGATAAATATGGGGCTCTGCAGACTGTAGCTCAGTCCTAGATGGTGTAGGGAATGGTAAGGGATGATGGGCTTTGTAGTCCCACTGGAGGGCCACACATTGCCTCATCCCTTCCCTAGGATATACCCCAGAATCTTCTGCAACATGGAGAGGTCCTTGAGGAGAAGCTGAGGAGCTCTACTCAGTAAATGAGTCAATGTGGAAAGAGTTGGTTTATTTATTTCTTACATTTTTCAATCTCATCTTGCCTCCAAGGAGCTCCTGGCCATATGTATCATTCTTTAACCCCATCTTGTTATTCTTGCAACAATTCCCTGAGGTAGGTTTGTTTGAGAAAAGGTGCCTGGTCCAATTTCACCCGGTAGGCTGCATGGCTGAGTAGGGATTTGAACCCGGGCCTTCCCAGACGTAGCTAACCACTACAGCACATTGGCATTCAGTGAGTTCTTTAGAACTAGAGAGATCCACAGAGTGATCCTCTTCAAACTGCACAACTTCAAGGAGCCCTTTCTGCACTGATTGAAGTGTTGACAAAAACTTCCCAGGGAATTCCTGTAGGTTAGAGAGCATGCTGGGCGTGTGAAAGGGGACCCTCTCCATGGGTGCCAACGGCCGGCCAGACCTGCTGAATCTCACCCTGGCCTTGAGAAAACCAAGAACCAAGCCTAGCACATCCCTCCCCACCACTCATCTCCTGCTGCCTTGCATTGTAGAGGAAGATGGGCAACAAGGATCAAGCTGTGTTTTGAGGTAAGCGGACTTGTCATTTTACCCATCTTCTTGCTGGAGAGGTGTCTGATGACATTTCTCACAAATTTGGGGGGGTGGGGGAGGACAGCAGCAGCAGAATGGACGGTTCTATTGCACAATTCCAAGGAGGGTGGCCACAAGTAGACAGGGGGAGGCGAGTGTGAAAAGTATAATTTGCATAGTATGGATGTGAGCCATGGAGTTAGGGGACAGCAAAATGAAAGTTCCCATTGCATAGTATGAATGGCAGGGGGAAATGATACTGCATAGTCCAGATGGGGGTGGACAGTGCCATTGCCCCAGGCACTGAGATGTTCCCAATGTGGCTGCATGGAGGTGGTTTTAGCTCCGCCTCTTTACCTCCAAGCCCTTCCCTCTCCCTGGGTCACCCTTCTGCTCCTCCTCCTCCCCCTGGCCCATGCAGACTCCCCACAGAGCCCGGGACAGGCGCTCCTTACTGGGTACAAGCCAGGGACCCGGGACCAGATCTGAGCGCAATTTCCTGTTTGGCCTGGGGGAAAGGAGCTTGCAGCTCTCACCCCCGCCCTCTGTGTTCTTCCCTTGCTCCCGTGGTCTCCAGCCCGCGTCCCCCTCTTCTTCTTCCTCCCCCTGAACCTTGGTGGATCCATGGGGCAGCCGGCTAGAGTGGCGTGCTTTGGGGAGCTGCTGCTGCTGCTGCTGGTGCCTGCCACTAGGCGAGGGCTCCTGGCCGCCCCCATCACAGAGGTTCTGTCCCTGGTATTGGGCCCCCCCTGGTGGGTTGGATCTCCGGTGCCGGTGCCTGACTTTGTCCTCAGCCTCCGGAACCTGCAGCAACTTGGTGGGGCTCCGGCTATACTCACGATCTAGGAAAAAGAGAGGTGGGTAGAATGAGAGACATTAGGATTCCAAGACATCATGAAACAAGGGAATGGGGGGGGGGGGGCGCATGGCATAGATGGGTTCAAAAGCAGAACGCTTCCTCCTCAAACATATCCATCTGCCAGTAGGATCTGCGCACTCTGGTTCCACCTGCCCGGCCTTGTCCAGAATACCGTACTAGGTGCGGCTGCCAGTGTTCAGTGTCAGAAACACTGGTATTCTGGACAAGGCTGGGCAGGTGGAACCAGAGTGTACACATCCTGCTGGCAGATCCATTCACCTCAGGAGGTTCTGGCAATATTCCCTGCCCCTGATGCTTGGGGATGAAGGTAGGCAAAGTCTTTCTGTGGGCCTTGTTTGGCCCCCTGCACTCCTCCCCTCTATTTGTTTTTGTTTTTTCTAAGTGGTTTTAAAAGACCACTTTGTGGCCTTTAAGGGGCAGGCAGGAGAGGCAATTTTGCCATGTTTTGTGACCTTCTAACATTCTTGAGCCCCATCCCCTTTTTGGTCTCTTTAAAAATGGCCACTGAAGGGGGTGAATTTTTTTTTTCAGATAAAAAAACTGAGAAAGAAAAGCAGTTTAGGTTGGGTGGGACCTTCTAAGATCTGGGAGTGGCTGTAGCTCTCAGACCTCTGGAAATTGTGTACACCTTGCCTTAAGAGCCTCGGGGTCTTTGATTACTCAAGTCTAGTGTTATTCTGGGCTTCGGCACGGATGTGGTCTCTAGGGAGTCCCATCACTTAGTTCTCTTGTGACATCAGCTCTGGGTTCTGGAATATTTCCCTTCGAAAAGGTACTATTAAATTTAGAGAGGTAACTTGGGTATATCATGATGTGTCTTCAGGGGTCCCGGGGAAGAGAGAGCACTAAATATCTTTGCAAACAGATCTTCTGTTCCCAAGCTTCCTTTGTGGCCATGGGATTTCCAGAGGGCTTGGGAGCAAGGGAATTATCCAGACTTCTCTTTTGCCTTGGGGAGGTAATGCAGGACAGGTTTCAAACTAGCCTTTGTGCTTTGAGCAGGCCCGGCCTAGCTGGGTTGGGAAGGAGGTTTCTAGGGGCTGGAGATGCTGAGGGGTTACAGCAAATTTCAGTGAGTATATAGGGAGTGGGAAAATCCAGCCCTACAAAACATGGGTCCGTAATGTTTCACAAGGTGCTAACATGTGGAAAAGGGAATCCAAGTAAACCAGGGAGAAATGGAAAAACAAGGAAGGGTGGCAAGGTAACTGGCAAGGATGGTAGCTATGGGCAAGGCACAAAAATATCACAATTCTGCACCATGAAGATTATGTAAAACATGATTGTTTAGGTCGTGTAATTTATTCGGCTTCTGCTAGTCAATGATCTATACCTGAAGGTACCTGAAGTCCCAGCCCCTGACTAAAGTCTATCCTCTGCAAATATGACCTTAATTAAGCACTGTTCACATATTTTAAACCTTTAAAATATTTTAAACCTTTAAAGAGGCTGCTTTAAAATAACAGAAAGAGAAAGCTAGGGATGAAGATAGGTTTACTATTAAAACATGATGAAGAATGGGTTCCTCAACTATTTGAACTCACAATGGAGAAGATAAAAGTGCTTTGTGACATCACAGGAACTAGCCAATCAGCACTGTCTATAGATGGGTCCTGCTATAATACATGCAGAATTGGTCTTTTCAGAGCTCAACCTTGGAAAGAGAAAGTCTTTTTGGATTGAGTGTAATGAAATTGCTTCCAAACAGGGCTTGGGGAAGATAATTTTTTGGACTCTGACTCCCAGAATCATCCAAGCAGGCAGCTTGGCCAGAGGCAGTGCTGGGGAGAGATTCTGGGACTTCTGGTACAAAAAGTAAATGTATCGAAGCTCTGATCCAAATGGGCCACAATATAAAAATGCTATGTTTGTTTTCAGAATGAGATCCTCAAGCTAAGACTGAATCCTACTTCTTTCTTGGGTTTGTGCAGAATTGCAGGATACACATAGCCTTGGCTATGGGAGAAGGATCAGTGGGATGATGCTGGGGAAAAGGAGCAGGGAGACTAAGGGAGGGTATTAAATGGAGGGTAAGAGGGGAGTCAGGGGAAGGAGGGGTGGCTCCAGCAGGATCATCTCCTCCTAGAAAATGAGACACCTCCTACCACCTGCTGAAGATTTGGGAGAACAGTTCCCTCGGGGACTAAGGGAGAGAGGGAAACGAGGCTGAGTGGTTCTGTTGGGGGGTTGGGCACCCACCATTTATGTTCGACCCGTCCCACGAGGCAGAAGCAGGGCTCCCCCCGGGGGGAGTTGGTCACGCAGAGAGCCAGACTGGCCAGCGGCTGCCCTGTGGGGCGGAGACAGATGGAGACTTGGGGGGGTGGGAAGCAAAAGGGGAGTTACAAGGCCAGCACAAACCAGGAAGGGGTAGAGGAGGAAGCCACCACAGATCAGAAAGGTAAAGCAGATGAGGAAGGTTAAGACAAGGTTGCCACAGAGTAGGTGGTGAGAAAGGGGGGTGGGGAGGTCAGACAGCACCGCGGGTGGGTTGGCGTGGCATACGGAGGGTCAGACAGATGAAGGACGACAGGGCAGGAAAGAAAAGAGAAGAGGAGAGAGGGATGAATATTGAGGATTCAGAAGCTGCCTCTCTGCAGAGACCCTTCAAAGGGAAGAGGCTGCAGAGGGTCCATTTGAGGGAGATGTTTGTGACAAGGTCTATAAGCAGCACACTTTATGGATACACGTCACACCACCTCCCTTGCAACAGGGCGCCTTATGAAGGGTTGTTCCTCTCCCTCTGCGTTGAGAGTGGGGGAAGAGTTGCTGAGATGCGGCTTCAGGGGGCAAAACAAGTGCCGTCAGAAAGAAGTGGCTCTGGGCCATCCCACCCACGCTGGGCTGCATTTTGTGTGTGCGTGTGTGCGTGCGTGCGCGCGTGCGCTGGATAAGTGGCAGGGTCAGCTTGAGTCTTCTCCTATTTCTGTCATGGAGAAAACAGAGGGAAAGGACTGAAAAGAGAGAAAAGGCATGGGCATACCATAGTCGGGAACAAAGCCATTGCCCCTCTTCAGCATCAGGCGTATCCGGCTACCCCCGTTGCGAATGTGCTCCACAGCTTGTGCATGGGTCATTCCTGCAGTCGGCTCCCCGTTGATCTCTACCAGCTGGTCGCTCACCTGTTATCACCACAGTGTTTTCATATGAATATCACCCACAAGAGGTTTTTGTTGGGGGGGGGGGGGGAATTGATATTTGTACGATGTTTTCACAATCTTTTCAAAATTTCCCATGCAACTGTAAGGACTAGAAACTTGCTTTTATATATATAAAAGGATAAGAGTCCATCTAGTGGGGATGTGAGGGAAGGCTTTCTAACTGTCCTTCCCCACCCCCCACCCCCACCCCCCACCCCCACCCCTACCCCACTTGCTTTTTGAACTGCCTAGCAAGAGGTTGGCTACCTCTTCCACTGTCAGGCAAACAACTCTCTTTTTCAGAAAAGCCTTTAGCATGCAAACTGGTCTGTTGCTGAAAGAAGTTCAATCATCTGGTGCTAGCTTTCTCTTTTATTGTTGCACTTTTAATTTTTGTAAAAAAGAAACTCCTTTATGAGTTTTAATATAACAAAGCACACAATATGTTACTTTTAAAAAAAGTAATTGACATACATGTCACTTTTTTTTCATTCTGTATTTTAGCAAAAGCTGCCTTGAGCACCTCTCTGGCAGTAAAGAGGGGATATAAAACAAAGAAAGAGAGGCATGTGCTTTGTAATACATGCAACACATATTTTTCCTGTACACTTGGGGTTTCCAGACCCTAAACAATTGCAAAAAAAGAGGGATTTGGGCAGATGCTGTTGCTCACATCACAATGCTGCTGGGAATTTAAGAAGCTATATAGAAGTTTAAATTCCTTCCTCTGCACAACACTTAAGGCTACCAAATCCCTACCTATTACAAATGTATCACCAGACAATGTAGAGCTGGGGATGGAAACACAGCCCTCCAGATGTTTTTAGGTCTACAACCATATATATATAGGGTGATGAATCACAACACCTGTTAAATGACTGCAATTCTAGCTGCTAGGGAGGCTGGCTAAAAAAACTGGCCATGTTAGAATCAGATGGCAGTTTTTAAAAAGTGTTGTATTTCTTGTGTCCACGGACCCCATTTCTAGCCATATACTTGCACTCTGCAGAAAAGCATGATCCTGCCTGCTTACCTGACCACCTGCCCATTCACAGACATCAACATACACATCCAAACACCAGAAGTGTCCAGCAATTTCAAAGCAAAGTGGAGCCTCAGAAAAGTAAAATAGTGATTTCCAAGCAGGGGATTTACTAAAAAGCTAGTACATTCACTTATAAGAGAACCTGTATGCTTCACAATTCTGTGACTTTCCAGGAGCTACAGAAAGCTGAGGATACAGAAAGAACAGCTTTTTTTAGAGTAACTTGTCTCACTGTCTGGAGAAGTTACTCCTAGGTCACGCTGAGTGCCAGTTACACAATTTCCTAACTCTGCTGCTGTGTTTTGTTTCAGGAGAACTGGGGATGCTATCATGGCTAAATTGCAATCCTGGAATACTATATAATCTCTTATTTCTTTTTACAAGCAGCTTTGATTTCTGCTCTAAGGAAGGAAATTAAAAAGGGTCTCATGAACTTTATTTAATGAACTAATTTATTTAAAATATTTTTACCCTACCTTTCTTTGGCTAGATCGTGTGCCCATGAGAATTAAATCTAAAGCCTACCCATGGTTGGGGGCAGGGCTGAAGGTGTCAGATGGAAAGTGATAGTGGAAACGGAGAGGGTTGGAGGCATTGGCCTGCCCTCATTTCCAAGGTAGCTGCCCTCCAAGACTGTTTCGGGGGGGGGGGGGCAGCCCTCCCCTAGCCTCCTTTTGTCTTTCAGACAAAACAAGGGAATTGCAGGTCCTGGAAGTCTCAAGGAGTGATGATTCACCTTTTAAATACGTTTTAGCATTTTCTCAGATTTTTCAGCCATTTTTCAAAAAATAGCAGTGAAGTTCTAGCCACCTATAATTTCATTTAGGTGGGCAGGCAATTTTAATGGTCTTGAGTGGCTCCCAGGGGGTTCCAGGACAGGAAAGTAACCCCCCCCCCCCCATCCGCCAAAGTTGTTCACCTTTGCTCTAAGGGTTTATAATACCTTAGAGCTGGTGTTAGTTGGGGAGGCCCTAAGAGGCTTAAAAACAAACAAACCCACTTTCCTCTACCAAATACTGGGTATGAGAGCAATGAAGTGTTGAGCTTTGGAGCTGACAGCCAGCCTGAATCTTGTGTCCTTTGGCACAGGGATTGGGAACGGGTGGTCCCTCAGCTGTTGTTGGACTGGAGCTCCAGTAAGCTTTCTTCTGCTGCTGGCCCTACTGGCTGAGCTGATGGGAAGCAGTTGGATAACAGCCAGAGGGCCACACATCCCACAGCCCCCCTTTTTAGCATTACACAACACAAGAAAAGCAGTTTCCAAGAGTGTGAAAAATAAACCAATGCACTTTTTGCAATATTCTGCTTCTAGTCTGGCTAGAAGAATCCACCTAAACATTCCCTTCACTCTCCTGCCTAGGGCCCCAAAGTGGTCTCCCATTCAAGGATCCACTCAGGTCAGCTCACTTCTAACCCGCAGCATCTGGTGGTCCTATTCCAAGGCGAATTTCCTGGCAGCATCATGTACCTGGATCTTGCCACATTGCTGGGCTGGTCCACCCTCCATGAGAGCCAAGACGTAGATGTCCATATTGTATTCACTTCCTCCTCTCAGGCTAAAGCCGAAGCCATGAGGTCCTCGGACCAGCTCCACAGAATACTGATCTGGCTCCTGGGGAGAGAGACCACAAATTTGGGAATAAAGGATGTATGTGTGGTGGTGGTGGTGGTGGTGGGGAGAAACCTCTTTATTTTCCAAGTGGTAGAACCCAAAGAACTACTTTGGATCAGCCTATCTAGTTCAGCAAATGCTCCCCAACACTGGAAGCCACTGACGCTTATGCTCTATGAGCAAAGCTAGATGGTAGTGGCCACTGATGATCATCTGCTGTGTGCATCTGGTGCTCAGAGATACCCTGCTCTAGATCATGAGGCTCCATTCAGTGTAGGGTAGAGGTGTTGTACTGGGACTTGGGAGGCCTCAAGTCCTCACTAAGCCATCAAAAACACTGGATGGCCTCTGGATGGCCACTCTTTCTTGGCCTCACTTACCTCCACAGTGTTGTTGTAAGGACAGAGAGTGGGACAAGGAGAGGCATGGACTCCTTGGAAGAAAGGTGGCATGTAACTATAACAAAAAACTACATTTCCACATGGCACATGATAGCTCTAGTCCCATCTTCCTTGAACAAATATTTTCATAGAGCCATCTTGGGGATCAGCCGAGACCTTCACATAGGTCACTAGATGAACCTCAGCTGAATGTGTGAACCAAATACACTGGAAAGCACTGCCGTTGGATAATGTCAGGTGATATGAAGGTTCTGTCCAAAGCAGATCTGCACTGGTGGAGACAAGGAGCTTCATGGTGTCGTGGTTAAATGGCTGTACTGCAGCCAAACTCTGCTCACAACCTGGGGTTCAATCCCAGGTAGCTGACTCAAGCTTTGTGTAGCCTGCATAATTAACTTGTAAATCACTCGGAGAGTGCTTTAAGCACTATGGGGTGGTATATAAGCAGCACACTTTGCTTTTCCGTTGGATGGACACAGGGAAGGTCACCGCCTGATTTAGTGTCCACGTGTGAAGCTCTCCTCCAGAATTTTCACCACATCTTTTGGTGATGCCAGATGCTCAGAGCCTAACCTGAGTTGTAGTGACATCCTCTATCACAAACCAAATCTGACCCAAACTGGAATTTACAGCGATCACTCCCTGTTTTGAAAGTAAAACAGGGCCAGTTTGCTGCCCAAACACAAACCATGAAGCATAATTTAGACCAGTGGGTTCCAACTTTGGGACCCCAGATATTCTTGGACTTCAACTCCCAGAAATCCTGGCCAGCACAGCAAGAGGTGAAGGCTTCTGGGAGTTGCAGTCCAAGAACATCTGAGGCCCCAAGGTTGGGAACCACTGATTTAGACCCAATGGAAAGGTCTTATTCAGTCATGGTAATCAGCAGAGCTTAGAAAGTGAATACTGAAAGTGAAAACCTCTCCCAGGTTTTTTCTGGGGTTTTTTGCAGGGGGGAGGTAATTTTTACATTTCCTTTTTCATAAAAAAAAAGTGGGCTAACATTTGAAAAGAATAATTTCAAAATGTCCCCTAAAAGCATATGAGGAAAGTAACAAATGTAACAAAAAGTAACATTACTTGGCAATGGCAAAGAACATAAGAAGAGCCCTGCTGGATCAGGCCAAGGGCCCATCTAGTCCAGCTTCCTGTATCTCACAGTGGCCCCACCAGATGCCTCTGGGAGCACACGAGACAACCAGATACCGGTCTCCTGATACCCCTCCCCTGCATCTGGCATTTCGAGGTACAGTACCTTCCTTTTAAGCCTGGAGATTATACATCCCCATCATGGCTTGTAACCTGTGATGCACTTTTCCTCCAGAAATATGTCCAAACCCCTTTTAAAGACATCCAGGCCAGATGCCATCACCACATTCTGTGGCAAGGAGTTCCACAGACTAACAACACGCTGGGTAAGGAAATCTTTTCTTTCTTCTGTTCTCATTCTCCCAACACTCAATTTGAGTGGATGTCCCCAGGTTCTGGTATCGCGTGAGAGGGAAACGAGCTTCCTTCTATCCACTTTATCCACCCCCTGCATAATTTTATATGTCTCAATCATGTCCCCCCCTCAGGTGCCTTTCCTCTAGACTAAAGAGCCCCAAACACTGTAGCCTTTCCTCATAAGGGAGGTGCCCCAGCCCAGTAATCCTTTTAGTAGCTCTCTTCTGCACCTTTTCCAGTCCCATTATGTGGGTGGGTGGGTGGAAGGAAGGAAGGAAAAGGAAGAAAGAAAGAAAGGATGTAGCCAATTGTTACTTTGTAGCAGAAGGAATCTCATTACACTCTCTTTACCCCTAGAAGCGGTATGTTATTGATAACTCCTTGTGATGCATCACTTCTAAGTAACAATGAATCTGTTGAGACCAAGAGATATATTCAGACTCCTGGTCCCAAATAAAGGGACAAGTATTCTCTGCAATTAGTTAGAAATCAAAACTAAAATGGTTGTTGTGGGTTTTCCGGGCTGTTTGGCCGTGTTCTTAAGATTTTTCTTCCTAATGATGTTTCGCAGCCTGCAAAAGGTCAACGAACTCTACCCAGCCACAAGGACCAGTGATCACTGCACACAAAAGACCAGCTAACGACACTTATCAATCACAGTGACAGATCATCTCTCCCACTTATCACATCAATACACCCACAACAAAAACACGCTGATCACCATAATCACCCAATCTCCTGAAAAGGACAAAAGCTGATCCCACAGCTATAAATACTCAACTATCCAACAAACTGCAAGAGAGCACAGACAGAGTTCTGACTCCTGTCCTCTGAAGATGCCGGCCACAGAGACTGGCGAAACGTTAGGAAGAAAAACCTTAAGAACACGGCCAAACAGCCCGGAAAACTCACAACAACCATCGGATCCTGGCCGTGAAAGCCTTCGAGAATACATCAAAACTAAAATCCAGGACCAGAAATTGGCTATGACTGATTGCAGAGCTGGCTACGGTTCCTGCAACCATTTGCTGCTTTATTAGGAACAGATCTTTCATCAATGTATATATCTGGATTTCTACCCCGCTTCCTCTGTATGACTGAATGAGAGCTGCAAAATTCTATGTAGCAACACAGAATAACACCAGACAAAATTTTCAGAACAGTTCACCCACGGGAAACATAATTTAACTGTTGAAAGCATCCCAGTTTTTTTTAATCTTAATGCTTCAAAAAGATATTTTGGTGCCAGTGTTGCTACATCTCTAGGTGAAGACTGCACTGTACTCCACGATGAGTCAAACATTAAAAACAGGCACTTGCTCTCCAGATTTGAGTACTACCAGTCAGCACAAAACATATACTTCTCACATCCTTGACTGAGAAATGTCTCTTACTTCATTGTCTCTCCCCTCCCCCCCCCCCCGCTCTCTGACAGCTAGCTTTTGGATCCACCTTTCCCTGCTGGAAATATTTGTAGAGATTTTCCTGTCCAGAAATAATCTCCAAATTGTAGGCTCCAACTCCACCAACCAAAACCTCATGAGGCCTTCTGGGCAGATGAGATACTTCCCCTATACATTTCTCCTTCACTGAGGAAATCCACAAGAGTGCCACAGATACGAAGACAAGGAAGGTGGCGATCATTTTAGATGAGAGAAAATAAGATGTGCTGGAGACACTGGGTGTGTGGTGGTGGTGGTGGGTTGTCTGGCAGGTCTTGGGGCAGAAAAGGGAAAAAAGAACGAAGCCTTGGGAATGGAGCAAACGAGGGGTACTCTGCTATCCCTTGGCTGGGGAACAGCCCTGGCTCACCCTTCCTTCCACCTCCATGGCCTGCTCTTGCTTAACACATTCATGCACCTCTCCTCCTGTACCCCATCCAAGATCTCCAACAGTCCCATTTTGGGAATTTCAATACCTGGGGCTGAGGGAGGCGGTAGGTGGGGCTCCGGGGACATTCGCCCACATCAATATCAGCCATGTTCAAATCGCTGGAGACGCCTGGAAGCAAATGGGGGGAGAGTCAGCCTGAGAAGGAGGTACTCTCCCTTGCTCCCACCTTCTCTGTTTCTTCCCACAGTCCAATCCCCCAGTGCCTGCCCTCCCTCCTCCATCAGGCCTTTGGCTTCTACTTCCTTGTCCAATATTATGAGCTTGGAAAAATAACCTGTTGGACTCTGGCTTCTGAAATCTTCCAGCCATCATGCCCAGTGTTGTGGGGCGGGATTCTGGGCGTGGTCACCCAAAAGAAGGACACCCCATGCTCTGCCATCGCCTGCGATTTCCTTCATTCCCCACTCACTTGGGTTTCTTTGCTTCACACACTTTGATGCCCCTACCCATCTTTTCCATGAAATGCTCCCATGGTCGCTTACCTATATCCTTGCGATTCCGCACTCTCATTCGCACCCGGCTCCCCGCCTGCCGGAAGATGCCCCCAACATCGGCATGAGACAGCCTTGCTAAGAGCCCACCATCTTCCGGATGAGAAGGGCCCTCCTCCTGATGGGGCAACAGAGAGCTGGCTGGAAGGAGACAATGGGTAGATTAATAGAATGTTTCATCCCAACATTTAGTTGGTTTCCATCCTTTCAGATCCAGGACTCGCTGTCAGTCCAGACTAGTCTACTTCTACCCTTTTGTCGTTCACCCCAGGCAGCAAAATGCCTAGAGCCAGCCCTACTCCACAGAGCTCGAGCCTGAGGTTGTTCCACTTGCTTCTGTTGACTCTACTGAAAGCATCCTTTGCTGGCCCTCACCCTGTGCTCCTTATGCTCTCAGCCTCACTAGAACAGAACACATGGTTTCTCCTCCTCAGGAATCTGGCCCGAAGTGGGAAACCCAAGCAGCAGTCCTCTACACATGCTAGTCAACAACAAGTACAATTCAGCAGAAGGCTCTCTTGAACAAACTCTACTGGGAAGGGTAAGGCCATCATCACGTGCGCTTTCAAGCACTCCAATTATCATTCAGAAATCTCTTCCCACGTCAGTTAATGTGCATTACCAAAGTTCAGAGATCCTGCTTTTCTTTAAAAATCCCCACCACCCATTCAAGCTTGCACAGAAAAAAGGTGCTCCCTGAACTGTGTTCTCTGGATGCCGGCCCACACCACATGCCCTGGGATTAGGCTCTATGCAGCCTTCTTCTCCTAGTAGTCTAATCTACCCCCACAATTTCCTTTGCTGTTTGACACTCTGCTCTCCTGTGAAATTGGGGAGGTGGGTAGAAGGACTGCTCAGTTCTGTTGCTGCCTGAATACTCTCTTTGCACATCTATCACTTGGGGCAGTTTGGCTCTTTTCTCTTTCCCCAGAATGCCAAGAACCTGAAAGGAAAACAAGCATATCCAAAAAAGGACTTCCTGGTCCCAGATAATGCAGGTGCCCCTAGCAGTTTGTGTATTTTCTGCCAGTTCACCTGGCAGAACTGAACTGTTAACTCAGCTGCGGCCCTGGAGGGGGAGCGAACCTTCTCACACAACCACATGCCAACACAGGGTTCCGTCTCACAAGCAGACACACACATATCCTTAGATTGTACATGTGTATGAACACCCCATAGCATTCACTCATTCACCCACTCCTTTTTTTAGTATATAACCCAACAAGATTCTCCAGAATAATTTCAACTATGTTCTCAACTGCACTGGTGACACTTTCAATAGTTTTCTAGCCCAGAAAACACTGTGCATGAAAATTGTTAAACTGATACGTTAGAGACTTAAGTTTAAATCACACCTATGGTCCACTCCGCAAAGTACATTTCATGTTCAGGTAGGTGTAGTAAGAAATTCTACACACATCACACAGTTCTAAGCCACACCTTCCAAACGGCTCTGGCCTGAAGGAAAAAAAAACTTTCTTCTTCGGGGGGGGGGTATCCCCTAACACCCTTAACCCTTCTTCCCCCCATGTAGTATTGAGCGGGGTGTACAAAATTCAAACATGTAAGATCTATTTTGTTTTGTTTTTCTTGAACACTAAGATCTAGCAACTCGAGTCAGGTGCAAGATGGGAGGGGTAGAAGGGAATTCTACGCTCAGAACCAAATAACAGGGTGCCTTTTCAGTTGCGCTGCCCATTTCTCTCACATAAAAACCCACTCCTGATTTTCTTCATGTTAGCAGCCTAATTTCGGGGGGGTGTGTGTTAATTTTTGTTGTTCCTACTAAGCAGCCAGAAGCCCCTGTTGAGCGATCACAAACCACACAAGAGATTTACCACTAGATCCCAATTCACATTCCTCTCGTCTCCCGAAAGATATTTCAGCACCTTCACACTTTAGAACACTTTGTTCATCCATGTAACCTGTATAACCTCATTCCAACTCCCCAAATTTAAGTAGCTCAAACTAGAACAATCGCCATGCTTTCAAGCCACCTGAAGTAGCTGCCATTCTCTTTGCTGACAGACATCACCTCTGCCTCCTGCACATACCTTCCCAATTTAAACAAAACATGATGAAACTGGCACACAGAATCTGCCTTATAAACAAGTCCCTCTCCCCCGAAGATCGCAATCTCACCCCTGATAACTAAGGGGATCCTTTGTTACTCGTTTGGAAGGAGAGGCATAAGCCCCTTTCTTCCCTTTCTGCATGGTGAAACTCCTCCCCTCACCCCACAACCAACTCCAAAACAAAAGTGCCAGGAGGTGGATATTTACGCTTGAAGTCCTGGATGTTGCGCAGAAAGGTCTGGACTTGTTCAAACATTTTCAGGTTGGATGGTAAGGCAAGGTAAAGAGGGACGGACTCCCTGCCAAGCCTGCTCCTGCTTTTCCAGCAATTCTTGCTGCTCTGGCTCTTGTTTCCTCTCTGTCCCCCCTTAGGAATTTTTTCCCTTAGCCTGATAAGCCAAGGACTTTCAGGGGAGGGGATGGAGTAGCTGACGTTTAACCTGTTCAGAGCCAGGAGGGACAAGTTGCTTGGTGTGTAAACACTGGGAGAAATTCTGGTTATTGCATTCTCAATAGGGGAACTATGGCTGAGGCACTTCCTGTTCTACTTCCCCAAAGACAAGGCAGCAGGTTGTGTGTGTGTGTGTGTGTGAGAGAGAGAGACAGAGACAGAGACAGACGGACAGACAGACAGAGGTGCTTTTTCAAATGATCAGAAACTCACTTTTTCCCCACCAAGAATTACAGAAGAGGGGAAAACTCTACCCTCATCGGGGGTGATAGACAAAGCATTGATCCAGACTACTTTTCTCAAAGAATTCTGGAAACTGTGATGAGGGTGACAATGATATGTCTCTGCTATCCTTGAATCCCCACCACCAGCACGATCAAAGAACGTTGCCAGAGTGAAAATTTTGGGACAAACCCTCTTTTGTAATTCTTCTTATATCTACAGTTAGACTGAAAGGAACAAGGAGAAAGACTTTTTCTGAAGTGGCAGCTACTTTATAACAAAGTTGTTCTGTTTTAAATTGCAACCTATCCCCCCCCCCAAAAAAAAAAACCCCACCACAGTTCATTTCAGTAGATATATGAAGTGGGGAAGGGGAAGGTGCTAAGACAGGTTGATTTTGATTTGGAAAAAATGGCAGTGCAATACTGGCTTTTTCAATTTCTTTAAAAAAGGGTTGGGGGTACTTCTCTTTGGCAGTTACATTGAATAACAGTGTTACATTGTTTTGTGATAATGAACCATTTGGAAGATTCTGTAATTGCTTTAATTAAAAAAAATTGAAGCAACTTGGATCTGTACAAAATCAATGATTGCAATGAACTACACATTAAGCCATGTTACTTAAAACATACAGAATCCGTTTGAAGCACATGACTCAGTGCAAAATTTAAAATGGGAGGGGGGGAGCAGGCAGTCTATTCCCATCCCTGAGCCTCTGCACTTTCACCACCTCCTCACCTGCTTTCCCAGCAGCAGCACCACCATCTGTTGCTATGGTGATGCCACGGCTGCCTCCTTGCTCTTCTTTGGGACCATCTACGCTTCCTCTGGGTTCCCCAGCCCCTCCTGCTGGCCGGGGCCTCCTCAGCCTCTGGGAACAACGAGCAGGACAGACAAGTACATCCCGGGGTTCAGGGCCCACAAAACTGGTCACAGCTAAAGTGTCACCTTGGGGATCTCCCCAAGAGTTAGGAGCATCTTGTGGAACTCCTTTATTGTAAGAGGAATCAGGCACGAGGTGTTCCCGTCTGAAAGAACAGTTTTCCTGGGGATGTCTTCGGGAGTGGTGACCTGCAGAAACAAGGGTAGGAGTGTGGGAGAGCAAGATGGGTTAGGGATGAACAAAACTGAATTTATTTCTTCAGTCCAGGCCACCAAAAAAACTACCAAACCTCACTGAGTAACTACAGTGCTATCTAAGAGGCAGGGCTAATTAATTCATTTTGCTGCCTGACACAGAACACAAATGGTGCCCCTTACACAGCACCCAAAATGAGGCATGGTATTAAGTCACATGATGCAAGAAAATTCCATCTATGCCAAGCAGTGAAATAACCTAATAACTAACAACGTGCTGCCTGTTCATGGTACTAAGTCTGCTACTTGAAACAGCTGACTCCCTCTGCCCAATGTTAGGGCCAGCTCTGCTATAAGGACTGCATGTAATACTTGGAAGCACTTGATTCTCATGCTTGTATACTCAGTTCCAAATATTAAAATCACTCATATTTGTATTTCTGAGGTTGTTGTTAAATTCAGCAAATTGTTAGAAAATGAAATGCACTGCTGTAAACAATGGTTGAAGTCCAACAGTAAACTGGAATTAAGAGTTAGGCCCATTGAATCAGTGGGGATTTGGTGAGTCAACTCCTCCATAAGCTCCACTGATTCAATGGGCCTACTCTAACTGCAATTTACTACTGGATTTCAGACAACATCTTAAGCTTGGACTACAATTTGACAAGGGTAATTTCCCCCCTATTTGAGCTAATTAAATCCTCCTAAATGAAACTTCATGAATAGAGAAACAAATGTAGCTGAGTTGCTTGATAAGAGGGGAAAATTCCATAGCTGAGTCCAAAGATGGGCAGCCATCCATCTCCATTCCTGGTTGCAGCTCAGCGATCTGTCCACTGCCATGGGCAAACCACACAGGTTCTTAATGCTAATTCAGGAACCTTTGTATTTCACCCAAGGCGACAGACAGATCTCTGAGCTGCAGCCAGCCTTTGTGTTTTCAGAACTCTGGATTAACCATTAGTCCTTCCTCACAGTACACATTGTTAGGGTGAAATCTGATACATGCATTCCGACCAGTGATTAATTCTCTCTGCAACCTCTACCTTGATAGCGGGACTAACCACAGCCCTCATAACCGCAACATTTGCTGTACTTTTTTTGTACCATCTGAGCCTGAGTAAAGTTGCTGGAACATTTGAAATGCTGCATATTTTTGTGGCATTTTACTGAGCCCTGATAGAGTTAATGCTCAACAATGTGTTTTGCTTCGTTTTTTTACCCGGGGTAGGGTGTACTCTGAGAGGATTTTGTTTATTTTATTTAAATTCTGCAGTTCTTAAATGGAACTTAAGGTGGCGTATATGTGATTCTCAATCACGCTCCCACCACAGTCGTTCAGAACATAGCCTCCTGCCAGCATGCTTGTTTGCTGAATATTTTATATTTCACATCAGTTTTCATCATCCAGTGATCTTTTCAGCAGCTGTCAGACTTACAGCACCAGTCAGCTTTTGACAGCACCTGGCAGCTCACATACCATTGCAGTCAATGATTTGGCAGCATCTTACATGTAGCTATCTACATGTGACAGAAGACTGGTTTGGACATAAAGCTAAGCCAGATTCTCCCAACTTGGTGCCCTCCAGTTTTGACTATGAAGTAGCTACTGTCATCCCTCACCAGCAATGTAAAAAACATCTGGTGGGTAAAAGCTTGGGGAAGGTCATAGTTTAGTGCAGGAGTTGGAAACATCTGGCCCTCCAGATGTTGATGATCTGCGTGTCCTATAATCTTTTCACACTGACTATTTTGGCTAGGGCTGAAGAGAGTTGCAATTCAACAACATCCAGAGAGACACAAGTTGCCCATCCCAGGTGAAGTGTCCTGGGAAAGAATTTCACATCTTCTCTGGCTTTCACAATTCCCATTTCTCCTTCCAGACAGCTATGGGGTAGTGTCAGGAAGCTTTTGCTTCCATTTCAAATCAACTACAGCTACGAGTGTGGTCAGAACCTAAACAAATTGTGGCTATTCATACCTATGGATACATACCTATACGAGCCAACTTAAAACCATAGTTTGTGAAGCTGGCTTAAGGTTAACCACACATTACAGTTTTTAAAGCAAGTGTAGGTAATTTGAAAGGGAAGCAGATAAAAATCTAAAAATCCATTGAATGTTTTTAATTATTCTGTATTATTTTATGTCTCATCCAATAAGGGTTTTGTCCAACAATTCCACTGGTCTCTACAAATCTTCTGTCAAAGCAATAATTGGGGCCATCCCTCTTCCTCAGCACTCAAAATACCTTGCTTTGTATCTGGAAGAAGGTGCACAGCTTCCCTTGCCTCCAATTGCTATTCAGTGCTACTGTGATTAGTGCGTGGAACAAAGTGGTGCAAGTGTCACAGGCAAGATGCATATTTTATTTATTTTCAGCATGTATACCCCAGTTTTCCAACTTATGGAACACTGAATTATCAAACCAAGGTGGTTTGCAATCAAATATTGGATCTACTGTAGTAGGGGTAGCCGTGTTAGTCTGTGCAAAGCATTACAGGTGAAAACAAAATTTAAACAATTAAAAAAAGACGAAAATATGGTGGCACTTTAAAAACTAACTTTTACATTTTTTTAATGTAAGCTTTAGTGGACAAGTTCACTTTATCAGCTCTTATATCTGATGGACCTGTCTACAAAAGCTCACATTAAAAAAACATAAAAGTCTTTAAAGTGCCACCACGTTTGTCTTTTTTGACTTTTTTAAAAAAAAATGTTTTCACCTATAATTGGATCTATCGGATCTCATTCATAAATGTGACTTGCAGTGAATGACATATGTGTTTACTAGTTTAGAGTAACAAGACAGACAGACATGAGACAGGTTTTGCTGTCCTTCCACAAGCAGACAAAACCTCTCTCTTCAGACCAGGCTGTCTCTTAGTGATTGGCTATCTGAGAGGGGTTTTAAATGGAGTGCTATACCTTGTTGCTTTGAATCTGCTTTTGGTATTCATTTTGTTTACCATTTTTAGTGTGGTATTTGATTCTTTTTAATATTTGTATACTTACTGCTTTTAGCTTTTAAATATTGTCTTTTAATGATGTAAGCCACTTCGGGATCTTTTTAAGGAGAAAGATGGGGTAAAAATATTTTAAATAAACAAATAAATTCTGTTTTTCTGCATGCTGTAACACATCATGTACCTAGGTGCTGCTACATGCATGCATGCCTGTGAGTATAAAACTTGTTTATACCACATTAAAGGTTAATACACATGCCATCTGTCCTCTCTGTAATCATTAAAACATCAACACAATATGATTCTTCTGTTGCAATGGATGGCTGAGGTTAAGGTAATAATGGTTTGCCTAAGATCACTTAGAGTAGCTTGTTCCATTGTGTTTCTCGCTGCACCTACACCAAGTGTTAATCAAAATATAAGTACATTTTGGGGGGGGGGATGTATGCCAGGGAGCCCCGATGAGGCCACAACTCCCAGGTGTGGATAACATGTGACCTGTAAGTTACACGGAAGCCCCAAGGCAGTTTTCATCCCTTGCTTGCCCCCGTTTGCTGCAAATGAAACCGTGTTGCTGCCACAGCCACCAACACAACCTACACTACCGAAAATCAGCACCAGCAAAAAGGCCTGTATGTTGCCTCCCTTCCCAAGAGGAAGATGTTCTGCTCTGCAGATAAGCAGAGCTCTATGATGCTTGTACCAACATGAATTTGACCAAACTCTGGGAGGCAGTGGAAGACAGGAGGGCCTGGCATGCTCTGGTCCATGAGGTCACGAAGAGTCGGACATGACTTAACGACTAAACAACAAACAACAACAAATGGTGCAAAAGAGCACTCTGGCATCTTCTGGACCATAGAGAACCCCTTCAGCTGCCAAGTGGAGAAGCTGGGGGAAATTCATCCTCACCCCACTGAATTTCAGCTGCGATGACACTGATGGCTGTTCCTCTGAGTGAGTTCTGAGCCAGTGGGTTACCCTAACCCCAGGAAGCTGCCCACCTATTTTAACGAATTTGTCTGTCATTCCTATTTTATTCACCTGCTGTACCCAGTACCATGCAAAATTTGCAGCTACTCTGGATCTAGGACTAATATGACAAGCGAACTGGGAACTTCATCTCACAACTAACATTACAAACAGTAATTCCATAAGTAATAAATTACCAGTGCCAAGCTTACAGCCATTTTATGAACCATTAAGTATTAGTGTAACTCAATGTGATTATTTATTGGAATGACGTACTGGATCACTGTAGAGGACCTCTTCTGTGGCAGAGAATTTGAAACCTAGCTTGTCACACCTGAAGCCACAACCTGAGCTTTGCTGCCCTTGATTGCTTCACTCTGTGAGAGTCAGCCCTTGCCATACACACAAACTAGGCGGATGTCACCTGCTCTGTGCCAAAATTCCAGGGGTGTCGGCCTCAGTTAAGCAAAATGACTTGTGGGGAGAGCTGCTGTTTGTGTTTCTTGAAAAGGTGCACAAACACATCTCAGTAGCGACTTGACTGCCTGGATGCTTGGCAGCTGCTGCTGCTGCTGCTGCATTTTAGGGGACATGACTCAGCACCTGCAGACTTGCCGCCCAGGGCAGAGATACCATTGTCAAGGGAAGGAAGAAGGAGAATTGTCAGACATTTGCAGATGTTTATCACATGCTTTGGAACACTGTCCTTTGGTTTTGTTAAGTTATATGCTGAAATTAAAAATCAAAGCAAGAAAAGAACCTCTTGGTTGACTTTTTTAATGTGCCGTTGTTATTGAGAAAGCTGATCTGCAGCACATGGAAAGATGGTAGGAGGGTAGTGGTGAAGGGATGCAGCAACATTTTAATCTGTCTAGCTACGGCCCTGCCTCTTTTTGTCGCTCACCTTTCCTCTCCACCAGAAGGATCACATCTCCCGTTCGCGTATGCTCCTGCAAGACACTCTCCACTTCGCCGGGGCTCAGATCGCGCACATCCGCCCCATTCACTTTGGCGATGACATCCCCTTCCTCCAACAAAGGGCATCGCTGCCGGTCCCAGATCTTCACCACCCGAGCCCCTGGCCTGCCCCCACTGAGAGATCCCACTCCAAACCACGGCCCAGAGGGGCTGCGGGGCAAGGGCACTGGGGTGAGACGGCTGCAGGGTGGCCCCCGATGGAGGTGCCGTTCAGCATGTTCCTCTTCATCGCCCAGGCATGCTTTGGTGCAACAGCGGACGCTGAGTCCACGGGTCCTGCTGCGGGACGGGGGTGGTCCAGCTTCTTGGCCGCAAGCCGGCCCACGGGGGAGAGTGGGGCTGGGGGGCACAGCACCATAAGTTGGTGGAGGGCGCCGGGGCAAGAGAGGCTCCCCATCCGAAAGGCAGGAGCAAGGTGACTGACGATGGGTATACTGGAGGATGCAGTTTCCGTCAACCACTACAACGACATTCACTGCAAGGGGGAAGGAAAACAGAGAGAGCTATCTTTGCCCATGAATGACAGACAGCAGCAACACAGTAGCCCCCCCCTTAGAGTCAAGAGGAAGGGGCTGGAACAAATCGCATTTCCTGCCGTTAAAAAAAAAATCTCTTCCAGATTTATATGTCAAATATTCTCCAGATGACAATCATCTGCCAAATATTTGTCCAATATTTGATATATCTGCATTTGGCTTTCTAGGATATTTGACAGGCAACATGGAATGGATTTAATAACTGGCATGCAACGGATTTTTTTTTTGTATTTGATAGTAATTAAGAGTTAATAAGCAATGGGATTTAGTATCTGATGGGTGGCAAGCAATAATATTTAGTATCCGACTGCACTTGAATAAGTGTCATGTAATGGGATTTAGTATCGAACAGCATTTGACGGATGGCATGTTGTGGTGTTTAGTATTTGAAAGCTGACAGGTTATGAGATTTTGTATTTGCTTATATTGTATCATTGATGTATATGACTGGTTTAAGTGGGGTATATACACATGTAAATAAACAAACAAACAAATAAATGCCTGCCAAAAGCACCAAGAGATGCCAGCACATCTAAAACCATTTCATTGGTGGCAAAAATGTCACATTCAAAATGCACATTTAAATGGTGAAATTGGAAATTTCAGTGAATTTCAAATACCCATTTTTCAGCTCTAGCCAAGATGAGGCACTGCTATGGAATGCAAGGCCATAAACTGGTTATAAACTAGCCATTCATACATTTAGAAGGACTAATATTCTGGAATCGTCTGCTTGGAGCAGTTGCAGGAGCCAAGAAACCCATTGACTGCAAAACAGAATTGGATACATTGGTAACAGGTATATTATGTTTGCTAACAGTGCAATCCTATACATTTCTACTCAGAAGTAAGTCTTATTCAGCTCAATAGGGCTTACTCCCAGGAAAATGGGTGTAGGATTGCAACCTAAATCTGATAGATCAGATAGGGCCCTTTGGATATAAAGAACTTGTCTCTTTGGCCCAAAGCTGTAGCAAATTTTACTCCTTCCCAAGGAGCGTCAGTGGTTGCCACCACTAGAGAACACAAATTGGAAGGGAGGATATGACAAAAAAGGTCTGGATGACACCTTTCATGTCAAGGGTTCCATTTCCTTGAGGTTAATCTGTTAAGAGAGGGAAGAATTCTGCAGTGGGTGAGGCCAGGGCCAAAGCCCTCCTCATTTTATTTCCATGGCTTTCTACCACCATCTTATTTCTGCACCTTCTTCTCCTCTTCTTTCTCTCCCTCCCTGCCCAGCAGAGTTTGGGGAAAGGAACAAGTCATTGTTGCCAGGGGTCCGAACAGACTATTTGAAGAGGGTTTTTGAAAGTAGGCCACGGGCCACCAGAAATGAGGCTCAAGGTCCCAGGTTCCTCCCCGCAGAAATAGAAGGTCTGTGTAATTTCCTCATAGGATATGTCTGAAGCAAAGCTTCACCATGATTACAATCTATTGCTGTATTTCAGGACATGAAACAGAACTTGGAAAACTTACTTTTCTGGCTATGACTCCCTAAACCCCCTAACCATCAAAGCCTCTGGAGGATTCTTGGAGCTGCAGTCCAGAAAGTAACTTTTCCAAGCTCTGATGTGAAAAAAGTTAACCCTAAGTAATGCAGATCTTATGACTTACAATAAATTGGGATGATTTTTGTTGTTGTTAGAGAAGAGATCCTAGAGATTTCTCTTTGATGGAAAAACCCATCAGATTCTACTGCCCAGGGACAAGATTTTAAACCAAAGTGTGTTGGATTTAATGTGATTTTTTCTAATTTCAACACCACACACATACTTTTCCCAATTCACTATGAGTCTGAGGCTTGCTCCTCCATTCCTCTGTTTACGGTAGAAATTTGCAAGCCTGGTAGCAATACTGGGGAAGGGATATATACATAGCAAAGTGAGAGGAGGAGCAAAATACAGTTATAGTCCCAAAACAGACCCAGTAGTGAGTGCAGTGCACTCATAGTCTTACTGCAGTGCACCATTTGGCCCCCATGGGTGAAAAGCTGTAACATTTTGGAACACAGTTAAACCCTATATATGGCTCTGTACACAAGTCCACAAAATATTTTCTTAGCATGCCCACGCACACCTGTCCTTTTTAATGTTTGACCTCAAAAGAAAGGCAGGGTAGAGAGGAGGAAAATCACCTTTTCTTTCAAGTGATTAGCATTTGCCAAAGGCAAATATTCTTTACACACCTATTAGTAAGATCTAATGGTGGCATATGCTCACACAATCTCATTAGTGGCTGGAATATGAGAGGCCAAACTGGGCCCTAAAGCTTTCCATCTCATCCCCAGCATGGGTTCGAATCCTACCTCTCCCCGCCATAATTCTGTACTTCCGCCATTTCTGTCCAGGCTAAGAATCCAGCCTAAATGGTTGCTAAGAGCCCTCTGTGGTAGTGTGGAGAGGCTTGGGCAGAGGCCTCCTTTGAAGCATGTCGTGGCTTATTGTCACGGAGAAGCCAAGGGACGAGGAAGGGGTAATGAGCAGTACCTAAGCAGAGGTGGATGGCCGGCAGCCCTCCAGATACTTCTTGGACTACAACTCCCAGCAGGCCTAGCCAGCATAGCCAATGATGAGGAACGCTGGGAGCTGCAGGCCAACCAACCTCTGGAAGGCCACCCTTGGCTCACCTCTCGCCTCAAGGAAAGTCTCTGAGGCAACTCTTCATGCTATGTGGGAGAAGAGGGAGTAAAAAGCCCTTTGCCTCCATCTTGGCTTGGGTGGGAGTTAATTAGAGCCCATTACCAGTGGCCACTCAGAGCTTGCTCGGCTGAAAATATAACACACAGAGAGACCTATACTAAACATCATTTTCTGTCCAGAATCTCACCCCAGCCCCCTCCTTAAGCTGCCTTATCTTATCTGCATCTTCCCCAACTACTCCAGCACTCACCTCCTGCAGCTGGAGTAGTCTCTGTTGCAGGGATACGAGCCTCACAAGTCACCTGAGGACTTTGCCGGGTACTGCAGCTTTGGGAAAGGGAGCAACAAGGAGACACACGCATTAGGTGGGAAGGGTTCTCTCCCGTCACTCTCCCCCCCTCCTCTTTTCCATTTACCGGCCCCTCTCAGGCTGAGGAACAGAGAGTTGGACTGACCTGATGCCACAGGGTTCTATCCGTTCGGATCCCCAATCATGAACGTGGGGGCCGGCACCCCCCATGACTCCCCCACAGTCAGCACAGCCAGGGATCTCACTTCGGGGGCCCAGGTTTAGCCCCCCACACCCAACAGGGGGGCTGCGCAGGGCCCCCAGAGGTTGCCTCACTTTGCCCTGCTGGAAGACACAAACATGAAAAGGATTCAAATTCGGAGACACTTTGTGAGCAGATAACAGGGCTCCACAGGGACATTTTGGCCACCTGAGGCAGAACAGCACAGGACAACCCATCCCCATTGTCAAGGTGTGTCGTGCCCACTGGCAGTCAAGTACATTGGACAGCTAAGTTAGTAAAAATGAAAATGAATTTCAAATAATAATAATTGCCATATTTTCTTGAGAGCCCAAACCACCTCCTGAAGTTGCTTACTCTTAGCAGGACAACCCTGGTAGAATAGTGGCTCCCACTATAAGGAATCGTGGGGAGCCATGAAAGGCTTCCAGATTCACTCTTGAGCCGGTCAAGTTTGAAATTATCTGAGAGGACATTTCTGGGAATGGAGATGCTTTCTTCTTTCCTACACTCCGCCTACGCATGTGGCCTGTTGGTTGCTTGACTACCAGCCCAGCCCATTTAAACAACATCGAAATGGCCAAGGAGTCATCAGGGTGCCCAATGGCCACAATCCATTGCTGCCAATACAATGGGTGACTATGCAACCAATCTGCATTCCACCCAGACATCCCATGGCCTTTTCTGAGCTCCTCTATTCAGGCTAGCTCGTGTGGCTCCAAAACCTCGTCACACAGTTGTTCAACGTGTGGAGACATCATGTCATGTTCACCCTAGGTAGGATGTGGAAAGTTACTAATTGTAGGCCACCATGGGACTGTCCTGTGGAAACCCTGTCTTTCCCATACGGACATCTGGTAAAGTTCTACTCCAGCTGCCTCCATTTTGAGGCATTCAAGTTACTCTTTATTTACCAGGAAGATTAGTATTCTAGTTCAAAATCTGAACCACTCAATGTAGCCTCCAAACTCAGTTCAAAACAACAGCATTTCTAAACTCTATGTGCTTGGAGCAGAGCTTTCTTCATGGTGACACTGCAGTTATGAGACATACTTATTATGTTTTTTCTCCTTAGTCTCTTACATGTGGACTAAGTAATCATAAGAGAAATGAAATTCTGTGGTAGAGAAACTGCCTCTTCCTGAGCCCTGCTGAGTTGCACTGGCTAGGGATGAAACAACAGGGGCGTTCATCCCCTGATTGACCCATGGATTAATTTTTTTTAAACAGAATCCCTCCCACTGACACTAATGAAAGAAGAAAGAAGAACACCAGCTCCAGGACTGGCATTTTCCTTCAGTGTTTCTGGGGCACATCTGAGGAACAATTAGAGAGGGAGTTTGGCTCTAGCAAATTCAAATGTTCTCCATGATATCTCCAGGGGCCGATTTTTGGCCTTACCACTTACAGAGCACCATGTGAGGTACAACAACAGAACTGGGACTTTCTGTTGCAGTGGAATCTTTAACAACAAATCACCTTCCTCTTGGCATCCAGTTGCTCCCACCCCCCAACTCAGTTTCCTATCCTAAGAGCACAGGAATCCTCATTTATGGATTGTTCCCTGCTCTTAAGGATAAAACCAGCAGAAGGAACCACCAGAAGGAGATGAGAGGAATCTTATAATGGGATGAATATTCTATTCATACTGATCTTATGGATTCCTATTAATTCTCTCTCTCTCTCTCTCTTAATGAGTGTATAACTATTCATTTACACACCCAAATAATTAAATACATAACTGAGTACAAGCCGTGTTGGCAAGAATTGTGAAGGACTGCAATATACTCTCCCTGCTCTCCACCATGTGCTGTTTCTTCCTAGGCATAACTAGGGCCATAGGTCAGTGTTAGAACACATGCTTTGCACATACAAAGCCAAAGATTTAATTTCCAGTTACAATCATCTCTATCTGGGGAGAGACTTTTAGCCTGAGATGATGAAAAATTGCTGTCAGTTGTAGCAGAACAGGTTGGGGGAGGCTGGAATAGACAGTACTCAGCTACATCAAGATCCTAGGTCAATGGAGAGAGCTGATGGGACCTGTAGTCCAGCAATATTTTGGCCATGTTTTCTCCATTTGCAGGCTAAATGGACCAAAGAAGCTTCATATGTTTTTAAATCCACTTTTAAACATTCTCAAGAATCGTTTGTTTGTTTCCAACTTGAGAGGTATGGTTGATTTTAAAAAAATTATTTTAATTGTATATTTTATATAGTATTTAAACTACCATGTCCAATATTAAACTGGTTATTGGTTTAAGTGAAGAAAAAGCCACCCCTAGATAATATAAAAACAGACAATATTGATAACGTCACTATGATATTAAATAAATTAATATTTTCTGCCTACACAGAATATCCTCAGCATCCCTCACAGACAGACACAGATGTAGATATATAAACATATAAATACAGCTTGCTCTGCAAACATACCATCACACTCTTGCAGGAACATATAATATTATCCAGGCCATCGTGCTGGCTATACAGTGAAAAGTTGATTTGAATCTCAGAAAGCCAGTGTGGCATAATGATTAGAATGCTGGACTTCAGTCAGGAGATCCAGGTTCAAATCCACAGTCACCCATGAAAATCACTGACTGGCCCTTAGGTTACTTCGCCATATTTCAACTTTCTAGGGGGGGAAAGTCTGAAAATGAGGAGGGAAAAAGCAAAGCGTGCTGCTTATATACCGCCCCATAGCACTTCAAGCACTCTCTGGGCAGTTTACAAGTTAATTATGCGGCTACACACTGCCCCCCCAGCAAGCTGGGTACTCATTTTACCGACCTCGGAAGGATAGAAGGCTGAGTCAACCTTGAGCCAACTACCTCGGATTGAACCCCGGGTCGTGAGCACAGTTTTGGCTGCAGTACAGCAGTTTAACCACTGCGCCACGAGGCACAGTGGTTAAAAGCCACGTATGTCTTGGAGGGAAAGTGGGATAGAAAATGTCATAGATAAAAATAATGGCTTCCCTTTGTTCTGTGCGGGGCACAATTCGTCTGGAAGAACCAAACAAATCTGCTATTTACTCCAAGCCCTGAAATCAAACATGATATTTGAGTGCTATTGTAAATATTTGAGGTAGTCTCAGTACAATATAGTACCCCAGATAGGCGGGGTATAAATGAAATAAATAATAATAATAATAATACAATGTAATTGCACTGTTTGGAAATTAGTCATGTCAACACAAATGAAACTAATAAATTTTTGAATAAGAAAAGAAATAGCACCCTAGAAAGTTAAAATGACTTTGTGAACATTTGGGTATACTAGATGGAGGTTACCGTAGTATTTCCAGATTAACGGTAGACTTGCAGTTAGAAATTTCCTTCGGGATTCTGAATTTGAGGAGGATAATTTAGGGCTACTTGATAAGCTCCTCTTAGAAGTCACATGAATGTGTGGAGAGACCGAGCTGAGATTCTGTGTACCTAATTTTTCTACATCGATTGTATGCTTTGAAATCAATCCTCATGTGTAAAGCTGGATAAGCACAGTGCTCTTCCCATATATCTGGGATCCTTGAAAAGTAACTGGATGCATAAGGGCTCTTTTCACACCTGGTTATGAATGTGTATGGATCAGGTAATTGACAGGTAATTGGTTTGCTCCTACTTTTCCTTTTCCACCAGGGCTGGCCCTACCATTAGGCAATTTAAGGCAATTGCACCGGGCAGCAGATGTTGTGAGCTAACAGTGGAAGCCTCCTGGACATTCTTCCTGGTCTCTGCAGCTGTTTCCATCTGCCAGAGGACAGCTCTGTGTATGCTGCACCATCTGTCCCGTTAAACTAGCCTGCTGCTGGACGTTATGCCACAACAGTGTTCCAGTTAAGATGCAGCTGGCACTCCAGTCAGCCTCTGTACATAGAATGGGGAAGTGATGGCATCACATCCTTCCCCTTAGGCAGCAAAATGTCTTGGGTTGGCTCCATTCACTACACTGTCACACATCTGCAGGGACCTATAGAACTGACAGGAACAAAGGGTAATGGTGTTTTGGATCTGGACTGCTTCAGCCTGCAGAGGAAGGAGTTCTAACATTCAAATACTAGTAAACTAATAAAGCTTATGTCCCTTCATACTAAATGCTAGCTTTATCAGGAGGGATAAGTTCCTAGCCATCCTTCCAGTGGACTAGTTTTCTGTCTGGGAGGAGGACATTCAAAGCCATACAATTTTATTTTATTTAAAATGTTTATATGCTGCCTTTCTTTTAAAGGATCCAAGGCAGCTTACAAAATTGGGGGGAAACATTCTTTTATACGACATCATGACAGTATTTTCTATGTGAGTTATTACCCACTTCCAAATTACTCCTGAGAGATACCCAACAATAAGTGATTTAACCTTTGGTTAGATCAACATTTGAGAAATCCAGTGCATAGCATAGTCACTATAATGGCCATGGTAGTTATAACATGGAGCTACAATACAGGAAACTCTTTGTCCAAGTATTGTGCTACCATCAATTGTGTATGTATGTTGACAAAACACTGATAAATAACACTGTCCTATCTTACAGGACTGTTCTGACAATTATTCAGACAATATTTGCAAAGTGCTTTGCACTACCAAAAAAAACAAAACACCACACTGCTTTATTTAATGTATAGGATTATGATCATTTTTCAGTTACAAAGACACCTTCAAACTACATGCTGTCACCCTAGCTGAGGCTGGACCACAGATGCACAACATTTTGCTTGTTTTATATCACTGTAAATTGGACACTAATGGTTTCCCCACCCCCACCTCCCAGAATGCCTTACAAAGGCCTTACAAATAGGTTTGCATAAGAGTAAAGCCTGCATATAGTCAGTGTACTGATGACACAAAACAGGCACAAGAAATCCAGTAAGTTCATTCCTATCAAAACACACGATGAAACAAACCCACTCCTTTTCTATCTCTTGTTCTCTGAAAACAACATGAAAATAACTTTCTACATAAATTCCTCATTACATACACTCTAGGTTTTCGACAAATATTACTGCAATACCTTGGAGGTTATCAGTGCTCCAGAAATTCCAAAGCCTTCTCCTTACTAGCTACTATAACACTGGATTCTACAGGATGGATGTAACAGGATTGTTTTATTGCAGTATACATTTTCTTCTCACCTCTATGCTGTGTTTCATTCGCTATTTTACCAACCAGTTCCTGAGTGTGGAGAGAGACAGAGATAAATACCATCTCTTGCCGGTCTTTGGATTTCATTATCTTGAGTCATGTGCACATATATATAAATGTGTGTCTGTATGCATATGACTCAAGATAATATGTCATCATCATCAGGAAGATCATTCCGTTCTGAGAAATGAAGGCATTGTCCGGGCAAGAGGAGAGGAGGGAAGGGTTTGTGGCTGGGCAGTGAGGGGAAAGAAGGGCGACTTCTCCGAGCTCCGTTGGGTCCTAATGATTAGGGGAACACTCTATAAAACAGGCTGCTCCCCTTGAGACCAGAGGCTCCCAAAGGATCAAGGGGAGGGGGAGGGGAAAGACTCCACTTCCCAGAACAGAGACTGACCAGCAGCACTTCTCTAGTCAGGCTGACCGTGCAGATGGGGAACAAAAACTCTTTCCCACTGTCCTGCACAAGTCACAGGCATATCATATCCTCTGCCTCTGCCTCCCACCCACCCACCTGCACTCCTGCATCTGCAGTTATTCTAGAAATCCTAAGGATGGGTCTGGGACCTCCCGCCATTCCCCGCTGTGTCCAGACTGCTTCTCCTTCCTTGGCAATCATGACTGAGCTAAAGCCACGCTGCCTGCCGGACTAAAGGTCTGTCCAGGTTAATCCCTCCCTGCACCCATGCGTTCAGCTGTCTGCCTGGTAACCCCCTTGTGGGTACCAGGGGTTGTGCAGGTAAGTAGGTAACCGGGAGGGAGGGGGTTGTGTGCATCCATTCCCCTGATGGGAAAAAGAAAAAGAGGCTGTGGGAAGGACTCAACACCCACCTACTACTCGTCCTTAACCCCCACCCCCACCCCGCATCTCCCTGTCGGCCTTGTCACATCCTGTCCATCTCTCTCCTTCCCCCCCCCCCCACTCCTCCTCTGCTGGGCTGTCAAACCCCATTCCTTCTCTCCGCATCATCCCTTCACCTTTCTCCTTCTTATGCTGTCTGCCTCCCTCCCCACCTCTCTCCCGCCCTCCCACCCGGCTGCCAACAGCCACCCCTCACGAAGAGCATCCCGCCCCCCCCTCCTCTCCGCCGCAACCCACTCCATTGCACCCGGGATACTTAGCTGCTCTCGTCCTCCTGTTGCCCCGCTGCAGCCCCCCTGCAGAGTAGACTGGGGAATCCAATTAGAAGGGCTCATCTTCCAGCCATCGCCATGGTGGGGAAGGAGAGGAGGCTTAGGGAGGGGGGGCAGGGAGGGAGGGAGGGAGGGGAGTATGATTTCCTCCTTACCTCTGTGGATGCGCCCGCCGCCAGCGCGGTTGTGACTTTGCCCCAGTCCCCGAGGTCTGGGATTCCCTACCTCCTGAGTACCCCCTACGAAGCAGCAGCGGCAGCGAACAGCTCAAGCGAGGGAGGCGAGGATCAACCTTGGCGGCCGCGCTGATGCTGCCCGAAATAGCTGCGGCAGCGGCGAGCAGGGGGAGGGACCATCGGCCGTAGTCACGGCAACGGGTATTGCTACCCTCTTTCTCCTCCTCCTGCCTGTCAAAAGTGATGCGGCAGAGTCGCGATGGAGGGGGACGAGAGAAGAAGACAGACGGGCGAGCGGGCCAATGGCAGAGCGCAGTTGCAGATCATCCGCAAGGCTGGGGGACATCCACCGCCAGCCTCCACCACCGTTGCCACGCGGCTTTTGGCCTCTAGAGGCCGCTGGCGCTCAGCAAGGACAGCCCCTACCCAGCTTGCAACACTTTGCTATATAGGTAGTTACAGTTAGCATGAATTGGGTTCCTATTTTCAATGTTTTTCTTTTCTCAGTTCGTGTTTTTCTTTCTTTCTTAACAACAACAACACCTTTGGTTTGGGAAACAGTGCAATACACAAGCGTGCCCCCAGTTCCGTTAATTTTGATCATGTGTCCCATCCAATCAGTTATCCCCCTTTCTCCTTATTTATTTATCGCACGGAGCCCCAATCTTAGGTATATTTAATCAGAAGAAACCCACTGGTTCAATATGTGTGCATGTTATGCTCTGTCAAGTCTCCACGGAGTTATTAACTCAATGCATTGTCCTTACTGTCTATTTTGATTATTATTTATCTTTATTGTTATATGATTGTAATTGCTTTATCTGTTTGTTAATTGCCCAGAATAGTGCTTCAAATTAATTGGGCAGTATAAAAGTAGAAGAAAGAAAGAAAGAAAGAAAGAAAGAAAGAAAGAAAGAAAGAAAGAAAGAAAGAAAGAAATCATGGACAGGCAAGAAAAATAGAAATAGAAATTATCTGTTTCTGGAAATACTTATAACAATAATATATATTTATTATTATAAATATTTATAATAATATTGTGGTTATAGGCCACCAAGTCACATCTCATTTACAGCAACTGTATTTTCAGATATTTTTAGAGTGGTTCTAGCAATGCCCCCACCCCAAGTGAGTTCCCCTGGCCAAGCAGGGATTTGAACCCCCGTCTTCTAAGTCCATCACTGTGTCCACCGCACCCTGTGAACTGTACATTTCTAATAACGCAAAAGAGAAAACCAAGAACAGATCCCTTCCTGCTTAGATTTTGCAGGAAAATGGCATAAAGCCTGAAATTTAAAAAAACCAGTCAAAAAGCCTGGGTGAAATTGCTTTAAATACTCTTCAAAGTGCTTCAAAAGTAATCCAGTGGCTAAAGTTCATCAGTAACTTACCCATATAAGGCTGGTGATGTCACCAGCCATAGCAGTTTTTCAGAAATTGATTTAATTTAACCATTTCAAGTCACTAAAACTGCTGGATGGCTCAGTGGTGTAGTTACCTGGTTGGGAGTTCGATTCCCCACTGTGCTTCCTTGACAGGGGATGGACTTGATGCTCCATAGGGTCCCTTTCAACTCTGCCGTTTTAAGATATAGGACCACTAGGATGATTTTACCACCAGCAGCAATTTTCAGAAATTAAAGACTGCCCCTGTTCTGCAGCCCCCCCTCTTCCCAGCTTCCCCAGGATGAAGAGCTTCAGGAGCTTCGGGGATGAGGATTATAAATTTTTAATTTTTAATTTAGTTTCTGAAAAACTGCCACAACTGATGACATCATCAGTTATGTTTGGTACTTTGAGCTCCTTAGAAGAAGATAAGAATAATAATATGCCATCAAGTCAATTCTGACCTATGGTGACCCTATTCAGGGTTTTCCTCATAGAGAATACTCAGAAGTGGTTCCTCACTCCCTTCTTCTGTGGTCATCCTGGGACTGTGCAACTTGCCCAAGGCCACACAGGCTGGCACTACTTGTAGGAGGCGCAGTGAGGAACTCCCAACATCTGGCTCTGTAGCCAGATACCTAAACCACTGAGCTATCCGGCCAGCTCCTTAGAAGAAGGGTAGGGTAATAAAAGTAATGAATAAAGCTACTTGCAAGCAAGTTTATCTGCGAGTTAATTTGGCCTATGTCTGTCCCTTAGGTCTTGGATGTGCTAAGCACTTCAAAGCAGAGAAAAAGCAGAAGCTGGGCACTTCCACAGAAGCGTATCAGTGATCAGAGCACAAATATAAGTTCACATCACAAATAACAATGTAATGTTGTCAGGAATTAGAAACAATAAACTGTACAGTGAAAGGAAATCCTCAGTTCACTGGCGTGCCAATGACTTTAAAGGGCTGTAATCTTCCCATGCACTTTAGCAATGATTATCATCATTACGACGACGTCAATACAGTCTCTGAACTGTAATGTGTGACATGCAAATACCCTCTTTGCTGATGTGGCGTGGGAGAAAATTCTTCAGACTGAATCCCACCCGTCAAAGAGGACATTGTGTGACTGTGCTGTCAGAGCCTGTCATTCTCCCTCCAGACACACGCAGGAAAAAAGGAGGCTGGAATGAACCTTGGTGACTTTCTTATGAATCTGAATCTGAAAGAGACACCTTGTCATGTTATATCACAGGATAAAACATGATACCTTAACTGCAGTACACTTCTGTGCATGCATATTCACCAGTAAGTCCTATTGACTTGGCAGGGCTTACTCTCAGGTAAAGAGGTTATAGAAGTGCAGTCTGGATTTAAGGAAAATATGACAACTCTGATCTGGACCATGGCCTGAAGTAGACATTATCAGTGTGGCATCCCTTTCCCCGTATCTCAAAAGATGCTGCTCCTTTTCCTTAAGGGTGATCACAGGGGACGAATACATCCAACCTTTAAAGAGGCTATCCCTAAAGAAAGGCCATGCATTATGTTGGAAGATGGTGTTGGCAAGCTGTAACAAATAAAAGATTGGCCAGTGGGTAAAACTGGGAAAAATGGGATGGGAGGTTTCTAAAAAGCCACCCAAGAAGGGTTTTATTTTATGGATGATCTTGTATCCATCAATCAGTCAATAAATCTACTGTGTCAGTAGATCAACTACATCTTTAGTTAATTAATCGGGGGTGGGTGAGATAGTGGGTTACAGTTCATGAATATCTCTCTCTCTCTCTCTCTCTCTCTGTGTATGTGTGTGTGTGTGTTTTAAATTAAAAAAATACTTCTGCAATTAGGGAACAAAGGAGCAAAAATTAAAGATGTCTTTTCCAGATTCAGAATCCCCGGAGGACATCTGAAGAGAGATATTGATGAATATATCATCAATCACAAGTGCAGTTTTGCAATGGAGATACATTGGGCAAAGGGTATATCAGGTTTCCCCCAACCTCATGTGCTTCTGAGTTTTGGTCGTATGATTCCCATTAGCCTCAACTAACAGTCAGTGGTCACAGACTATCTAGTCCAAAGTTTATGAAAAGCATCTGGAGTGGTGAAGGCTGAGTCAAAGGATATGGCAGAAACAGCACTATGCTGCCACAACTGCTCAGATGGTCTCCAGCTCAACAAGAAGCTGCATGTCTGTGAGGCCAGTGATTGTTATACAGAACGATCGCAGCTAGTGGTATTCTGTAAGTACTTAAAAAAATACAAGCATTGGATGGGTTGCTTGAATCTTTTTATCAAGCTGTGCATATGCTTAGCTTCATGAAGGGAAAACAAATTTGTACAGAAATATTTTGCACAAAAAGGGAACACTGGATGAAAAAAATGCATATTTTTTCTTCATGTGCTCCAAGTGAGAAATTGCAGAAGGCTTAGAAAATACTCGGTAGGTTATGTTGACAAGGCAAGAAAATTAATGAGATTTGTTCACGTCCCCCATCACTATTTAGAAGTAAGGTACACTGTGTTCATTGTGTTTTACTCCCAGGTTCATAAGAAATCCTTAAGTCACAGACAAGGAACCTTTGGCTTTCCAAAGGTGCTTGACCAGAACTCCAACAATCTGTTACCGTTGACCATGATTTATGGAGTTGGTGGAGACTGTAAACCACAAATGTCCCCAAAAGATGGCATGTCCCCAATGGAAAGTCTCAGTATAGGTCCATTAAATCAACTGCTGATAGTGAGTTGACATATATGTAAATCTCACTGATTCAGTGAATTTACTCTCCATGGATCTACCAAATGGATTCAAGTCCATGGCTCCTTAATCATGCACCTAGTGAGAGAGCCAAACAGAGAAAAGGAATGCAGAGCAGCTGACTTGTAGCCATTACGCTGTTGTAGCAGATCTTCTCAGAACTGAATAGAAAGCCTACTTAGTTTGCCATCTTGGCAAAGGTCATTCTCTCTGAGGGTGGGAAGGGAAATGTGAATTCACTCTCACTGAGTTGCTGTGAAGTAACACTGAGGAATTCGGGTTTCCCTAGGTCTCTTTATATCAACTGGCCGCATAGGCACAGAGGAGAACGCCTTGTTTGCAGCTCTGTTTATAGCTCTGCAGGTGGCACAGTCAGAAGGGCACTAGCTAATAAGCTGTAAACAAGGGTTTCCTTTGTTAATTTCCTCATCTTGTTATCTTTTTTTGAAAAAAAGAGGAAACTTGCTGATGGAGAGAAGTTTTGTTCTCCATTCTTAAGCCATTAAGAAAGAAAAAGAAGAAAAGAAAAGAGAAGCTGGCCCACAGAGAAAGACTGCTTGCTTGCTCAGCAGCTTTTATGCATCAGTTCAGGCAATCACATGCCTGAACTGATGCAAATGGATCTGGTTTCTTTAAAAGTAGTAGCCCCACAGTGGAGACAACAAGTACAGATGGGAGGGCACCCTCTGGGCTGATTCACCTTTCATTTTGCATCCTGTGCAGACCCTGAGCATTTTTCATCAGTGTGGTCGCCCCCTGAGCACTGTACTCATGTGATGTGCTGCAGAATTGGAACATGTGCTTGTTTATTGTTAATTCCATTTAACGTCCTGGACAAGGGGGACCTTGTGAGTCTTCAGAGGCTGTTAGACTTCACTTCCCATTAGCCTCAAACACCATGTCCCATTGGCCGGAATAGTTGTTGTCCAATAATATCTAGCATGCCTGCCTCTGGTCTGATAGGTGGGTAGTTTTTCACAGCCTACCCTTTTAGAGGTGAGGTGAGTCTGTCTGGGAATATGCCCCAGCAGGATGTCATGCCCTCAGTCCCCCAGCAGGGGGTAGCAAAGCTCTTCTTTGTCATGAGAGTTAATTATTACCTGCAAGAGTGGTATGAATTAGAAACCATACCAGTGGCTGTTTTGCAGAAGTAGTAAAGGAGAGTCATCTGTAGTCAATGTCGTAATTTTTGTATAGAACTGAGAAGACATTCTTACTTGTTTTATTTATTTGATTTGTTTTCTACGCCATCTTTCTCCAAGTGGAGGGATCTAAGGCAATGCACTATTCATTAAAACAATACACAGTTAAAAACACATTGGGATACAATATTAAAAACAGTTAAGCAGATAATATTAAAAGTTGCCATTTAAAAATACTCAGAAAAATTCATTCATCAGATCAGTATACAGACACGCACCATCTCATTTGAACGCTTGTCTAAATCCAGGCAAAAAGCGTGTCTCAGAATGAAAGTCTTTGCCTGCCAGCAAAAGGGCAAGAGGGAGGGAGGGGGGGTTCTTAAAACTGATTGTCAGAAACACTGTTAGTTAGCTCTTGAATTTTCTGTTTTGTTTAGCCTTGGAAAACTGTTTCAAATCCCTACCCCTGTAGTACTCTTTTCCTATTAACCGCTAATGAAAAACCACAGAAGGAACATCAGAACAAGTCGGAAAGGGCAAAAACCATGCCACACTAAGAACATAGGAAACTGCCTCATATGAAGCCAGACCCATAGGTCTATGGGTCTCCACAGAGCACTGGGAAGACCTTTTTGAGACTCCTGGAGTGAGAGATGGTCATGGATGACAGCAGGGTGAGAAATGGGAAGTAAGATATGCCCGTATGGCTTCTGTAGAACCACAGTGGGTGCACTGGGGTGATCTGGGAGCCATTTTGTTTTTTGCCTTTGGGATCCTCTAGAGCAGTGGTCCCCAACCTTTTTAGCCCCGCGGATCAGCTGGGGAAGGCGGGGCACCCCCCTGCACTTGTGTGCATGCGCAAAGGAGCAGGGGGCGCTCGTGTGGGCGCAACATGTTCATGTACATGCGCAAAGGGAGGCACAGCGCTCATGTGGGTGCGCGGGGGCTCATGCGCATGCGCAAAGGGCGGCACAGTGCTCAGGAGGCACTTGTGCACATGCGCAAAGGGGTGGTTGAGTGCTCACATGGGCACAGGCACGTGCGCGCAGGTGCAAATGGGCTGTGCGGGGGGGAGTGCGTGCGGGGCTGGGGGGGGAGGTCTGTCTCCGTGGCCCAGTCCGGCTCAGGCCACGGACCGTTACAGGGCCGCGGACCGGGGGTTGGGGACCTCTGCTCTAGAGGGCCAAAACCCGAAAAGAGCAAGACTGGACGTCCACTTCTGCTTTTGAAAAATGTGTGTGTGTGTGTGTTAAATGGTAGAGTGGAGCCTTATGGCTTATTGAAAAGGTGATTCACAGCTCCTGGAGGATTCCAGAAGCAGCCATATCCAGATTTTGCCAGGGGTTATTCTTCCCCATGCAGCCAGAGAGTTGCAAACACAACCTTCAGGGGCTGCATGCATTCCCAAGGCTGCACCTTGCCCACCCAAGATTGTATGTATGTATGTATGTATGTATGTATGTATGTATGTATGTATGTATGTATGTATGTATGTATGTATGTATGTATGCATAGTTTTACCCCACCCATCTAGTGACATGCCAGTACTCTGGGCAGTTTACACAGATAAAAACATAAATCTCCAACCAGACAAACATAATAGAAAGGAAATTGAAAGGGTGCATGTGTGCTCGGAGTCAGGTCAGATGCATTGGGGTTTCTCAGACCTGGCAGCCTCTTGCCTGGCATGGGTGCCTGCAGAACAGAGCTCTGCTGTGGAGAGAAGATACAAGCTCAAAGGTTACAAGGCCAGGGAGATGAAGCTAAGAGTTTCTCGAGGGAAGTGAGAGGCTTAGCTCTCAGTTCCTTGACCTCTGAGTTCATTAATTTTAATAATCTTAGAACTGTGAGGGTAGAACGGACCCCTCTGGATCATCAAGTTCAGCCTCATCATCAAGGAGGCCCAGCGGGGAATCAAACTCCCAACCTCAGAGACCTAAACCACTGAGCAGTTCCAATAATGTTATTGTTCAGTAATATTATGTTATTGTTCAATAACATTTGTGAATTGTATTTGTGAGCCAGGAGGCGAGTCGGGGTCACGACTCGCTGGAGCGCCGTCCATTCCCACCAAAGAGACAGAGAAAGGAGGGGAATGTGGACTCCTGATGACTCCAGAGAAAGCCCCAGAGGAGTCCCTCCAGGGGGCAGAAGAGGAGGAATTATCCCAGGGCTTGAGGGGGATGGGAGTAAAGGAAGACGAGCAGTTAAAAGAGGTGGAAAAGGGAAGTAGAGAGAGGGAGGAGATAGAAGGGGGGAAGTGATAGAGAAAGGAGGGACATTACCTCCAGGTTGGGAATGGATCTGGTTGCAAGATCCTTGGACCCAGAAGTGGGAGAGACTGAAGGTGCCTAGGGAAGAGGCAGACCATAGGAGAAGGGCGGTGATTCCTCCCAGACCATCTTACTGGGGAGAAGCAGAAACTAGGGAGTGGAGGAAGAAGCTAAGAGAAGAAAGAGAAAGAGTAGAACAAGAGAGAAGGGAGAGGAGTGAATGGCGAGCGCGGGAGATGATGAAGACGGTAGACTGGAGAAGGCCTGGGAGGTGCTGGAACCTGAGGGATATCCCAAGTGGGAGGATTTCCTTGGAGATGCGTCTGTGCCCCTGTTGCCTGTACATACGGGAACGACAATGAAGGAATGGTCGCCAACAGAGCCGCCCGGACCATGGAATTCTAGTTTTGGTAACCCCTTTATTTTAGAAGATTCCCTTCCCGTCACGTTGGAGGAAGGAGAAAGAGACTATGTGCCAGTTCAAGACAATGGTTTATGTGTTAGTCCAAAATTAAATGTTCCATAGTTACCAATGCAAAGGGTGTCCGTTGAAGTTATTGGGGAAAGGGAAGAATCCTGAGATCGTCACATCGAACCCTCACAGTATTATTTTCAGCAGGGCTGGGACTCCTCTTCAATTTTATTATTATTGAAAAACACCAAGCACAGTCAAAATTATAAAAACATTGACTGGTATTTGTGATGATCGCCCACGTCACTCATGCCATTCATATTCATGAGCTGATTTGCATGAACCTATGAGAGGACTGGAGAGGCGGAGTCAGCAGCTACATGAGGCTTGGCATGAGAAGGAGGAGTCAGATAGGGCTGGTTAGCCAGAGAGCGAGGGGAACAGATACTGAGAGAGATAGAGCTGGTTAGGAGAATAGGTATAGAAGGTGGTAATGATATAGCAAGAGAAAAGAAGTATGTACTGAGAGAACTGTTGATGAATTGCTTATGTATAATGTGTATCTGAAGAACTTCTGTTATTATTCAATCTGCTTCACTCCAATAAATAAATTCTGTTTCTGTTCACAAGACAAGTGTTCTGACAAACGTCATTTATATTGTGAATTGAGGTAATCCACTGGTGGCAGCGAGAAGAAAACGTGACGTGAGCCTTTGTGAGGGAAAGACAAGCAGGGGCCACAAGGGCAAACGCCACAATTGGTGTCCAGCGGCGGGATACAAAATAATCCAGTAAAGCCAAAGTTTAAGGGTGAATTTTCTGGAGTCGTGGGTACCTTTTAGTCAGACGTCTGTGGTGAAGACGTGGGTGACCTGCTAGAGCTTTTGTGGAAAAGCTTAGTGGTGGGGCTTCTGAACACAGATCTGGGGGAACTAAAGATAGGGAACCGACTCTAAAGGAAAAATTCTTTTTTGTTACCTCAGGATTTGAAAGACCCAGTGGGCTAGCTTGAAATCCAAGGCTCTGAGAGATAAGGGAGCACTGGTGGATAAAAAGTGGAAGCCAGGGTCAGAGCAGATCTGAGGTGATAGGAAAATAAAAGCAGAGGCTTGAAAATAGAATTTGTTTTGTGTCTGGAGGCAAGAAGGTTGTCTCAGACCAAGAAACACCGTGGCTTGTGTGATGCCAGAAAAAGTGTAGCCATCTTTAGCTGCCGAGTGAGAGCTACATAGTACCCCAGAAAATACTGGTAAAAGAAAACAGCAGTAAAACTCTTTTAAAAAGAGGCCTGACTAACTCAGCAATAGAAATCAGTTCCTTTTATTAAGAAAGTACATACTTATGCCACCCAAAAGAACTAAAAAGCCAATAATGGAGGAAACTGATCCTCAAGAGGTTGAGGGGAATGGGAATGGAAATGGAGACCCTCAAATACCTGAGGAACCCTCAAGGGAAATTATTCAAAGCTCCCTAGATCTGGAGAAATGGAAACTAGAACAGGAGTACAGTGGTGCCTCCACTTACGAACGTCCCTACTTACGACCATTTCAAGTTACGACCAGCTCCGGCCACAAAATTTTGCTTCTACTTGCGACCGGGGCTTCCACTTACCAACAGAAAAAGGCAGGGAAAAAAGGTGGGAAATTCAAATTGCTAACTGTAGGTGGCGAAAGAGGCTGCTTCTTTGTAGCTCTTTCGCCCCGACGGTTAGAGTGAGTGCGATCGAGGAGGGACTGCCTGGCTTCTGCTTCTCAGTGAGCGTGTGTGTGTTTGCAGGGAGGCTTGGGCCTGCCTGTTAGGTAAGGCAAGGTGCTGTTTTCTGCTTTTAAAAAACTAATCTGGGTGTTTTTGCAGCGTGGTTTTAGGCTGAGGGGGTATGTTTCTGTGCTGTGATGGGTCTTGGGGGGTTTGTTTGTTTTTTGTTTTTTTTTCCCCCCATTTCCGATGGGTTTTGGGGGGTTTGGTTGCTTTTTGGGTTTTTTCCCCCCATTTCTGATGGGTCCTGCATGCTTCCCTTGCTTTTTCCTTTGTTTTCTTTGCATTTCCGACCTTGTCCCTCTGTTCTCTGTGCATTTCCAATCTGCTCCATTTGTTTTCTGTGCATTTGCAATGGGTCTTGCACGCTTGATTGCTTTTCTTCCCCCCCCCCCCTTTGGCCGGAGGGGATTAATCACGTTTCCAATGAGTCTTGCAGTGATTTTTTTTTTTGGTGATTTTTTTCTTTGGCCGGAACGGATTAATTGCATTTCAATGCATTCCTATGGGAAATGGTGCTTCGATTTACGACCATTTCGACTTACGTCCATCTTCTGGAACGGATTATGGTCGTAAGTGGAGGCACCACTGTATAGACTCAGAGAAAAAGAATTAGAAATTAGAGAAAAAGCCAGAGCTGAAGAGAAAGCTCAGGAACTACAGCTCAAAGCTGAGCAAGAGGCCAGACAAATGGAATTAAGACAAAGAGAAATGGCATTTGAGCAAGAAAATAGACGAGAAATGGAATTTCAAATACAGATGAAAAAATTAGAATTAGCTTCTCAAAATAACAATAATAACAACAACAACTCTAGTGAGGGAAATCTCTCAAAAATCGATCTAAAGAAATTTCCCCAATATAGGAAAGGAGATTGCCCTGAATCTTTCCTGATTTCATTTGAGAGAGCATGCTGGGACTTTGAGATTAAGGATGATGATAATAGTGTTGAGATCACAAATAAGTGGAGATTTAGCTGAGCTTTATTCTCTGATGCCTCTGGAGCAAGCTAGAGATTTTGAGGCATATAGAAAAATGGTATATTCTAGATTTGGCATAAATGCAGAACACCTTAGAAGAAAATTTCGTTCCCTTACCAAAAAGCCTGAAGAATCTTATGCCCAAGTGGGGGTTAAATTGATTCAATGTTTGGACAAATGAATGGAACGTGAAAATGTCACTTCTCTAGACCAAATGAAAAATGTGGTTGGTTTAGAACAATTTTATTCAGTGTTGCCAGGAGAATTGCGTTATTTGGTCAATGACGAAAATCCTAAAAATGTATTACAGGCATCTGAATATGCTGATTCCATCCATGAGATTAGAGATCCTCGATTTTCTGAGGTAAAAATTGGTAGAAAAGTGTGGGACGACAGGAGGAAAGGGGCCCCACCCAGTAGAGATTACCTCAGAAGTACCCAAGCTACTGGAAGCCATTTTGGAGACAGACCCTCATCTCCAGAGCACAGTCATCTGAAACCTAATAGTCCTGAGGGAAAAGTTAATAAGGCCCTTTGTTTTGAACCCAAGGCCAGTAAACGGTGTTATACATGTGGGGAGAAAGGTCATTTTTGGGCTCAGTGTGAGACTCAAAAGACTAGGGATTGTAATCAGCATAAAGGTGGAGATTCCAGTCCCCCTAAGAAGGTGTTTTGTGTACAGCATAATGGAACAGCCAATACTGCAGTTGAAGCTAGCCGTGGAGCTGTTGTCATAGCAACACAAGTAACAGAAGGGTCAGAGAGCCAAGATCCCCCTGTGACCAGGGTTGTTCAGTGCTTTCTGATAGAAAGTAATCAGAATCTTCTACATAGCTCAGGAGATGTAATCTATGTTAATAATAATAAGTATCTAGCGCTCAGAGATTCTTGTTCACAAGTTACAGTATGTCACCCTGATATAGTCCCTAAGAAAAATATGTTAGACCATGAAAATATTTCTATTAAAGGGATTGGTTCTGAAATAGTGGTGCTGCCCATGGCAAAAATACCAATGAGATATAAGGGATGGTCAGGAGTTTGGAAGGTGGCCATATACGATCAAATTCCTGCCCCGTGTTTAATAGGCTGGATTTAGCTGAGCATGTGCAGAGTGTTTTTGTGACAACTCGCTCTCAGGGAAGGCAAATTGAAGCCACTGAGGGAAATGATGGAAATCTTCCTGAAATAAGAGAAGTGAGAGAGACAGCTGATCTGGTTATTCTGAGAAACCCTAAGAATCTACCTTTCATCAAAGAACAAAACGAGGACCCTACCTTAAATGAATGCTTTGCACAAGTTAAGGAAATTCCACTGACCCCTGAAAATCCTGAACGATGTCCCAGTTTAGAGGAAAACCCTGAGATAGTAGAAATGGCTGACGTGGTCATATCGAAAAATTCTAATAATACTTCCTTTATTTTAGAACCGAAGGAAGATACCACCCTGATTCCGTGTTTAGAGAAAGCCAAAGAATCTCCCTTCCCGTTATCTCCTGAACACCCAGAGAGGTTCATAGTTAATAAACACCTGTTATATAGGGAAGTTTTATTAACACCTCATAGGAGTGCAGATGGACATCTCAAACAGCTAATTGTCCCTGTAAAATATAGGGAGAAGTCCTTAGAAGTAACAGAGCCAAGCTGGGGGGGTACTCATGGAAAGGAGAAAGGCTTGTATGAGGCCCAGGAAAGAGCATTCTGTCCTGAGGACAAAGTGGTGAGGCTGAGACCCATAGAGGGGAGTGAATTGCAGTTAGCAGGGTCAGAACCTGTGGATCTGTTGCAGCAGAACTGGAAGGCTGAGGAGTCTAGTCGCTCTGCAGCTGCAAAAGCCCTTACAACCTTGCAATGCAAACCCCTACCTAAGAAACCAAATATTAAAGATATAGAACCAGATGATGAAAATCTCAATGCATCTAAAATAAACCAAGTGTTTGAGATTATACTTAAAAGAAACATGCCTGTGAATTTGGAGGTGACCCATGATAGTGGTCCCCCACATATGGAGAACTTCGCAACAAATGTACCTGTGGGTGAATTTGTTGGTGAGGAGGAAGGCATAAGCAATAAGATCTCAAGGAAGAATGTAGTCATAGCTGTGCTGGAGAAGTGGAAGAAACCGCCTAACCTTCCCACAGCTGAGAAAATTAAGCCACTATTCAGTAAGAGAACAGGCTTAACCCAGAAGAGGCGAGCCGAGGACATCCAGTGGACGTCAGAGTGCCCGATGACTGTCAATCATCAAAAGAGAGCGCGGACTTCAAGATCTGGCGTTGCTGCACCGGACGATCTGTCAAGCGTGGGTCTGGGAGCCGTGCTGTGCCAAGTGGACGACAGCGGGAATCTACACCCAGTGACTCTGATCAGCAGGAGATTCCGACCTGGTGAGAGACATTTGTCTGCCATCGAGAGGGCGTGCCTATTGATTGTTTGGACGCTGCAAAGACTGAAGCCCTACCTTTGGGGAAGGAAATTCGTCCTTTGCACTGACCCTATCCTTTGTTGTGGCTACAGACTATGAATTCCAATGACAATAAGCTTGCAAGATGGTCGCTAAACCTACAGAACTTTGACTTTGAGATCCGCAGCATAAAACGGACTCAGAATATGATTGCTGACGCCTGGTCTTGAAGGCCAAATGACTAATGGGTGGATGAAAGAGTGTAATGTTGTATTAAATGTTCTGTTTGTGCACTAGTTATAAAATGCAATTAAAATGCAATGTCTCGTTGAATGCTGATGAACTAAGAGGTATAGAGATGGGAAATAATAATGGTGAGTAGCGTTATTAATGTAGAGGTAATGTAATTTGTATTAATGTGAGTAGTGCAAATGTTTATAATTGCATTGATTGTTTTAAATGTTTAAAGTAATAGGTTTGGTCTAGTAAACATAGTAAGAGAGAGAAAACTAGTATAAGGTATGGTAAATATAATGTGTTATATGTTGAAATATGGTATATGATTTAGGACATAACTGGTAAACATATTATTATGATGGTGTTTTGTATGTAATGTTCCCTGTATGTTCCGTTGTTCATAAGGGTAAACTGTAAGGTTTTCCCTCATGAAACAAACTTTTTCTTAGGGGGGAGGAATGTGACGATCACCCACGTCACTCATGCCATTCATATTCATGAGCTGATTTGCATGAACCTATGAGAGGACTGGAGAGGCGGAGTCAGCAGCTACATGAGGCTTGGTGAGAGAATGAGGAGTCAGATAGGGCTGGTTAGTCAGAGAGCAAGGGAACAGATACTGAGAGAGATAGAGCTGGTTAGGAGAATAGGTATAGAAGGTGGTAATGATATAGCAAGAGAAAAGAAGTATGTACTGAGAGAACTGTTGATGAATTGCTTATGTGTATCTGAAGAACTTCTGTTATTATTCAATCCTCTTCACTCTAATAAATTCTGTTTCTGTTCACAAGACAAGTGTTCTGACAAACGTCATTTATATTGTGGATTGAGGTAATCCACTGGTGGCAGCGAGAAGAAAACGCAACGTGAGCCTTTGTGAGGGAAAGACAAGCACGCATGCCCCTTCACGCATGCACGTGAGTGCCCGTGCGCCCCCCGCGCACAGATTCCGTCAAAAAGGTTGGGGACCACTGATTATAACAGATACAAGTTTTAACCAAAAAACTAAGTATCTGTTAAATATTGGAGTAGTATGTATGCTGTTCCTAATATTGCCGTTTTTTGTAGCTCTGATGGTGTGATTTCTGAGAAGTGCAACTGTTTATAGTACTGTGTGACATTTCTTGATATTGTTCCCAAAGCCCCAATGACTACGGGGACCACTGAAGTGTGTTTCTTCCAGAGGCGAGATGTTTCGATTGCCAGGTCTCTGTACTTTGTTAGTTTTTCCAATTCTTTATTTTCAACTCTGGCATCCCCTGGAATTGCAATGTTAATGATCCAGACATTTCTTCGTTCTGTTACTACTATGTCTGGTGTGTTATGTTCAAGGTGTCCGTTTGGATCCAGAAATCCCACAAGATCTTGACTTCCTCATTTTCTGACACCTTCTCTATCTGATGTTCCCATGGGTTTTTGGAGGCCAACAAGTTATATTTTTTGCATAATGACCACTGCACTAACTTTGCCACTTTATCATGTCTAACTTTGTAATCTGTTTATGCAATCTTTGGACATTCACAGATGAGGTGTGACACAGTTTTATCTTTTTCTTGGAAGAGTTGACATTTGCTGTTACCAGTAATTCCTTGGAATTTAGCTTTCATCACGTTGGTTTGGAGTGTTTGTTCTTGTGCAGCAAAAAATCAAGTCTTCGGTTTCTTTCTTAAGGGTCCCCAGTTTTAGCCATGTCCATGTTGAATTATGATCATGCTTTCCATCAATATTTCTCAGGTGTTGTATATGTATTGGTTTATTTTTCCAGCTGTTTAATTTATTTTCAAATTGTTGTTTCTTATATTGAGCCTTTGTTTCTGTTGTTTTCAAAATATTCTTCATTTTCACTGCTTTCAGTAATTTTTCTCTGCTTGTACTGATATAATCATTTAGGCTTCTTTTTTCTTCCTTTACTACCTGCTGTATTTGCAGTAATCCACGGCCTCCGATTTTTTGTGGTAAATATAATCTGTCCACATCGCTTTTTGGATGTAGTGTGTGATGCATGTTCATTAGTTTCCATGTTTTTTGGTCCAATTCTTCTAATTGGTTTTGAGTCCAATCTATGATTCCAGCTGGGTATCTAATTACTGGAACCACCCATATGTTTATGGCTTTGATTGTATTTCCTCCATTTAATTTTGATTTTACGATTTTCCGCAGTCTTTTGATATATTCTCTTTCTGTCAGTTCTTTAACTTTTGTGTGCATGATGTTGTCTGCTTCCAGTATTCCAAGGTATTTATAATTTTCATCTCTTCACAGTGATTTTATAATATTGCCATTTTTAACTCTATTCCATCTAGTTTTTGGATCTTGCCACAGTGTATAGACAGAGCTGCACATTTGTCAATTCCAAATTTCATTTGGATATCTTCACTAAATATTTGCACTATGTTTAACAGTGATTTTATCTCTGTGGAACTTTTTGCATATAGTTTTAGGTCATCCATGTATAAGAGATTATTGATTTTTCCAGCTTGTTGTGAAATATAGTAGCCCAATCCAGTTTTATTTAAAATTATTGACATGGGGATTAGTGAGATGTTAAACAGCAGTGGTGACAAAGAATACCCCTGAAATAGTCCTCTTTTGATGTTAACTTCCCCAATTTTTTCACCATGGACCATTCAGATGGTTTTCCATTTTTCCATGTTTTTTCTTCAGGAACTTCTGAATGTTTTTACTAATCCCAAACATTTTTAGGCAGGTGTTAACCCAGCTGTGTGGCAATGAATCAAATGCCTTTTTATAGTCTATCCAGGCTATGTTAAGGTGTTTTTTTTTTTGTCTTTTTGCATTCTTCAGTATAATTTTATCAATAAGCAGCTGATCTTTTGTGCCTCTTGACTTTTTAAAGTTCCCTTTCTGTTCAGTTGGGTATAGGGAGTTTTTAGTTAAGTATTTATATATTGATCTTGCAAGTACTCCTGTGAGGAGCTTGAACATTGTTGGAAGGCATGTAATTGGTCGATAATTACTGGGTTCATTGCCCTTTTGGTGATCTTTTATTATCAGAAATGTGCGGCCTGTTGTCATCCAGTCTTCAGTTGTAGAATTTTGAAGTAAGTGGTTAAATTGCACTGCTATACATTGATGGAGACTTGTTAGATGCTTTAACCAAAATCTGTGCAGTTCATCTGGACTAGGTGCAATCCAATTTTTCATAGCCTTTACTTGCCTCTTAATCATTTCAGTTGTTATTACAATATCATCCATTTGTTTTCCTTGAGTTTCTTTACAAATGTCTTTAATCCATGAGGCATTTTTGTTATGTCCGGTTGGGCTTTCACACATTTCTTTCCAAAATTTTAGAGCATTATCTTTACATGGGCCTAATTTCTTTTGCTCTGCATTTTCTCCTAGTGACATATAGAACAGCGGTCCCCAACCTTTTTGGGGCTGCGGACTGGTTGGGGGGAGTGAGCTCCATGTGCGGGGGCGTGTCGCGCTCATGGTGGGCGTGTTGCACTCGTGCGCATGCGCACAAACACGACACGCCCCCCGCAGGCGCGACACGCCCACCGCGAGCACGACATGCCCCCCGCATGAGCGTGACACGCCCCCAAGCATGATACGCCCCCTGAGCATGACACGCCCCCCGCATGAGCATGACATGCCCCCACAGGCACAACACGCCCCCTGTGAGCATGACATGCCCACCGCGTGTGCGTGCGGGGGGCCCAAGATCCGTATCCGCGGCCCAGTTCCGGCAAGCCCACGGACCGGCACCGGGCCGCGGACTGGGGGTTGATGACCCCTGGTATAGAATAATCATTGGTTATTTCGAAATTGCATGTTTTCTCTATATTGTTTCAAGCATCCATCATATCTTTCAATTTTCTTTGCTGTAGATGTTACCCGTTGTTTTAATTCTTCCATAGTTTCAACAATTGTTTTCCTTTCTAGGTCATATATTTTGCATAGTCTGGCTTTTACTTTCTCATTTTTAATTTTTCAATCTTTGAAATGTTTTAAGTTGCTAATGTCTCCACGTAATTTGTTTATTTTTCTTTCCAGCTGAATTTTCCACTTTGGAATGCCATGAGTTTTCTGGGATTTTTGCAGCTTGTAACGAAGTTCCATGGTTATTATGGTAGCTGTGCTATACATGAGCTGGTTTGTTTCCTTTAGCGTGTTGGTTGGAATTGTTCTGATGAAAACATTTGCATCATTCAGTAGATCTTTTACTGGTTTACTTTGTAATTGGTGCAAATTGGGGAGCCTTTGTCTTTCTGTGTTCTGCCTAACATGGGTTACTATTTTTCCCCTCAGTGATGTTTGCCATTCTGTCAATTCATAATTTCTGGGTTGTTCCATAAGTTGTTCCTCTATTGATACGTTTTCTTCCACTATTGTGTCCACCTCTACCCTCCATTTGTCTTTGATATTATGGTCATTGTTCTGTGTTCATTTTGCCACCTTTCCTAGTTCTTGCAATTCCAGTTCTGAAAACACTTTACTCCAGGTGATAAACCTTCTCTGGTCCATTAATCGTTGTTCAGTTATGTCACTACTTGGGTGTTTCCTTTTCCAAATTTCCATCATTCTTTTTTGAAAACCACGGGCTGTTGGGTTTGCCTCATAATAACATTTCATAATTTTGTGATTTTCGGCGAGAGTCCAAGTTTTGCATTTACGTTGTTCCAGTAGCTTTGCAGCAGCCTGTTCTGGTCCCTCAACAGGGTTTGCTGAGCCCTGTAGCCCATTTGTCACCAGATGCCCAGGGGCTATAGCATCTGATGCAGTCTTTGTTGACCTGGGCAATGACCAATCCAGTATGGATTTCTGTTTATTCCCTCTCATCATATTTGATGGTTGGTGGACACAGTTGGTCTGGCTTCTCAGCTGAGACCGGTCTGGCTTGGGAGACCATTCAGCATAGCTCTCAACCTCACTCAAGCACGAAAGCCCCTCTGCCTCAACAAGGCCTGTGCCCATGGAGGGTTTGTTGGTTTTGTTGTTGTTAAAATGAAATATGAAGAAACCTCCAAAGAATTAATATTATGCATTATTCCTAATACTTTATTCCCAAATTCTATTCATTTCTTTGGCCTCACAGAAATCTACTATTTACTATTGTAAATAAGATTAAGGCACACTAGCCATTTTCTTCTGATCCCATTCTCTTTCTCTAGGATGATAACGCTGGCTACTGCCAGCCTTCAAGGTACCAAAAACCTCACTGCAGAGGTACAATTGGTGGGGCGGGGGGGGGGGGGGGGATGGGTTTTCTCTTTCGTCCTTCCTCATGCCTTTGGATCAGTAGATGCAGTCTTTTTCTATGTTCCCTCATAATTCATTTTGCTGTCTAGTCAGAAACGGTGTTGTTTTTTTTAATTAATGGAAGGCCTGGAAATAACTGCAGCTGACAGTCTGAATTGTAGATAATTTTAATGAATTTTTTTTCTCATTCCTCTTCTGCTGCTTGTTTGTGGGTTTTCTTCCGGAGAATGTCATTTAATCATGTATATTTTACCAACTGCATGCTGCTGTATGGGTGTTTTTGCAGTATTTGCAAATTTTATAGTTAGACAGATGTCTGCTTCTATGGGAGAGGGAAGAAAATGGGAGGTGTAGAAAATTCAGCAAGATGAGAAGATGGAAATGGAAAGCTGACTTTGCAACCAGCTTCAAAAGACTGGGTGATGCGGTGTAGTCCAAAGCTTATTTGGGGATGCAGGGACATCTGTACTTCAGCTGCATATTTAGGCTGCTTCTGCAGATCAGCATCAAATGAAGTAGAAACTCAACGTTAGTAGGATCATGTAACCCCTGAGATATTTTACTATTTGAGGAAGAGCAGCAAACGCCTCCCCACCCTGCCCCACAACCCCCCCCCCCCCAAAATGAAGACATTGAGGTCAGAAGGCCAGCCAAGTTATTTTGGCACATGAAATAGAAAATCACTCTGCTTCTCCCTAGTAGTAAAAATATAGGAATAATTAATTAGGTAATACTTTGTTGTCCTTTCACAACACCCCAAATCAGCAGCTTGAGGCAGCTGTCTCATTCTGCTTAATGGTAGGGCTGGCCTATGGTGAGGAAATAGGAGGTTTGTCTATTTGAAGTAACCAAAGAAGTGACAACACGTGGAAAGGAGGGGGCACAAAAGCAGTAGTGGGTGGACGTGGAAAACAATGCCAGCACAGAGACAGAGCTGAAATAGCACAAGCCGGTTTCTATTCTTTTATTCCTTTAATTTAATTTACAGTTAGTCATTCTCAACACAATAATATATTTCCAGGCATGAGAACATAACCAGGCATGAGAAATGCCAACTCAGAGCATCTAGGATTAACAAATCTGAACCAGCCTTCTATAGTCTGGTGCCCTCCAGAAGGTGCTGGGCTACAATTCCTATCATTCCCAAGAAGTATGCCCAATGGTTGTGCAGGCTGGAGTCACAGGAGTTGTAGTCTAACAGATCTGGCAGGTACTGGCTTGAAGAAGGCGGGTTTAAATCAAGACACACCCCATCAGAACACAGAAGAGGCATTTTTGTAGCTCTGGAACATGGCGGTAGCAGGATCCTTAATTCTGCTACATCCAGTAACTTCATCACAGCATCAGTGTAAGGTTTGCTTTAATCACAGTTTCTTTTTTAAATGAGAGGTTCCCATCTGTTACCATGACATGACAAGAGCCTTTTTTTGGTAACATCAGAGTAGTAAAGAAAAATGGCTAGAGCAGATGACATTTCAGGATGCAATTGGAATTTAGCATGTTAACAGCATGAAGATAGCTTAGGGCATATCCAGAAGGAGCATCTTGTTTCCTGAAATGTACCTGAGATAATCTTACTAGTTCCCACCCACCCCTCATCCACATGATGCAAGGTTTTCTTCAGTAAAAACAGTGACAAAATCCTTGACTTCCCATGCTTTTTTCTTCTTCTGTCCTGAAGGCCAATTTCTTTTCGTTGCTAGTGTTACAGGGACAGAGTTTAGCGCTATGGCACTTACATTACATTCATTTCCATAGTTACAGCTTCTCAATTGGGCACTCAAGTCTTCAATCAATTAGCAAAAGAAACATAAAAACAAAACAAAATCCCCAAAGAGACCAAAAACAAACAGAGCAAAACCAGGAGGGAATCTCCGGCAGGAGATTAATTTTCAAAACATTTTTAAGAGGTAGAGAGAAATCGTTTCAAAACGAAGTTGCTTTTAAAATGGCAGGGTAGGCACAAATCCTGGTAAGTTCTGTGCACCTTTGTGAGGAAACAGGACAAAGGCAGAAGGAAAATCCCTCCTTTGCCCATGTGGAACAGAAATTAAGTTTTCCGGTGGTGTCACACTGTCTTAGGGTAAATATCACATTGTTGAAACAATTTCGTCTAGCCCTTGCCTCATTTAATACAAGCAATGACATCCGGCTCTGTGTTTGGGTGTGCATGTGCACACAAGGATACGTTTTGCCTGCTATTATTATTTTTTTATAAAGAGGGAGGAGCTTGTCTGAGGATGTACTAGTAGAGAGGGCTGGCTCAGAAGAGTCCACTGCCATGTGTTGTAGTCAGAAAGGAGATTCTTAAAGGGACACCACCCCCCAATGCAGCCTGAAACAACAGAGGATGCCGTTGTAAGCCAATCCTTGAATTCACGCTGGGAAGCAGATAGAGCAGCACTCTAGGCAGATCTCAAGGCAGTCGGAGGAGCTGCAGCAATCCTGGAGCATGCCGCAGCCTAATCCACACGGGCAGTTGCCCCCACCTGCTTCCCCACAGCAGGTCTCCGCCACAGAGTCCCCTCTGTCCCCGCCACAGCAGGCCTCCAGGCAGCCCCCACAGCCCCCACAATCCAGAGCAAGAGAGCAGAGAGACAGGAACTCACAGAAGAGGCAGGCAAGGGCACAATGTGCGCAGCGGTCTGGAAGAGAAGAAAGGAGTGAAAATAGGAATTGAGGAACACTCTCTGCTCCATTACCACATGTACGTCCCCAGACTTGTGCCATGCACACCCCGGCCCTTGTTAAAATTTCTTAGACCAAGGACAAGGAACCTCAGGCCTTGGGGCTGAATTCAGCCTTCCTGGGATTCCATTCTGGAAAAGTTAACCAACTCCTGGGGCAGATCAAAAAAGAATCATCTATCACTAGCGTAGTCTGTACACAGCAGTAAACTGATTTATGGATTGTTGAATTATGGCTTCTTGTGCCTTAGCCTACATTGGCACACAAATCATGGTTAAACTAACCAGCCACAAGTTACATTTAGAAGTCATTGTTTGTTGTTGCCTTACAAAATCTAGCTTATTTAAATCATGGCTTGCTTAAGTCAGGAGGACCCCAAACCAGGGTCACAAGGTGTTTGCCCAGCTGCCCACAATGAAACAGAAGGTGACAAAAGAGGTGGGGGAGAAAAATGACTAGATATGGGGAAAACAGGAATTTGCTTTGTCATCTGTGGGACAATGTGTGGCTAAAGCAGCAAACCAGGGCTAACAGAAATGATAGCTTGGTAGCATCTGACTTTTTGGGAAGCCCCAAGCAAAATGAATGTGCAAGAGGGTAGGATGTCCTTTTGTAGCCTCAAGGCTCTGGCAAATCTCCACCTCAATACTTCCCTCTAAGGCTGGCCCCACCATTCACTAACCTGGACTTGTGTCCATCTAGATGGGATGTGTATATTGTATCTATCCCAGGGAATACAAAGATCTGAACATGCAAGGCAAACAGTACACAAGACTATGGATGAAAATCGCTCTACTTGTTGCTCACCTGCCATGAAGATCCTATGAAAAGGTCAGAATTAGTAGAAAACCTCCTTAAGAGTCAGGGTTAGTTAATGATAACACAGTTCGGACATTTCTAATGCAAGTTCTAGACAGTCACCCGTCTGGTAGCAAAACTCTAGGCCCTCAGGTCTGCAGCAGCAGCAACAGCAGCCTTGGGGGTCACAGCAAAACCCCAGAAGCCGTGAGCTGCAACTGACTGGCAATGGAAAGTTGGAGCAGCAAAGGGATTCAGACAGAAGAGGCAGGATGTCAGAAAAACGGCAGAAGAGGCAAGCCAAGAGAAGAGTGGCACACAGCTCTGTAGAAAGGAAAGAAATAGATAGTTTATTTGTGTTTTTACACCAGCAGGGCCAATGTAGAAATACCTTTGCGGCTTTCAGTTTGAGTCTATTTTTATTCTCCGGATCACACTCTTAAAAGTTTTGCTATACATACTTGTAAGGGAAGCCGATTTGAGAACTTGGCTCAAATTGTTTTGGTACCTGAAAGACGACAGCAGATTCTCACCCACCCAACACCAAGGTGCATAGTACCCCTAGCTAGCCAAGTTATTTTGCACATGGCAGAAAATCCTGCAAACACCTTCCCTTATTTCTGGCAGGAAAAATGCAGTGGCTGAAATCCTGTTGCTTAATTACACATGCAGAAGCTAAATGGCATAATGTTCAGCCATTTCTACCTGTCAATTTATGAGTCCCCCTTGGGATTCTTGAGCGAATGCACTCCTGAAAATCCCTGCAGTGACTCATTAATTGCCTGCTAGAAGTGTGGCAAAACATGTGCCTGGGGCTACTGAGCCTTCTCTTTGCCAAGGAGGGGAAAAGCCCTGGCTAGCTCCTTTCAGCGTTCCAGTGTTTTTCTACGGGTATGTTTGCTGCCATCATTCCCCTTCAGAATATCCAGTTAATCCAGTTTAATTACAGAATTATTTGCTTGGTATAAACCCTTTAGCACCTTGCACATGCTTTGGAGCAATCCAGATAGCTGGGACGAGTAGTCTGGCTTCTGGACTAGATTAACCAGGAAGCTCTGCAAGCAATAAGAGTCCCAACCAAGGTATCTATTCTAAAAATAACTGATATTTCTGCACACGGTGAGAACATGCAAGTGAATAACTCTGAGTGGCTGAGAGACAGCACGTGATATTTCTTGCTACTGCGCAGACAGTCAGAAGCTGTGGGAAGAGAGAGTTGGAGTCAGTCAGTGTCAGTGTGAGTGAGGGTTCCGATGGATTATGATTGTGTTTCGGATCGATTCATTATTATACTTCTTCAATTTCTGCTAATAAAACCAGTTGTTTATTGTCAGGTAAAGTGACTTTTTGATATTATTACAGCGAATTTCATAATAATACATTTTGACTAAGCCTCAGAATGGATTGCTGGCTGAATCTGAAATGTAAAATAACTAATTATGTTGATGAGGGTGCATCCTGTTCAAAGCAAAATGAAGCTTCTTCCAGTCATTTTAAAAAGTGTTGCTGTTGTAGGAAGGAATATCTGTTGATTGGCTTCACGTGTACAGTTCCCAAAGACAAGCAACTACTACAGTGTGTGTTGTGTTACAAGATATTGTCCAACGAGGCCATGAAACTGTCAAAATTGTGAAGACATTTTGACACTAAACATAGAGAACATGCCACAAAGAGCATCAATTTTTTCAAAAATAAGGAGCATGAGCTTCGAGAAAGTAAGAAAATGGTTAAAAAAAGACTGCAACTGGTTGAAATAAAGAGAATGCAGTGAGGGCCTCATTTGAAGTTTCTCAACTAATAGCAAAATTTGGACAATCACACACAATAGCAGAAGAATTCATATTACCTCCTGCAAAAACAATGGTTTCTGCATCGATCAACAAGTAAATTGCCAAGGACTTTTCCTTAATACCTTTGTCAAATGACACAGTTTAGAAGCAAATTGATGGTTTGTCAGCCAATATCAAGGAACAATTATTAGAAAAAATTTGCATGTCCCCGTACTTTACAGTGCAGTTGGATAAAACACAGACATAACAAACAAAGTGACCTTACTGTGCTATGTTAGATATGAGCACAAGAGAAATGTTTTTGAAGACATACTGTTCATCTCCTCATTGGTACACACTACAGCTGAAAAAGTATTTAGCAATTTAAATGAGTTTATAGCATCTAATGACATGGATTGGTTGAAAAGTGCTGGAATTAGCACAGATGGGGCACAAGCAATGTCTCAAAAGCTTACTAGACTTGTAGCATAGACTAAGGAAATCATACTGTCAGTGACTTGGTACCATTGCTGCATATGCAGGGAAGCTCTAGTTGCTAAGAAGTTACTAGAAAAACTAAAGCAGACCTTAAATGAATTAATCAAAATTATCAATTTTCTAAAAAGCGTATAACTGAGTTCAAGACTTTTTCAGCAGCTTTGCAAAGATATGGACAGTGAACACCACCAACTTTTGCTACACTGTGAAGTTTGTTGGCTATCACTGGATAATGTTTTGTCTTGTTTTTGGGAATTGAGAGACGAGATAAGATTATTCCTCATGGGGAAGCAATTTCACCTCAGTGATCGTTTGACAGATTTTTCCTAGTTAGCGGAAGTAGCATATTTGTCAGATATCTTCACCTATTTAAATATGCTCAACTTAAATCTTCAAGGAGAAAAGGTTTGGAAGTTGAAGACAAGATCAAAGCAATGATCAAAAAGTTGGAATTGTGGCATCATTGCCTATCGAACCCAAACTATGAGACATTTCCAAACTTCAGAAATTTTCTTGGTTCCACCGACCAAGACTTGTCTGAGGAGGACACATCACTTATCACACAATATTTGGAAGATTTGCAGCATAGTTTCTATGAATATTTTCCTATTCCTGATGCAAGCAAAAACTGGATTAGAGATCCATTTTCAGTTAATGTGTATGAACTAGAGGGGCTCCCAGCAGCAGAGAAAGACAAGCTCGTAGAAATATCCACAGATGGTGCTCTGAAATTGCAGCTCAAAGAACAGTCCCTTCCAAATTTCTGGGTTCACCTTCAAGCAGATTTTCCAGAACTATCGAAGAGGGCTATGAAAGTATTGATGTCTTTTGTAATGACATACTTGTGCGAAAAATCATTCTGTGCTCTTGTTTGTCTTAAAAAATAAGTATAGAAACCGTTTGAAAAAGGTAGAGTTAGAACTCAGAATACACATTTCAGCTATTAAGCCCAATATAACAAGGCTTGTAAGTGAAATGCAGCACCAGCCATCTCATTAATTATAATTATATGAATATAATATGTTCCCTTTTTTCCACCCAACTTGTGTTTAATAAGGTACAATTTTGTACAAATTATAGTCATGTCATTTTCTAGCTTTCACTTTCATGTGACATTTTGTATAGGTGTGTCATAGTAATGATTTTATGTGCTTGTAATTTCAGTTTCTCCAGCAAAAATTAAAGACTATTATTATTACAATTATTCAAAAACCAGGCACAATCAATCAAAACTATAAAAACCATTAACTGGTATTATATAACAGATACAAATTTTAACCAAAAACCTAAGTATCTGTTAAATATTGGCGTAGTATGTATGCTGTTCCTAATATTGCTGTTTTTTGTAGCTCTGATGGTGTTATTTCTGAGATCTGCAACTGCTTATAATACTGTGTGACATTTCTTGATATTGTTCCCAAAGCCCCAATGACTATGGGGACCACTGAAGTGTGTTTCTTCCAGAGGTGAGATGTTTCGATTGCCAGGTCTCTGTACTTTGTTAGTTTTTCCAATTTTTTAGTTTCAACTCTGGCATCCCCTGGAATTGCAATGTCAATTATCCAGACATTTCTTCATTCTACTACTATTATGTCTTGTGTGTTATGTTCAAGGTGTCTATCAGTTTGGATCCAGAAATCCCACAAGATTTTGACTTCATCATTTTCTGACACCTTCTCTGCCTGATATTCCCTTGGGTTTTTGGAGACTGGCAAGTTATATTTTTTTGCATAATGATCAGTGCACTAATTTTGCCACTCTGTCATGTCTAATTTTGCAATCTGTGCAATCTTTGGACATTCACAGATGGGATTTAATACAGTTTCATCTTTTTATAAAAGCTAAGATTCTAGGAATTAGTGCTAACAGCAAATGTTGACTCTGCCAAGAAAAAGATGAAACTGTATCACACCTCATCTGTGAATGTCCAATACTACTACGACTGTTATTTTAATTTTTATTATTATTTTAAATTTGTATGGAATCATCCCAATAAAAATGTTATAATAGGAGTGTGTGCATTAACTGATTAACTTATTTCTCCCTTCTCTCCAAATCTGAAGACCATTCATGAAAAAAAATTAAATAAATATTTGGTGCGCTTTAGGGTTTTAAATCTGGAGTTAAGTCTTGGTGGTCCACGGTAACAAAAGACATTTAAAGGGGGTCCGTGGTAAAGAAAAGCTTAAGAACTGCTAAGCTACACGATAAGAATGCTGCTATTTCTCTAACTGGGATCTGGCAGTCAGAAAATTCATCATGATGGTTCTATGCTTAACATGAGAGTTGAAGTATGATCCGTTCCAAGATGGAGCCACTCCCTCCGCCACTCCTCTGCTTGGAGAGCCGAGTGTCAGCTTCCATCTTCCTCTCTCTCCATCTCTCTCCTACTCCCTTCTCATTCCCTTACTGAAGCTCCCTCTCTTTCTTAAGGGCTTGCCCCCTCCTTAACCTCAGGCATGTATATTCTGTGAGAATCTGGCTACACACAACTAAGGCTGGGTGCCTGGGAGAAAGTTGCCCTGAAGGCACGACGCAAAATGGCTTAGCTGCGAGGGACGTGGTGGCGCTGCGGGTTAAACCACTGAAACCTCTGTGCTGCAAGGTCAGAAGACCTGCAGTCGTAAGGTTGAATCCACGCGACGGAGTGAGCCCCCGTCGCTTGTCCCAGCTCCCGCCAACCTAGCGGTTCGAAAGCATGCAAAATGCAAAAATGCGAGTAGATAAATAGGTACCACCTCGGTGGGAAGGTAAATGGCGTTCCATATCTAGTCACACTGGCCACGTGACCACGGAGGATTGTCTGCGGACAAACGCTAGCTCTATGGGTTGGAAACGGAGATGAGCACCGCCGCCTAGTGTCGGACACGACTGGACAAATTGTCAAGGGGAACCTTTACCTATTTGCACTTCAGAGGAAGTGACCACCTGGAGAACTGGCTCCACTTCCCTTTGATACGCCAGATGGTAAGCTGCCCTGATTCTGGTTCCTATAACAATTTCATGCCACTTTTATGGCAGCGCTGGCACTGGCGCCCTCCCAACAGGCTGCACCAAGGCACATTCCTTTACAATCAGTGACTGAATGCTATGTTGTTTGCCCTCCATATGTGTAATGATGCAACGGGATTTCAACCAATAACAAGTAAATAACTAAGAATTTGCTGACACACAAAATATGCTGCCTGAGGAATCTGTCTCACTGCCTAATTATAATTGCCTCTCAGCGGTCGCCCCATCACTATGGAGTGCTCTTCCAGGCCCCCTCCCTCTGTATTTTTAGAAAACTTGTAAAGGTGAAACTCTACAAAGAACATATTCCCCTTGAGGGAATACTTTTATGACCTATATTCAGATGCCATGAGCTCTTTTTTGTTTCTTATATTGTGTTTATTAAATTATATTGTTGTTCATGAGAATGATAGTTTGGGGTTTTATCTTCTCTTTTCTGTGTTCACTGCCCAGAGCAGTGAGTTGCCACTAAGTGGGGCAGTATAAAAATTACATAAACAAACAAACAAACAAACAAACAACTGATTGGCCAGCACTTGTGATATCATACAGATATCTCTCCTATTTCTGGGGCAATTTGAAAACGCCCCTTTGCTTTTTTTTAGGCTAGTGAATAAATAAAAAGACAGAAGAACCAGCTTTGAACATATGAGAAGAGATGAGACCAGCGTCTCATTCGGTATTCCGATATGTCTTCTTGTTGTTGTTGTTTAGTCGTTTAGTCGTGTCCGACTCTTCGTGACCCTGTGGACCAGAGCACGCCAGGCCCTCCTGTCTTCCACTGCCTCCCGGAGTTGGGTCAAAGTCATGTTGGTAGCTTCGATGACACTGTCCAACCATCTTGTCCTCTGTCGTCCCCTTCTTCTCTTGCCTTCACACTTTCCTAACATCAGGGGCTTTTCCAGGGAGTCTTCTCTTCTCATGAGATGGCCAAAGTATTGGAGCCTCAGCTTCAGGATCTCATGGGGTATTCTTGGCAAAGATACTGGAGTGGCTTGCCTAGTGCACTTCTGTTCTTTTGAATGAGACATTGGGAAGAAGCCAGTTTCCTACTACAGCTGAGAGAGACCCTCTTTGAGTCCCCTATCTATATTATGGCTGTCTCCATTTCCTCATCTTTATGGTGCAGACAATGAATGTCTGGCTCAAGCCACTTAAGTTCATTAAACAGTAAACAACAGCACATTAACAGGCAGTCTTCCCTGACTCAACCCCATTGAAATGGTACCACTTAAGGCCACCAGCGGAAGACAACATGTTTAAACAGCATCCTGCTCTTTAACACATACTGACATCCCACTTCCCACTGTGGGTTGGCTGGTCTTTTAAGAGCTTTTTGCTCCTCTTGGAGTGCAAAATAAGCAGGCAGTCTCTCTTCCTGCATACATTGGGGAGGAAGGTGTTAAAGCACCAGGGCCACCACTGGCCAGAATGAAGCGGCCTTTCAGGTGGCAGGCGCAGAGCCCATGGCAAGGTGTTCGGGGGAAATAGCTCTGTGTGTCACACTAGGAGTAGCTGAAGGGGCCTCTGCACTAGAAGTTATACAGCGATTATGAACTGGGCAAGACCAGATGCTACAAAAGAGGACAGAAGGGAAGCACCTGTGAGACCAAGGGTTGCTTTATCCTAGTCCTGGCTCCCATAGAGAGTCACTCCAAGATATTTTGCTGCCTGAGGCCAAACAAACAAACAAACAAGGATAGTACAGTACCCACTCCCTTCCTGACACAAAAGCTGGCTGGGCTGGCAGTAGAATCTTTCTTCAGCACTCTTGATGGGAAAGCAATCCTTTGTCACACCTGAAAGCAGAAGGTTGGCTGAGGAGGTGTAGCAATAAGTGGCAGGACCAACTGCATCCCCCTTGGAGCTTCCTTTCAACATCTGCTCCCAAAAGTGACAGCTACTCTATACCTAATTGCAGAGCCGGCCCTGCTCTCTTCCCAATTCAGAGTGTACTGGTAGCTTGGGTTTCCCATTCTTCCTTCTAGGTAAGTGCTTCCCAGTCTTGGATCCCCAGAGGTTCTTGGACTATAACTCCCAGAAATCCTGGCTAGCATAGCTAACAGTGAAGGCTTCTGGGAGTTTTAGTCCAAGAATATCTGGGGACTTAAGGTTGGAAACCACAGTTCCTAGGTTATATTGAGCCTCTTTCTCCCTATTTCCATCAGTGCTAATTCTTCTGTCTCCCCCCCCCCCCCGCCACTCCTTCTTCCACTTACCCCCACATACTCACCATCCCCAGCCACCTCTTGGATCTGAGAAGCAGTAGACTTGCAGCTTGTCTTGCTTGCCGTGGACTTGCAGCTCTTCTTACTGCTGTTGGTGCAGACAGAGGTGGTGGAGCCGATGCGCTGTTTCTTTGACACCCGTGGCTGCTGCCTCACCAAAGCCTGAGGAGCCCCACAGCCATTGGCGTGGCAGGCATGGTGACAAACAACTTTCCCCTGCTGAAATGGAGAGGTGGCGACAGTAGTGGTGGCGGAGGAAAGAGGGAGCTCTGAAAAGAGATGTGGTAGAATTTGTTGCCTAGAGGTATAAAATGGACCTTTGATAGACTGTGGGCTAAATTATTAGTGATCATTTGTAGTAATATGAGTGTTAGTACGAGTATTACTACTGAAGGCTTATTGTAAGCAATGGGGAGAAGTCCCTGCAGGGTTTTTGCCTCGAGTCCCAAAATTATCTGGCTGGCTGTGAACTGAGATGGGAAAAAGTTACTTTTTTCAACTGCAGTTCTTAGAATAACCCCACTATGCTGGCTGAGATATTCTGGGAGTTGTAGTCCAAACCAGTGAGGTTTTCTACTGTTGGCCTTTGAATAGTATCCACCTTGAGTTTTGTGGGTGGTGTCTCCATTTGTGAAGCCATTTCAGAGGGGGGGGGGGAAAGTAAACATGTGAATTGGGCCCTTCTGAACTAATCATACTACAATAATCTTGCTAGTAAAGGCATCTTTCCTGTGATAAAAGGGAGGATTTGGAGAGAAGCATTTTCTCAGCTCTTTGCCTGTGGACGGGGTGGTGGTGGTAGGTTAATCTCTCTCCATACGTGACATGAACAGTGTCATAGTTCAGTGGTTTAGGCACTTGGCTGCAGAGCCAGAGGTTGGGAGTTTGATTTCCCCACTGTGCCTCCTTGACAGGGGTTGGACTCAATGATCCACAGGGCCCTTTTTAGCTTTGCAGTTCTAAGATTATAGATTATTACCATTTTCTCCTTGCCCTGCCCTAGAGTGGCCATTCTTGTTTTTTTCAACTACAGCGGCTCAATGATCTCATGTTATTAATGTTCCTATGCAGTTAATGTAGCCCATTGACCAAGATGCCCGAGACTTTTTTTGAATCTTGCACAACCATTCTTAAAGTGTATCGTGCAATCAATGGAGCTGGCAATACTGTCCCTTGGGTACAGAACTAAAGTGTGAAGCTTGAACATGGATAACTGCTGCACGCAGAGGCTGCTGTGCATAAAGTCTAATCAATACGCAGAGGCTTCTAGTAAATAAATAATTGACCAGTATGGGGGAATTTACAGACCATTACAGTAACCTAATAAATCCAAGATCTCTATTGAGGATCTCAGTTATTAGCTCATTACATTGCTTAACGCACTTCTTTCTTTTTTTGTTTAGCTGCCCACATCGCTCCATTTGGCCTTACCATTTTCAGCTTTCTCTGCTAACTGAGTGGAAGAAACAAGTGACAAATCTTCACTGGACTTAATTGGGCCAGGCTTGTATCCCTGTTTTTTGGAGGCGTGGATGCTTCTGAAAGATTCCTCGAACTCTGCCAGTGGAAAGAAGGAATTAAACGGAAAGAAGGATACCAGCTTGAACACACTGGGTCTTATCTGACTGTGGGAGCTAAGAAAGCTTAGGCACATTTATCACTTGGATAGGAGACGAACAGAGGATACCGGGGACCTCTAAGCAGAACTAAATAAGGTCCTGCATGAAACTCTGGCCAGCCAGTGCTGCCAGTTGATGTTGACGGTATTAGGCTAGGAAGACCAAGACTCTGACTCAATGTATGGTAGCTTCCCATGTTCCTATATATACCCACAGTGATGTTTATCCCTCCTTTCTCATTCATGGGTGACTTGATCTGAAGAGAACCAGAGTCACAAAATGTGTGTTCTGTTGCAATTCTACATCCTGGAGGTAAGCAACACACAATCTGCAGGCTGCATGCAGCCTGTTATTTTGCAGCCCCAGCTAGGTCACCCACAAATCCTGCTGCCAAACTGATTGCAGCGGCAGTAACAAAAATGCTGTTCGGGTTTTTGTTGTTGTCAGATGTAAACTCCCCACACCTTGTTTAAGTGTAGGAAGGTGGGTTTGTTACCACTGCCCCAGCAGCAAATTCAGCAATAGTGTGGTGGAGATAAGGTAGCCCTGGAAGTCGCCCACCCTTGGTGTAGCACTTGCCTTGGAGTAAGTCCCACTGAATTCAATGGGCATTGTTTGTAAGTAGAGATGCACAAAAACGGACTGGCTGCACGCCAGCTCATCTTGTTTTCAAAGCTCTGAAAGAACCTTCCCTAACCACTGCACTGGACAACAATTCCATCATCCCAACCAGCAGGCCAAACCCAGCTGGCCCATACATGACTGCTATCAATTTTAAAGGCAAAAGAAAACACACACAGCACCAGCAGACACCCAGAGGAGTTTAATCCTTCGTTTCTGCTATAGTCCTGATCGAAATTTCGCCCTCCAGCTGCTGTTTAGTTTTGAGACCATACAATTACTAATCAAAGGATCGTAGCCATGTTCCTTAGCTCTCACTATCTCTGTCTCCTTTCAGGCTGCTTTCCCCTTGCTCCATCTTCTCTGCCAAAACACTGACCTATGTCAAGACCTCATTTTATAGGTAGATTGTCCATTTAGGAAGGGATCCTCAGCTGTTGAGAAATCCCACTGAGGAAATGTCAGCCTGTCACCCTAGTAAAGAAAGCCCATCCCCAATACAAAATCTGTTGGAGATTTCACCCTGTGTTTGCGAAGCTTCTCGTGCCTGTGGCTCTGTCCCAATACCTCTCATTTTACAAGCGAACCGCAGCGTGCTGCCCTTGGTCCCATGCTGAATTGCTGCTTTTGAGGACAGTGCTACACAATCTGAGGAGAACAGCAGGTTCCCAAATCTGCTGATACACCAGAGGTGGGTTAGAACTATCGGGACAGTCTTCTGTTTCAAGGTAACTTCCATTTGAAGGCCTCTCCAGTTCAGGCCCTGGTTACAGATGAAGAACCATAAGGAAGGGTCTTGGAATCAGGTTTATTTTTTCCCCCCTGCATGTAGTTAGAGACAAAATGTGCAGTTGAGGGAAAAAAACTGTGCAGCCAGAAACTGGCAGATAAGCCCTGACAATTCACTATTACCACCGTTCTATTTCTTCTGTGTTGATCTCTATCAGTTTCCAACTGCACGTATTTCTTTTTTTACCCAACTGCATATTTTGTGCCCAACCACACACTAAAAATACAAAAGAAAAAGAAAAAACACCACACCCTGCTTAGAGCTGCCCATTAATAATTAGCTTCCGGACAGCTGGCAAAGCAGATGCAGAGGCCACTGAGTGGTCATGGTTGTTCTCAGTGCCATTTCTTCCAGAAGGACTGAAGCTTCTGTCACAGCTGGCCATGAGCCAGGCTGCCTGGCACTGATGATAACTGTAGTTCAAAATATCTGGAGGGCACCAGGACTGGAATACATGGCGAGATGCATTGTATTGCCCTTTAAATTACAACAATTATTTCTAAATGTCCTTTAAAGAGTGAGTAAGGTGGTACCTTAATTGAACCACCAAGCTAATTTTTTGTTTGGAGTTTGGAATGGAAAATTCCTACCATGCTATAAGGGATGATGCTTGAAACCACACCTCCCAGCTGACTTTACAAGCAAAGTCTGAACTCACCTATTACAAGCAGACTCAGCACAGACATCTGCCATGAAGTTTTGGGACTTTGGTCTACAATTTTTCTGTACTATGCATGAAAGGGTGGTGCTCAACCTCGCAAAGTGGGATTTAACCCATGAAAGCTTGCAATTTGTTTGATTTCTTAGTGGTTCAATAAAGGCATCACCGTATTCTTGCATTTGTGTAACCCTGAACCACATAGCCTTTTCCTAATCCTTTAAAGAGAAGTTTAGGAAGTGGGGACAAGAAAGAGATCCTTTTTGGCCATGCTTTCTCTAAGCATGGAATGCTCTCTCTAGCACTGGGGCATTCTTGGCCCCAACATTATCATCATTTTGGTTTATTTCTCTACTCTCAGGGAGTACCATGATAGAATGTGATTGCCCATCTTTAAATATTAGCTTTAGGTGAATTAATCACTCTATAATTAGTTCTTGGGTAGGGTGGGGTGGAAGGTATTTTCAGTATAGTATTAGCTGTATTATTGCCTTCCTAATAGCTCAGAGGTTTAGATATCTGGCTGCAGAGCAAGAGGTTGGAAGTTCGATTCCCGACTCTGCCTTCTGGGAAAAAAGCTAGTCTGTATGGCTTTGGGCAATCTGCAGAGTCTCAGGGCACCCCCCCAGAAGAAGGGAACGGTAAACCATGTATTGTCTAGCTGGAAAACCCTGGAATCTACTTGATGGCACACAATTATTCTTATCTTCTTATTTCTCAGCATTGCTGGTGCACAGGAATGGGATTTAAAGCTAGGCAGAACCACAAGGGACTTGGAGAATTGCCCTGAAAAATACCTCTTCTGATAAGATTATTATTACAGAGGAGCTCTCTCCATCTTAATTTTGTCCTCCATGAGTTTGGATCATAACACAAATCATCATCATCTTAGAACTGCAGACTATGCGTCCCCGAGTCCAGCCCCTGTCAAGGAGGCACAGTGGGAAATCAAACTCCCAACCTCTGGCTCCACACCCAGATACCTAAACCACTGAGCTATCCAGCAGACAAAGCAATAATAAAGTGATAATTCTGTGATCATTTTTGTAGATCCTCAAAATGTCAAAAAGCAACAAGTGGGGCACTTAGCCAAATGCCTTTTGGTAATCAATGTAAAACAACAGATAAATTTCTGGAGTTCCTTCAAGCCTGACTGAATGTGATGAACTGAACAATTATAACTGTAGGATTTCTTAATGCAACCGCTGCTGCTCTGTTAGGATAAGGTTGCATTCATGAAAATGGTGACTTTTTTGGGAAATAACTGATGTAAACAGTTTGTAAATTGTGGGTAAATAAGTGACAGCATGGTAAGTTTTAGAATCAGAACTATCAGCAGATTTATAAAGGAGATGGGTTATTCCTTGTATGAAGGATTTTGAAATAAGATCAAGGTTGCCAAGGCTGTCAGTAAAAAACTTAGACAACTCTCCCTTGTTCTATGTAATTCCACTCTCTGTCTTGAAATTCTCCTTAGAAGATGAATGATTTTCCATTCCATATGCCATATATTTATGGAAATCATGCCTTCCTGAGAGTACATGAAAATGTAAAATAATAGCTTTTAGAATTTTAAATTAATAATGCAAACATCTGATTCCTAAGCTCCTATATATGGCACAACAAAAGCCATACTTTCAGTTAAAAACTGAATTAAAAGGCACTTAATGGCCATCTAATCACCATTTCAGATTAATTTTAATTATGATTTCAAGTTTATTTGTAGAGAGTTGTTGCTGCCTGCAAGACTCATCAAACAAAATTATGGTTTTAAATTCTTAAATGACTTACAATAGATGAGTCTCGCTGGCTTCAATAGCATTACCTCTAAGTAGTTTTAGCAGCCTACTGTCAGTGATACAATACAGAATCTGTGTTTTTCCCCAGAGGAGGAAACTATAACCATTAAATCCTTTTCATCTCCAGAAATTTCTGTTTCCGAGCAGCGAGCGTGCTAAATGTAGCTTCTGGGGATACAGTGATTCTTGCCTCTGTACACACAAATCTCCTATAATGTCTTACTATGGAGATGCCATTTACCAAAGATAACCTACTCAAGTCATTTTTCATTCCTGAGATATAAATTCCAAATAGTACACCTCTTCTGTTGATCAACAAGGAGGCACAGCATGATTCGGAAGTTGTGGGGCTGGCCTAATACATTTTGCTCTCTGAGGTGTAACCTCTCAACCTATGTACACAAGCCAACAGGCCTTTTTTTTTCCAGCAAGGGGAATGGGACAGTAAACTTCACCACCAGGTTTGAAGGTGACAGGCTAGCTAGAGGGTGCAGAAGAGTCACACAGCACACAACTCCGTGTTATGACACCTTTCTGGTATCTCTACCTGAGATGTTATGTGCCATTTTCTGTCAGAGATGATTGCCTCATTTTGCCCACTGGTAGGGCTGGAGCTGGGAAGGCAGAAACCATTCTCCTGAGCAGTTCCTGTGCATATAGAAGGGATTTATGGAGTAGGCAGATTTATCCGATGCATTACATGCATCAGTTCTGCCTTTCTCCAGCTGTGGCTCTCTTAACAGCATTGACAATCTATCACTTAAGAAAGCAAACTATTAAAAATATTAGAGAGAGAGAGAGAGAGAAAGAAAGAAAGAGAGAAAGAGAAAGAAAGAAAGAAAGAAAGAAAGAAAGAAAGAAAGAAAGAAAGAAAGAAAGAAAGAAAGAAAGAAAGAAAGAGTCTCTTAGGTTCCCCTCTAACACAGAGGCATTTACACTGAACAAGGTTACCAAGTTTCTTACCTGAATCTGGAGTGGTGTTATTAGAATGTTCCGTGTCCGGTTTTGGTCCTGTATTTGTTCCATCAGTCCTTTCAGGTACCCCTGAGTGGATGGCAGACATCTAGAAACGTGTAGAGGAGAAGGGGAACAAAATGGTCATAAAGAAGTGACTGCTATTCTTTATTCTCAGTCCAATCTGATGAAGATATGCAGGGTTGAAAGCTAGCTTATGTTTCTGATTTTTTTTTTTAGCAGTCTTATAAAGGTACCACCCACCCTTGCCTTCTTTATACTCATTATTACTACAGTACTTTCAGACAGGCTTCTCTAGTGCACTCACCCTGCCTCAGACACTGAGTTCTACAAGTGTAGTTGTAGAAGAAGTAGCCATGTTAGTCTGTGCAAGCATTATAGGTGAAAAATAAAATAAAAATAAAATTAAAAAAAACAAAAATGTGGTGGCTCCTTAAAGACTAACTGTTATATCTCACTGTGAGAAAAAGAGGTGGTGCACCTTGGCATGAATGTCAGTTTGTAGCTGTATCAGGAATGGGCTGAGAGGGTAGAATTGGAGTGTCAAACTGGATCCTCTCCATTTCCAGGATAGGATCCCAGGTTCTGAAACAGAACCTGGGAAACTTACTTCTTTTGTACTACAATGCCCAGAATTCCTGAAGCAGCTTGGAATTGCAGTCCAAATAAACTCCCCATGCTCTGTGTGAAAAACTAGAAGGGAACCAAGTTTGCCTTTCAGGTTTCCAGTCCCCAAATCACCAGAGATCTGAAACTAGAAAATGAAGTTGCTAGCACTAATGAGCAGCTTCATTTAAGGCAGCAATCAATGGAAGGCATTGGGATTCATAACTAACGATGACCTAAATTGGAATCAACTTCTAAAGGACTGCATATTCTTCAGTTTAACTGAGTTACACAAGCTCAGATACAACTATGTCCTAGGAAATTTTGCTACTTGAGGTCAGGCAGCAAATCATCCTCCCCTCTTCACAGCCACCTCCCAAGTCAAAGTACGTGGTATTGGAAGTCAATCAAGTTATTTTGGCACATGAGGCAGAAAATCCCACAAGCACCTTTTCTCGTTGCTGGTAGTAGCAATACTACAGCAGCCCCAGAAAGAACTCACAGTTTTGCTTCCCTTTCATTGCACCTCATATCAACTGCCAGAGGCAACTGCCTCACTCTGCCTAATGGTAGGGTCAGGTCAGCCCCAGTTGCCTACGTGCAGCAGGGACCAAGACTGACACAAAGATGAAAGGCGCAAGGGGCTCAGAAAGGTGAGGCTGCCGCTGGTTTGCAGTTTCCTGAGCTTTGCCCATCCCCTTATCCAGCCCTGTCAGTTCAAAGCTCTGGAAGGGGAGAAACAGGAAATAACAGATCCATTAACCTCCCACCCCACTGAGGCTAGAATAACAGGAGAAAGCAAAACAGCAGGAACAAAAGCATAGAAGCTGGGAGGGGGCCCAGAGTCCTGGGGGGGCGCGCGTTCAGGCTGGGAGAATGGCATAGTTTTTAGCTAGCTGGATTGAGAGAGAGCTGGAAGGCCAGACATAATACTGTTGCCAACTCCACCATCTGATAAGAGTTTCTGGGCCTCTAACAAATGCAGGGTAGGCTGAAGTTCAATAGCAGACTCCTTCCCCTCCACACACACCCCAGCACTGATACAGAAATACAGAGATGAGAAATCATCACCAGCTAAATCTTTGCAGATCATGCCAATTTTAAAAGTGTGCAACTTTAGAAGGGTGTTACCCAGTGTGGTGTAGTCATGGACTAAGACTCAGAAGATGTGGGTTCGAATCCCCGGTCAGCCATGGAAACTCACGGGATAGGGGATGTAACTGGCAAAAAGACTTCTTAAATATCTCACTTGCCTTGAAAGCCTTATAGGTCAGTTCTCACTTGCCAGCACAGAACACACACATTTAGAAGGAGGAGGGCAGAAAAAGTTTAGCAGCCTTACTTTTGTTGTTATTTAGTCGTTAAGTCGTGTCGACTCTTCGTGACCCCATGGACCAGAGCACACCAGGCCCTCCTGTCTTCCACTGCCTTACTTTAACATGGGCTTAACTCTTCTGTGGAAGTCACTGAGACTTCAAAGTGCTTCGCTTTGACCAAACTGGGCTCAGCATTTCCAGATCTGAATTGTGCTGCTCCATTGTTCTATGTTTTCCTTCTTGAACTTGTAGATGCTAGCTTTGCTTTTGTTGAGGGTCGGCTTTACAAATGGCTCACCTTGTGGCACTGAGAAGGCCACCAACCATATGCCAGGACTAAGAATGTGAAATATTGAAGTTTCCAGTGATACTTGGCAGTGATGCTCATATCACAGTCATACCATCAGTTTCTAAGGAGTTAGCCTTCCATTTTCCACATTATGATCAATCTATCTCTCACCTTCCTATTGAAATGCCATCCAGAGGCTGGCTGACAAGATGACATGTATACAATGCATAATGTATACACCTCATGTTGACCTCATAGTAACAGAGATTTGTTCTCATGCACAGCCTATAGTGGATTCTATTGTGGATTCTCCTTGACTTGCTATTCTAAGTCTCTTTGGAGGAAAACACAAGCCAGACCTCTACCTTTGTGAGGAGCTCCTGTGCCAAAGAATAATATGCAGGAGGGGGAACCAGGGCCTCCGGTTTTTCAATTACATCAATAAATCTTGGGCACGGGCATGAAGACTTCTTTTGTAGCCCACAGTTATAGTCTGTATTCTCCATACTTCCTACCCCGAAACAAATATATACGTTTTGGAAAAATTATTTGCAGCAATACAATAAAATCACAATAGTTCATCTGATAGCACTTTAAGGCCCCTGCAAACCATGGACTACAAGTACACAGCATTGAAGAAGACTGTGCTGATTAGTAATGACACCAGTTTCCTCATTTTGCAGGAAGAAAAATTAACAGAATAAGTGGCTGGACTCTAAAGTGAGAGAAATAATTTATTTTTTAAAGCTGAGTTATGCTTGGGTAGAAGACACTCTGTGCCTCTTCAAACAATACACAGACTCTGATTATAGATACATTATGCTGCCAGAATATTTTTTTTAAAGAATAATGTTATATATCTTTAAGAAGAAAGAAAAATAAGGACAAATATGAGGCACATGTTTCTCAGCAAATGTGCTAAATCGATATGTTTAAATGCCTACAAAAAGAGGACACATCACAACATGCAAACTTCCAAACTCATGTAACAAAATAGAGGTAAATAAACATGGGAGCCTCTTAGAAACAATTGAAGAAATGAGGGCAGAAGGAATGTTAGAAACAAAGGTCAGGATGAAGTGTACCGAACGGGGTGTTAAGAAAAGCAAAATCTATTTAAGCTCCACTCCAAGGACGCCCTACTTTACCTGCGAGGTAGGCAGCTCAGAGCACAAGAACGGATACAGCGTACCCTTTTCACTCTTCCCTGATACTCAGCCGTGCTCTGGTATTGCAAGCTGTGTGCACTTGGCGTTTGGCATAGACTCTGCCCTGGCTCTTTTTCACCCTCGGTCCATTCCTGACTGGGCGATGCTGTTGTCATAACATCCTGATTTCAGCTCAGTGTCAAAGCTGGGGGGTGGGGGCGGGGAAAACAAATATCATATCTCATAAAATAGCCACTCCCATTCCCCTCGCTTTGGTCCTGGACTGGGCTGAGGTCCAGAGAAAGGGGCGGGATAGGCTCAATTCAAGAGAGAGCCCTTTTATCTTTACGAAATTCCATCAGCTGAGAAGCAGCTCCACCCGAGAGGCCGCTGAATCTCCGAGCCTGGTATGAGGAACAGCCGAATGCAGAATAGGGAGCTGCATCTTGGTACTATTTTGTTGCCCCCAGATGACGCATTGTTTGCCTTTTGCTCTAGGCAGCCCAGATGGAGGATTGTGATTCTTTCCCAGGAAACCCCCTTTTTTGTGTCGCAAATTACTTTATTGCTTTGTTACATGTTTATGCCTCTAAAGAGCACTGGGGAGCAGTCATGGTTCTCCCCAAAGTCTGGCCCAAGACATTTGGCTGTCTGAAGTGAAGGATAAGACCTTGCTCCTACAGGGCCAGGTATGGAAGCTCATGAGACTGACAGCTGATTCTTGCTTTAGCCATGGCAGTGATGGTGAACCTTTTTGAGCCCGAGTGCCCAAACTGCAACACAGAATCAACTTATTTATTTCAAAGTGCCAACACTGCAATTAAAACCCAAATACTGAGGTTTTAGTTTAGAAAAAACAACTGCTCCTGCACTGCAAGGGTTAAATGTTTTTTCCTATGGGCAGTATTAACAAAGAAATACATACCGGTCCTCCAGTCCCCCATTGGGCTAGACTGGTAATGGTCGCCATTGCACCCCTCCGCTGGACCACTGAACCAGCAGAGGGGAGTGCCAAAATCCAGGATCAGAGGACGGGTAAGTATTTCTCAATGGCGACTTATGGCTTGTGTGCCCACAGAGAGGGCTCTGTGTGCCAGCTGTGGCACGTGTGCCATAGGTTTGCCATCGCTGGCCTAGGGGGTACAAAGCTGGCCAAACGTCACACATAACTGCCCTCCAAAGTAAGGGGAGGCGGCCAGGGTTTCAGGAGGAATGGGTAGGGATGGAGGGCTGTAAATGTTGTGATGCTTCCTGCATTCAAGCTGCTTTCTACTCCAGCTGCCGCACTTTGCCAATTGGTAAGGCTTTTCTTGTGCTGACTAGATAGCTCAGTGGTTTAAGTATCTGGCTGCAGAGCCAGAGGTTGGGAGTTAAATTCCCCACTGTGGAGCCAACCTGTGTGGCCTTGGGAAAGCTGCACAGTCCCAAGGTGCCTCCAGAAGAAAGGAATGGTAAACCACTTCTGAGTATTCTCTACCTGGAAAACCCTGCAAAGGGTCATCATAAGACAGAATTGAGTTGATGGCACATGATTATTATTAAGGCTCTTCTTGTCTAACTTTGACTCCATACTTTACCTTCACAGGCGCCATGTGTGGTGGGCTTGGCTGAGAGATAGTGCTTGACCCAAGCTCATCCAGTGAACTTCTCAGATGAGTACCATTTTGAAACAGAGTTTCCTAACTTCTAATGGAGAACACTGACCATTGCACCACAAGAGAAAGGAGAAATTATTCTCAAATTACGAAAACAAAGTTCATCTGCTCACTTTTATTGAATGAGAAAGAGTGGGGAAAAGGATACCACCCTTGCCCTTACAAATGTTCTCAGAGGGAGAGCTTGTGGTTCTCCAAGATAATTTCTCAAAATAGCCTCCTGCTCCCAGAATTTTGCATTCTCTTGCTTCAGCTAAGAATTTCCCAGTTCATAGTAATGCTTGCATCTTCTATAGCATAGAAAATGAAATCTTACCATAGATTAAACTTTCCAGGTACTCTTCGGCAAGCAGTTATTTCTTTGGTCAGCGGCATGGAAAGAATAATTTTAGCCTACTTTAGAGGACTGTTGCAATGGTTACTATTTGACATTACATGCTCACAGTACTTCAAAGAATGGGCGAATAAGGATATGCTCTTTTCATGTACAAACAATCAGCTACATAATGGATTCATTCATCACTGGAAAGATTTTAGACCATCCAAATGTTGTTCAATTTCCTATGGCTGGAAAGGTTATCTGGTTCACACTGGAACTAACCCTTTCAGGGATAAATGTCAGCTGTGAAGGACCACTACAGACTAAATCTACTGAGGGATGTTATAAAGCTTTATAGTGCCCTAAGGTCATTGTTTGAGTGTTTACCTTTGACCTTGACATTCCCATCAATCGTAGCCAGCATAGCCAGTGGTGAGGGATGCTGGAGCTGCCTTTCTACTACAGCTGAGGAGTCATCGGTCCCTTTTCCTTGCCCTAAGCAAAACAGCAATCTTGCTCACTCCAACATGCACCACAGCACTGGAGAGTGGCTGTCTCAGAGTAGAGAAGTAGTAGATTTTGATCCGTGACAGATCACACAGAAATAAACATTTTAAATCTTAAAAGTGTTACATTATGTTGCCTTTTTCTTTTGCCATCTTTCTCAATATAGCAACGTCTTCCCCATCTGAGAAGTACCTACATCAGTCACTGAACATAGATGAATTGCTGACAGCACACTGGAGTAGCAACTGCTGAAGCTGAAGCTTAGGTTGGTGGGAAAGTGAGGCTGGGAGACAAAGGGAAGGGGGGCCCATAGGGGAGTCCAAAAGACATGAGAGGTAATGGATTCAACCATAAGTAATTCATCCCACTTAGGAGAGTGTGAGAGCTTATCTCCCATGGGGGGGTGGGCTGCATTTCCCAGAGCCCCGGGACAGGCTAGGATTACTTACAGATTTCTAAAGAGCCATTAACGTGAGGGTGGAATGGGAGAGAGGCCAGGCCAGCTCAGCATCTCTTCACTTGCTTGGATGCCTGTAGGCAGCTGCAACAGGGGAGGGAGGGGTGGCAGTGAGATGGGGGGGAGCCATCCATATAATGGTAAACCATAGGATTTCATGGGCTTTGACTTACGGGAGCTGTGATGCAGAGGTGCCCTAGCATGCCTCACACTGGCCTCCCAATCCCAACATGCCTCATACCGGCCTCCCACCATCCGTCCATCCTCTCTCTAATTCCTAAATGAGTCATTATGTCTCCATGGTGATGGATACTGCAGAAAAGCAGAATGGTAATCACTAGATGGAAGAAGAGTCGGGGAAAGGAGAGAGTGTGCTTTTGTGCATGGACGGCTGGTGTGTGTGTGCGTGCGTGAGGTGATGAGGCATGATCTACCCATATCTCCTTAGTGCGGTTTATTATGAAGAATCTGTCACCATCTTGGATCAATGTGGCAGCCCCTATATATTATGTGAGGTAGTGGTTGCCATGGCTTTTTTTTAAAGCAAGATATGTAAAACTAATGAGAGATATTGGAAGCAAGCTATCCATCAAGCAGCAGAAAAGCATGTAAGAGAAGTAAATTTGTCATCAAAGGAAGCAGAAGACACAACTGTGTGAATTTGCTGTCAGAATAGCCATTAATCACAACGGTTGTATCTAAATTGCCTCTGCCTTGGAGGCTGAGACACAAAAATAAGATCAAATGTGAGGTGAATTGAGTGGCTGCAATTAATGTGTCTGGTTTTAAAAAGGCCACTTTAAAGTCACAGCCCTGGCCTTTCCTCATAACAGGCTTGGGGGGTCTGTGGAGGGGAGGTTAATCTTTTTGCCCGCACAGTAGGTGAAGTGAAAAACGACTGATGAAAATGCCTTCCCCTCAAGGAAGGTTCTACCATCAGGTGGAATGAGACATCCACTTCTGATAGGTGGTACGTGGGCAGCCTGTTGCCAGCCATTCCACTCGAACACTCCCCCAGACATTCCCCTGTCTCTGGAAGATAAGGTTGTTATGATGTCGCACAAGCTGTCCTGCACCCTCAAAGCGGGCACAGTGCGTTAGGATTAGCTGGTATTTCCTGGCAATGTGCAGTGGCCTAATGCTGATCTGGTGACTACTGAATGGGAGTCATGAACTGGTACTAAGGAAGAAAAAGAAAGTGGTATTAAGGGTGTGTGTGTGGAGAAACATGCTGTTTATTATATTAGAAAATCCATTTATTGATAGTGTAGGAGGAAGAAAGATTGCTAAACTGAATTACAGAAGACCGTAAGGCTGGCATTTATATCTGCAGTCTGCTAACAACCATCTTGTGCCTCTCTCTGCCAAGGGGGGAAAGAGGCAGTAAGAAACACTTGAAATTGTCAAGGAGAGACAAGAAGCGAAAGTAAAAGGTGACAGAAGTAAGGTGAGGATCCTGAGTCCTTTCAGTGACTGTCACAAAGAAAGTGAACTATTATAATGATGAATGCAAAGCAAAAGAGAACAACAAAGGAGGAAAAACAAGAGAGCTCTTTTAGATTACAGTGGTTCTTAACCTGGGCGATTTTTCAGGGGCGATGGAACGAAAAGGGGCGACGCGGGGGCGAAGAGTTTAGAAGGGGGTGATAGGGGGCGATGGAGCCGCCACGCCGCCGCCTCCATTGAGGAAGTTATCACCCCCCTCCCCGCGCCGCCGGATCCAGAGCAGCTGGTGCTGGCAGCGGATGTGGTGCCGCCGCCACCACACTGCCGGATCCAGAGCAGCTGGTGCTGGCAGCGGATGTGGTGCCGCCGCCGCGCCGCCACCGCCACACCGCCACCGCGGGGAGGGGGGCGATGATAACTTCCTCAATGGCTCAAGGGGGCGTTTCTTTCAAAAAGGTTAAGAACCACTGTTTTAGAAGATCCAAGAATTCCAAGGCAAATTTAAACATAAACTAGGAATGCTGAAAGACCAACAGAGAAGCAGACTATCTGACCAGGAGAGATAAAAGGATGACAGATTCCTCTGAAGAGGAATCCTATGATGAAGAACCAGCAATTCTAGAAAGTGAACTGAAAGCTGCTTTGAAAGTATTGGGAAGAAATAAATCACCAGGAATAGCTGGGATACTGATGGAATTATTTCAAGCCGCAGAGACTGAATTTGTCAAAATTCTAACAAGAATATCCCAACAAATATGGAAAATAAAACAATCGCCCACAGACTTGAAACATTCAATATATATTCCAATCTCCAAGAAAGGAGATGCCAAGCAGTGTTGCAACTATAGGACCATTGCTCTGTATTGACCTGCAAGTATTTACCAGAGACAAAAAGAGACAGTTGTATCTCTCTTTTATGGCAGATTTTCCAGTGCAGTGACAAGATATTGAAGGAGATAGGTTTGTGTGCCATGTGGATTTCCCATAAGCTAGTTTAGTGCCCTCTGGTGTGGTGGGAAATTTAGTCCTATCAGCACTATTGAACTAAGATGGGACTGATACTCTTACCAGCTTCTGTACGTGCAGTGGGGAAGATTTGCCATTTAGCCCTTTGTGTCAAGCAGTAAAATATATCTTAAGCTGGCCCTGGTGATTACACACTGTAGTGATGAGTTTTCCAAACAAACCTTTCTGGATATGAAAGATTCCTCCACCCTTACCTGCCTGCTGTCAGATTCCTTACTTTTTTCCAAACAGGACAGCTTATGTGCCCTTTATGCACAATAATACATTGAGCCAAGAGATGTACTTGATTGGATCAATTCCAGTTTGCAATAGAACAGGCTCACTTTCATATTACACAGAGGTCAGCTAACCCAGACAGAAAGAAAAAGTAATCAAATTCAATCTCTTATGATTCTCTGTGACCAACATGACAATAACCATTTATAACAAGCTCTCGAAAAAAGGACTGCATGACTGAGAGGGCTGGGTGGGAATCAGTAAACACAGCTATCCCTCTTAGGCTGCATAGCAAGCTTTTGCACCCGTATTCCACATATATTCCACTTCCAGGGGTTCATTTACATGTGCTTGTTATGAGCTTTACATTGTCAATGGAACTGAGGAAAGACCACAGTTGATTGGTGTCTTAGGTTATCCTTAATTATGAAAACAGGGATCTGCATAATTTTTCAGCTTCCAGAATGACTGGGAATTCATAAACGTTTGAACATTATATTGGGCAGTGTGTCACTTGCATGATTATTCTCTCTCAGTCTGACCTACCTGACAGGGTTGTTATAAGGGTAACACAGGAAGGAGGAGAGCCATATGCACTACCTTGAGCGCACTGGAGGAAGGGCAGGATATAAATATGATTAATGAATACATAAGTAAATTAGGAACAACAAATGAAAACAAACAACACTTTCCATTCCTCCCTGAGGTCTCTGATATGAAGTATAAGAAAAGCTATTTTCTAGTATTTAATAAGTCATGAGGAAGTAATTGATACTTATTTTTTTTTAAATAATATCCACCAAAGTTTATTTTCTTGCAGACTTATGATGTATGTTTTCAGAACTGGGACACAGGACGGAAGCATAAGCTCCCCTCTTTTTCTTTTTCAGAAGTGGGTGGATCTAGTTTTTCCAAATGTAAAATCAAAGTCCACCCATCATAAAAAAGAATAAGCCCTGGAGCTGCCTAAACTGGAAGACATTATTATTTGAAAGGCTGGTATCGGATATCTGACCAACCAGGAAGCAAACAAGTAGTGGATTCGAGGGACTCTGGTGAGGGTAGATGGACGAAATGTAGAGAACAGTTACATTAGGGCTAAGAAACTTACGCTGTGCATGGGCGCTGTTTTAGCTTTTCCCAGGGAGAAACGGCATTTTTTGCTTTAAGGGAAGCCCATCTGACAAAAATAATGCAGCACCACCACCACTAAGGAGGGCCTCATAGTGGGAGCAGTGGTGTATATGTGTGTGGACTTCACCCCCAAAATGCCAGGGTGAGGTCTTTCTCTGCTTGAACTACGGGCCACATATGAGGAATGGGCCTTCTAAGCTAGGGAATGTGTGTGGTCCTCTATAAGTAGCTGGACCGCCATTCCTACCATCCTTGCCGTCATTGACTTTTCTAGCATGGGTTGATGGGAGTTGCTATCCCAGTAATATTTAGAGGAGACACATTCCACATCCCAGACTTAATGGGAGTTATTCAGACCAGTTCATTGACAAAGACAGGTAGCAGGCCTTCTAAATGGAGTTGCCTGGCCAACCACATGGGACACACAGGGTTTCCTTGATTCAGTGTCTACACCTGTGGGCCCAATGACGATGGAGCCTGTGGATTATTACCTCAAGTGCCCGAGACAGAAACTTTCAAATAATAAGCAGAGAGGGCCTTGGGCTTGCCTGAAGTAAATTGCTTGTGATGATTTTGCTTCAAGGATTCCCTCCCCCCTTCCAATCTGTAAACAGGAAGGTAAACTTTTGATGAGTCAAGAGTCATATTTGCCTTCCCCCAGATCCTGGAGGAGCCTGCTTCCCTCTGGACCCTGCCCTTAAATGGAATCAGGGCAAAACGGCTCATCATCCTGTAAAAACCTCGGAGAGAAGACAATGTGCCATATTTATGTAATTTCCAGATGCACTGAATCTGTGTTAGGCCAGAAAATGCCTTGTTTATCTTCAAAACAAGTTGTGGACAGCCAATTACCTCTGTTTTATTTTTAATATATTTTTTCTTCAAATAGAATAGGTGTGTTATATAAAAACGACAAATTACACATCTCTGGTGATTGTGTTTTGCTATGGGGGCACCTTTGCTTTTTAGGGGACCCCAGGGAATTTGGCATGCAGCCAAAGGTCTATACTGTGCCCACTCCTGAACATGGTTGTTGTTGCTGCTGCTGCTGTTAAGATAGTTCAGAGTTTCAATTTTTTCTCCCTTCCTTCCAACCACAAAGCGGTTCTAGAAATGCAAGTTTTGGTTTTTTTTTTTACCACAAGGGGAAGATGAATCGATGGAGTAGTTATATAAGCATAAGCCCTGTTGCAGTGGTTTTCTTTGAACTTTTTACTTTCAGGGAGAGTGTTTATAAAGGGCTTTCTACAGGGACAGGCCACGCCCCTTTGTTGCCTAAGACAAAAGCCAAGGCTGTGACTTATTTTGCTCATGTATAAAAGCTGTCTAGTTGGCAGTTGACTTTCCTTCAGCACAGACAAGAGGCCAGTGTCCTCCCAGGCTATCGTATGGCAAACAGCTCTCTTGTCCCAACACCTGTCTGCCTCAGTTGACTGCCTCACTCTCCCTAACGGTAGAGCCATCCCTCCTTCTCCGTCAAGGAAATCCAGAGAGTTGCAAAGGATTCTTGAGTATGCTCAAGGGTGAACAATCAGAGGCTGACTACATTAACATTTAGCCAGCTGTTTGGCCCTCTGCACTGATGGACTGGTTTGCTCCTAAAAAAAAAGCGATCAGATGATGTCTTGGCTGGAGCAAACCAGCCCACCCCCAGAGCAGTCCTATCTGCACCTTTTTGGCCCCTGTTAGGGGCTTCTACTTCTCTTGGTGTGAATAAGATTGCTATGTTTTGGTCCGTTTACAATGCATGTGATCACTGCAAATGAGCCCAAAAAAGCCTCCCCCTTTTAATTTGCCAATATTGTGATGAGAGCCACTTTAGGATTTTGGCAAATTCAACTCTTCCATGGCTTTTTTTAAAAAAGAGCAACGAATATGCACTGCATTATTTCAAAAGCAGCATTAGGTATGTGTATTACAAGTTAGTTATGTCCATTAAGTACGTAGTCTGTTCACTCAGAACAGTACCTAGAACGATTGAGTCTTGCTGTTCCATCACATGAATTGTGCAGTCAGCCTGGGTTACGCACACCCAGCAGTCTCTCAATGCTGAAAGGGAACAGGGTGAGGGTTAACAGAAAAGTATTGTATAGACGTTAGAGCCTTTTTTAAAAAAATAAGAAACCAACAACTTATTATTCATTTTAAAAAATTGTGATTAAGTAAAAAACAAAAACAAAAATGGACAAAAGGGTTAGGGGGGAAACCCCCCCCAAAAAGCTTGAAACACTCCCCCCTTTTTTAAAGAGGGGGACAGAAACAGAAGAATACCACCACTTACAATTTCATATATAAAAGAGAGAGAATGTGTTAGACTGTGAGCTCTATACCTGTGTCTCTATTCAGATGGGGAATGGACTGATTGATCTTGGGCCAATCATCATCCCTCAGTATATCCAACTTCACCTGGGTTGTGGTGAGGAGGGAACCATCCATCCATTGCTTTGAACTCCCTGAAGGAAAACTGTAGATGTAATACATTATGGTGCACAAGCTGTCATTCAGGAGAGTTTTTCTTACTGATCTCTCTTAGGACCTCCTAATGAGCTTCCAATAAATGCTAATCCCTGGAATGAGTTAAACACCTGTGTGCTATGTAATTCTGGGTAACCACTTTGTAAAGACAGCACTTTGATGAAGGAACAGGGAGTGTGGGGGTGGAGGAAAAAGGAGAGAGGAGGGGAAAGGCTTCTAGATGAAGCTTCTATCATGTTATCACCCTACTTTATTCACTGAATTTTACTGGGGCCTTCACCCAATGCTTTCTGCCTGTTGTTATGTGCCATAAAGTCACTTCTGACTTTTGGCAGTCCTATAAATTAGCAACCTCCAAAAACCAACCCATTCCTTAACAGCCCTGCTCACGTCTTGCAAACTAAGAGCCATGGCTTCTGCAATTAAGTCTATCTCTCATTCAGTTTTCTACTTTTCTTGCTGACTCAACTCATAAGCCTCCCTCCCTCCCTAAAACTCTTCTATCCAATTTCTTACAGGGATTGGATCTGGGAAAATCCATTAAGAAGACAGAGAATAATTGCCCAATGCCTTCTAATTGTTGGCACAAGCAGACCTCCATCTAGAAATAGTCAGAGCTCTGTTTCTTCCATCTGTCTTTTGGATCAACAAGTACTGTGTACCTGGTGCTTCTGACAAAACTGAGATTTGTCTTGCCCTTGCTAAATCACAGGGTGCCCTGTTTTTGCCAAGAGATAGCAAGCAATGGGCCACACACCATGTGAATCATGCCAGGCAGGGCTTAAATGGGTCTACGGACCAAGAAAGAAAATACAGAGTGATACAGAGAAAGAAGGAAACAGATGGATAGAAGGACTGACAGAAGGAAGAGTTAAACTTTGAAAAAATTGCAGCTGGACTTAATTTTTTTCATGAACACAAGACCAAATATTTCCAGTATTCCTAAGAGCTGCTTACTCAAGGTAAAGCCTAAATCTGTTGGCTTTTGGTTATAATAAACAAATGATATAGCATATAGCAGCTGGAAATGTTTAGATAAAAAACCACTTTTGTACAGACTAAAATTATATGTTCACACGTGTTTTTGTGCCAGCAATTGATATTAAAATAATCACTTGTGTCTTGGTTAAAACATGAAATAACTTTTACCAATTATAAACATCTCTAAAATATAACATAAATTATACTGCTTAGATATTTGGCATGACAGACGTATTTTCTTTTGTAAATAACTATCTCATCGCAATACTGTTATATTTGTAAGTCTTATTTAGCCCTAGTACATATTAGGCAGTTACATCTTTATTCCTGTCTGAGGTACATATTGTCCTATGAGACCCTGTCTTAGTTACATATTTAGCCCTGTCTGAGGTACCTATTGTCTGGGTTCCTATCAGTCTGTATCTATCAGACTTCTAACTGACACCTGCCTTATATAGCAGCCTGGTTGACTACAGACTCATTCTGATTGATTAGAATCATGTCATACGCAAATACAACAATGTGGTTGTAGCAAACACATTTAACATTCTTTCACATATACTGTACATTCTGTGTTACCTTTAGCCAATAAAGCCAATGGTGAGGGATGATGGCAATTACAGCCCAATTTTGGAAGGCCGCACATTATCCATCTCTGGTTGAATATCTGCAAGCAGACCCCTACTCCCCTTTCTGGCTATCATGGAAATACCAAGACTTCATCATCAAATTAGGTCTTCCCATCTCATACTGAACTGCCTTTTTGGAGCATCTTGCTTGATAAAACCACCTGCAGCTGTGAAAGGCAGGCATACATTTTTGTGTTCTTCTGGTTGCGCACACGCACACAGTCTGAGTTCTGGCTCAAACAAACCCTCAAGAAGAAAAAAGTCAAGGATTATGTCAACTGGGGGTTTATAATGTGTTTTTATCCATAGTAATCCACAATCCTATCAAAGTGACAGATTTCCCCCCTCTAAGGTTCAGTTTCCACCACACCCTTCCACCCCAAGATGCTGTGTAAATGCACCTGTGTTGAAGGCAGGGCACTTTGAACGCGCTCAGAGGCACTGCTTTCTTTGTGACGTGAGATGCGCCAGGATGCTGAAATTGGGTTCTGGGGCTAGGATGCGGGGCGCCTTGCCTTTCTTTCCCTTCCCTTCCCCTCCCGCCTCGCCATCCCTTCGCCTGCCCTTGACACAAGGATGCTGGAGAGGGGAGCGAGGGACGGGGCGGGGGCGGAGCCAAGGCCGAGCCCGGCGGGGCGGAGCTCCCGGTGTTGTCTGGCGTTGTTCGCGCTTCTGGTGCAGTCCGGGCTCGGATCCGTCGCTCGCTTGCTGTCGCCGCCGCCGCCGCCTGGGCAGCCTCTGTCTCCCGTCCGTCACCGAGGGAGCGATGGGCCCGGCGCTGTTGCTCGCGCTGCTCTCGGGCCTCGGAGCCGCCAAGGTAGGGGATTCGATCCCAGAGCCGGAGCCTTAGCCTGGTGTAAAGATTGGCCGTGCGAACGCGGCTCATCACTCGGGCCGTATGCGGCTCGGCCAGGGGTGTGACCGCAAGGGTGGGTGAGGTGGGATTGGTGACGCCTTATTGATGGACTGTCCATCATCTGTCTAACTATCTGCCGGGATTATTGATGACTTGTGCTGCCTCCCCACACATCCCCCTCCTCCCTGCCCAGGATTAGCAGTGGTCTTCTGAGCTAGTGGTTTTGCTTTCTTGCTCGAATCACCGGGACTGAATTTGCTTTGCCGGCCGCTTTCTATGGCGCACCTGTTTTCCTTCATCTGTAAACCTTTGTCTGGATTGCATAGATTTCATCTTTCTGTACACGGATGCTAGTGAATGAATGGTCCCAGCTGGCAAAAGGAAAGTCGGGGTGCACTGGGCTTTGCGCACTTTCTGACTCTGTGATTCAGGCGGTCATCAAAACACCCATTTAGAATTTAGAAAGAGTGTGAGTTGCAAAAAAAAAGATATTCCCAGTCTTTGGAAGGAAGGATGGCAATGTTGAAAGCAAGAAGAGCTTCTAAATAAAGTAAACAACAAAGGACCACTGACAGTCTGTACTTCTTCTTCCTCTCCTTCTCCTCTCTCTCTCTCTCTGTGTGTGCGTGTGTGTGTGGTGGGAAATCAGAACACTGATTCATGTTTGCGAATTTTTTCCCCACCCACCTATCTCAAGAGGTTGCTGTCGTGTGTGGTTCAGTGGATGCGATTGTGACTCACTTGGGTGCCTACTGCGAGCAATTGTGCGTGCTTGATCAGTTTTACGTGGGGGCTCCTGGTGGGTGGGAAGGAAAGGCTCACATTAACAAATCGCGTATCTGCACATTGATACTGTGTGGCAGGTGTGTAAAAGAATTAGACGGCGCAGGAGGATAAGTGTGGGCATATGTGCAAATGGAAAGCAGGTCATTGGGTCCTGGAAGGTGGCCTGTACAACAAAGGCAAGATGGGGCCCAACTATTCTGGAAGTGGTGTAATGTAGATGTGAGATGCCTTGTGCATTAAAAAATGCACTCTGTGTGTGTGTGTGTGTGCGTGCACGCGCGCTCATGCAGTTCATCCTGTGGATTTATGGTGGATGGGTGTGTATCCTCAAAAAAGTGCAAGAGAATTCCATTGATTCAGTTCTTAGTACAGTATGTGTGTTGGGTGTACAGGGTGCCGTGCCTTGAAATGCATGCCACTAGAGATTTGCATGTAGCCTGTGTGCGTTGTTTTGTCTCCTCAATTTCTTACTGCAAGAGATTGTACCCCTCACTGACTTGCCTGAACAGAAAAGTACCTGGAAAACAGAGCCAGAGGCAGAATGGACTTTGAGGGCTTTGTGGCACATCTGTATGGGCTTGTAGGAGCCCAACAAGAGAACCCCCCCCAAAAAAGCATAGGAGGTCCCTGGTTAATTCATACAGCTTCTCAGTGTGCTCGGTCCAAGCCTGCCCATGTTCTGTCTTCCTGGTGGTTGTTCCTTTGTCCTGCAAGAAAACTGCAGAATCTCTTACAGGCACCCTCACAGATTTCTGTGTTAGTCCTCTGCAGAGATGGCCAGCCACAACCTTGCCAGTCTGCTCCTCTTTCTGCAGAGCCTCTCTTCCTGGCATCCACCACCCTTCACCCATCCTTTCACTTCCTGAATACCCCCCCAAAAAACAACAACAACAACAACAGAGAAAGCATTGTGGCCCATACACAATACGAATGTAGGAGAGTTGATACCTTTATTTAGACCACTAAAAATAAAACATTCAGTGCTTTCAGTTCCTTTCCGTTCCAGTGGTTCAATTAAATTTCTCCCTTCCGATGAAGGTTAGAGAGAACAGATTTGGATTCTGCTCCCCTAACTGGTGAGGAGAGGAGGGTCATCGTGGGACAATTCCATTTGTTCCTCAAAAGATCTGGAGGGTATATTAAAAGCTTCCGCCAAGGCCAGTCATAATAAGAAGGCGTAATCAAAACCTGATTGTCGGAATGCTGGTTACATGAATATAACTTGTATGAAGACATGCAAAATTTTGCAGTAACCAAGAAGTTGACCAAATGAGAGTTGACCTATGTAGATCCCGTTGGAGTATGTTGAACTGGAAGGTTGGAAAACGGAAAAGGATTTCCCTCCTCATCCCTTTCCCTGCACCCCTTGGGATGGCTGACGGACCAAATCTAGGTATCTGCTTACGAATGCACACTGACAAATGAATATAGGGTGGGTTTATGTATATACTTATAGATGTATACACATAGACATCCATTGTAATTTTGTTCATTTTCATGCCTATATGAAAGCCTATAAATTGTATAAATAAATAATGAGTAAAACCCATTCTTCTTTTTTAAAAAAAACCTCTTTAAAACATTGTTAAGGAAACTAATATGTTTGTGGATTGTGCCCTTTGAGCTGTAATGCGATGGGGAGAGACAGAAGTATATGTACCCGCATCTATGAAGTGTCCCTGCAAATCTTGCTTGATCCTTTAAAGACCAATTCAATTGTTGTGACATGAGAATTTGTTTTCCGTGAATGCTTTTATGAATATCTACTCCAAATTCTGCAATATGCCATGCGATCAATATCATGCAGCCATGTTTTATTTGTGCTGTTATCCACAGCTACTCATCTGCCTGTCTGGAAGAAATTCAGGCTGAAAAGAGGAAAACCTGGAATGCATGTGATTTCTGTGGCCAGGGAAAGATAAACCTCAGCTGTTGGAGGAGATGGGGAAAGGAGACTCGTCCTATTTCTTGTGTGGTTATAGAGATTCATGGATATTTACTTAATTTGGATATTTACCTAGATTTCACTCACCTAAAGAAGGGCCTATCTCTGCGGCTGCATTGACTTGACAAGCCTTTGCTTCCTGTTAATTTTAATAAAAGAATATTTGCCAGGATGCTTCCTGGGAGCCTTTGGGAGATGTCCCCCACAGAGTCTAATAGGGAGTGAGACCGGAACTCCCAGCGTTCTCCAGCCCCAGGAATTTAGTCACCTCTTCTGTCGTGTGGTTGGTTATGTGACAGCAGGGAGTGGCCTCCTGGGTGCAGAGGACTCAGAAAGTCATGGTTTTGCTTATAGAGGGCGCCTCCCAAAGAACTATGATTCCCAGGAAGCACTGTGGCAACTACCTCTTCCTTTAAAAAAGAATTACAACAGAAAGCAAAGGCCCAAGAAGCCAATGCAGATTTGGAATAGGCTGTTCTCTAGGTGAGTGACATGTAGGTATCTGTGGGTGCTTGTCTGAGGTTTGGAAGTCCCAGAATTCTTGGAGAATTCTGGAAATGGATTTATTTTTAATTTTTTAAAAAAGCACACCCTTAATATTTTCTGTCCGTGGCCTTTTCCTGTATTATAGGTTGTTTTGAGGATAAAATGACCCTCAGAAATAATGCCATTGTGAGCTTCTTGGGGGTAAACTTGGGATAAAAATCTAAGAGTTTATAAAATCACTGTGACTTTAGTGGAAAAGCAGAATGACTTCAGGCACAGCACCAAATCATCATCGTCATCATTCGGTACTGTGATGAGTACATTGGGCAGCAAGCGTTCTCCAACAAACTCAATCATTCACAACATTTTCGGTATTGTCCCAAGGAACATTAATGGTTTTCAGATCCTCCTTGAGTGTTTGATGGCAGGTTTTTCAAGGCTGGCCTCGTTTTCTCTTTCCTCCAGGAGGTATCCACCGTAGTGCAGTTTTCAGGTGTGAATCTTCGGGGGGGGTGTGTGTGTGTGTAAGATATGGCTGGCAAACTGCATTCAGCATTTGTTCACAATTGTTGACAGATGTTTTGAATCTGATATTCGTAGTATTTCTTCATTAGTGATACAATCACGATATGAGATGTGGAGGATTTTTCTAAGGCAATGTTGTTGGAAAACATTTAATCCTTTAGTCGTCTTGGTTGTGCATTTCCATGTTTTGCAGGCATATATTGCCGCAGGTATAACAATACGCTTAAAGAGTTTTATCTTTGTGGCTATACTTATGCTTGCTGTTCACCATCCTGTGCGCATGTGCTGAAATATAGCAGACGCCATTCCAATTCAGCAGTTAATGTCCTTGTCTGTGCTTCCATCAAAAGACATAATGCTGCCAAGACAAGTGAATTGTTGGACTTGCTTTATAGCTTGGCCTTGGGCAATAATAGGTGTGCTATCTTGGATTCCTCCAATCTGCATAAACATGGTATTTTCAGTATTTATGCGTAGGCCAATCTTGCTGGCGTCATTGTCTAGGCTGGTGGTCATTTCTTGCAAGCATGCTCTCATTTCATCAAACAGTGCAATGTCATCTGCAAAATCTAAATCTGTTAGGTGAAAATCCCTCCCCCCAAAAAAACACCACCCCTCCAAATCAAGAAATTTAGTAACCAAAGCTGACCAAGTCATTTTGGCATAAGAGGGAGAACATCACACAAGCACCTTTCCTCATCTCAAAAAATAAAAAAGACAAAAAGCAAATAACTAAGACTTTTCTGCCTTTTCATGAAACCCAAATTCTCTGCCTGAGGTGGCTGCTTCACTCCACCTATAATGATGGGCTGGCCCTTGTTATGTATCTTCCTCTACCAAAATAAGTAGGAATTGGCAGGGATTTTCCTGCAATGGCTTAAAATTTTTAATTCCATAAGAATTTTTGTAGCAGTTTAATTTTACAAGTTTTGGGTGAACTTGAAAAACAATTAGATTTTGTTTCTCAAATATTAAACTGCATGGATTCACTGACTGACAAACCCTAACTGAACATTTCAGTCCTGATAAACCTCTATGCAAAATATCTCACCACTAAGCTTTTTTTTAAAAAAATTAACTCCTGTGCAATCATCTCCCTTGTTTCCTACAGCCTCTTTCTGCCCCAGGGAGTTCTCGTGGAGGAGGGCTAACCCACAACTTATCTGGGGGGACCCGGCGGGTTCGTCGTGAGCTACAGGGAACACCCTATGAAGCTGTGGAGACGTTGGCTAATGAAGTGTACTATCCTGAGTTGGTTCGGCTGGCTGCACTGGAGAGAGCCTTGTCGTCCCCTGGTGGTCAGCTGCAGGAAGAGCACCTCGCCCAAGCCTTGGAGAGAGCCATGGCTTCCCCCAGTAACCAGCTCCAGGATGACCGCTTAGCACAAGCACTAGACAGGGTGGTGGCTCCACCAAGCAACCAGTTCCACCCAGATGAACGCCTGGCCCTGGCTCTGCAGCGCCTCCTTCAGGATGGGCATCGCCGGGACCAGGAATCTGTCTATTTGGCAAACCTTTTAAGGCTTTGGGACGAAGCCAAGGGTGCTCCACTGTACCCAGAATACGACGAGACTGGCTTAGCAGGTGGCTCTTCTCCACCCAGATCTCTGCCAAATCGATACTGGGTTCCTGAAGGAGGTTTTGAACCCCAAGAAGAGCTAGGTGGAGAAGAGGAACCCACCGGAGAAATGGACCCTGAAATGTTGAGGTAGCTGGAAATGGGATAGCTAGAGAGAAAACCCCAAGGCCTGCTTTGACCTGGGGCTGAGCCCCAGGAACCATTCTGAATGCTGTTTCTTAGCCACATAAAGTAGAAAGTAATAAAGGAAATAATGCCTATGAGCATGTGCAGAGTTCTGACCACTCCTTCAATGCCAAATACATTCAGGCTGTCCATTTAATTTAATTTAATTTAATTTGAAAGAGAAGAAAATAAAATAAAACAATGCAGGCCTTATATCGTATGGTACTAAAGAACAGTTTTGAAAAAGGAAATGGCTAATAAGAAATTTGGAGGTAGTTTATGTTTGCACTAGAATTGAATAGTATAGCTTTTTCAGTTGTGCACTTCAGGCTACAAATATCGTTATTTCTCTGTTTCATGTTTCCCCTACTTAAAAACAACTGCCACTCCTCTAGTGTGGAAAACTGGAAAGTCAAGGATAAGGGCTCAGCTTAGCCTTCATTCTGACATGTAGCTTTTTTTCTCTTATGTAGAGGAGTTAGTTTTGCATGAGAAACTCATTCATATGCAGACTATGACCTGAAATGGTACCACCATCATCAAAGACCTACAGTATTCACCATTTAATTCTGTAGAATGTATAACCTGGCCTTTCAAATGCAAGACACAATGAAAAAGAATTGCCCAATTCAATAAGATTCAGTGTAGTAATTGGACAGTATGCTGCAAAGGATCCTGGGATATTTTTCCAGGAAATGCATATGGAGAGACTGGACAGTCTCTGTTGCTGGGAAGCTTGTCTACTGTTATTGGTCTCCTTGCTGAGAAATCTCTGATAGATTTCCAAGGCACCTCAAGAGGTCCACCACACTATACATCTATTGCTCTCTAGGGCCTTGAGTATGGAGGGTGGGAAAGAGCAAATGACAAGTGAGAAAAGAGAAGAAATCCAGGGATAGTCACGGGATTTCTTAAAGAGTGAGGTCAGAAGTGTTCTACACTCCCAACATCCTTGCCTGAGTGCTTCAGTCCTGGGGACATGAGGTGGCTTTTTCTGGTTCAAAACCAGAAGTATGGGGAATGTCTAGCACAACTCTTATCATGCCTCACCACTGGCTACACAGGCCTGGGCTGATGGGAATTGTAGTCCAGCAGGAACTGGTAGGCCACCCCTGCCATAGTCAGTAAGGTGTTTCTTTGTACATGAAGAATTGTATTTTCTTTTTCTAGCTTTTGGAGGGGAGGTGGGAGGTACGTTTAGGAGTCCAGCTCTGTTCCTGAATCCAGCAAAAGGTTTGTGTGCTCTCTGAAATGATGAGTGGGCTAACTGATGGGCTCCTGAGTTCTCTTCTTCTGTCTTTTGCAGGTACCTGGTTGGCAGGATCCTGTCAGGGGTGGGCAACTCAGACCCCCAACGACTCCCAATGTCCCCCAGACGCCTCCGGCGTGCCATCTTTGCTGGAGACCTCCCTGAGCCCCCCAACCTGCTGCGGGTTAAGCGCCTAGGTGGGGAGGCTGTAGGAGAGACCCAGCTGCAACGAGTCAAGCGGACAGAAGGAGAAGGGGCTGGAGGGCGGAGGGGTGCGACTGGGGGGACCCAGAGACTCCGTTATGTCTCTGAATAGCAGGAATTTGTCTCCACAGGAAAAAAAAATTGGGGAGCCCTCTCACCACTGCCCCCTACCAGTCTCTGAATGTCAATGGACTGTAAGCAACACATAGTGTTTTTTCTTGCCTCTGTTCTGCCTTGTGACCCCAAAATACTGGGAAGGAAGGGCAGTCGCCTCAGGCTAGGGTCCCCACCCCAATTCTATTGCTGTCATAGGGAAGGGAGCAGGAGTTTCTGTCAGAAGGCTCCAGGATAGCTGAACGAACACATTTTAAAGGTGAGCAGCCCTCCCTGTTCTGAACCCAGAGCTGGGCTCTACCACGCTCCGCTTAAATTTCCTATCATTCTTGCTTTTTTAATGTGATTCAAATAAACTCCCAGTCTCTCTCCACTCCAAATCTTCCTTCTGCCTTAATATTCCCATTATGTTAACCCTGTCTTTTACCACTCCCCCTAAGTTTCCACTTGCTTGTTTTTGTCTGGTTTGTAAGACCCCTTTGTGTTCAGTACACACCAGTACATATGCACCCCTGCTGATTTGTCACCATGTTTGATCATGCTTGTGGCCAGAGTTTTGGTGTTGATGAATAAAATAAATTTTAAAAATCCCTTCAGGTATTTTAATGTAGCTGTGACTTAACTGGTGTCATCTTTTCATACCTTGTTCAAATTATGCCATACTGGTTGGTTGCTCCTGTTTACAGGTGTTGGTTCTTAATAAAAAGAAACAAATAAAAAGTTCTGGAATGGAAGGTTGCCACTTCCCTCCCCATTCTGATTGCAAGGCTCTGCTGGACTCCATTGTGTTTTCCTAGGCAGATGTTGAACTGTGGAGCCTGAAAGAAAGATCCAGTGGCTACACCCATCATGAATATTACTGGAAAGCTCTGGACAACTCATACGTTTCTTCCCTCCCTCATTTTTACCTTACATTAAAACAGGAATTATTATGACTTGTCTTAGAAGATTCTAAGGATGAAGAAGAATGATAAAAGATCTATTAAAGCCTATTCAACAGCTACAGGAGTTATTTTATTAACCACATACACAATAGCATTAAAATTAAAAAATAAATTTATTGCAATGGCCAGCTAATAGAAAAGCCATGACCTTGTTCAGTAAATGAGAGTCCATGTCTGAAGAAAGCCCACTGAAGATCCGCAGGGAGTCAATCTGGAGTCAGTGCTGACGTGGCCCCTATGAGCAGACATTGAAGAGGGGAAAGGGTGGAATAATCACACAGTAAACTGGCTTTCACTTGGTGTTTTATGACCCACTAGTGCTGCTGGCCCAGCCATCTTGCTATCTGAAATGGAGCTGAAATCTCCTGCCGCCACAACACTCACAAGGACCAATACTTAAATAAATCTTGCTGAACTGCTCAGACACTGGTTTCTATTTCACCTGTCTCACTCGCTCCCCCTCAATGGTCGTACGTTGAGCAGGTTACTTCACCTTGCTAGATGGCATGGTTGGTCTTGCCTGTAACTGACTCAAAACCATACTATTATTATAGGAGAAAATTTCTATTTATAAGCTTAAATCCAGTTATTCGTCCTAGCTAGAGTAGACTTACTAGGCAGAATCCTACTGGCATTCACATAAGGTTTGTATAATGTACAAGGTGCCAGTCAGGCATGCGACCAGGCACATGACCAAGATGTGGCTCAGGACATTATTAGCTGCAATTCGCTGCAGTAAGTTACATAAATATGAGTAGGATTCTGGCGAATGAATCAATTGCTAAATGGTGAATAAAGACTTTGGTAAATCCCATCGATTCTACCTGTATCAACTGGATTCAGGCCATAACTTTTTTTTTAAAAAGTGCATCTTGAGGTTATAAGTGTGATGGAAGGTTCTTGACAAAGCAGCTCCCTCAGTTGCCCCAGAATGTTTTCTTTGCGTCTAATGCAGTAGACAGCTCTTATTTATAGATACGACATCACACTATTTGTGGGACAAGAACCTTGTGGATTTTCTTATTCATAAATCAGAACGTGCCAGGCCCAACTGGGGAACCTTTGGCTGACTGGGGGTGTCCTGGCAATTAAAAGTGAAAAAACATATTGAGGGCCCAAGCCTCTTCCTGTTTTTTGTTCCCCAACAGAGGATTTTATCCACTGAAGATAAAAGAGAATGCTGAAAAGTAGCATCTTTGCCTGACTTTTTTTGGAACTGGTTCTGATTTAGCTTCTGTGTTCATAGATAAACTTTTGATCATAATTATCGAAGGGCCTTCCTCTTGGAAGCATTATGTTTGGATTAGGCAACCACGTGACCTTCTTAGAGCAGCATCTGTGCACAGGACTGTCTCCATATTTGTGGGGCCCATCAGCACAGTATCATCTGATAAACTCCCTTTTACTTTGGTGCATTCAAATGGTGGCAGAAGCAACATCAGAAAGTACAGTTATATGAAACAGCATGAGGAGGTATCATTCTAATTTCCCACAATTGATCTGATGGAGTGTCATTCTAGAGCACTTGATGTGTTGATTTTGTTGTTTTTATTTGCATTTATTGTTTTACTTGATTGTAAACCACTCCGAGTAGTGCTTTTGCACTAATGGGGCAGTATACAAATTTAATAAATAAAAAAATAGAGCATTCTGGGAGATTAAAAGGGATTGCTGGATGTCTGGGACTGATCAGAGTCCCATCCTGCTGGTTTTAATTTTTCAAAGGCAGTTGTGGGTAGGCATCAGTCCTGGATCACACTCTGGGGTGTTGAGTAGCTTGAAGATGATGTGTGGCACTGCCAAGTCTAGGATGCTGAGACAAAACTTACATGAAGTTGGAGACAATACATGTCCTCTCAGATCAAATCAAGCTACATGTCAGGCTGGAAGCAAGACTGCAGCACTTAGTCTAACAGCTCACGGAACTTATAAACAGGCCTGGGCTTGGGCGAGGATGTGAAAAACAGTATACATGATACAGGTCTTCCCCATTGAGTAAAGGTGCACTTTTTCTCACAATGCGCCCTGGGAAATGCAAAACAGGTAAATTCTATGAGAATCTCAAAGTCACGGAAACTCCTTGCTATCTGTCCTAGCACTGGCAGATCCCTAATCCTGTTGACCCTTAGTCCCAGCCATATGTTTACATCTTTTAGTCCTTTTGGGCTAGTAGGAAGTATACAAAATAACCACAATATATACTAATTTGCAACTCGGAGAATTTGGTGGAGATGCTCTCTTTGTATTCTTTGTGAACAAACTATTATTTGTGGAGGGAGGAGCTTAAAATGTGCGATGGAGAGCATGCTCTTTCCTTCCATCTCTGTCTCAGGGAATTACTAGCCTCCTTCACCACATAGGTGTGTCTCATTGTCCATTAAAGTGCTGCTTATATACCGCACCATAGTGCTTAAAGCACTCACTGCATGGTTTACAATTTAATTATGCAGGCTACACATTCTTGCCCCCCCCCCCCCCCCCGGCTGTGAGCTGAGTAACAAATTTACCAACCTGAGAAGGATGGAAGGCTGAGTTAACTTTGAGCCAGCTACCTCAAACTCAGATCATGAGCAGAGTCTTGGCTGCAGAACTGCAGTTTAACCACTGCACCATGGGGCTCTTGTATTACTGTGCAACAACTAACATTGTGGCCAGGCCTGTTCCTAATGCAGCTGGTCAGATGACACCATCATTCATTAGGTCCCATTATTGCCAAGATTCTGAGGTTGGGTCGGTGTAGTAGGGGAATGTGCAATTGCTTACCTCTTCCTCCAGTGGGCGGTGTGTAGCCTGCTGGTAGCAGAGCATCTTGGCGGTTTCCCAGGACAAAAGCAAGGGTGGCAAGCACCACAGCATCCGCTATGCCCAACAAGGCAAGGGTAAAGGCCCAGTGTATTGTGCATGCACCCAGGGCATAGCTCCGAGCCCGAGGCCCACAAAGAGCTCTCACCTCTGGTGCTCCCCAGCCGTCTGGGAAAACCAGGCAGCCAAGGGCCTGACAAGTTGCTATGAGAAAGAGACGGAGAGAGACAGAGAGAGAAGTTGAGGGTTAATAAAACTGGTCCCTAAGCAGCAACCCTCCCATATATGCTCTAACACAAGACGTTTGCAGGAAGGTAGTCATGTTAGTCAGTTGCAGCAAAAGCAACCAAGTGTTTTGTGGCATTTTAAAAGACTTTTTTTTTTGTCAAATAAAACTTGCTTCTCTTGAAAGTGCCACAAGATCCTGTATTTTTTTGGGGGGGGGGGACGAATCCTAAAACATTTTGTTGATTGAGACAAAGAACAAGGTTGATGGTCTCTGTCCAGTCCATATAGAAAAGTTGGACTGGCATTTGGATCTTACTTGAACTTTGGCACTAAGAACAATCATTCAACACTCCTTGGGCATTAGTGTAAAGGGGCACAGGACAGGTTGTGCAATAGACACAGTGGTTGTCTTCAGCAGAGAGGGATAGCTGAATAGTCCATAAGAACAGATAGGAGCTTGCCCCTTCTGTTCTCCAGCATCATCTTCCTAAAGAAGTAGTTTCACTCTGCTGAGTGATAGGGCTAACCATCATCACAAGATACTAATTTACTTCTGACTTTCTGCCTCAGAGGATGGCAAGGATACGTGGGTATCTGTCACATAAATATGGATTTTTGTCAGGACCATCAGAGAGCCTACGGCCCTAACAACACTATTATTTCAGCTTTACAGAAGTATTCATGATGAGCAGACACAATCAAAAGGAGTTCTCCATTGGCTAATCCTGTTCAAAGTCTTCAAAATCTGAAGCTAGCATTATTCTTTCTCCTTGCTCCAGCCCTGGTGAAGGAGGAGAAAATACCAACCCTTGTGTTACAGCAATGTTTCCCTGTTTCCAGATGTGTTAAAAGACTATCTCCATCATCCCCAGGTAACATGCTGATTTGCCATGCTAGTTCGGGATGACATGAGTTTTAAGCCAACACATCTGGAGACTGTCAAGCCACCTAGGCTACTCTATGGGGTCAAAAGGACATTTTGATACCTAACAGTTGAAACCTGTGTCAGCACACAAGGTGACTTTTAAAGAAGAATGAATAGAATGACATAGCTGAAGAAATCTTTAACTGAGCAGAAGTCCAATCTGAAGCATCATCCTACCGCTGGTCATGTTTATGGATGAGTTCAGCATGTCATTTTGCTGATTTTTTTAAAGTATCTTTCTCCACTCTTCTGATACCATCCTCCACAAGGGGCACAGTTCACCAGGAAGATCTGCTGCAGAATCTTAATTAAAATAAATGAGATCTGCACAAGAGCATTTTACTGTTCTAGGTTAGACTGAGAACATGGTAGGCAGAAATCAGGCAGGCAGAAAAACCTCTGCTTTCAAATCTCACCTCCACCAGGAACTCCTAAGGCAACTTCTGGTGACCCACTATTCTCTGGGCCTTACGCTTACATGTTCAGTATTAAATTGTTAAGAATCCTTTAAGTTTACAGGACTGGTGCAAAAAAACTGCTTGAGCCATGTGCATTAAGAAACCCCTCTAGGTCAAACCCCTAGGTCAAAGCTGAGTTTTATGAAATAATAGCAAAATACCTGCCTTGATGAAGGGCTTTACATCACAAGTTCCTCTAGGGTGGAAAAGGAGTTCCGTCTCCTGTAGAGTGCCTGAAGTCCAGGTTGCCCTGAGGCATTAGTGTTTACTTTCACTACAGTGAGCGGGGAATAATCAGGTTACTTAGGGCCAACATGAGGGATGGGCAGAAACAAGACCCTTCACTAGAAACGGAGTTAATTCCTAATAGTTGAGGCTGCCCAGGTGTGACTCTTAGGCACCTGCCACCTACAGGGAATCAAGTCCATTTTTGCCTGCATAGCTGCATCATAGACCGTGTTTCTTGGTCACACTGAAGTGCTGAATATATTGCTTCCAGGCAATTGTACTGAATGGCTTATGTGGGATTTGAGTCCTAAGCACCTCTTTTTGCACATCGTTACCTGCAAAAAAGGAAAGCAAAATTTCCTTTTTTTCTTTTTTTGGGGGGGACCACATCTCCCAGAAATTTTGAATCTCTGTCCATAACCCATTCAGATTTTCCTCTTTCTTGTCTTTTTCTTCCTTTCTCACTTCTATTCTTCCTTTTTAAATAAGATGACCCAAGTCTTCCTCTTCTAACTCACACCCACCCCTACCTTAGCATATTTGCTCTCCTCTTCTCTGAACTAAGGGCCACTTTTTTTCTCTCACCTGCTGAAAGTTGCTGCCAGGCACACACCTTGTAGACGGTCCCAGGACTGCAGACCCAGAAGAGCCCCAAGGAAGCCACGCTGCCCAGCACCAGCACCAGGGCCATCAGGACAAAGACGGCAGCCGCCTTGAAGGATGGGATGGGCGTCAGGGTGACCAGCGACCCCTCACACTGGAGGGCGCTGTCCCGCTCGGTGCAGACTTGATAGAGGCCAAAAGAGCCCACGGCGCTCACACTGGGGTCAGACAGGACCCCCGAGGGGGGCAGCTGGTAGGTGAGGGGCGCCGTCTGCACCCAGGCCGGCTGAATCAGCACCACCACCTCGAGGATGCCAAAGCAGAGGGTGCAGCCGGCCCAGAGGGCGCCCACTGCCCTGGCATTGCGCACAAAATCCGTCTGGTAGAGGGCAGCGGCTTCTCGGGCTGCCAACATGGCCCACAGGCTCTTCCCAGGGGCCTATGCCCTCCTCCACTCCACCAGGGAATAAGCTACACTTTGCTCCTTCCACACCACAGAAGGAAAGGCCCGATTGCTGAGTCCTCTCACTCCAGAATCCAGCTGCTGTGCCCTTCCCTCTGGCGTGGGGATCCTAGTATAGCCCTCCTCTGGTTGCTATTTCTGCATTCCGCTACTCCAGCAGCTTCGATCCTCCTCCATTGGGGATCTAGTCACTCGCTCCTTCCTTCCTTCCTTCCTTCCAACCGCCCTCTTGGGGTGACGGTTGCTAGGTTCCCGCCGTCTGCAATCTCTGCGTTGCTCTGCCGGGCTGTGCACGTATTTGTGTTTGGGGGCTACTGCTGCTACGTGCCCTTCTTCCTCTCCTTTGCGGGGGAGGAGAGGAAGGAGGGAGGGAGGGAACGGCTGCTTCTCTCCCCCCCTGCCTCCCCCCCCCCCCGTCTTCCTCAGGCTTGCTTGCCACAGACTGACTTTTCTGTGGTCCCTTTGCGCCGTTTTTGTGGAGCGGCGGGGCGAGCAAGGTCCCCTTGGCCCAGCGCCCAGGCTGGAATGGCTCGCCTTGTTCCCGCGCCTCGCTCGGGCGCCCGCCGTGACCAGAGGACGGAGCGCGAAGCTCACTTGCCGGGCTCGATGCACCTGCTTGCCCACCGCCGCCTCCCCGCCTCAAACGTTGCGGAGGTTCAGCAGCTGCAGGGGCTAAATCATTCCTCGGCTGGAAGAACCAAGGAGAGGCGGGAAGAGGATCCTTCCTGGAGGAGTCGTTTTTTTCCCCTTCCCTTCAAATTCGCATCCCCGGGATGAGAGCCTCGGGAACGGGAACGCCATTACATTACGCTTTCTCTCTCTCCTCGCTGGAGGGAAGGTCTTAGCCTAACGTCGCCGCAGGCAGCAGCAGATTTATTATATATATAAACAGGTTTATTATTGACCAATTGACACAGCCTATTTATTGTGGGGCAAAACTGCCGCATCTACTGCTGGTTCGCTGAGGCTGTAGATCTCTGTGTAGGGCCGGCTGAAGATGTTTTGCTGGCTGGGGTGAGGAGCAAAATGGTGCCTCTCCAGTTCATGTGCAAAAGAAGTCGGCCTGGATGGTGGTCAGGGCACAGTGTTCTCTTCCACATGGCACCCTAGGGATAAAGAGTTGGGACCCAAGTCACAAAAATGCACACACAACTGTGCCAACATGTCATTTGCACACACACACACACCATCATCTGCGACCTTGGGCAGCCACCTAACTCTGCTAAAGCAGAGGGATCAGTAGAAGCTCATCACATCATTAAGGGGTCTTTCATACCCAGATTAAATTAATACATCCAGGGAAAGTGTGGTTCTAGCTTCTCCCTGACATATTATTGATATGCAGGGCCTTTTTTCTTTAATGGAGGAGGCATTATCTACTTACCAAGATCCAATCCAGGCATTTTAGAACTAGATCTAAAACACTGAAGGATGGCCTCTCCTTTGTCAAAATCTTGCCTTTGACATGAGTTCAGTTGGTAGTTGTACTGCAGGGATGGATAACATATGATACTCCCCATGTTGCTGAACTACAAATCCCATGATCTGTCAATCGACAATACTGGATAGTTAGGGATTGCGCTCCAACAACAACAAATGGAGAGATATACATTCCCTATCCCTGTCTTATAGCATTTACAAGACACTTTCTCCCCATCTCTCAATTATAATATAATATAATCAGGACCAGCCTAATATTCTGCTGCATGAAATAAAGGATAAAATGATACCCCTCTGCCCTTCCCACAGATGGAAACTGAACTGATGATAGGTTGCTCTTTTTCCAATACTGCCAAAGGGGACAGCATTGTGTACTACAGTTGACAAAGCAAGATAGCTTTAGGGGGACAAGGCAAGCTGTGCAGCTCCCATAGCTCTGCCCCCTTCAGCACCTCTAAACTCCCTCTCTCGCAAAACGGTTTTATCAAGATCTGCCACTGGAGGAAGCCACCCCTCAGTACCTAATAGTAGAGCTGATATTAATGATGCAGACCTTGACAAATGTCTTATTGTTGTTTTGGAGTACAATTTTCACAACTGTCAGAATGATTCAACTTCTACAGGACAGCTTTCTATTATTCTCTTCATCCTGGCCCCAAGCTTCTGAAAGTTACTTTTCTGGACTATAATTCCCAGAATTCTCCAGCTTCTCCAGCTTCTGTGATTACAGTATCAATAGTGAGATTGTTGTCAATTGAGAACATTTTAAAAGACTACAGATGTTAATCTCAAATTATAAGGTTTTAAGTGCTTTGAGCACTCTGAAGGTTATACAAATGTTAGTTATCAGTCCCATTGTCAACAGCAAAACAGTAGAAGCCAGAAAAGAGCCACCGAGAAACAAGAAGCTGATATCAGCATGCACAGAGAAACCCTCAAGGTTACAGATGTATAAAAATAATCCAAAACCACCACCACCTTTGCCAAGAAGTGAACATGTCCCCTGGCAAACAGCATGATAAAAACTGAGCATGCTCAGAATGCACAGATTTTGAGCATCCCTTGCAAAAGGAAACATGTGTTCTTCACAAATCAAGTTCTAAACCCTCCCAGAGGGAGGAAGTAGCAGAAAGAAGCATGGACCTTCAATTGAGAGGTAGGGAGAAAGTGTTTGTGCCTCCTTGCCATTAAGGAACAGGTGGTAGAACTGACACTAGTTCTTCACAAGCCTCCCGCTTTACAACTGAAGCCATTACAAGTGAAGAAGCACCACAATCTAAATCATGAAAACAGAAGCACCCAAAACAGGAGGGCGTACAAGTATTCAAAATTCCTTCAGCCCAACCACACACCTCATGAGCTGCCAGTTTTAGATGCAGCACATGACATTACTAATTCAAACCCTTCACATGGCAAAGGCTGCTTGATAAATCTAAACAAAGCAGTCTGCAGTCCCCACTCCCTAGCCTAGCAGATCTCTGAGATACCCACGCCTGACACTACTGGATACCACTCAAGTACACAGCAACCCTAAGACTGCCGAATTAGTGGAAGGACATATAATTCCCCACCCATGTTAAAACCACTCCTCCTATGCCGCTCTGGCCCTGGGGAGCTTGACCACACCTCTGTTGCTGGGAGATACCACATTGCACTCTGACAGACTCCATGTGCCAGAGTACCACTTTCCCCCTACTCTTAAGCTAAAATATGGTAGATGCCAGAAATACACCTCCTCCTGAGGGTTGGGGAAACAGCTACACACTCAAGTAGGCCTGAAGGATTAGGGACCCTCGCACATGGGAGGAATGAATAGACACACAACCACCACACAGGACAGTACTCTCTGCACAAAAACCATACTACCTCAGTAGTAAGAAACACTGAAAACAATGGCCTTTACTCCCAGGGCAGCATTCAGACAGGCTCTAGCTAGAAGAAACTCCGTATGTTCACCAAGAAATCCTAAAATACAGCTAGCAGAGTGGGAAGAGAGGGAGCCCCTGCTCCAGCAACACAGATCCCCACACCAGCAGCTCCAAAGCCAGGCCTACAGAGAACCCTTCTACCGAGCCCATTTCCCTCTAAGCAATCCCCATCAACGGTGTTTTCCTAAGGAGATCCACCCCGAGAGCTTAAGAAGTAAATTATAGTAACATGGCCAGTAAGAGGTTAAGTGGTGGTGGTAATAAGGGCATGATGAAGGGCCTTTCACATATTATGTAACAATGATTAAAGCCCTTAGGTTTTTTCCCTGCTACCTTTGAGGGGAGGGTGTTTGGAACATTTTGTATGGATTTTTCCTATTAGGTTATTTTCTTACTTCTTAATATAGCTCCCTGAGGAACACAAGAAATGGGAGAGGATGGTAAATAATGGGAAAAACTGAATAATGGCAACAATTCCTTTTCAAAAGTTCCCAAGCTTTGTCCCAGACCCAGACCCTGTTTCCCCGAAAATAAGACCTAACCTGAAAATAAGCCCTAGTATGATTTTTCAGGATGCTCATAATATAAGCCCTACCCCAAAAATAAGCCCTAGTTAAGTGAAACCCCGCCCTCCACCATTGTGCAGCATTGTGCAGCAACCAGAATATGACATGACTGTATTTGAATAAATGTAGATGGCTGTACATGAAAAAAAAAAAAAAAACATCCCCTGAAAATAAGCCCTACTGCATTTTTTGGAGCAAAAATTAATATAAGGCCTGTCTTATTTTCGGGGAAACACGGTAGCTATCTAGTAGTAATCCCCATCAAACTGAATGGCATTCTGTGCCAACTAGAGAGGCAGGGGATCATGTTTTTAGCTAACCCAAACATGATTCCCATCAGGTTGAGGAAACTACCTCCACATCAGTCCACAGGCATTGCCGCAGATAATGGAAAGCACCCTAAAGCCTATGACCGCAAAAAGAAAGGTTACTTACCTGTAACTCTGGTTCTTCGAGTGGTCATCTGTGAATTCACACTAATGGGTTAATCTGCACCTGCGCAGAGATCTCCGGAATATTCTAGAGCTCAAACATGCGTTCGCTAGGACCGCCCCCCCCAGTACACGTGGTCCGCCAGTCGTGGTAATTACCTTAGTTCCCCAAAAAGCCCACTGCTGCCTGCAGAATGAGACAGACGTGACGGACAGAGGGGACGAGGGGGCGGGAAGTGTGAATTCACAGATGACCACTCGAAGAACCAGAGTTACAGGTAAGTAACCTCTCTTTCTTCTTCGTGGTCTCTGTGAATGCACACTAATGGGTGATTAACAAGCTTACCTTATAGGTGGAGGGACGTCATGGCAAGACCGAAGACAATACTGAGCGACCGAAAGCCGCATCTGCCTTGGCCCGTACATACAAACGATAATGGGATGCAAAAGTCGATGGAGTTGGCCATGTAGCAGCCTTGCAGATATCTGGAACAGGTACGCCTCGAAGAAAAGCTGTGGAGGCGACCATTGCCCTGGTGGAGTGAGCCTTGACATTGGTAGGGAGAGGCTTCTGGGCGAGCTGGTAAGTGAGGCGTATGGTCTGCACAATCCAGCATGAGATAGTTTGCAGGGATATCTGTGCCCCTCTGTGAGGTGGATGAGGTGATATAAATAACCGCTTAGATTTACGAAAAGAGGCGGTCCTTTTGACATAAAAGGCGAGGGCACGCCTCACATCCAACAGGCTCAACACCTGTTGATGGTGACGGGAAGAAGGTAGGTAGGATAATTGGTTGACGGACGTGGAAATCAGAAACGACCTTAGGGAGGAAAGAAATGTCTGGATATAGGGTGACTTTATCTGGATGAAATTGCAGGAACGGAGGGTCCACACGGAGAGCTGCTAGTTCGGATGCCCTACGGGCGGATGTGATGGCCACGAGAAACAAAACTTTAGAGGAAACGCTCGGAGGAAGTGGCAAGAGGTTCGAAGGGCGGAAGTGACAAACGCCAGAGGACCGTGTGTAGCGACCACTGGGGTGTAGGAAAGGGCCTAGGTGGATTGAGATGAGCCACTCCCCGGAGAAAACGCTTCAGCGTGGGATGCTGGAATAACAAGGCAGCGTCTGAGTCCTGTGGTTGGTAAGCTACAATAGCGAACGTGTAGACTTTGATTGTGGATAATGAGAGATGGCAGTCAAAGAGACAAGAGAGAAAGGCCAAAACTGCTCGAAGGGTAGTAGGAGCCGTAGGAAGATCATTCTGACGAGCAAACTTTTGGAAAGCAGACCACTTCTATGAATAAAGTTGATTTGTGGTCGATTTCCTGGAATGGGTGAGGATGGCATTTAGGGAGGGAGGATCCGCCAAGCTGTTAGGTGCAGGGATTGTAGGTTGGGATGGTAAGTCTATCCGTGATGCTGAGTGAGGAGATGAGGGAGGTGAGGGAGACGGATGGATTGAGATGTGAGCATTGTGAACCAGGGTTGCCTTGGCCAATATGGGGCAATTAGAATGGCATTTGCGCGGTTGTGTCTCAACTTGACAATGGTTCGCAGGAGAAGTGGTATTGGAGGGAAGAGGTAAAGGAGGTGCATGGTCCAGCTCGCCATGAGAGCATCGCCGAGAGACCCTCGGCCGATGCCTGCCCTGGAAAAGTACTGGGTACATTTGGTATTGATCGCTGTGGCGAACACATCTATATCGGGGTGACCCCACTTGTTGCAAAGTTGAAGAAAGACGGTGTGGTCGAGGGACCACTCGTGCATTTGAGAATTCAGCCTGCTGAGAGAGTCCGCCAATGCGTTGTGTTGCGTGGCAATGTGGACCGCTATTGGGAAGATGTGGTGATCCAGGCACCACTCCCAAAATTGGACAGCAAGATAGAGGAGGGGTATAGAGTGTGTACCCCCTTGTTTGTTGATATAATAAAGTGCTGTCGTATTGTCCGTTGTTACCTGGACTGCGGTGCCTGCAATGAGTGGCTGGAAAGCGCGGAACGCTTTGAAGATCGCTAGCAATTCGAGGTTGTTGATGTGGAGTTTTTTCGTGAGAAGACCATGTGGCATGGATTTGAAGGTCTTTGCAATGTGCACCCCAACCGACGGGGCTGGCATAGGTTGTAACTTGAATTGCCAATTGGAGAGGTGCAAACGGTCGTCCGAGGAAGAGATTGGCCAGTGTGATCCACCAAATCAGCTGGGATGCAAGCTTGCGGGTGACTTGTAGAAGCATAGTGGGTGGGTCGAGAAGTGGGTCGAATATGGAGAGGTACCACGCCTGTAATGAGCGCATTTTCAGTCGGGCATGTTGAATGACGGATGTGGTGGAGGCCATGAGGCCGAGGAGGCGCTGTACATAATGAGCAGTGACCCATGCGTAAGGCTGGAAGTGGATGACAAGAGAATGTATCTTGATTGCGCGTTCTCAAGGGAGGAAAGCCCTGGCGTGATGTGAATCTAGAACCGCGCCAATGTAATTGACTCTTTGAGAGGGAGTTAGTACTGACTTGTCGATATTGACCTTGAGGCCGAGATCTGCCAAAAGAGAAAGAGTGACAGCAATGTCTTTTAGAGCTTGTGCTCGTGAGTGAGCCACGAGTAACCAGTCGTCGATGTACGGGAACACCGAGATTCCAATGGTGCGAAGGTGCGCCGCTACGGGGGCCATGCATTTTGTAAACACTCGCGGAGCTGTGGAGAGGCCAAACAGTAGGGCGTTGAATTCGTAGGTGGCGTGACCGAGGGAGAAGCGAAGGAATTTGCGGTGGTCGTGTCTGATGGTGATATGAAAATAGGCGTTGCTCAAGTCGATGACAGAGAACCAGTCTCCCTCTTGGAGAAGGGGAAGGATACGTTCCAGAGTCACCATGCAGAAGCGCCTCTGAGTGATGAAGTAATTGAGGTTGCGAAGGTCGAGGATGGGATGTAAAGTGTTGTCTCGTTTTGGAACGAGGCAGTATCGGGAGAAGAAGCCCGGGTCGGAGGCACTCGGGGTGATGAGAGAAATAGCGTTCTTTGAAACGAGTGACTGGATCTCTGATTCGAGAGTGGTGGATGGGGAAGTCAGAACGATCCATGGTGGTGGTACAGAAAGGAATTCTATTGCGTATCTGATGGAAATGATTGATAGAACCCACGAATCCGTAGTAATGCATGCCCAAGATTGAAAATGGGGTGCGAGGCGGGTGGTGACGGGAGGGGATGGAGTGGGAAGCAGGACGGTCGGAAAGTCAAAGGCTCTGTTTGCTTTTCTTATCAGGGCGCCTGAAGGATTGACGAGGGCGCTGTTTCTGAATGTGCTGCCGAGGTTGGAAGGAGGAAGACGGTTGAGGTACGTAGCATTGCTTGTCTGGAAAAGACTTGTATTGGTGGAAGGGATATTGACGACGCCACTGATAACGTTGAGGCCTGTAGTAGGGCTGAGTATTGTAGGAACGTGCAGTTTTTCTTATCTTTTGTAGGTTATCAAGGATCTCGTCTGTCTTCTCGTCAAACAGACCAGCGCCGTCGAAAGGTAAGTCTTCAATTCGCATCTTAGAATCTTCTGAGATGCTCGCGGAACGTAGCCAGGCATGTCTACGTAAGGCTACAGCTGTGGCCATATGTTTAGAGGCTGCTTCAATTATATGTTGCGCCGTGATATGCTCTTGCTGTGCTAGTGCCATAGCCTCTTGGTGAAAGGTGAGGCCTCTAGGTTTGTACTCTCCAGAGGCGGACTGTAGAGATGGAAGAGCCTTGTTCCAAATAAACCTGCGGTCGGCTCCCATTGCAGCTAAATAGTTGGCAGCCTGTAGGGTAAAGGATGCGAGAGAGTAAACTCTACGACTGATAATGTCCAATTTTCTACCCTCTTTATTATTTGGAGTGGTGTTGGAGCGATTATGAGGAGGATTCTGGGTAGCATCCACAATCACAGAATTAGGAGGGGGATGCTTGGAGAGAAAAATCCGTGTTGGTACCATGGGTCTTGTATAGATTCTCGACTCTGCGCGAGATCTGAGGCACTGAGGATGGTTTGGCCCAAGACTGTTTAATAAGCTTGAGCAGGGATGGAATGAACCCCATACGAAGTGGGGGTGTCTGATCCTCATCAATATCCTCATATACCTTGTCAGATTCGGATTGGGTTGGTTGCTGAACGTCAAGGTCCATGGCCTTGGCAATACCGAGGATTAACTGGGAATAAGAGGAGAAATCCTCAGATGGTGATGGAGGGTTAGCATCAGCAACATCGGAATCGGGAGTAGGAAGATTGGGAGGTGATTCTTGGGGGACCATGGAAACGGAGGAGTCAGAGTCCGACGAATGCTCTGGTGAAAGTGATGAGCCTTGCTGATATGATGAGGTAGATGTATCAGGAGGGGCGTCCGTCCGGTACTGTGCCTTCCCTGTACCGATTGTGCGGGGAGGTGTGGTCTCCGCTTTTGAGGCTTTCTAGAGTCCACGGTACCGGGCGGTGGTCCCATGTAAGTCGTGGTAACTTGTAAGGATGATGAATGGTCCCGAGAAGGGGCAGCCATATTAGCCGATGGTACAGAAGATTCGACTGAAGGTTTTGATTTCTTCGGTATCAAGGTCGATAGAACTGGGGCAGCTGATGCATGCCGTTTGTGAGTTTTCTTATGGGGCTTCGGTACCAAAGCGGGATAAACGCTCTCATCATCGGAAGACTGACCGTAGTAGTAGCCGGGACGGTATCGAGGAGGCGATCACCGCCACCATAGCTGGCCAAGTGCCCAGCTTCCAACAGAGCCTTGACCTCCTTCAATCCCCTATTTCTCCAGAGTCCCCCAAGAGCAGGCAACACTCCAAAATCATAACAGGAGTCTGTATAGACATTTACTTTCCGGCCCTGGTCCAATGTTAGGGCGCAGGTAAGTGCGACCAGTTCAGCATTCTGGGCTGAGGTCTGCGGCGGCAGGGCTTGTGCCTCAACCATATCAGAGTCTAGTTAAGGCGAGGGCAGAAGGGTGGCAGAGTTCAAACACGTACTCATAATGAGTCGTAGCTCTGGGCTATCCAGAAGCAATGCTTGGTATTTGCTAAGGTGAGCATTTGAAAGCAAGAGCCCCCCCCCTTCGCTCCAGCACCGTCGCTACACCGTGGGGCACATATACTGTTACCAGCGCTCCCAAAGAAAATTAGCGCACCTCCTTTGTGAGAAGGACAGCGGCTGCCACGGCTCGCAAGCATGATTGCCAGCCTTTAGTCACTGTGTCCAACAACTTAGAGATAAGCTACAGGCCTTCGCCAGGTGCCAATCATCTGCGTGAGGACTCCAAGTGCCATGCCGTCTCACTCATGAACAAACAATCTGGAAGCTCGAGTGCTGGGACAGAGAGCAGCTTCTGCTTTATGAGCATAAAAGCCTTTTTCATGCATGGAGTATTTTCCACTCTGTCCCATTGGCCCTTTAAGTGCCTCATATAGAGAGGGGGTTGGCAAAACAGAAAAATTTGAAATCCAGATTTTTGCAGAATCCCGCCATGCCTAGGAATGTACGCCAGCCCCGCTTAGTATCTGGGAAGGGAACTTGGGAAATAGTATTCTTTCTATCCATTGTCAACTTTCTCTGTCCTTTCGAAATAAAAAAAATCCCAAATAACTCACCTCTGTCCTTGCAACTTGCGCTTTGTCCTTCGAAACTCTGAAGCCTTCGTATCCCAAAAAAGTTGAGGAGGTCAATAGAGGCTTCCAAACACGTACTCTGGTCCTCTGCTAACAATAAGTCATCTACATCCTGCATCACCCTGCATGTTTCTGTGGGATTCCATAGTCAAAAATTTTTTCCTAGCGTCTCAAGCCACCCCCCTTTTTGTCTCTCCTTTTTTCTTCCTCCTTGTGTTTCTGTTTTCTCCTGGTTACTGCAGGTGAAGCCGAGGGACTCGGCTCCCTCTGGCCTCTACGCTTTTGTGTGGAACTGACTTCATCCTCACCCCCCCTCCGAGGTTGCTGCGGGGGAGGAGGAAGGGGGAAGTCCTGATGCTTCTCCTGTTGCTGAGTCTGGCAAGGTTTCCCCTTTCTTTCTTGCCTGCTTTGTCTTTTTCTGTTTCCTTATATTTGTTAAGAGCTGCCACTAAAACTTTATAATATTCTTGCAGGTTCAGTGTCGGGGGGGGGGGGGGGAGCTACATAATCCATAGAACCATACGGGATCTTGGTCTTCTCAGAGGGACTAACTTTAAAAGAAAAAGAAACTGCAGTAGGCCAAATTTGAGTGTATAATTTGATCATGCGCCTCTTTGTAAGCCCAGATCGCCTGCCCACGAGCTCTCTCCAATTATCCAGAACACAGCTGAGGGGCGTCCCCCTTACCGGGTGTGCCTTGCTCGCGCACGTTCCCATGCCTTGCAAGTCTCTCTCTGCCTGGCCAGGTCTTCGTCTAAGGGCCCCTGGGGACCCACACAACTCACACACATATCACAAACAGGCCCCTGTTCGCTGTGCACTTGCTATCACTCCCAAAGCGTCGCAGGCGACAGCCTCAGCTCAGGGGTGGGGCATCTTCACAGCGAAGGGGAAGCCACCAACTAGACCCCCAGACCCCTTGGGGGGGGCACAGTCTTTCAGGTCACCTCCCTTGGGAGTACCATCTTGCAGATCACTCACCTCGGATCACCTTGGAGAGCAGGTGGCGGGCAGAGCAAAACAGGGAGCCTGATCCCTCCGCTGGGGATTTCAAGAGTCACCAGAGACAGGTCGGCCAATGCACCAGATGTTACCGGCCAAATCTGGGTTCTAAAATTCTCTGGCAAGGAATCAGGCATAGACGCAAACAGCTGAACCAAAGGCCCAATTTTATTTGAATAGCAGCAAAGAAAAGGTCAGCTGGGACTTCTCCTAAAAGCAGAGAAGGCCCCGAAAATACAGTGTACAGATGTTTTATATGATACAAACAAAGAGTCATTAAAGTACTACAATTCTATTGGTCATTTGTATCCCAACTTTGGATCCAGTTCCTCATTGGATAATTAATGGCAATTATGCTAATCTATTGGTTAAATGTAAGAAAATATATTATGCCCCATCTTTCCTTGACCTATGTCTATGATGCACCAGGGATGTGCCTAAAAGTCTGGGGCATAGAGTATCTATTTCCCTTTATCTAATGCTATGTCTATGTATTGTCTGGGCCTAGTTTCTCTGAGGCCTGTGTTCTTCTCTGCTAAGAGTTATCTGTGAATGTTTCAGGGTCGAATTCTCCCGAGGCCTGGTTTTCCTCCGAATGTACTGTCAGTTACTAATTCATTGATCAATCTTAAAATATAGTTTCAGCTTTCCTCAGTATCAGGGACGCCAAAGAGTCCGAAAGATAATAGTATGCATACCGCAAACGGTTGGGATCGACGTAACGTTTGGTATCATGGTGCCAATACCGGTGTGGCAGTTCGTAGTAGAGAGGAGGCTCATAAACTGTTATTCGTTTGGGCCGATGATGTCGAGCCCGGAAGCGATACCGGCAGTCCCGAATGACTCAGAGGCTGTGAGATAATGGTATCGGAATGGCCAGTATCTTCGATGTGGTGGAGTTTCGCTTTTTTCTTCCGCATAGGAACTGGATCAACAGGAACAGATATTGATACAGACTCACACCCAGACACAGAGCGACCCAAAGATTTGGGGCTCGAACAGGCCGAATAAGGCAGTACGGTCACCTCAGCGGAGGTATCTGCCCAAGATGGAGACCGAGTGAGCAGAGAGGGAGGTTGGCCAGACGGAGGTGGGACGGATTCACGGTCGGTATCAAGATCAATAGTTGATTGACTCTGTACGGAAGGATGCCTACGGTTGGGTGTCTACAGAAGACTTTTTCGATTTCTTCGGTTTGGTACCGGGTGGTTTCGAAGTAGTCTTAGGTGTCGGGGTGGATTGAGATGTCGATCCAGACGACTTCGGGCAATTTTGGCTTAGGTTTAGGAGACTGTAACGGCAAATTGGTGGCTGAAGAAACTGGTGGCAGTTGTGAAGCTTGATAGTCCTCCATCTTGGATGGTGGACAAAGAGATTGCTCCCACAGGAAAGATTTAAGATGTTGATGGAGCTTGATGGCTTGTTTAGTAAAGTTTTTGCAATAGGAGCAAGAAGCTGGTTGATGCGACTCTCCCAAACAAAATAGGCAAAAATCGTGGCCGTCAGAAACCGGCAACTTATTAGTGCACGAAGTGCACTTCTTAAACAGCCCTGTCAGGGTCATAAAAAGGGAAGGGGAAAAAAACGGGGGGGGGGAATGGAGAAGGAAGGTAAAAACGAGAAGAAACTCACAAGGAGTAACAAAAAGGTATATTGAACAGTCTTTGAAAATATGAACGATTATGTTTTTTTCAGGAAAAGAACCAATCTGCACGAACGGAGAGCTCAGAGAGGAGACCTCAGTGGCGGCAAAAAGGAACTGAGGTAATCACGACGACGGGCAGACCACGTGTACTGGGGGGGGCGGTCCTAGCGAATGCATGTTTGAGCTCTAGAATATTCCGGAGATCTCTGCGCATGCGCAGATTAACCCGTTAGTGTGCATTCACAGAGACCACGAAGAATAATAAAAATAGAATAATTGGGTTGGAAGGGTCCTGTAAGGTCCTATGTGAGTGAAGATCACTGGCAGAAAGGGAGTTTACTACAGGTGAGGTGCTACAAGATATACCACTGGGATACAATCAGAAAGCTTCTGCAAGAAAACATACCAGCTCCATTCACAAAAACACTTTATTTGAATAATTAGAAAGATTATAAAATCAAGCAAAGAAACATATGCAAAGGATTTTATTTTTTTTTTGAAGAGAGGGGAAGGGCTATAATGAAACAACCGCCCTGATCCACTTTTATACCACGGTACAAGTTTAAGCCACAATATCCACACAACCCAAACACTACCAAGGCCGGCCCTGGCAAAATGACACGTCCAATGGGCAGATACACCTCACCCTGGGACCCTCTCCCATTGGCCCTTTTCAACCCATCCTCATCTACCTCTCTTAGGAAATTTTGGCACTTCCCCTTCCCCTGCTCATTCTCCTTTGAGCTGTTTTATTGGTCTCAAGACAGAGTTGGGTAAAGATTAAACCTGTGGTGGTCTGGGAACAGTATTCTTAGCTGAAGACATTTGTCTAAGAACACCAAGACTTTCTTCTTCTTTACTTACTATTCCTGGAATCAATGCAGGAACCAGTCAAGAGAATTCTGTGGGAATACATAGGGGTTAACTTTTCTCCCCAATTATCTCCCAGGATAGGGCGCCCACTTGCCCTTTGGAAGAGTCAGGCTTGCTCTTTGCTCTTGCTCTTTGTCAAAATGCATGGCCCCCTAAAACTTCAGTGGACAGTGTGCTTACAAAGCAGCTTCCATTATTGTTATTCTTATGGGTGTTGCTGTTTTAAATGGCTGTGTTCATCAGTGCCACTACCTGCAGAGAAGGTTCTCCTTATCGGGTTCAGTCAACTTGCTTTACTCACTCACTTGCTCATAGAGAAGCATACAAGCACAGTTCTGAGTCTCTATTCAAGAGGGGTGGAGAATCTTTGGCCTTTTGAAATTTTGAACTTCAGCTCCGAGAAGCCTTACCCAACCTGGCCAATGGTAAGAGATTATGGGATTTGTAACCTAAAATATTTAAGAGTGTCAAATGTTCCTCTACCTCCAATATATGTGGGAAATGTGGGAATTTGGCCTCAGATTCATGATTCCAAGTCCTTGTCAAGGTCAGAATGAGTGGACTACTACCATCTAGACCCCACCACTCCTTCTCCCAAGAATTCTGTCCATTGCCTACTACATACAGGAAAAGAAAAAAAAACCAACCATCCAATATATAATATGTATATAATTAGGCAAGCCCCCAAGGTTTGAGAACTTTGGACTCCCAGAAAGAGAGTCTGTATTCAAGGCCTTCCAGCTCTGAAACTTTTGTAGCCAAGGGATTACCTATACAAAACATGCAATCATCTCGGTTAGTTGCAAAACATTATTCATTTATGTTGGATGGAAAGGAACAACAAGAGGGAAATATCCTCCCCTCTCTAAAAATTCAATACAGGTCTCCCAACCATCCCCAGCTAAGCATGACACCCCTGTAATATAGAGGGTGGTGATTTGGTGAAATTATCTGGGGGCATGAAGGAAAACGGTGTGCTGTATATATTCAGACACTAGGCATTTGAGCAGATACGAGCATTTATCCCTTTGCCCCTAAGGAAAGAAAAAAACAAAACATGGCACTGGTGCTTCCTCAGCACTGAAGAGAGCACCCTGCCCTGAAAGGGAAGGTATTCTAAGTGCCACCTGGTTTGGTTGTGTGCCCATTGCGGAATGCATGAGAAAAGAACATTCTTTGTCCTAGTGGAAGCAGTGAGGTTGCTGGTGTTTGATTTATGGCTGCTGGTGGTATTGCATTGATGATCGCTGATCATAAATTTTTGGCACATCAAGAGCCCTTTAAGCATCAGGTTCAATTCCTTTGAGGTCAAACGATACTAGATTGTGCTGCATTCATTTTTAACCTCTCCATCTACAAAGCAATCATGTTAGGAAGGTACAGCCATGTCCACTCCGAACATCATCTTATGAGCCAGGCTCTTGGCTTCACTGAGAGTCTGAAGGGAAACAGAGAAACACATGCCACATCAAATTCCCATTCATAATCAAAATGCATAATCAAAATGCAGAACACCACTGCCTATCATCTGCCTTCTGATTTGTTTGACTAATATAGCAGCAGGAGCAGCAAACACTAGCAAGATGGAAGTGGAAAGGCAGAGTTACACATTGGTTAGAGTGCAGGACTCATGGAGAGACGGGAGCTCAAATAATGCTGTTTTACCATGACCCTAAGCTATGCCCTCTACCCCCTATTAACTACTGGGTTTGCCTTTTTTATTTGTTTTTCAGTAGAAATACTTCAAAGATAAGAAAACTTATTTGGTCTGAGGGCCACATTCCCCCATTAGAAACTTCTAACGGCCCGTATCATAGAGTCATATACTTCTACTCTAGTCCAGGGGCAGACAGTGCTCACCCACCCACCCTCAAGTGAAATGTAATAATTTCCTGGTCCCTACTCACTCACAACCATGGCAGTTATCTTGAAATTTTCTTTGGTGCCATGCATAAATATAAAAGCTTGTTTGCAAGGATGAGGATCTGTGCTGTTATTCACCTTACCCCCTGAGAGGGAAAGGTGTTAGTGAAGCTTCCAACAAGATTTACACAAACTGCTTGAATCTGAGTAAATAATACTTCAATGTGAATGGTGCTAAATGATTAAAGCTGTTTTACTACCTGGGCTCTTAATGATTTTAAGCATCAGAAGACTGCTGTCCTCTTTTTTAAAACTATCTGCCAGTTGTTTTGTCCTTGTGTGTGTCAAGGGAAAGGAGACTTGCTTTGTGCTGAGACAATTTGCTCTAATTACGGAGACACTGATGGGAAAAGAACAGTGCTCATTGTCTTCTTGCCTGTAGGTGAGGAAATTCGAGAGCCTGAAAGTTCATCATGCTGTCTTGTCAAATTGAGACAAGATAAATGATGCAAGGAAAGAACATGGCAACTTTTCTTTATATCCCTGTTGCCACGCAAAGGAAGAGAGCAAATAGCAGATTTCTGCTGTGCAGTTCTTTGCCCTTTCTTCCCCTCTTTGTAGTGGCACATTTCAACACAAGGCATAAACTTTGAAGTGGATTTCTACTAGCAAAGTTAGTTTAATAAGCTCTCCTCTCCAAAAGGGAAGAATCTGTAATATCATTATTACCATAATAGAACCTCCCCTGCCTCTAGATTCTCTGTTAATGGAAAAACAACACTGCCTTATCAGCAAATGATCTGTCAATACTAATGGAACATTCCACCCACACACATACTTTCATCTTTAATAATGTTCATCTCAAAAAAAGATTAAAGTGACATGCAGCTCTCATTTCCTGTTTGAAGGCTGTCACATGGATGGCCAAGCATGAAGATAGGAGGGCTTTGCCTGCTATTGTGCCTCAGTCATGTAAATTGTCAGACAATGGTTGCAACCCAAATGGCAAACTTCAGCAGAAAACAAGATGCGCTGATTAAAGCGCACTGCAACTGGAATTCCTTAGTACTGACATTTCTCAGAACACTGAGGTGGGTTCCCCAAAGTATTATACGCAGCTCCTCCCTCACCTAAGTCCACGTCTATTCTATGATGGACACATTATAATTTATTGTTTGACATATTTAAAGGCCAGTGTGTGTGTGTGTGTGTGTGTGTGTGTGTGTAAAGAAGAGAGAAAGAGAGTCATGTATGTCACTTTGAATTCAATGGAGGAAAGCTGAAATACAAACATAAATAATAAGTCATAAATACATACCGTATTTTTCTGTGTATAAGACACTCCCATGTATAAGACACTCCCCACTTTTCTAACCCACAATTAAGAAGTCTTAACTTAGCTTTGAGTATTCAGCCTCTGGGCTCAGAACACTGGGACATTACGAGTCCCTGTTGCATCTGCGCCTACAGGCTCCACCTCCAACGAGGTGTGTTCCAATTGGTTTGTTCAGCATCAGCTGACGTCAGTTCCATAAGGCTTGTGACTGGAGGAAGCTAAGCTTCGTGATTGAAGGAAGCCTGTTTACAGAGGCAAGGTATGGGCCGTTTTGTTCTCTCCTCAGCTTACTTCCGTGTATAAGATCCCCCTCAATTTTTAGTGTAATGATTTTAGGAAAAAGTAGCATCTTATCCACGGAAAAATACGGTAATCTTTAAAGACACATTCTGCTGTTTCAATATACAGAGTCTGAAAAGAGTTGGCAGGAGAAAAAGCACCAAACCGTTATACAACTTACTGGGTGGTGGACATAAGCTTGGCATTCATAGCACCAGGCAGAGAGGTCTGCAAAACTGAGCACCAGAGGGTGCCCAGATTCTGAGTTGTGCGCAACCATGTGCTGATTTATGTAGCGGCCACAGCAGACCTGAACAGGGAAAAACAAGTGAGCTTAGATGAAGACAACAAAAATAGTTCAGAGTGGAGAGGGGAGGCTTGGGAATGCACCAGATATTTGTCTGAAAAAAGTATCCAGAAAGTCATTTCAAGCTCAGTTTCTTTACACATCACCCCCGCCCATCCCCTGCATCCCACTCCAAAGGGAGAGCAAACCCAAATCAGCACTCTGGTGGCAAAAACTTCAGAGGGATCAAGGAAGTCAGATGATCACAGAGGAAATACAATGCAATGCATTCCTACCCTCCCCTGAAAATTTGCAGCAATACTGGCTGGAGGGAAATTGGTTTGCCTTGCAAGCCATGGGTACAGTGGCTTGAATCCAGACATACTTAGAGTAGACTCTGTGAAATAAATGGGACAAGTATCTCATGACTAAGTTAATTCTCCTGGATGTCTTTTAAGCATGGTTCAATCTGGTTCCAGACCAGGAATCCTTGGAGCTAGGATTAGAAGCCTTCAACCTCTTTCAAAGAAAATGTTCATGGGAGTACAAAGAGCCGGTGTGATGTAACAAAAGGGTGTTGAACTAGGACTGGGACGAGCTCAAAGCCACAGTGATATCTGAAGCCCAGTCACTGTCCCTCAGTCAAATCTACTTCACAGAGTTTTTGTGATGATAAAGTGGAGGAGGAGCGAAAAGGAAGGGCATTATAAATTTAAAAATGCAGTAATAAAGCTCACCCCCAACTCCACAATCCTACCATCTCTTGAAGCCATCTATTGCTGGTGCCTCAAAAGCACAAGTGTGGATAGCTTACTCACTGCTCTTCAGACATTGTTCAGACAAGAGATGTGTGTTCTAAGCCAAAATATTTAGCGAGCCAAACATTTCCCCACCCCTTCATTCATTAGCTGATATCAGCAATCCAAAACCTGCATCTCCTGGATGCAACACCTGCTATATTTCCGGACAACCACACTGTCTTCTTACCTTATAGCAAACCAGGCAGACCCAGTTCTCAGCCATGCTGCCACACTCTGCACAGGGCTCCAGCACATTCAAACCCCCAGGAGGCACCGGCAGCACTGAGCTGAGGTGGGGACACCATAGTAGGGGAGTTACAGCATAAAACATTCCCTAGAAAGAGACAGTAATTTCTTGCACCCTGGTATCTAGTAGGTCTACTCCATCCTTGGGTAAGTCCAAGAAACCTGACCACAGAGGTCCAAGCTCAAGGACTTCCCTTCCATATCTCTACCCACCTACCCAATACTTACTGTGTCTGTCAGATCTCCTTCAAGCACCTCACAGATGATTGTAGAACCACCTGCGGCTTCATCTAGTAGACCAGTCTCAGTTGCTGTAGCAGGGAGTTGGAGCGGGCTCACCTGGTTGGGGTAAGATGCAAGAAAAGAGAGAACAGAGGCAGAGTTTACACTTTCCCAGAAGTGTCAGGGCTATCTAAGATAGGTCTGTTTTATTCCACTGACAAGCTCACAGATCTATCATTCTCAAAAGGAGAGGCAACCCTGCCTCTGGTCTCTGACGGAAAGAGGACGTGGGGGAGCAAAAGATACATGAATGCACCATTCCTCAGATCCCTCTATTTGGGGGGGGGGTATGTTCTGTGGAGCAACTAGATAGCAATCACCTCTGTTTCAATCACCTTTTGATTTCTGCACGCCTGTGATATAGTGATAAGTGCAGATGGTCCTCACGTGAGTCTCCATAGCCAACTGCTCTACAAGAGGTGAGTCCAAAATGGTAGACAGTTGGAACAGTCTTACAATAAATAAGGAGCAGGCATTGAGTAAAATTAATGGCTTTCACTTGCCCCACTCAAAACCAAATCACCCCACAAAGCTTTGCAATACAGCAGGGAGAGCTTCCAGCACTGTTCCTGGGGAAACTCTGCAGAGAAGATCTTTCTGCTGGAAGATCTACAACCACTTGAGAGTCTTGTCATGTAATAATTTTGTGGGGTTTTTTGTTAGGTAACTGTATGATCAATAGATCGATAAAGTCTTTGTGTGTGAAAATCCATTTGTCTTCCAGCTGCTGTGAGGATTGTAGCTGTGAGCAGGGAAGTCTGAAGGATGGTGGGTGATGTCATAGCCACACCTAGTCAAACAGTACTGGGCTTCATCCCTGCAAGCCCTGGCTCCACTACACCTTTACAACCACCCAATGTAAATACAGCAGGACCTCCGTAGAGGGTAGATCAGTTCAAAGCCCCCCATGGATGCTTAAAAACACAGATTATAGCAAACACTATACACAGTATGGTCTCTAGTTCCCTCTAGTGACCAGTTCTGGTACCTTCCTCTTTAAAAAAATATATTTCTAGGATTTTTTTCTTTTAATATTTTTAATATTTTCAGACCATGGATAAGTGAATCAGTGGATATTGATCCCATACATACAGGGGTCCTAATGTGCTGTTCTGAGCAGCCCTTGTTTAAAAGAAGCTCTCATGTGCTGGTACCTCAGTCTTTTTATTATCATCATCATTTGCTATATTGATTTACATGCCATTCTTCTCTCCAGAGACACCCACAACAGTATACATCAGACTTCAAACAAGCATTAAACACTAGACACGGACTATTTGTATTCGCATCTCTGGGGATATGAATACGAATCATGGCCCCACAGGTGCCACGGAGGCCCATTCCTTCCCTCCAGAACTGGCCAGTCCACTCACTGGGCGGCGCAGAGTGCTGGGTGCTTCGTCATTATGCCAATTCAGGAAGGAGCCTGGCCAGTGCTTCCTCACCACCCCGCCCAGCTGACCACTCATCCGCTGAGCGGGGAGACTTTGGAGTGTTGGCTGTGCAGGGTGGTGGGGAAGCGCCGGCTGGGCTCCTTCCCAGCTTAGCGTGATGACGACAACAAAGGACTCCAGCACTGCGAAGTGACCAATGAATGGACCAGCTGGTTCTGGGGGGAGGGAATGAGCCTCCGTGGCACCTGTGGTGCCGCCATTTGTATTCGTGTCCCCAGGGATACGATTACAAATAGCCCATGTCTATATCAAACATATAACCTAACAACCAAATACGGAGAAACATTTAAATGACAAAAACAAACAAAAATCAGCAACACCAAAAGCCCACCAAACAATTTTATCTTCTGCACATTAGTACATAATTTTGCAACACATAAGTAATGGAACAGTAGTTTACTAACGTCCAAAGGCCCACCGAAATAATTCTACCTTAATCCCCTTCTGAATTGCACTAGGGATATCATGCTTTACAAGAACTCAAGAGGAGAAATTCTAAAGCATGGGTGAAACAACATGAAAATATCTTTTTCTGACACAGTCAATGGAGCAGCATTAACAACTGGCACTTTCAGAAGGGGAATTCAATTGGCATAAAAACTTGTATGGAAAGAGCTGGGCATGACAGTTTGAGCCCTAAAGGAGGCAGCGCTTCACTCTAAATGGACCTTTCCCTTCCATTGTTTTCCTTTTCATAACCCAGTCTTCCTCCAAATAAACAGGGTAGCTCCCCTACGTTACGTCTTAGAATTTTTAAAAAATGGTTCAAAATGTTGCTTTATGCATTCTAGGAGGCACAGGAAATAATTTTGTTACATTTTTTAGGCCTCCCAGGTAACCCTGCCCCACCAACAATCCCTTTAATTTAAAAAATCTTCAGTTTAAAAACCCAATTTTTATAAATAAAAAGTATGGGAGGGGGTTTCAGGAGTGAGATAGCCCTCAAAAACCCAGGGATGAGCGTGTACAAACCTCAGATAATACATTTGATATCTCTGGAGGTTGCACAAATCCCTGCATAAAGGGACTCAAGAGGGTCTACAAAATATTTAGTTAAAAGTTTAAAAGATATAGCTTAAAAAATGGCTGATAAATTACAGGATTATAAACAGAGTTGAACATATTGTCTTAAAAGTGATGAATAAAAAACAATGTAAAACAGTTTAAAAGCACATTTTAAAACGGTGAAAAGGTACATCTCCTATTTAAGTTCCTTCCTTGGCACCTACATAGTTCCCAAATGCCCACCCAAACAGAAGGGTTATTACCTTTAGCTTTTCTTTCAAATAAAATGATTTTTTAAAAACTTCTAAGGTGTGGGGAATAAGAGGGAAGATGGACAGGTGGGAAAAATTAAAATTAAAAATTAGCAGAAGAGTCAAATCCAGCCCTGAAGATTAGGGGGTGGATTTGACTCCTCCTCTCCAAGATTGTGGATTTAGAGCACTGTTTTTTCAGAAGTATGTTCTGGTGTTTCCTGTAATCATGGGCGCCTCAAAAAAAGAAAGAAAGAAAGAGAAAGAAAGAAAGAAAGAAAGGAAGGAACAAAGGACATGATGGATAGAAGGAAGGAAGGACATGATGGATAGAAGGAAGGAAGGAAGGAAGGAAGGAAGGAAGGAAGGAAGGAAGGAAGGAAGGAAGGAAGGAAGGAAGGAAGGAAGGAAGGAAGGAAGGAAGGAAGGAAGGAAGGAAGGAAGGAAGGAAGGAAGGAAGGAAGGTAATAGAGGGTCAGCTTTCCAAACAGCCTGTAAATCTTCCCCTATACCAGGTGTGCTGAACCTGGTCTTCCAGATGCTGTTGACAATTCTGATCATGGCCCACACTGACCAAGACTTATGAGAGCTGGAGTTCAACCGCATTTGAAGGGCACAGGTTCCTCACCCGTTCTGTAACATGAAGCCGCTATGGAGCGTTGAATGATTTCCCAGTGCAATTCCCAATGGATGCAGGGGGAAAGCAAGACGGAGTGCAGACTGAGCGCACAGCCTTTCAAACATGCCACAGAATCGCCTGCAACAATGTCACTTCCTTAGAGAGGAATGTATGGCACTTACTTCTGCTTCTTTTTCATGAGACTCCACTTCACCAGAGGAGCTCCCTCTTGACATGCCTTCTCTCTGGACCTCCTCTGCTGACTCTTCAGAGGAGCCCCCAACCTTGGACTGAGCTTCCTCGCCCACGGAACTGGAGTCAGGAGAGAGAGAGCTTGAAGCCGTCTCTCCCTCTTCCACAAGGTTGTCTTCTAGTTGGAGGGAATCCAAAGCCATGGCTGCAGCATCGACAGGCTCCACAGACTGAACTACAGGGCTTTGAGGCAGCTTCTGGCAGGAATTTACAGGAGCTTCATCTGCAGGGAAAGTGCCCTTTCCAGCCCTAGTCCTGGGCTTTTCACAAACAAGAGCAGATACTGGGGAGGGGTGGGAAACAAACAAACACACACACCATAATCGCTCTTCCTACTTGAGATGCCCACGAGACAGTGGGAATGTACAAGAGCTAAGTCATACTGAGTGGGCTACTGAGTGGCAGTTTCAATTTCTCTTCCTGGCCAACTCTTGTCAAAGTCTCCTCTTGTGCAGCCTCCTCCTTCTCCCTGGCAGCTACTTCCCTGCTCTCTCCATCTTGTCCCTGTCTCCTCATTCTTACCTCAGACTCTTCCTGCATCCCCTTCCACATCCCTCCTCAGTCCTATATTCTGCTGCAGTCCAACCTTGTGGCAGTATGATATACAGAAAAGAAAGCTCTTTTGTGATGTCAGCAGCTGATCTGCCAATCCCCCTCTTTGCTCTTTTCCTGGGGTGTTATTGGTTGCTAGGTGCACAAGCGTTTCTAAGCGACTGATGTAATGGCTGTTGACTTCCCCTGTGACCTCCCTCCTTCCCATAAGACAGAGAAAGAAAATGTCCCATTTTCCTATGCCATTTTTGGAGACACTTGAGCTTATCCAAAGATGAAAGATCGTCTCTTGCCTGACACACATATTCCATTACGTTGGTCTTCTTTCTCAGAAAGATACTGTAGCCAAAATAGGCATGGAGGTGCCAACCCAAATTTCCAAGGCAAGCTGAGGCCTGGATTTTTTTCTCCTCTCACTGCCATGAGAAGTGAGACACACCTTCTGTTTGCAGATGTGGGTTCCAAGAGCTTTTGATTCAAAACCAAAGTGGGGAAACGTTGATTTTCTAGACATTTTGTCCTACAACTCGGGTCAGGCTCATCCAACATAACCAATGGTAAGGGATGATGGGACATGTAATCCAGAGTACCTGGGAGGCCATAGATTCCCCACCCTTGTTTTAAGAGCAGCAGTGGAAATCACCTGATGTTTCAAAGCCACTTATCAGCATGACATGAGTAGAACAGGAACCTCTGATTTGGGTTCTCTGGCAACTAGCATACGGAGGCATAAGCCTCTGATGCTGGAATGGGCTTGACTGGTTGCCACTGACAGCCTTCTATCACGCATGGTCTGCACAGTCATCGTTACAGACGGTGTCTCCGAATTTTCACATTAGTTCATTGCCTTAGTTCTGCCCTTCCTGCATGCCTCTGCTTCCAGCTTCTTTGCAGTCATACTCAGTTGCTTCCTGTCCTTTTGGCTAACATAGGAAGATGGCCAAATAACCTTTGAATGGGTACCGAAATATAACCAACACACAGAGGCAGGCTGTATCTCTGTGGGAGAGTGGCAGCTCAAATATTCTTTCTGAATCAACTTTTCCTTTCCTTGGTCTTGGTGTTGACTCCTCTTAGCTTTAACACTTTCCTGTTGGTTGCTCCTTAAACCTTTTCCAGCTGCCTAGAAGCCCAAACTGGCACAAATAACACATATCTTATTAGCAGCAGAGATCCACTTTGAGGCTGGAACTCAGAAGGTCAACAATAAGGATTGGTCAACCAATCTGTGATGACACACTGCACTTCTGACATTTTGTCAAGTTGTCTGTCTGTAAACCTGCCCTACTAAAGTTCTTACAAGGGTGGGATATTCAGGGAACTGTTAATTTTTATTTAATTATATCTTATAGTTATTCCATTTGTCTATCCAGGACCTAAAAGTGGCAAATTTCTCTCTCTCTCCACACCATTTTGTTCTTACAATTTTCCCTGTGATTATGCTACAAGAGAATGACTAGGCCAAGGTCTCCACATTATGAGGATTTGAACCCATGTATCTTCAAGACCTAGTCACACAACACCACAGTGGCTGTCTCCATGTAGCAAGCCTGAGTCCTTTTAGCTAATACTAATATCACATTCTCAACCCTCTCTTGTCTATAATGCTGGTGATGGAATCTGGAGGAGGGCACAACTGTGTGTAGATACCTTGAACATTGTGAGTAAAACTGAAAGTGGAGATCCAGTTTGCAATGGGAGGCTGGATCCCAACTTTTGTGACCTCTGTGAGCCAGACGATAGATATCATGGGCTATTGGCCATGCCCCATGATATCACAGCTTCCTGTTTATTTTCTCTATGTAGGGAAGACAAAGGGAGAAGAAAGCAGTGAAGGCTCAATCGTCACTTCAGGAACCAGAGAACTCAGGATCCAGCCAACCTTTGAAGCATTGCTGACTGTGTTTTGGTCCACAGCCATGGAGGTTCCTGGGTTCTGCCTTGTTTCTGATGGCCACAATGGAGATCTTAGTGGGCCAGACTGGGTTATATAATGCTTCCCACATATTACCCCACTAATCACTGCAGCAATGTAGTAGCCTTAGCCCCTATTTGAGACAGGGGTGGAGTGGAGAGATAAAGCTGAGAAATAGTGATTTCGCCCACTAAGTGAATTTACAGCAATGGCAAGGGACAAACTGGGGACTTCCCAGCCTGCAGCTGACACCCATCACTGCTACACTACAAAAGTTCACCTGCCAGAGGACACAGAAGCTGTTGGATGGCAGACTACTCACCTTCCAGACGGAGGCTTGCCCAGTACTTGCGGTGCACAGCAGCCACTTGGGCCAAAGACTGTAGGGCACTAGGGTGGGGGGCCTTGAGACGTCCCAAGGGGGGTGGCGGATCCCCCAGCAAGCTGCGTGTACACATGGTCATGGACTCTGAGATCGACTCTAGGTTGTAGCCACCCTAAAAGTAGAGAAGGAAAAATTGTGAGAGATAGCCTGCCAGCGGCCATGAGATGGTTGTGATCTATGGGCAAGTCAGGTGGGTGAGTTCCACATGTTCATTATGCAGGGGGCAGGGGCCAAATCTGGTAACCAAAGAACCTCTGCTATTATTTAAAACATCAAAAGTAAACCTGAAGCTCTCATGACTCCTCACGAACATCAGCTGCTTTGGCAGCTCTCTTCCCCCCAACTGCCTTTACCCACACTGCATTACAGACCAATGTTTGGGGCAAGTCCATAAATTTAGTTCATTTCCACCATGCTCACTGCAGATGCCAGGCCCAGATTTCATTTCTTTTCTCTTCCAACCCTCTTCATTCCTTCTGAAAAGCCGGGTGCTCCCGTTCCCCCTTTTTCTCGGATGACAGCTTCTATCATTTCCCAAGGCAGCACGGTCACTGGCCCTGCCAGTCAGTTGATTACATGAGTTCTAATTCAAAAAGTAATTTCCCCACTGCTGCTCTTCTCCAGAGCTGGTTCGTAGGTCCCATAAAAAATGATTCCTGGCATACCTCCAACACAAGCACCACCTTGCCTCCTGCCAGACCCAAGAGCAGATGGGTCATGTGTGCATAGCATTCAGGGGTCACGAGGCATCCACCGAGAGGGTCCCCTCGAGCAGCATCAAAACCAGCAGAAACCAGGACCAGTTCTGGATTGAACTACAAGACAAAGTATAAATATGAGCACACGCTCCTCATGTTAGCTTGCCTTGCCTCCCCCTACCATGCCAGAGAGACAATGCAGAAGGCTGTGATGTGCACCATGCCACTCTTTCTAAAGTTCTTCAGCTCCGGCGGGCATGTGTCTTTGTCTCTCTCTAGATTAGGGGTACCAGATCTTTTCTTTGCCCTTCAGCTGCCATCAAAGAGTGGGATGAAGATGTTTGTCAGGGCCTCATGTGACGTCATTGGGCCCCTGACAGTATAAAGTCTGGACTTCAGGAAATGCTAGATGGCAATCCTGGGAAAGGGGCAGGAGGCACATTCGCTTAACTACTTACCAGTCAACGGCACAGGTAGTTAAATCTTTGGGATTTCACAAGGGTCAGGCTATAGCTCCCCAAATCCCTTATCATTGGTCATCTGGGGTGAGACTGACAAGAGCTGTAAACTAAGACATCTGGAAGGCCGAAGATTTCCTAACCCACTCTAATCATCATCATTTTAGGACTGTAGAGCTGGAAGGGACCCTACAGATCATCGAGTCCAACCCCTGTCAGGGAGGCACAGTGGGGAACTGAACTCTCAACCTCTGGCTCCACGGCCAGAGACCTCAACCACTGAGTTATCCAAGAGCTCAGAGCCCACCCTTGCCACAGGTTTTTAACTAGGCTCTGTTAACAAAACCAAAGATCCATGAAATGCAGTAGCAGTCGGGAATTGTCCAAAAACCTCTTGCACTGGTCTCACCTAATTACAATTACCAGGACTCTGGGCAAGAAGCCATAGTATTTAAACCAATATAAAGCTGCTCAATGTTTGTAGCACATAAAGGGCCTAAGTGTTACTAGCCAGCAGAGCATGCACAGTGCTATTCCTGATATAAGCGGCATGGCCTACCTCATAGCTGACAGGCATGACTATCTGGTGGAAGGCAGCCATGTACTCAGGGTCTCCCATGCGAGGGCAGTTCCAAGGCACGTTCAGGGTGTATCCCTTGCCAGGCCCCAAACCCACCCGGTCATAGTCAGCATCCTCAGAGGTGGGGAAGAAAAGGCCGTTGTCGTAACGGTGGAGCGAGACGTACAAGACACTAGATGGGAAGTAGAAGGTGATCAGAGAAGGTGGCAACAAACACCACCCAATTCCCTTGCAGGATGTCAAGAAACTGCGTGGCCATCATCATGTAGAATACAGTTGCAAGTCATTCTTGCTTCCCTGAGACAATTTATTTTCTAAAGGATCAAGGGCCAGAGGGAGGCCTCCACTTATGACAGTAGGAGCTGGAATTGTGGGTGCCTACAGAGTGCATGAATGCCTAATTTCTTTGGACGGCCTCTCATTCCATTTTTTAAAAGTCTGGCCTACGAGTGGCCAATTGTGCTCTAACAGATTCCCAGAAGGTGTGTGACTGGCCATTTAAAGCCAATTTCAGCCCACCATCACAACCTTCAATCTCTCTTGAGGGCTCAAACAGACCTTTTTTTAAAGACGTTTTCATCATGGAAAATTAATTAATATTGGCCATCTAAAGACTGAAGCTGATCCCCAGCTCAGAAGGCCATGGCGGGGAAGCAATAGTTCCACTTCCAAAGAAGATTAGTGTCAAGAGTTCCTTCCAAAATGGAAACAAGTTCAAGTCCTGCACCTGGGATCATCTTCAAACATGTGCTGTGTCCCATTGCCATGGTGGACATCCCAATCGAGTATCATCACCCTGAGGGGGAAAAAACAGAAATTAGATAGGTGCCTAAGTGGACATAATAAATCCCATTACAGTGAGTTAAACTGGCATGGCATCCCACTCAGGAGCCACTGTTCTGTCAGGTGGACAAAACTGCAAGTCCCTGGACTACTGCTGGAGAGCAAGTCCTAGAAGCTAAACTTGCCCATGTTTTCAGAGGCAAATGGGCTCTGCAACTCCTGGTGCTGGTGCCTCCTTACCTCATAGGCCGCTCAGCCAAGCGCTGGGCATACCGTGCTGCCAAGGCCACAGAATTGAAGAAACAGAAGCCACAAGCGGTGTCTGATTCTGCGTGGTGCCCAGGTGGCCGGACGATTGCCACTGCATTTCGGACCTGATGCCCCAAAAGAAGAGAAGGCATTTGGATAAATGGCAGCTCCCAGTATGAAATCCCCTCCCTCCACACCAATAACTAAAAACTTATTCGTTTGAATTTTCCTGATCACTAGATTTACTGGTTTATTGCCTTATAATATTTTAGACCAATTTGATTTAAGAAAAACAGCGTTTAAAAATGTCCCGAGCAGACATGAGCATGAACCTCGGTTTGGAGGCTTGTGCTACTTTGTCGGCACAGCATCACAGGTGTCACACATTTTCTTCTTCCCCACCCCACCCCTGGCCGGTCCCCCACTCACCAGCTGACGCGCACTGCTTTCCTCCTGCTCTTGAATGATCATCCAGTCACAGCAGAAGCACAGACTTCCCTTCTTCACCTCCTCCAGCAGCTGCCTCCAAAACCAGCACAGCAGAAATCCCTGCCCCGCCCTGTCATCTGAGTGGGCAGCTGCTGGAGGAGGCAGAGAAGGGAAGTCCATGCTCCTGTTGCGACTGGACGATTGCATAAAGAGCAGGAGAAAAGCGGCGTGCACCTTCTGGTGAGTTAGGGAGCTGGCCGGGGGGGGGGGGGGAGGAATCAAGTAGCACCTGTGATGCCACTCTAACAAATTGGCATGAACCTCCGAACTGAGGTTCTTGCCCATCTCTAGTCTCAAAATAAATAATAAGAATTCGAAGTTTGCTAAGCAACTGCTAAGCCAGTCAGGATGCTCTGTGACCCTAAGTTCAAGGACAATGCCATCATTTTGGAGCTGGGGCCCAAAGAGATCTCATGTCACTATTACTTCCAGAACGTGACCTGAGCCGTCTTCAAAATCTACAAGCCTGCCCTACAGAACAGTCAAGCAGACAGACACATCTAACATATTTAAACTGGAAAAAGGGATTTCTCCAGTCCCTCTTTCACATCCCCACAGCGGTCAGGACCAACTTAGAAAAGCCTGCCACTCCTTGCCTCTCAAAGCTCCTGGGGCTCACCTGCCCAGAGAGCACAGCTTCCACTGCACTGAAGGCAGAACCAGCTGCCAGCCGGGCGCATTCGTAGGAGCTGGCACAGATGTAGATAGAATTGTACCGGTCACCCTGGCGGTGCAAGTCACGTGGCTTCATGGTGGCCGTTGACTTCACTGTCTCCACATAGGCCAAGCTGGAGAGAGGAGGAGAGATACTAATGGAGTCCAGCTGCCTCTGTGGCAGGAATCACAAAGAATAAGAATGTACCACCACCACCCAATCTTCCTAGAAGCCTCCCATCCCTCTGAGGAGGTGCCAAGACTCTTATCAACAGAAACTCATTGCAACCTGTGGCACATCCGCAACTCTTCTTCTGAGGCAAGCCGGGCTGGGAGCCGGCAGCACCTCTCTGTGAGACGCAGCTCTCCATGGCGCTGGAAGATCCGGGAGACTCTTTGAGGCAATTCTGGATGCTGGCTGGAGAAGAGAGAGGACAGTAAGTGCAGCAGAGAACCAAGACTCTGATGCTGAAACTCAGGAAGTTTCAGCACCCTACCCTCAATTTTCGTAAAAGGTGGGGAGACTTTACCAATCCATTCAGAAAACCTCTAGGCAAGTGGTTCCCAACCTTGGTTAACCAGGTGTTCTTGAACCGCAATGTCCGGAAACTTCAGCCAGCACAGCTGGTGGTGAAGGCTTCTGGGAATTGCAGTCCAAGAACACCTGGGTTACACAACGTTGAGAACCACTGCTCTAGGGGAACATTTCTGCCTCCCTGCTCAGCTTTAAAGAAGGAAACACCAAGTCTCAAGGGTGTCAAGCTGCAGAAGACCTTACAGAGTGTGCATCTTCTACAGTCTGAATTTCAGGTTTTATTTCATCCTGCTGCAAGCTAATTTGAGAGCCTCTCCCATTGGTTGGATATAAATTATGCCTCATGCTGTGCCTGAGAAGCAGGAAAAGCAACTACAATGACTTAAGTGTCCAGACTAGTTCTCTGCATATGTTCAGAGGCACTGTTTGCCCGCTGGCCCACCAGTGTAGAGGAATACAGTATTAAACAATAGACAGCATGACAAATGTAACCCTCTCTCCCTGGAACTGCTTTCTGAAGCAGACAGCAGACCAGTGAAATTGGGGCACTGATCTTTTTCTATTTAAAGAAACAGAAGTGATCCAAAACCTGCCTTGGAAAGTTATTTCATGTACTTCTTTTGAACAGATTGTCTCAGAAGCAATCAATCAAGTATTCCTTGTCACTTCACAATTCCCAATTCAGAACAGAGCCCTGTTGAATACATCTAAAATGACCTTTTGTTCACACAATTAGTAGCATGAAAGCAAATTACAGGAAAAAGCTTGTGAAGGGCAAAGGAGTCAATGAGTATCACACAAAGATGATACTCCACATAGAACGTACACCTAAGAAGTCTGGATTCAAATAAATCATTGAGGAGCATTTCTACAGCACTTTGAAGTATGCGAAGGCACTTATCTCAACAGCAAGGGCAGGGAACCTTTGGCCCTCACACGCTTTGGCTAAACCCACCACGAAAGTGAAAAACAAGCAAGTCTAATCATTTCCATTACTGCAGACACGGAAAGACAGATGCATCTATCAAGGCCATGCCCAAGGTGAGATCTCAATTGGGGACATCTTGGCTTGCATCCCATGAAACTCACTTCAAATGTGCATGAAATTACCTGTCCCACATGTTGTAATGCTCTGTCATCTTCTCATCATAGACCAGCCCTGTGCAGGAAGGGGGATGAGGTCGCAACAGTTCAGCTGCTGACTTGGACAGGATCTCAGAGACTGGCAGGGCGTCGGCCACTGGCAAGGTGATTTCTCCTCCATCTTCCTGGGGCACATCTGTACCTGCATTGCACATTAGTTGATTTATATCCCATCTTTCCTCCAATGGAGCTCAAGATGGCATACATGTTTCTCTGCCTCCCCACTTCTTCACCACCATCTTCTCAGGGAGATCAGGCTAACAGACAGAAGAGATGATGACCCACCAAGCTTCATGGATCTGTAGGAACTTGAAACTCCCAAGTTCAATCTAGACCAATACTCTGTCCCACTCTTTACAGGGAGAGGGGTAAAGAAGAATTCAGGGTGGATCCGAAATCATCAAATTTAGGGCATCCAATATTTGCTCAAAGGAATCGCTGCTCACAAGGTCAGGGAGGGATGGGGGAACAAAGATCTCTAGGTTTGGTTATTGCTCAAGGAAGGGGGGAAACAAAGTGAAGACACTCACTGATCCTCCGCACGTTCTTCCAATATTTGCTGTGAACCGCTAGAGTCTGGGACACTGAATGGAGGGCACTGCCAGGAGGAAAACACGTAGAAAGTGGCAAGTCAGCAAGAGCTGAGACCCTCTGCGTGTTTGGGGATCAGGGGAGGAAGCGTCCTCTCTCACCTGCTGCAAGGTGCAAGAGGTGATTCCAGCGGAGGACAGGGATCTCCGAGAAGAGCCTTGAGCACTGAGCAGGTTCCTTCTGCCAAGGACTGGTGACTGTACCCACCCTGAGGAAGGAGAAGAAGAAGAGAAGCAAGATGACCCCACCCACCAGAGAGAGAGCAGCTGTATCCCTATGGGATCCATTTTTCTAAAAAGCATCTTCCCCAAGATGGAAGGAGTGAGTCAACTCACCTCCAGAGACAGAACAAGCTTGCCTCCAGACAGTGGCATCAGCAGGTGTGTCAGGTGAGCAAAGCATGCCGGGGTGGCAGCCATTTCCCCCTGTGGGTGCAAAGGAGAGACCATTTCATTATCTTATCTTACTCTTGAGCTGGCCGGATAGCTTGTGGTTTAAGCTTCTGGCTGCAGAGCCAGAGGTTGGGGATCCGTTTCCCCACTGTGCCTCCTGCAAGCAGAGCCAGCTTGTATAGCCTTGGGCAAACTGCAGAGTCCTGGAGTGCCTCCAGAAGAAGGGAATGGGAAACGACTTCTGAGTATTCTCTACTTGGAAGACCCTGAAAAGGGTCTCCATAAGTCAGAATTGACTTGAGGGCACATAATTACGATTATTTTTATTATCTTACTCTTGAGACTTGGGCAAGGCAGAAGTGGGGGAGGGGATAGGATGGGGGAAAGGGAAAGAAATGGCGGAGTCTACTGCAAGGGATTTCTTTTTTCAAATGAGGAGAAAATAAGGAAATATCTAGAGGCTTAGCTACTTCCACTGCAGCAAGCTCAAAGGCTGAACCAGGGATGGCTCAGGCAGCTCATGGTGTTGAAACTCTGAGAATACATTTTCTGTCCTCTCATCTGAGAGAGCTCGCTCCCAATGTTCTGGTTAGTGTTCAAGCAGATCTCAAGAACTGGGGGATTTTTTGGAACTGTCATCCAAGAAGTACGGTCACTTTTCTGAGATTGAGGCAAGCAGCAGCGCTTGGGTTACAGAATGAGGGAGGAAGAGAGGGCTCTTTGCTTCCTCACAACCATGTTTAGCCCTTTAGCTCAAATCAAATTCCTTCCATCATTGTGAAGACAAGAATGCAGGCCCAGCCCCTCATTCTTGGTCTACCAACTGTCTTGAATGAAGAGCTGAGAAGTGGTTGTAAAGAGGAGAGAACATTTTCCTTCCCCAACTCAGCCTAATCCAGTCGCTCTTCATACAAGCTGCTACCGCCACTGCCACTGGAATGACAGCAAGGGTTCCGTGTTCACTGTGTGCTCCTACATTGTCTCTTCCAAAACCACCCCAGCTTCTATATTGCGGAGAGGATGATAACAGATCATGTGGAAAGGGCTTCTTTCAGAGAGGTCTGAAAACCTCTGAGGATTGCTCGACAAGAAACATATTCCTACCTTGGGGTCACCAACCACAGAGTCAAAACCAGCAGCGACCAGGACCAGCTGGGGCTGAAACTGAAAACAAAAACAAAAACATTGCCATAAAAGCATCAGCCACAGAGCTCAGTGGTCACCCCACTGGCCGGCCTACGCCTTCTTCCTGACTCAGTGCTGATGATATCAAAACCTCCTAAAAGGGGTCCTGAACTAGGACAAGGTTCTCCGGCTAAGAGGCCACCGCAGCCTGAAAGGATATTACCTGGTCAGAGAACAAACGATGGGTATCCCAAACAATGAAGCTGATTTATATACATTTTTACTGGAGTCCAGGAACAAGATCAGGGACCAAGGGCTGTTTGTCACATGATACACAGAGGTACAATGGTATAAGACTACAGATGCCTCTCACACCACTTTATGTATAGGTATGTGAGAAGCCACTCTATATAACATGATGAGTTATAACATTCATGTTACTGGTACTTCGAAAAGTGCCAGCCTTTTACAATAGGAATACTAGCTATCTATAAAACCGGTTTATGCTGAATAGTTCAGTGGTTTCGGTCTCTGGTTGCGGATCCGGAGGTTGGGAGTTTGATTCCCCACTGGGTCTCCTTCACAGGGACTGGACTCCATTAACAATTTATAATACATATTTTATTTCTAAATTGATCTTAGGCTTTCAATTATGAAATATTAATTTGCATTCTATTTCTAAGCCAATCGTAAAATTTATGCCAACAACCTTCATGATTCATCTTTCTTGTTGAGTCTACCTATTCTGATAGTTTGTTCATTTCCGCTGTATCCAGGATTTTTAATATTAACCCATCTTGAGATGGATTCTCCAGGTCCTTTCAATGTTTAGCAAAAAGAATTCTTGCAGCTGTCAGGATATGGATAACTAAATATTTTTTCATTGGGTCTATTGAATCCGGGATTATATTTAGAAGAAAAAATTCAGGGGTTACAGTTATCGGAATCTCTAAAACCTCTTGCAAAAGCATTTCAACCCTTTTCCAATATTTTTGGGCTTTCCCACATAACCACCACATATGATAAAAAGAACCTTCTTTTTGTTTACATCTCCAACAAAGATTTGAAATTTTAACATCCATTTTGACTAGTTTTGTGGAAGTTATATACCATCTATAAAACATTTTATATATTTTTTCTTTAAAAGCTACTGACTTAGTGAGTTTTATATTATTTTTCCATATTTGTTTCCACGGATCCAAACTTATATTGTGCCCAATATTCTGTGCCCGCCTTATCATACATTCTTTAACCACCACCTCCTGGGTATCAAAATCTAGTAAAAAGTTATATAACACTTTAATATGCTTGTCTTTGGTATCCAGGAGGATTCAATCGAAAGGAGTATTATCCACATAAAAACCTTGCTGCTTATCTTTACCATATCTTGAAATCAACTGAGAATGTGACCACCAGTCTATATCAAATCCCTGCGTCATTAGTTCATCTTTGTTTTTCAATGTTCCATCAGGTTTTAGTGCTTCTCTATACCTTAAGATTTTCTTGTTTTCTCTCAGGTTTATTTGTCGTTTTGACCATAAGTTCCAATCTCTGGTCAGTCCTTTATGGGCATGATCCAGATCTCAACTAAAAGTAAGGAGCTCAAACAAACAAGATATCCGGATTTGGACACTAAGCATTATGTGCCCAACAATCAGGAAATATCACAAGAGCTCACAACCTCTCTAGATGAATTGCCTAAGATGAGGGGTTATGGGAGCTGGAATCTGGAGGGGCACAGTTACCCACTGCACCTTAGGAGAAAATAAGAATCACAACCCATCAACAATAAGAATCACAACCTATCAACAGCTGTCTGCAATGAAAATAAGAATCACAACCCATCAACAGCTGTCTGCAGCTGAGAAAGCACGGAGGAATGAAGCCCACTGTTACCCAGACTGATATGGGGAAACAAACCAGTTTACAAATCAGCATAAGCTCAAATTGGACTCATGTACAAACAGCTAGACCTACTTTTCCATGGTCCTGTACCACTAGGCAACCAGATCACCAGTGAAACAAGAAGGACTCCCCATCCCTTGGAAATGACATTGTGGTGCATTTCTTACCTCCAAGGCCACAGGCAGCAGGATATGCAAAAAGGCAGAGAGGTAGTCAGCATCCCGCATTCCTATCTATACAGACAGAGAACATTAAATTATTGCAGAAGAACCCAAAAATGCAGTTTCAAACACAGAAAAAAATGTACACACATAAATGGATGTCTCATTTTAAAGGCAAAACATGAAAACTAAGGAAATTCTTCAACATCCGAGGCTTTGTCTTGAACAAACAAAATTGAACTTTTTTTTTCCTTTAGACCAACAGGATCTGAGCTCAAATCCCTGAAGAACCCTGGGTCAGCCAAACCAATGTCACCAGACTGTTGAGAGACTGAAGTGGGACCATCTCTCACACCCTAAGTGCTCTACCTAGAGCTATCTGAAGTAAAGATGAGGTAAAAATGTGGTAAATAATTACCATCAGTACACAAGAGATAATTCACCCTCCAGCATGTTCTAGTCTACTCTCCTTAACATCATCCATGTGGTATTATCTATACAGCCAGAGCTTGCCTACAATCAGAGTCAAATCAAGACATTTTACTTGCCTAAAAGGACATACAGATGTTTGCTAGACTGATGGTTGAAACATCAACATTTGAGATGGAATAGCATTATGAAATATATCTAAGGTAGCAGGCTAATTTAGGGCATCCAAGGCCGGTTGTGGGGCATATACACTGTTTCGTCCTCCAAAACAGATAAATACCCAGGAAGCTATCACCACTGCTACTCCTCAGCATCTGCTGCTTGAGGCAATGATCTCACTCTGCCTGACAGTATAGCTGGCCCAAGGTAATGGTTTCACCCACTTAAGGTATGGACAGTTCATCAGTTAACCTCCAATCACCTGTGGTGGCTGGTATCTATCAGCAGTACAAGCTAGTTCCATCATGAGATACAACATGGATGGCTACGACTGGAGCACCTGCAGCCTCTCCAAGCAGCAGGAGACCCTACAGGAGCAAGCAGTGCCAGGAATGGACAAGGCAGAGCCGGCATGCCAAAAAAACACCTGCAACTATCCAGTGACTGTTCCAGAAGCACCCAACATTGTAGCATAGTTTATCAATATGAATGGGAGTCTGCTGAAACTCCCATATGAAAAAAGCAAGATAACAAAAAATATGTAAAATTTGAATATAACTTATTGACAGCTATAGTAATGGCAAAGAACACTTGGTGGATTGAGATGGTAGCCCATTCCATTAATGTTTTCACATATTGGACATTTATGTTTTCACATACTGCTTGAAATCCTGTCGTGCAGCTTTATGTGTGCAATTGTGACTATTTCATCATTAGCTGCCAGGTGCCATAGGCAATGCTTACTGTGTCCTGAAACACTGACAACCAGAGTTCTAAATCCCTGTACAAGTAACTTCCTTTTCCCCACCTGGTTCCAGGGCACATTGATGTTGTAGCCCTCTCCCCGGCCTCTGCCCACAGCATGACTGTCCGATTCAGGAAGATGGGGCCAAAACCTGCCCCCTTCATAGCGATGAATGGAGAAGTAAAGGACACTAGGAAAAGAAACCACAACAGAAACAATCATGAGAGTCAGGCAAGTGTCTCTCCTTAAGATCATCTACCTGAGCCACTCAATGCACCCAGGCTTTGTGGAAAGGTCTGGAAATATTCCACTAGATACCGGGCTTTCTTGATGGCCATAATGCTACGGAATGTGTTGCCTGTTGATGTCTGCCAGGCTTCCTCCCTTCTGACCTTCAGGAAATGTGTGAAGGCTGAGCTCTTTAAAGAGGCGTTTGGTAACATTCACTCCCTGTGATATTCCTGCAGGTCCACATTTTAATCTGAGCTTTGTTTGCCGCTGCTAAGTGTTCTTTTAATTGGGTTTTTAAAATTATTCTTGGGTTTATGCTGTGTGAGGGTTATTATTTTTATTATTATTACTCTTTTATTATTGCTGTTACCTGCCCAGAGTAGTGCTCTGTTACTAGAGGGGTGGGATACAAATGAAAAAAAAAAAATCAAGCAATCAATCAATTAATCCATAAAATAGAGCCTTAACCCTCTTAATCTGGTTTGGCTGCAGACCACGTGTAAGCCAAAACTAGACCGCCCTCACAGTGGTGAACAATCAGCAGTCAATAGAAGAGATGAGCTGTCGTGTCACACATTGTTGGGGACACAGAAGAAATGTGTTCAGATTAATTCTGCTGTAGCATGGTACATGCCTAAAGCTGCTTGTCATGTAGACACAGTCAGCCATTTGAACTATTTTTAGATTAGTTCTCTAAGTTTTCTTATTACTGTAATAAAAATATTCATGCTGACTCCCTGAAAATAGTGAGGAGCACTGGGAGCTTGTTTCACGCAGCACAACTTCTTCCCACAACATCCTGCTGAAGGGGACTGTTTTGTCTCTCAGTTCCCCCACTTGTCAGATTCTGGTAATTTCCAGAAACACAGGAGACTACCTTAGAAAATCCTTGGTAGGCTGGATCCCCATCAGCCTTCTGGTCAAGTCAAGGAGTTTGCTAGCGTTCAACACCTACTGCCCCAAGGGCAGGTGTCCTGCTTCATTGTGAGTGTCCATCTAGAAACTTGCCAGGACATGCTTTATTATGCTTGAATTATCATTTTTCTGCATCGACTAAACAACATTACTTTCAATAGGCACTTTTTTAAAAAAAATCATGCACAAAGATTTGCCTCTTTCTCAGCAATCTGTGAACCTAAATTTATAAAGTTCGACACCTCCAAATTAATACAGCCCCAACCTCCGACAATTCCTGTTCCTCCAAAAGGACAACCCCTCAGTCATCCCAATTCAAGACCACCCTTTTTATTCAGCACCTGGGATTGTCCTCAAAAAGGTACTGGATGCCTTGTCCGTGATGCACATCCCAATCAACGATAAGCACCCTGAAAGGGAAAGAAATGCACATATGATCAATGAAAAAGACATGTTGCAATCAATTCTCATATCAAGGTTTAAAACCTTGTATGTTTAAGAGTGTTAAAATGATTGTGCAAAGTGCAGGAAAGAATTGCTTTAAAAATAAAAATACTTTTAAAAGTGTCGCTTGAATGTCATCGTTTTCAAACCAATCCATCATTTTTCAGAACAGTTAGCCAGCTCTGGCAAAGCAAGGCCAATGAAGTATAAACGATCTCAGCAAACTGAATGAATGTTTTGGTGAGGATTTGTAAACATAGAGATGAGATTATCGTAAATAACAAATGAGTGAATGGAAAGGGGGTATTGCAAGCTTATAACAACATCTTTTGGAATATGTAAATCCATGAAGTATAGGTACTTATTGGGGGGGGGGGGCAGGATTCTGGAATTAGCAGAGCTAAGCTGACACTCAGCATTAGCAACGTCCCTCCAGGAACTCTGGGAGCTGTAATTCCAAGTGGGCTGAGATCCTGAGTAGAACTTCCTCAGCTTTTCACCCTATACAACAGTTGCTAAGATTCCTTGAAATAGGATGGTTGGTCTTGATGTTCTCTTAGCTGAGGGCTGGGGACAGTGTGCCCCTCCAGATGTTGCTAGACTCTAGCTCCTATCAACCCTAGCCAGCACTGCCAATTGTGAAGGAAACTGCAGTTCAAGAACACGCATTCTCTAACCCTGTCATAGAGGGTTAATAACGCAGGGACAATAATTAAACACAACTGGTCACTTACTAATCCTTTACACTGAAATTTTAAAGGACTGTAGCAGAAAACTGAATTACAGTAGGCAGGTGTTCCGAGACAAAATGGGCATCTAGTCACTTGACTATGCAACATCTGCAACTAAATAACCAAATGGCCGAATTTCAGCATTTATTCAACACCCTTCAAGCATACAGAGTTATGTCACTCCCCCAAATGATTTAACAGTCCTGTAGGCTAGACCAATACTATTATAACCATAGTGCAGATGAAAGAGCTGAAGATGAGAGAATACTGGATTCCCTTAGGCCACCTCATGGGTTTGTGGCAAAGGTAAATCATGTCCATGGGACCAGGGATTTGCCCATTCAGTGCCTGAGCTGTGGGGAGGACCCTACAGTTAGGCAGAGGAGGACAATTAGTTAGGCAACAGATGCCTAGAGGCCGGGGTCAAGTGTTGGGAGGAGAGGGCCCATGTACCATGTGGCCTGCCACATGTGTCCCAAGCTGAACTGCTACCTTTTGGAACAATGGAATAAGCTATCTCAGTGTTAAAAGATTCAACAGTTCACCAGCCCCTTAGCAGTTCCAAGGACACCATCTTGTTTTTTGCTTCAGGCAGCAAAATCTGGAAAGTAATCTGAGGGGACACCCTCTTTCTTGGCTTGACCCTCCAGCACAGAACAGCCAGGAACTGGGATTCTTCCATGACAAAAGTCAGAAAATCCTTCACCAAAAAACTTCCTATCAGTTGAAAGCAGGAGACCTGTATCTCTGATTTTGGGCCCATTACTCACCGCTCAACCCCCAATTTCTGTCGCACATATTGGGCTGCAATGCCTACAGTGTTGAACATGCAGTAGCCATCCATGTTGTTGTACTGGGCATGGTGTCCAGGGGGTCTGAAACCAAGAGAAACACTGGCTAGCCACAGAACTGGAAAAGGACACACTGGCCATTGGGAAGCCCAAAAGATACAAAGCAGCCAGAAGCCAATGCTGTATTGCCATAAACACCTGCTCTTATTAACCATCAGCTCAGATGCACAGATAAACTAGTTCAGTATAGATAACACAAAACAAAACCCCAAGGAGAATAACAGAAAAGTCTTTTACATTATCAACACTGTAATGAACGGGGTCCACCACCTGTTAACAGTAATTATTTTCCCAAGGCAAACTTGAGATTTGTTGTTCCCAAAGAGGGGGAAACAAATCTCCACCAATACTACAGCACTTCAAAACAAAAAATATTCCTGCATAAGTTAATGTGATCATTTATGAAAACATCCTCAGCACCAAATTATGACAATTATTTAAAGTGGCATTAAAACAAGTTTGTGGAGCAGCTATGCCCTCTGTATCAATAGCACTGGAGACATATAGGAGTTGGACACCAAACACCAGCAGACAATAGTGTCGTTGTACTGGGGCCATAAGCATGGGTTAAACCAAGCTCCTTCATGTTCCATGTCAGAGTGATATAAACCAAATCCCAAACGCATGATAAAATGGGCTTCCCCTGGTGATGTGGTCTTTCTACAGGACAGAAATGGATGCAATGCAGTGAATATGGGACTGTTGTATGTGCTGCAAACACCTCATGTCAGCTGCACTGTCCATGCGCATGTTTGCAAGGGAGATAATGCCAAGGACGAGGGGGTTCCTAATTCTTCCTTGCGTACCAGCATATTCCTATTTACATCCTAGCTACACTATGATAGAAAAAAGCTGGAGGGAAAATGCCATGAGAGGAAAGGGTTGTATACATGAATGGGACAAGGCTTACAGAGAAACATACACATGTGCCTATGAGGTAATAAAACAGTAGGAATTCTATCTTTACAACATAATGTCTGAAATCCAGTAGAAAGTCACAACTAGAGTAGGGCCATTGAAACAATGGAAGTTGTGAAGAAGCTGATTCACCAAATCCCAAGTGATTCAGTAGGCCTATTGTAGTTGCACCTTCCAAGTTAAAATTCGGGAAAATCTTCTAAACATCAACTTAAATCAGCATTCCTTTATCTTTAGTGGACTGGGAAAAACCAAGCTTGAAAAAGTTACTTTTTGGATCACAACTGCCATCACAGATACTGGCTATCTTAGCTGGGGGATTCTGAGCGCTGTAGTCCAAAAATGTAACATTTCCAAGATTGGAAAACCTTTCATCTCTTGGCTGATCAAAAGGAGGAGAAAATACAGCAACACATGCCTCTTCCATATGGATAATACTCTCAGAGAGTATCTGTCCCTCCCCACACTCATTTAGGAACCTGTAAGAAAGAGTGGTGTCCATGCATGCTCTTGATAGCACTCCGGGATCACATGTCAGATAAGACTTTTAGACAAAATCAAAAACCATATTCTGGTCTTCATCCTACCTGACCACAGCAAGCCCATTACGAAGCTCCCCAGTCAACACTTTCTCTACGAGTTGAAGGACAGAACCAACAGCAAGGCAGGCACAGCGGTAGGAATTCTTGGGTAGAGAAGGCAATCATATTAGAGGCTTGGTAGTCCATTCTCCTAGAACCCGTACTCTCCCATACCAGAAGATGAAATGAAAGCTACCGAGCCAAAACAGTAAATTTATGGATCATTCGTAGATCATCCACTTAGTTCTTAGGTCATGCTGCTAGGGCAAGGGTGGGCAAATGCAACCTTCTATACATTTTTTGGCCTACCATCAGATCTACCATCACCATCCACAGCTAATGGTGAAGGTTTAAGAAAGTTGGGAGTCCAACAACGTCTGAAGGGTCATAGTTCTCTTCTGTACTAACACAAAGCGTCTATCAACCATTTAATTCCATGCTGTCAAGTCGATTTTGACTTACGGTGACCCTTTCCAGGTTTTCTAAGTAGAGAATACACAGAAGTGGTTTACCATTTCCTTCTTCTGGGGCCATCCTGGGACTGTGCAGCTTGTCCAAGGCCACACAGACTGTATCTTCTCCCAGGAGGCCCAATGGATAATTGAACTCCCAAACTCTAGCTCCACAGCCTAAACCACTGAGCTATTTAGCCAGCTCCTACCAACCAGAGAAACCCTATTTTCACTCTTGCAGAACATAACAAAGCATTAGATTCCACTTGCACAATATGTTCTAGACCCTTTATGACTTCAATTGTTCTGCTAGCACTTGGTTTGTAACTTATACCAGAACCATGGAAATCCTTAATATTTTTTTTCCAAACTTTCTATTGGATATAACCTTAGTCATGTCACTTACTCAGGATCTCTCTGTTTCAGCCACTGAGAACCCTAGTGTGAAGGAATTGTGACAGGAGACGAGAAAGAAAAGAGTGAGCTGTCCCCTCAAGTCACGGAGACAGAGACAAAAGAGGGGGTAGGACCAGTTGAGGCTAGAGGAGGCAAAGGGTTAAGTGTTGAAGGGGAGAAGGGGGCGGAACCAAGTAGGAGAAAGAACATAGAGATTTGTCTGGTGGAAGAGAGGGAGGAGGGAAAGAAGGAGAAGGAGCAGCTGTCAGTCTGGGAAGAGGAAGGAGAAGGAGACGGAGGGAAAAGTAGAGTGTTCACGGTACCCACGAAACTAGGTTGGGACAAGGATAAAGTGGAAAAGGAGAGAAAAGGAGAAGGGGATGTATAAGGTAAAGCGCGTGAACTACTAGAGCAGGGGTCGTCAACCCCTGGTCCGCGGCCCGTGCCGGTCCGTGGGCTTGCCGGAACTGGGCCGCGGATACGGATCTCCACACCTCCCCGCATGCACACGGGGGGGCATGTTGCGCTTGCGCGGGGGGGCGTGTTGTGCCTGCGGGGGCGTGTCACGCTCGTGCGCAGGCGCGACACACCCCGTGCGTGTGACACACGCCCCCCCGCGCATGGAGCTCGCTCCCCCCAGTTGGTCCATGGCCCCAAAAAGGTTGGGGATTGCTGTACTAGAGGACTTCCCAAACTTGAGAGTAGGAGGACTGTTGCCAGACCCATCAAAGTCGAGACAAGAGGAGACAAATCTTGATCCCTTAGAATGGACATTTGTGGTTTTCCCGCGGGGACAAGGTCCCTCGAAGAAGGTGATCAAGCCCTGAGTTATTCACAACAGTCCTTGCCCGGAGGGGGATTGGGCACGACACCCCTGCTGTGGAACTATTTGCGCGGTCCGGAGTGCTCCTTTGAGGAAGCCCAGTGACAGAGAGCGGTTTGGGCCAGTCCCACAATAAACCAAGGAGGACTAAATCAAGAGTTAACGTTCTCAAAAAGTGAGCAGTTACAGTGGACCCTCGACTTACAGACGGCTCGACTTGCAGACTTTTCGAGTTACAGACTTCTCTGGCCGCAAAATTTAGGTTCGACTTGCAGCCGGAGAATTGACCTACAGACCGGAAAATCAAACAAAATGGACCAAAAACGGCCGGTTACGGATTAATCGGTTTTCAATGCATTGTAGGTCAATGGAGCCTCGACCTACAGACTTTTCGACCTGCAGCCACCGTTCCAATACGGATTAATTCCGTAAGTCGAGGGTCCACTGTACAAGATGTTAATTTGTTGGAACCTGTAGAGGTAGTTGTTGATTCTCCTAATGTTAATGCCAATAAAAAGTTAAATGTTCATGAAGAGACTCTGTTGTCATTTCCCGTCAAAAAGGAGGAACTCCTGCAGATATTTAACAAACCCAATCACACCTAGTCACTTTGCGCTCTCTCTTTTTTCAGCTGAAACATTTATAGTTCTGAGAATGCTAAACGGGGTTTCCTTAGCTACCAAATTCCATGCAGAATGCATAAAACTCTGGAGATACTCACTGGGTGCAGATAGACTGAATCATACTTTTCTGATAAAGATTTCAGCTCAGCCTCACTCATCACTTCAGTTGATTTCATCAGTGTGAGAAACTCCTGACTGTGAAAAATATATACAATATATATCAGAAAAGCTAGACAATCAGATACGCCTTGATTTCTGCCTCTCTCTCAAAATATATGGCCCAGTCCTCACCCAAATCCAAGCCCTGCTTTCACCTGTGAGCCAACAGGATCTCTTCCTCAGAAGCTTCTCGGGTCTACAGGGAGAGAAAAGAATGTGAATAGCTGCAGAAGGAAATCAAAATTCTTAGCCCCACAGTATTATTTATTACATGTTATTTATCACCATCATAGAGCAACATAAATTGTCCCTTTCTCTTCCTATTTTATCCTAAGAGTGCTGTGAAGTAGGGCACCTTTTAAGCAAAGAGGGAGAGAGAGCCTGTCTGACTGAATGAGGGAGCTTTCTAAACCATGTTCTCCTCAGTGTGAAGTCAACACTCCCTAGTCTTAGCCCAACAACACTACGCCACATTGGCTCTTGATGCCAAAGCTGAGAATTAATGGCTAGAAACCCTACTGTGGATTTACAAATAAATAAATAAATGCATAAATTGACACTAGTGTTAAGTATAATGGCATAAATCATGGCAGTGAATTGCCACTAATTAATGAGTTGCTGCTTGCATTCCCAGTTGTGGGCCATGGCATGGCTTGGCACACAACTAGGAATGCGAATGGCAATATGTTAATTAGTGACAATTCACTGCTGCGATTTAAGGCATTAAACGTATGCTGGCATAAATCCACAACAGAAGTTTAGCCTATGCGTTAAAATTCATATTACTTTTTTTGTACTACAGCAACATTTTTTTCCATTTAACTTTGAAGGAATCCAGACCTAGGTTTTTATTGTATCACTCTTCTGCAATATTCAGAAAGGATTTATTCCAGTCAGCTTTAGTTCCTGCATCCAAACGTGCATAAACTTCACATCTCAATCATCCCTCTTCCTTTTACAGTTTTGTCATCTGCAATCCACGTATGGCTGCTACCTGCTATTTCTTGCAGAGAAGCTATGCCTTGAAGGACCCCACCTCTGTCCTCCCTTTGTTCAACTGCCCTGTCCTCATCTATGTTTTGGGCGGGGGAAGAAGATGTACCATCTTGCTAGACCTCTGATGGAAGGAGGAAGGTAAAAAAAGAAGCAGGCAAAATAACTTCTTATATTGAAGCACAGAGTGTGGAAAACATTTTTAGCTGGTTTTTTTTTTCGGTCTTATTTTACAGGTGGTTAAGCAAGAACAACTGGAGAAAACTATAGTGGGAAAGGAGAGAGTCTGATTATTAACAGCCATCCTTCTCACTGCCCAAAGGAAAAAGATACTTTAAAAATCCAAAAGCAATGCCACATAAAGGATTTTCTCAGGAGTCTATGAACACAGAAACTGTGCTTATTAATGGTAAATAAAGTGGAAAGGAGTACACATCTTTTGAATAATTTAATAACTCACACAAGCCTCTGTACAAGCAAACCTCCTAGATTGTGATACAACACCTATATGGATTCCTCCAGTGACGCTAACTCATTACGGTTTGGGTATAATGAATAAAACACATTATTTCAAAAGTATTTTTAAGAGACATTTGGTGCCATTAAATTAAAAAAAAAACAATGTTTTAAAATGTGTTTTTACAATATTCCCGACACACCATCCCCCCAAAAAAACAACTAACACCAATATGTTTATTTATTTATTACTTTAATTTATATACCACTCCCATTAGTGCCAAAGCACTACTGTTAAACATTTTTATCTAATATGTTAGACACTTTTAAAAAGTAACAATGAACAGTTCAAGTGTTGGCCATTTTCATTCACGTTCCCAAGCTCTGCTCAACCGCCAGACCCCCCCCCCCCCCGGCCACAAAGCCTCCGTCCATCCCTGTGTTTGCAGTGAGCCTTTGGAACCCCCCCCCCCCCCCCCTGCTCACCGGCACCGGGATGCAACGCTCCAGGAGTCCACACTGCAGCAGTTTCTCATGGACGGCCATCAGCCGCTCTGGGCACTCTGGAAAGCTGGAGAAAAGGGAACCCGTGGGCACGTGGGGGACAGATCAAAAGCACATTCATCCGGAGGAGGGGGTAAGGAGGTTGAGATGGTTTTCGGGAAACCAATGAACAGAGGAAGGGGAGCAATTCCCATCCTGAGGACCAGACAACATCCATCCCAAGCAAAATACACATGGACACAACCGACACTGCTTCAACCAAGGCAGGATCTGAGGGTCTGATTAGAGGCAGGTTGGTAATCTTTACAGGGACCCCACTCCTTTAATCTGACAGATTTAAGATTACAAGAAAACAAGTAGGTTCAGGTGAGAAGGCAGGGAAGAGAGTTGCAACGGGAACAGAACGGACTTTTAAAACACACATCAAAACTGCCATGATCGTGGACAAAGAAGCAGGATATAAACAGGAGGGGATGCAGGAAGAACTGGAATTGAATGGAGGGGAGCTGCAAGTCTTAGTCAGTGCCTGCCCTACCATTTGGCAGAGAGAAGCAGGTGCTCCAGGGGGCAATGGCAGGGCAGTGGCAGCCTCCTGAGTGTTTTTACCAGACTTTCCCATTTGTTCTCCCTGTCCGACTACAATGATTTGTGTGTTGAAGAAAATGGCCTTAGACCCCTCCTCCAAAAGCAAGCCTGTCATTTATTTTGGGAGGGGGGGGGGGCGCCTATTCTACCACAAGTGACAGAAATGTTATTCTTCTACTGGATGATATTCTCACTTTTGCTAGGTGTGGATATAAAGAGGTTTTTGTCTTTTTGTCTGATGCATTTTTCTCTAGACAAATCTATTTTCCTTTGAATTTTAATAAATGTACTTCCTTTGAAACACTGGGTGTACTGGTCATCCCATACAACTTAACTGGAAACTTGTACTTCGCCAGCCTTATGGCACATGGTCAGGTTTTGCCCAAGACTCAGGGGAACAGTGAAAGTTGTTGCCACCTCATCCCCTTCAACTCTAATGGATGCCCTGTGAGGTCTGGAAGTTCCCTGACCCAGATCCAGTTGACAGAAAGGTTGGCAATAAGAATATCCACCCTGCAGCTGCCTCTCTCTGCTGAGGCACAGAACTATGCTGTGCAGGCCTGGAATCTCCTGAGCTGACATGTAGAGAAGGGAGCTATGGCCTCATGTGCTGGGTGGGAATATGTTCAAACTGTTGAGAATCATATCTGGCCTTGGTTACTCTGCTCCAGCTTTGGTTATTCTTTTCTTGCCCCTCACCCACAGCTGGAATGGGGCTCCTGGTGCCATTCCCAAATGGTGGCCAATTTGGTGTTGGTAGTGGTGGCAATGAACAAAATTCACGAGCAGGGCCATTCTGTGTACTTTTTCCTCAAGAAGTTAAGTTCTGTTATGATCAAAAGGGGTTACTTCCAGGCAAGGATAGATACAGACCTAAAGCTGAAATGTATAAAAATTGCAAGCATTTCTCGACATTTCAGAAGCACTGTAATAGATCTATGAAGGCTGTTTCAGAAGGAGGACATTTCCAAAGGAGCAGAAGGCAAGGAGACAGGGGAGGGGGCAGCGTATGTCTCGATATTCAGACCAGTAGGAGGAATCAAAACAAGGAAGAGAAAAGGGATAGTCATCACCGAAAGAAAAGTGTATGGTGGGATTGTGTGGAGACTACACTGGAAGAGTGAGCCAAGTGGGATAAATTAAAACAAAACAACAACCATAGATTTACAGGCAGTACAAGGGGGTATAAGATCAGGATTATATATTTACCCACATCCAAACCAAGGGTACTTTTCCCCCTCTGCCAGGAAAAAAATAATCAATGGTTTTGGGATTAGGAAACATACAACAGACCTTTATGCTACCTACAGCAGAGTGCATAATGGGAAATGACGTTCAGCAGGGCCTATGGATTACAATTAGCATGTGCATCTTCCAAACAATGACTTTCCCCCCACTTCCCCATTCCATTCTCTTTACAGCATTCAAACACTGAGAGAAGCAATTGCAGCAAGGTCAACACTAAACTAGGAGCCAACAGAGATGGGTCTAAAAACTGGAGAGGACAGTGTGAAAGAGCCATCACAAGCTTAGCACCTCAGGCATGCAATTGTCCATCCACGCCTGAGGTTCTCCTGTTGGGCGGGATGCTTGGTACACGTCTCCAGTGTAAGACAACAGCTCAATGAGATGATTAGACCATACTTGTTGTCATCACCAATCTACTTTCCCCAATGGCAGTTTTTCAACTTAAAAAAAAAAAAGAAGCCTCAACTCAAACAAGGGGCCATATGGATTTTTAAAAACACAAATATACAAGCAACCTTTTGACTCCATCTTAAGCACAAGGTGTATTAGTGCAAATCATACCATTTGAAAGGACCTCAAAGAACATTAGAACCTCCCTTGCTGAGGCAGGTAATCCTATACAGGAATCTCTATTATGAGTGAGTCCTGCAGATTTCAGTGGGCATTGTTTCCAGGTGAGCGCAGGTAGGACTTTAACTTAGGCCAGTGTGTGAACAGAAAGCAAGAATGTATTTCATTCAATTGGGGGGGGGGGGGGGAGGATCGCCCAAACAGAAAAAGCCTAAATCGCTTCCAGTGTCAACGGGGCATTCTATCCAATGGTCAAGCCAGCTCAGCAGTACCTCTCATCCCATGTGCAATGAAACTGTGTCATCCGCTCATCCCAAACCAGGCCTGTTCCCACTGGTGCTGTGCATTCTGTGGTAAGGTCCTGGTTAGGAAGAACAAACATGAACAGGAGGTGTTAAGCAGGAAAAGAATCTGTTTTAGCCCAAACCTTCCTCCTCTAACATTGGCTTCACTGTCTTCCACAGGGGACCATATTTATTTCCCCAAAATGCAGATATAAATATTTTACATGGTGCCAACAATCATATACACTAACAGCACTGTCCTCTGAGTGTCTATGTGCAGCAAAAAAGCATAGTTCATCAGCAGGATTAGACCGGCGCCAAGATTTGCTGAATAATAGAGAAACTATGAGGTGGAGGGGAGGGACCACCAAAGTACAAGAGGCATGGAAAGGATCCCCAAACCATCAAGTGAAGATTGAAAGTATCGGTGGCCATAGAATGTTGACTGATTGGACAGAAAGCTACAAGGAGGGGAGAATGGCATATCCTGAGACAGGGCGTAGCTGCTGGCTTGTGGGCTGTAATTCTGAAGAGAAGCACTTCATGTAACAGTATTTTCTTTTGAAGTTCCATTACACAAAGGCATTTCTGTACACTTATCCTGTGCACATACAGATTCTGTTTTCATCTTAACTGAGCAAAAATGGTTTCCACCACCTACCTTGACAATGCCATCCCCCAAATGGCTGGAGGCTTTTGAAAGTGCCACATATATTGCTACTCTCCTACCATTAATAAAACCTACTTGCCATTAGAAATATTACATTTTCAGACTATACTTACTAAGTGTGTGATCAGATGGCTGCAAAAGGAGGCATCTGATCACACTGGAAAGGGTTGCTTTAAGGGGAATGATCTCCCTTAAAGTGACCTTTCCACCCTACCCAGCCCCCAAAAGTAGCAGCTCTCCAGCTGGACCCAAAAGGTTCAGCTTGGGCATGGATTGCAGCCATGCTAGAACACAATGCCCTGTGTTTCATGTGATCACCGGGAAACAGATCACACCAGATCACTCCACAAGAGGTCCAAAATGTGATCTATTTGCCTGTGTGATCACACCTTGACTATTTAGTCAGGCTGACTAGGAGAATAACACAAAGTGTTTGGCGATTCGCAGGCCAAAAAGTGTGGGGGTGCGTTCCCAAGGTTGCTAAGCCACATGGGTGTTCTAGTGAGAGAAAACTCTCCTAGCATCCTGTGGCTGCTTCTGAGGGGAGGAGCTGCCACCATTCTTCCTCTTTCTCATTATCATAGAGAGCTTGCCATAGAGGCCTTTCCTTAGGCCAATCAGAGGGCTTGATTAATTGCCTTTCCCCAGACCAATCCTAATAACATGATGTAACCATTGTCCTATCTGAACCCTGTCTACTGTCTGTAATGCCGTCACTACCTGTGACCTTGTAATGTTAATAAAAGGACAGTCTCCTGGGGGCAGGGCAGAATTCACTGGGAACCCATTCTGTGTTATTCTGCCTCTTCTACTAGTCGCCCACCAGGAGTACTGCTGGCAGACATCCATCTGTGTGTGTGGCTGACTTCCTTAATCTATTGCTAAGAGACTCTTTGCTATCTTATTATCTGGTGATCACCACAAAGCCCATCAGCCTGCTCATTGCCTGAACCCAACAAAAAAGCAACTTTTCTAGCCTTGGCATTCCACTCACTTCACTGGAAAACACAGAAGCGTCCACGTCCACCCTCCCCTCTCTTATGCCCCATTGAAAAGCCTGCCACTGCTTTCCCAGTCCAGAGTCGAAGCGTTCTGGCTTTCAGCTCACCAAACGCTGCATGCCCGAGAGCAGTTCCTCTGCATCTTTGTTCAGCCGCTTGGCCCGTCCTTTCCGCTTGGCCTCTGGCAATCCACCTTTTCTGTTAGCTTTTTTCTGCAGAAGGCAAGAAAGAGCAGAGGATGTCCACTCTATACAAGTCCAGCCGACAGACACCCCGATCCTTTTCTTTCTTCTGTGGGCTAGGGAGGACAGGGGAGTATTTCACCCACCCTGCTTTACAAGGAACTAAGCACGGTCCTTCACTCTTGCTACTACAATAATGGATTACATTACCAGTGGTGCCTGAGTCTTCAGAGACAGCAAAGACGGAGGATCTAAAACAGCGGCATCTCCTAAATCTGAAGCCATTATGGGGGCACCGGTTGCCCCCTTCCCCAACTCCAGTTCTGCAGAACAGTAGGAGAAAAATATCTCATGTTTATCACAAGATTCTGAAGCTGACAAAGATGTTCGATTGCTTGTATGAAGCTCAGGAAAAATCAGGACAAGGTTTGTATAGTGGAAACAATACAAATGCAGGAACAAGTGGTACCTTTAATCGACCATGAAGAATAAAAAACAACAAGTAAACAGTGAGCTTTCAATGATAATTCATCTTCTTCAAGGCTGTGCATCAAGTTCTTGTGGGTAGTTCCAAACTTATATGTTGTTATTAACGTGAATTTGGGACATTAATGATAGCATATAAGGTTGGAACTACCCACAAGAACTTGACGCACAGTCTTGAAGAAGATGATTTATTGTTGAAAGGCCGCTGTTTGTTTTTTGTTTTATATTCTTAATGGTCAATTAAATGTATCATCTGTTCCTGCATTTGCATTGTATGAAGCTGACATTTTAAATTCAAACACTCAACTGCCCTCATATCAGGGACAACTGATAGAGAAATGGGGATCCAGGTTCAAGTCCTCACCCCGCCATGGAATTCACTGGGTAACCTTTGACCCTTGTCTCATCTACCCCACAGTGTTGTTGTGAAGATAGTGGTAAGGAGGAGAGCCATGCATGGTTCCTTGGGATCACGGAAGGAAAGAGGGTGACACTGTAAACCATTAAAACACAAAATAAAAAGAGATTGCATGTGCTAAGAGAGTATCAAGAGCACATTCGTGATCTCTCTCTCCCAGAGAGAAATAACCCAATATCAGTTTTAAGATTATCATGGCATCAAGGCCCGAAGGAGAGGAATTTCTTTCATGGAATTAGTCTGTCATTTCTTATTATCTGGGGCCTCTTTAACGGCACTTGCTAAGGTAAGTGTCAGGATAGAAAATGCCTTAGAGTTTTAGTTAATAAAGGAAATAATGCAATAGGACTGATTGGAGGGAGGCACATCCCACAAAGAAATTAGAATGCTAGCTAATATGAACAGAGCCAAGGGGGGAAGAGACTGAAGGAATAATGCTGGCAGTTATTAATCAGAAGGAAATGCACACATATCCATTCATAAGGTACATAAAGAGCCCAATTGCCAAATCCAGGACTCATTATTTGAAAGAGTACCCTGTGACCAAACTAACTCCCACCAGGCGCTTGAAGCAGTTTATAACATTAGAAAAAACCCTAATTTGGCATTGTCATGGTTGAGATTACGTGGATTTAAAGCATGTATGAAGATGGGATATGTAGTTGTGAACAATGTAAAATGGAATCCATATTGGTTCTATGGAAGAATGATTTTGTATGATGGGAATGTTGTCCAGGAGGACTGTGAGAATGTTTTTCCTTTAGCCAGTTCTCCCAGGACCAGATAAGAAGACCAGACACTTGTTATGGCGGAGAAGAGAATAGACGAGGCAAACAACACCTGCTTTCTCACGAGAAGAAGAGGAGGAGAATACTTCTACCACCTTACACCGTGATTGGATGACAGCGTGGGAAGACGAAGAAAGACAGGAGGAGCCAAGAAGAGAGAAAAAGGAACTTTTGCCATGTGCAGTGTTCCATCTTGTTCCTATTTTCCTTTAGGACGGAACCATAGATTTTTCTAGGTCTTTTTGCCTGCTACCCCGTGCAGGGAAAGGACTGGGAAAGATGTAGGGAGAGGAGGATAAGAAGAAAGGGGGGCTTTAAGCCTTTTACCTATCCTAAGGAAGCTTTTAGAGATTCATCCCTTAACATGCTGGCTTTTCAATTTTCGTTGTACAATCTGAATGATACAATTTGACACAGGCAGCAATGCTATATGGTCTTAGGCTCAGGAGCAAACTTAATTGGAAACTATGAGACTTATTTCTTAATCGAAATGGGTAGAAGAAGGCACTACAAATACAATGCAGCACCTTCTCTGACAATCACATGACATAGTTTCAGATTTTTAAAAAAATTAAAAACCACCACTCCTAAGTACCCAGGGTCTGTGGAAGGAAACAGCAGACAAATGACACAAAATATGCATCCAGAATCATAACTATTATGAGGGCTAGAAGTCTGAAGTGCAATCCAGTTCCCGACACAGCTATAATGAACATTCCAAATCTCAGAACAAACAGATTTAGTGCAACAGGTTTTTTTTTGACACATGCACACCAACAGACAAAAGATTCTAAATGTGTTTTGAGTTGCAGGTTTAATCAGACAGAGCCTCTTACCAACATTTAGCAGTGGTTCTATGAAAGCTGTGGTTTTCCTTCCACTACCAGCTTCCTCTGGCTTGAATATTCACACTTATCCTCCCTTGTAATAGCCAAAAGGGACTCTCTCTCTCTTACAAGCATTGTCTTTGTTGCGTGCTGCCAATTTTTGCCTTCTCCATACATTCATCTCCGCTTTTCTCCAACCAGTAACGCAGGCTGCAATCCTCTGCCTCCTTACCAGAGAGTCAGCCCCGTTAAGCTCACTGGCATTGGCTTCCAAGTAGACGCGCCTAGGGCTGCACGGCCAACATTTGCACCTTCTTGGGTGACAGGGCACTGCTTCTGTGTGGACTCTCATCCCACCCCCACCCCCACCCCCGGAGAACCCTTTGGATCGTCCGATGTTTCCAGAAACGAGGCGACCTTGCAAAACTCATCAGCTGTGACAAAGCAATCAGGAAACGTCCCACCCACCCCCCGACGAATGAGGTGTCAAGGAGCCCCCAAGTTCCTCTGCCTCGCTCTCCCTTTCACTGCCGGGGTATCAAAGCCGCCGCCCTCACCCACCTATTGCCCAGACCAGGACCTGAAGATCCCATTACAGTCCCCACCCAGCTCAGGTTCAAAGGAACCCAAGCCAGAAACGACAGACCCCTGGTTGAAGACGCAGCTGAACACGCTTCACTCACCCCCTCCAGCACCAGCTGCGGATATCTGCCAAAGGAAGGCGGGATGGAATCGGAGGAGAGCAAGGACCTGGAGGTTGCTACTACGGTCAATCAGTAACTCGGGGTGCAAACCGCACCCTTTCTTCTCCCCCAGCTACATATGGGGGCGTGTCTCCTGCCTTACCTGAAACCCGGACTTACCCAACAGCTCCCCCTCCGACTCTCAGACCCTTGGTTTCTCCCAGGGCGCCGCCTGATGCTGTCACTGCGGCTGCTCTCCGATGGAAACCATTCGCCGCACACGGGAGAAAGTGGGCGGTGTCATCCCGTGCAGGGGCGGAGTCGGCGGGACCTGACTCTTGGGCGGGGCTTTCCTAGGGAGACAGACAGAAAGCGGTCAGTGTGGAAAAGGAGGAGGAGGACTTGGACGAGACCATTTACCCCTACAGGGGGGGAAGGAATGCATTTCCAGGAGGTGGTTCTGATCCGTAGCATTTATTCTCGGTGTGTCGGATTTGCTGAAATTATAAGCATAGATTCCAGCTTGTTTCAACCTGTCTGTTCAAATTACTGCTAATGCGGAACTGCATAAGTCTTCTGAGAATAAACTCAGAGTAGGGCTTTGGAAACTCGCTTTTTGGGGAGGGGGAAATGGAAAAACAGTGAGTAGGATAGTAGGTTGGCCGTCTTGATTTGATGATGCGGTGGTGATCATCAGGGACAGCTTGCTCCAAAGACCTTGTGGGGGGGGGGGTTAGTAGCAGCCTTTCCATTTTAATTTCCCACAATGCCCCACAGTGATGCTGTGCTTAGGCATTGTGGGAAATTAAAATCACACTCAAATTTAGCGACTTGGAGGGTACAGCTAAGAAACATCCATCATGGGGGCAAGGGGAGAGTGTCAGTAGCCAACCTGGTTGGTTACTCCTCAAAATACTTCTGCTGGCACATTGTGTAATTGGTCATGCCAGGGACGTGTGGCCGATCGTGCAATTCCATTGTTGCCAGGTGTAATTTGTGGCACATTTATACTGGTGTAACAATGTTGCACTAACATGAACAGGACACTGGCCAGTGTTGGCAAGATACTGGATGAGGCGGGCTAATGATCCCACATAGTATAAGGCAGCCTTCTGTAATTCTCTTCATTCTCACACAAAGGTAGGAAAAGTTACATTTCTAGACCATACTAATTTCCTCCCAGAATCCACTACTCTGCAGTGTTCATAGTGGCTTTCCATACAGCTAAGGTCATATACAAGTACTGTAGACCAAGTTCCTGTGGCAGAAAGCAGGGAATTGAAACCAATTTTATTGGAACATCTGACACAGCTAATCTATCTGTGATCCTAAACCTTCTGACCTATCAAGCACATTAACTTTATGTCCTTTCTTATTAGCCCTGTAGGGGTCTGCCACAATGCAGTGAAATCCATGACTGGGCTTGGAGCCCAAGAGGAGGGGAGGAAGGGCAGCCAATCCTTTCTCTTCCTGTCTTCTGCAGCCTTTGAAACCTTGTTCCCAGTACCCGTGCCAACCATTTAGCTAAGAGGGCTGGGGACTGCGTGGGGAGCAATGATCTCATTGTGCTGGCCTCCAAGAGATACAACTTGATGGGCCAGATAAAGTCCCCACTGCGTCCTTTGATGGCTTTACAGAAGGATGTGGGAAAAGGAGAGGGAGAGATGCCGGGTGATACAGCCCCCGCCATCTCTACATCAAGAAAGTCCAAAACAGGGGCCACCCCAGGAGGGATTCTCCTCTATTCTGCTAACAGCTCTGGGAAAGAAATAACACTGTGTGTGACAAGGCGAGGGCATGTTGAGAATCAAGACAGGGCAGCTGTATCTCCCCCCCCCCCCCTTGCCAATTGGGTAGATGACGTTCTTTTTTATAAGGAGCTATGTGACAACGAGATGGCAAAAGCACTCGCGTAGAATATCTCTACCACTTTTAGCTGCCCTCTCTCATATCTCCTTTGGTTCTCTTAATATCTGGAACTCTGTCTCAAAATACCCATAGGGTACTAACACATTCTCTGTCTTCTTTGAACAGCTTCATGAATTTCCCCTCAGGCTGAAAAAAGGCTTAAGAACCTATAACTGCATTATGTGCATCTATCCTCTGCTATCTACATATCTTCCTTGCTTCCCATCTGCTTCTGCCTCCACTCTCAAAAGTGTGAATTGTAAGATTCCTGGGCCAGGGACCTGACCTTTTTGCTTATGTTATCCTATAAAATACCACATACAATTGATAGTGTAATTAATAGAAGAATTATGATGGTGGTGGTAGTGGTTCAAACCTCTGGGAGCTGATGGTTGTGATGGTCCAAATTTCTGAGAGCTTTTAAGTACTCATACTTCATTTGGATCATTTGACTTCTGCAGCAGTATGCAAAAGCTTGCAAAAATTTATGTTTTGCTTTAAAAAAGTCTTAGAGTTACTACTGGACTAAACTTTTAATGTGTATAATTAAAGTTTAATCACCCCCTTTTCTTTCTTTTGTTTTTTCCCTTTCAGCTTGGAAGGACACCACATTTGTATGACAATCAACTGTTTTTCTTGGGGAAATTGTTAGGAAAACAGCACTGTGGATCACGTTAGCCATGAGGCCAGCTTCCCATCCATTGTCAATGCAAAGTGCTCCCTTCTCAAGTTTCTCAGGGGTTTGTAACTTGTACATGGCATACTGTTTCCCCTAAATGTTAAAAATACTTGTGTGTTTTTGCCATGATAGAGGCATTGTTTCTATAGTTGATCAGTAGTTAAACAGCACACTTTAATTTGTGAGTGCACTCAGTCAGTACATGATCAGAGAGCTATTTCTTATCACGAAATCACAGAGCTATGTCATTTCACATTTGAGATACATTCTCAGTCTTAATCCTCACCACACCATGAAATGTGCAGAATAAACCAATGTTATGGTGCGTATCTAGCAGTTTCTCAGTAGATCACAACCACCCATAAAGTTGCATTTCTGTTAACAGGTATGGTCAACAGATTTGACATGCTGTTTTCATAATTAAAGGACACACTGAGATCTAGGACATTCAACAGCTGAAGCCTGGATGCCCCCACAATTCTATCTCTGCTGTAACAGCACATTACTGGGCATTGCTTATAAATTGCTGGCATTATCTACATTTTGATTTAGACCGACGTGCATTTTGCCGCACAAACAAAGCCTAGTCTGCCAGCTGTGAATTGTGTTCTACCTGGTATGTGGCAAGCATGCCCGGATTTACAATCCAGGAATAAAACCATGCTTGTCGAGCTCAGGTGGGGTACATCCAGACTGGAGGGATGCAGCTGTATAATCTATTGTAGGTGAGCACATTTTTATCCCAATTACCATAAAGAAATACTCTCAGCTACTGGAAAACTGTCCATCAAAAGGTGTTCCTAGTGGAGGTAAGATAAATTGTGCAGCAGTGCCATCTGGACAGCTCCTGTTGACTTCAGTGAGGTGTGTACAGGAAAATTTCCATTTGGATTAGGTCTTGTGTTAATTAGCATGCTTCGGGGAGTATTGTGGCCATAGGTACCAAAATGCTGTAGATACCAGAATTTGGGAGCCCATCATCAGCCTGGTCTCAAACTCAGAAGCTGGGAATCAGTACTACCAACTAAGGAGGCATCAAACCTGAGACTCCCAAGTCCAAGATAATGGAAACTCCCAAGCTCTAAAGACCAGAGACCCTTGACCCAGGTCAAATGTTGACAGGCTATGAGCCTACATCCCGCATAAGAACAGCACACCCCTTTGTGTGAGCCCCACAATCTGTGCCACTGCCCCACAGGAGGAGAAGCATAGGGCTACTAGGTATAAAAGTGAAACTCTGATCCTTAAAGGCAAAGTGGGGGAGGCAAATGTGGCCTTCCAGATATTCTTGGCCTACAACTCCCAAAAGCCCTTCCCACTGCTGAGAGCGCTTATCTAAAAACCTCTGATGGCCCACTGTTGCCCACCCCGGCTTGAAGGCTCCTCACTATGTAGAAAGAAAAAGAGCTTAGAGGATCCTGTCTGGCCTGAGTGGACTATAACTCATCTGTTGAGGCACCTTCAGGGCAGGTTGCTTATTTGGAGCTCCTTTGGGTGTTGCTATGTCTAGCCTACCTTGTGTGATCCTGCCACAGGCTCATACCAACATCAAGATGGTCCTGCCTTTATTATCCCAGAATGATCCCCTCCTGATACTTCCTTTAAATTAGAGCTCAAGAATTTTAGGTGTCTCAGGTGTCTTGGATTACAGATCTCACAATCCCATGATGCTGTGCTGCTGGGGGTTCTGGGAGCTTCTTCCCCTAGACTTAAACTACACAGGTACTAATTACATAAATTACTTCAGAAGGTCTATGGAAAAAGCGAATATCCCATGGGGAACCAAGAGATGCCATAATTGGGACCTGGAAAAAATGAAACTCATCTTCACCCCTCTGTTACAAACACAAAATAGTATATATTTGCTTTTCAACAGTCTCAAAACAAGTTTCATCCCCAAACAGAAGGGAATTTGTGGAAGCTCAGCAGCAAATTTACAAAGCTTGCAAAGAGATCATTGTAAACTGGATATATCCTATAGTACTTCTGATCAAAAACAAAATGTGTCATCTGTTCTCTGCTCTCCTATTGTTGCACTTTGAAGGTGAAGGTCTCAGCTGAAGGGGAGAATGTGGGACGTGTGTGAGGGAGAATTTAGGTTTGGGGCAGGTGCATTTGGAGGCCATTGTCAGGGAAAAACAAGCACATGGATAAGAGCAGGGGAAGAAATAAATTATTCTGTGCCTGTTCTTGGTTGAATTGACAGATATTGCTATAGAAAGTAAGTAGGCAGAAGTTGGAGTACAGTCCACTGTCAGATGCTTGTACTGTCTGAAGTTTGCTGATTATGGGGTCCTTAGATTCTTGAAAATAATGCAAGATGAGAAGCTGTTTGGTCTGTCAGCAAAGCACCTCTGAAGCAACAAGGTATGAACCTGGAATCTCCCTAGGAGATGACCTGTGGAGAAAGGTGGGCTACAAATGGAATAAGTAATGATACAGAATAGTTGTGCCTTAACATGTTAAGAGATCCTCAACAGTTATATATCCATGCTTTTTACGTTTAAAATTTCTTTCTTTTTCTTTCTTTCTTTCTTTCTTTCTTTCTTTCTTTCTTTCTTTCTTTCGTAGGCATGCAACATAAGAGTCAGTCCATTCCCTCATATATGTACAGATTGTCCTCGTCAAAAACTAAAAGTATAATGGGCTGTACTTTGAATCACTAAAGGGGAAGCAACGTTGACTCTGCTAAGATGTGGACAAAGAACTCTTTAACTCATTTGTCTTTGGTGTGAACTGTGTGGCACAGCTCTCATGATACTTTGGCCCTCAGCCACTCACTTCCTATATATACAGGCAGAAGAGGCAAGTGATAATGATGTTCCTGGACTCAACCATCTGAGGCTTTGGATGTGGGGTGGGGCACTTGCCAGATTACTCACTGAAGCAAAGGGCACACTGCATACAGAAAAGTTCATGTGTGTTGTTCTTATCAGGAAGAATGGCTTGGTTCAGTCTCCCTTGTGTCCCCCACGCCACCCAACATGCTAGCCTATGTATTTATTGGGAAAGGACTCCGGTGTGTGGTTCTCTCACTTAGCAAACCAAGCAGGTAAAGCACAGGACAAGAGCTTTACCACTTAATAGAGAGGATGACCTCCAGAGTCCCTTCCCACTCAGCAAGACTAAAATGGGGATTCAGGTTGGGGCAGCTACTAGCTGGGAGATTCTGTGAGCTGTGAGATGGACCAATTCACCATCAAGGGATGGGGCGAGTCCCAAGAAGTAACTTTTTCAAGCCCTAGTTTGGGAAGAAGGCACTGGTCCTTACAAAATGTCTCCCTTGGGTTAAAAATAGTTGGTCAACTGCTCTTTGGTTAATAATCTTCAGAGAGAGAAGGACATACCTTTCCTTTGTCAGCCTAGCTAAATATAAGCTAAACAGTTTGTAAGTGGAGGGGGGGATGGACTGGCATATTGCAGATTACAGAGAGTTGTTTTGCACTCTGAAAAGATCTAACCAGACCTTTGACTGCTGAGCTGCTTTCCTGAAGACCTGATGTGAGAGAAGAAGATTCTCACTATCCTTTGTTGTGTTCATGCTGTTTGCCTCCAATTTTGTTCAACTGCATAGTTGTACACACAAATATTACAAAGTGTGTTCATTTCCTGTGATCTCCCAATCAAGCCTCAAACAAAAAAGGCTTTTTATCCGTGGAATTTCTTGCCCCATGGGGTATAGGCAAATGAGAGTCAGCAGCCAAGATCCCTAAATGGAGGACTCTTCCCAAAGCTCTGTGACTTTTTGCTATGGAGAGAGATGTAAAGAACACCCTGCCGGTGTCTTGGTTTGTCTAGGAGAAAGCAACTGAGATACGTGGTGGTGGTGGTAGGAGTCTCTGGAAGTGGAACTATAGGGGGAGGGTCCCCTGGGAACCTCCTGGGGGCTAGATTGAATCTTCGGGCCATTCCTCCCTCTGTCCAGCATTTGAAATGTTCAATTGGCAGGTGGAGGAGTTAGGACAGGGCCTGGCAGCATGGTGGTTGCTGAATGACTGACTGGAAAAAGAACTATCAGCATATCATGGGCATGGCAAGTGGGATTAATGGAAACCAGTCCCTTTTTTTTCTTTTTTTCTTTTTTGCTTTTGAGAACCCTCAGGATAGGAGATATATATGGAAGCCCAGTCCTTCCAGCCAGACGCTAGCTTTGTAGGGACAGCATTTATACCTCTACCCCAAAGGATTCAAACGCACAGTTCCCAAATCCAAAATGCTATCTAAGATGGGAACATGTATCTCATTATTGCCAGATCATAGTGCCCTGCCTTTGTTTTGGTCTGTCACCTCATGGGGCTCACATTGCAAGCAGTGAAAACAGCTGCTCTGAAAGCTTATAATAAGGAGATGCTTCTTCTTTGGTTATATCCTAGAAACTCTGTCCGTTAATGTGTGGGTGATGAATGACAAGTCACTTTATCCCAAAGCAGAGACAACTCCAGGGGAGCCATGTGGGACAGGAGAAGCCTGTGAAGAGAAGCCTGGTGGAGGAGACCCCAGAAGATGTGGATTGGGTCCAAAAGGGAGCAAGTGTCCTGGCAGCATCATGGGGCTGAGAGTGTAGAGGGCAGCAGCTTCATCCCCCATCATAGGAGTTGGTATCATCTCCAAGGAGGTGGTGGGAGCTATTGCAAGTTCCCCAGAATTTCCTTTACGCTTTTTGGATTTGGCAGAGGAGGCCTTGCGGTTTCGTGTCTGGATCCCATCCTTGCGCATTGCCAAGGGACGATTCACCTAGAAGGCAGCAATGGGAAAAGTAGAAAGGTGAAACTGATGGTGACCAAGAATCACAAAATCATGAGGAAGCCATAGAAAAGATTCTAAACACCCACTACCCACTTGAAAGCTGCCATTTGCAAAGCAAAAGCATAGTGTACATGTGGGTGAGGAATTGTTGGCCCTGCAGATACTTCAGCCTGAAGCTTGCACAATCCTTTACCAATGGGCATGCAGAATGAGGTTTCTGGATATTGTTGGCCAAAACATCTGGAAAACAAAATGTCCCCACCAGTGGTAGAGGTCTACAGAAGGTGGAGGTCAATCCCAGTTATACAGGAAAACAGGATGATTGATGGGGAGGCCAGAAATCCTTGGTCATGTAAATGTCTTGGACAGCAAGCCTCTCAGAGGGGGAATAAAACAGTAGCTTAGCATCTCAGCTCAAGTCTAGAGGATAAAGGAATGGAAGACATTGTCGCATATCACACCAAGCCTTTGTTCTTCCTAAGTTAGCCCTGACCCAAGGGCAAGCAACAGGCAAACCACTTGGGGCATGCAATCCCTTTTATTTTGTGAATCCTCTCCAGTGAAAAATTATTTTTGTTCCAGAAAAGAGAATTTTCACTCCTGGAAACCTCCATGAACCGCAGCTCTCTTCTAAACCAAGGCACAGGGCCCTATGGGCCTTTTCCAGGTTTTCTGGAACTAGGAAGGGACTTCTGGTCACATCCAGGTTGGGGGAGAGGGGATGTTAAAACTATTTTTTCGGGTGGGTTCTCCCAGTGGCAGTTCCATGGCAGGCAGGAGGAACTGGCTCTTCAGGTCTGGGACATCAGTCTTTCCTCAACTTACTAGATAGTGCCTACAACTGAACCTGCAGCTTTCTGAAAGCAAAGTATGTATTCTACCAATGGGTCCCTCTGTGGAGCCTTTGTTCACAGGACAGGTCCATTATACAGAGAAGGAAGTACATAAAAAATTAAAAAGAAACAGTGGTGCTTTTAGATGAGAATTTTGTCATAGAAGCACGCTGCCACATTCACAGAATTGTGAGAGGGAGTCCCTGCAATGTCACCTTCTACTTGCAACCACCCCAAGTTTTTCTAGTGGTGCTCCATCTTTCTTCATACCCTACTGAAAATCAGCACCGTGTAATTCGTTTGAGAAACAGTGGCTGTCAAGACCCCCCACCAAAAAGGCGTACAGTATATGAGACAATGGCAAGGAAGCCTTTAGCCCACTTGCTCCTTTCTCTAACATCTTACAGAACCTAATTTCCTGCAAACATACAGACACACCCACCCTCTGTTCCATTCACTCACTCATGAACGCACACACCCCTCCCAGTGCCTCCACTTACATTGTGCAGCTTGAAGTAGAGACCACAGGCATTACATACAGGCTCTCCATTCACATTGCGGCGCCAAAGAGTGGTGGTTGTCGTTTGGCAGTTGCTGCACTGGGTTCCGGCTCGCTTGCTGACAATCTGCGTTATTGAATAATAATGATACTAAAATCTACAAACCAATTATTTCTGCATTCACATGACAAGGGGCAGAAAGGGAAATATAGTTATGGGGTCCCAAGGTCACTAATGTTGTCATGTGGCTTGGGATTGCACTCCTTCAGAGACCCATGTGCCAGAACCATCCTAGGTCTAGATATTCCTGTTGACAACGTTAAAAGCACAAAGTATTTTCCCTTTCTGGTCTAGTTCATCTTCATCATTATCCTGTATAAAAGACCACAGACTGGGAAAACTGAGTGTTCTGAGAGACTTGTCCAAACCAATCAGTGATTTTATTATGAAGCTAAATGATCAAATGCAGGAGCCTGAACCCTGAAGGGTTCGGTTTCCCCAAAAGGTGTTAAGCACAGCAAGTGTTCAAAAAGAGGGGATTTTGCTCTCATCTCATGACAGATAGCACAAGAAGCAACCACAGAAACAGGTGGCAACCAGCCACATCTTGCTAGGCAATTTTAAAAGCACAATTGGAGAATAAACAAATATTTGTGGGATGATCATTAGTTTCAGAATAGAACCAGGAGCTGATAATTTCACAGATCCAACAGGAATCATTGTCATGGATGACCTGCTCATATATGCTGTATCAATGGAAAATCATGACAAAATGCTAGCTGTAACCCTGGATTGAATCTATGCATCTGCAGCCCCAGGCTTGACAAGGAGAAGTACACTTCTTTTGTTGTTGCTGCTGCTGCCGAGATCAAAGTAAAGTTCTAGGGATAAGCAGTAACATAGTGGGAATGGGGTGGGTGGGAAAAGTGCCACTGGAAAGCAGAAGACACTGGTTAAACTTACAGAACAGAGATACTTTCTGAGACTGGTGAGCTATGCTAGTCAGCTTTCTCCAATTTGGTTCACTCCTGACCTTTGGATCTTCAGCCTCCATTAATCCTAACTAGCATGGCCGTTGCTCAAGAATGCTAGGTGTTGTGGTCCAAAATATCTGGAAGGCATCAGGCTCAGGAAACCTGAGCAAAAACCCTATTTGTGAAACATCTCGGTAGAACCACTAAATCTACTACTGAAACCCACAAGTTCCTGATTTTGGGGATCAGATCAAGTTCGAGAGACCAATTTCTCAAGATCAAAGGATCCTCAATGTGATCTCCTAGGCCCCACTTTTGCAGTTTTATGATGCCTAAGCCTGCAATGGTGAGTACTTACACAGCAGCCATGGACTGCTAAAACACCTGCATGTTTGGCACCTGCATTCTGTTCTAAGACTCCACTAAAGCAGAAAGAAGCTATATAAAAATAGGAAAGTAATGGCTTGCTAGTACTGGGTATGTGAAATTTTTTACAGGTTCCTTTGTGGTCTCCTTTATGTCAGAATGCTCACAGACCACAAAGGGTGGGGAGAGCATTTGACTTTCTAGATATTTTGGCCTACAACTTCCTTCAGCTTCACCAAGCATGATGAACAGTAAGGGACTGTGGCTCACTGGTTTATTATCACTTCTTCAAACAGGAGAAAGGTATGTGGATAGTTTAATTACGCAGTTTAGTCACTAGGTGGTGCTGGCATTAATTGTCTCTCGGTGTAGTCAGGAACTTCTTGTTGTGTTTTGTTTCTGTTGGAGGCAATAAAGTTCTTGTCTACCTTCTGAACTCTTATGACCTTGAAAGCTTACATGGCAGTAGTAGGTTCAAGTTTGCTGCTTTGGTAGACCCTCTTCTACAAGATATTCAGGCATAATAGATTGCATTTCTTCTGCCCTCATTGCCATTTTCCAATGTCCCTCAAGAAGGTATTAGTTACAAGTTACTTACAATTCCCTTTTCCAACAGCAAAAATATATATTTACATAATACATTACAATTGTAACTTAATGGCCCAAATCCTATTCATTTTGAGGTGCAGTGCAATGTTACACCTGTGTAAATATGCTGGGCATTCTTCCCCAAAGACAACATATGTTAATTGTGCAACCAGTTGCATAGTTCCTGTTTGACCAATTGCACAATACCCTGGTGGAAGTGCTTCGTAAATAGCACTGCCGCCTGGGCACAATTGCATCTACCATGGGTGAAGTTATGCCCGAGTAGCTATTCAACAGGATTTCGGTCACTGACTCATAACGTCACTTCTTTTGTGGTGTAATTAAAATTTTCAGTCTTCTGTTATGGTAACAGGGATGTGTCTCACTAAAGAAGAGAAGAAGACTACCTCATGGTTCAAGGGCTGATTTCTGCGGTGCCTTATGCTCTGTTGTGGGTGCTAAGGCAATGCTGCAGTGGATGCAAGGAGAATATAATCTGTACTAAAGCACTGGTGGGCAGCATTTAGACAGTTTTTCCAAAACGTAACACATACACATTAAAAAAACCTATTTTAATTACTTATCAGAAACATTAAAGAGTTAATTTTAAGAGCTACAACTATGACAATAGCTAACTATTTTGTGAATCTTGGAACTACAATTATTTCTTTAAAAGCAATTTTCTAAATTTAGCCAACAATTTGTAATCATCCAATGTAATATATGATATCCCAGAGGTTAAAACCAGAGTGGATTTTTCCATTTTGTTTTTAATATTTCTGATTTAAAATCTCCCTTCAACGGGCAGGGAGTTGAACATCTGGGAAGGAAAACCTAAGAGTGGCAGCATAAGAGACATCCTGGATCTGACGGAGGTGGAAGACTTACCAAGCGTTTCTTGGGCCGGATGAGGGGTCGGTTTTGACCATTCATCTTGTGGTAGAGGCCACAGGCATTACAGAGATAGTGGCCAGTGCCATCTCTTCGCCACAGTGGAGTGGCAGTGGCTCCACAGTTCACACACTCACGGGCTTCTGAAGGGAGAAAAGGAGAAGAGATCGTCAAGACAGAGGTGGTAAGATAGCTCAGAAAGGAAACAGGATAAAGCTTTTTGGATCCTGTGTTTATTTATTTACATTTCTATCTTACTTTCCGTCCAGTGATCTCAAGGTGACAGACATGGCTCTCATCTCCACTTCGTCCCCACAACAATCCTCTGATGGAGATCAACCTAAAATAGTGTCTGGCCAAAGGTCACCTTGGTTGAGTTTTTTATAGTTCCATGCAGAATGGAACCAGGATTTTCTAAGTGTTATTCCATCACTTGAGCTTTACACCACTGGTTCCCAACATTGGGTCCCCAGATGTTCTTGGACTACAGTTTTCAGAAATCCTGGCCAGCACAGCTAGTGGTGAAGGTGTCTGGGAGTTTTAGTCTTAAGAACATCAGGGAACCTGAGATTGGAAACCACTGCTCTATAAGACGTTGCTATTGTGTGATGTTATGCTGGGTTGGACAAGACTAGTTGGGCGAAAAGCAAGACAGCAAGGGGGACTGTGGAATTTGTAGAATGACTGAACAGAATCTGAGAAGTGAGATACCAAGGCCAGAGTCCTGTTGGAGAAACACTGAGTGCAAGGACAGTTATGCAAGTAATTTTCTTACACCATCAGGCTGTCCTTCGCATGCCCGGTTGCACATTAGTTATGAAATTGGTTATGCCATTAACTGCATAGACAGCCCAATGGATGGGAGAACCGCTATGCAATTAGCCTTCCACCCACGTTTTTCCCCAAGAAGATTTTGTCCTATTTCTTTTGCATATGGGGTGAACAAAGACAATCTCTGTGTGGCTAAGGAACACTGCTGACTGAGTTGGGGAATCCTGCAGTCCATAACCCAAGAGTCTTTTTCACAACCCCAAGCCCCTGCAGCCTATCGATCCACCCCACACAAAAAATTGAATGAAAAGGTATGGGGTGAGTGATTTTTGCTTATCTTTTATAATACACATCTCTTTCAATTTTATGAAGTGATTTATTTTTGGTTCTGAGAAGAGGAAAACAGAGAAGAGGAAAACAGAGGAGACAATTTCTAGGCTGTCCTTTCTACTTTCACAACCCACTGCATACATCACAGGGTTGTCACTGAAGACAACACCACCCATAGCTCTATTTGTGAGCAAATTAAGCAACCACACAGATTGCAGAACAGGATAATCATGAATGCTCCTGATCACACCAAATAAACTGCAGCCCTAGTGTTGTGCCAGAAAGGAGCGTAACAGCTTGCAGAAAGTGTGGGATGGATCGTTCTTACTTAAAACACATATAATCACCAGAAAATAGGGCAACCCAAATCAAACCAAAATGGTGAGCTGTATGCTGGTCTAATTGTTCCCTTCGTTTTATTCTTGTACATTTAAGCATGTATGTAATGAAGCCTTAATAAAGCAAGCACTCCAGTGCAATTTTTTTTTAAATGACAGTTAAAAAATGTTTTTAAAAAGAAGCATGCTTACTCAGGTGAATTAGAAACACAGGAAACGGCCTTCCACTGAGTCTTGTCATTGGTCTGTCTTACCTAATACTGTCACTATGGATTGCCAGAGGCTTTTCAGAGGCTTTTCTAGTTATAGCTGGAGATGTCTGAGACAGAAGCTGTCACCTCCTTCGTGCGAAGCACAGGCTGTTCAAACCAGAGCCACACATTTCCCATTAAGAAGTATTCTCCATCACCTGCCCGTATAGCTATGGCAAACCTACTGAAAGGCATGGAATATACTAGGATGTACATACACAAAAAGCCCCACAGGGTGAAAAGCCCACTGCAGCTTGGCATGTTGGATGCAATAAAAGAGCAGCGATGGTCAAAGGAGATGTTAAATGAAATGTATATTCTCCTTTCTCTTTTCCTTCACATACGCTTCAGAGATCAAACTAGATTTTAAGGTGAATGCTTATTCCCTGCATTTAGCCTGTTTCTCCTCTTACTCTGGGATGGGATTTCATCAGTAATATGTGCCTCAGCAATCAAGGACTGCAAATTAAGCCCATATTTACCTTCTAGTGACCAACTGCAAAACAGATGTATGCTACCTATGAGGCAAATCACATGCTATACAAAAAAATCCGCATCATTCACCACTTGAGAGAGTTCTTGAAGGAGTAGCAGAGAATGCCAGGACTATCATGTGAAAAGAAAGAACCGTCCACTTCTTGAAATGGAAGAAAGTCTAGCCCCCAGGAAAGTCTAGCCCTCAGTTACATGGAGAACTGGGTTATTGGAAGCCACTTCATAGACTGGAGTTGGCAGAATCAGGGTCAACCTAAGAAAAGTGAGAGGGGGGAAAGCTGTTGCACCAAACACAGTTCCCTATGTGCATGGAGAACAGGCCACTTCACGTGTAAGTCAGTTTACTCTCCGCCCCTCAACATGTACTATGGAAGATTTGACGTTAGCTTCCCCAAATGCTCTTGACGTTGCCCATTAATGGGTGAAAATTATCTGATATATATTTATTAGCTATACTGTGGTGCTTCTGACATGAAGACAGGCAGAAAAGGAAGACCACTTGAGAGAGTACACATTCTAAAAACACATTGTCTAGTCTGACAGACTTTGACTTCACCATTTCCTTAATTTACATGGCTAGACAAGGCCTTCATTTTGAGCCTTGGATGTCTTGGGCTATCTTTCAGGGCAGACAGCCTCGGTTTGCATCTAGAACTCAAATAGTGCCCCTGCCTGAAACATGGAACAGAGTGAGGCAGTACAATGGACTGAACCACAATGTTCTACAGAGCTGGAGCAGAGGTAAATTTTGAAGTGCAAGTCCCATAGGCAATGCCCCAAGGAGAGTCCAGAAATTCAGGCAGCTGTACTGCTAGGTGCAAAATCCTACCAGGGTTGTAACACAAGATCATGCCACTTGCACCACTTGCTCTTTTGTCAAATACTGCAACAACTTGTAATGCTCTTACATTTGTTTGTTTCCTTGTTTGTTTAGTATAATAAGTGAAGTTATTAGTTGCTTCCTAAACATTTCTAGGAGAGACGTTTTGGCTGTTTTAATATTTTAAGGCTCTAAACCCCCCTAAAAGTAACTAAAAGAGTAATAAATACTTCAGTAACAAGGCACTAATGCAATACTGGTACAGGAATGTGTAACATGTGACTTTTTATAAATGTATTGTGTTCTACACTGACTAGATAGCTCAGAGGTTTAGGTATCTGGTTGCAGAGCCAGAGGTTGGGAGTTCGAGTCCCCACTGTGCCTCCTGTGAGTACAGCCAGCCTGTGTGACCTCAGGCAAGCTGCACAGCCCCAGGATGCCCCCAGAAGAAAGGAATGATAAACCACTTCTATTCTCTACCTGGAAAACCCTGAAAAAGGTCTTCATAAGTCAGAATTGACTTGACGGCACATGGTTTTTGATTATCTTCTGTAAATAACATCAGCTTTGGTTGCCTGCCAATCAACGAGTTTCTAGCACTTGACCCTGCAAGCCCTCTGACCACTGTAACACTGGACTGCAAATGGGAGATCACTGTTTCATAGATTTCCTGACACACAAATATATAAATCTCTGTCGCTGAAAAACCAACACAGTAAGCAAAAGGATAAGGCTGGTGTTTCTGTCTAATGTGCTGAGTTTTCCATTCGTAGGGAGGGGTTTCTGAGCACAAAAACATTTAAAGTTGCTAATCCCCACCCCAGTTGCTTTCCAAAGTGATGTGCTGTTCATTCTGAGGCCTCATTCCCATTTCATTCTCTGGCGCGTGAAGAGCCCAGTGAAAGATCTCACCGGAAGGAGAAAGCTGTCCTGACCCCCGTACTTTGGGGGAATATCCTGCTGTCAGAGGGCTTCCAGCTGGCTGGAAGTATCCATACTCCTGCCCCATCGTGTAAGGGGTATGGGTTGCTCCAGTTGAGGTCCCCAGTGGGAGCAGTTCAGCATGAGTGGGGCTCATCCTTTCCGTCTTCAACATATCCTCGGGAGGAAGGTCCTCGGGTGAGGGAGGTGCTTGCAGGGTCTGATAAGAGGGTGTTGCAGTGGTGTAAACTGGACGTCCGACATGACTATTGCTGGGGGCGCTGGAAGCCCACGCTGCTGGGCTATAAGGGTGTCCGTCCACCCACTGCAAACCATTGAGAAGAGGGTACTGATGCACTGTGGGAGAGAAGGGGAAAAAAATTAGTGATATGCAGTGGTGATGAAGATGATGGTGGGATGGGGCAGGGGTGGGTCAAAGATAGATCTAGATCTACTGGTAGATCGCCTAGCAATTTATAGCAGATCAGCAAGGCTTTCTGACCCCCAGTTTTTGAACTGCAGCAGCACAAAATAACTCCTTAGCCCAGCTCTTGATTATACTGCTGATATGAAGAAAACCTTGCAATTAACCAGGGGTGGATTTTTGCATAGAAAGACAATAAACTGGATTCAGTTCTGATATTTGAGTTCAAAACTCTTCTTCACTGAAGGTATTTTGTGTCAGCCTTTGGTTGACAGATCTTGGGGTATCAGTCAAGCAAAACATGCTGCTTACAATCATTGTAATACTTTTTTCTCAAGTAAAAAGCAGATCCTGCAATTCTAAAGCCTGCTCCCTGCTGAAACTGTATGTATGTGTCAGTGCAAGTAAACTAGTAACTCCCAGGTGCATATAGGAATAGTCCTGCTGAATCAGACAAAAGGTCTACCTGGTTCAGCACCCTGTTCTCCACAACAGGTAAGGAGCAATGCTTCTGCTAGCCATAAAATGCCTGCATTGTTAGTAGATGGACAGTTCCAGACAAGGCTTTTATCACATCATCGTTCTGCCTCTTTCATTGAGTTTTACTGGGGCTGAAGACATCAATGTCTTCCATTGATCAGCTTTTCCTGTTTTCACACTCCTTGTTTCCACCTTTTTCTCTTCCTCTGGAGCATCCATTAAGGAGAAAAAGATGGATGCACAGAATGCCTTCTAATTGTTAGCATGAGAAGACCCCCTGTCTGGAAAGGCTTTCTATGTACATGTGAGCAGGGCTTGAGTTCAATCCCACTGCAATGAGCAAGATGCAAATTTGTATTTCAAAATCTTCAGTTGTTCTTAGTGTGTTGTAGTGATAATGTACACAGAGATTTTACACACAGAATTGGAGATTCTGGATCTGTACATGGATCAAGAGGTGTTCTTCCACAACTTACTTTACCAAAATAAGATAAAATAAAATAAAATAACTGGAAGTGTTTTGGTTTGTTTTTCGGTGGAAGAGACATTTTAGTCACTTCCATTCTCATGTAGGAGATGATTCAGCCCTTCAAGAGAATTATCTGGCTGGAAAAATAGCCCTCCAGATCTTTGAGGTCTGCCCACACATGCTGTACATCCTCTCTAGGCCCCTCTGACCTTCATAAGTCCACACGCATGGGACTTTCTTGTCACTGACTCCTCCTTTTCTTGTCAAACCTGTGTCTATAAGGAATCTGACAACTGAAATAGCTTGCAGGGGGCACGCCCATGTACATGAAATGGCATAGGCCCCTCTCCCAGTTATACCACTGAAGTCTACTTTACTGCCTTAAGATTCTTCCACCTCTTTCTGCTCCGAATATGATCTAGACTCAGTCTAGAGCTCAGAAATAGCACATTTTAAAAGCAACACTGTTACTTGTTATTTTTCTGAGGGTCTGCAACATAACCTTTTGATGGTAAGGTAACAATAACATGTTATTTCCCTTAACAAGTAAAGTTTAGTCATCATGACTTGTTACTAGTTATTTGTTGCCTAAGATGATGGTGGGGCTTCTGTACTATTTCTGTAAAGTACGAACTTTTTTGTTGCATCAACAACTTTATTTACCATAGACCAGGAAGAGTGGACAGCTGCTGCGCACATTTCCTGTCTTTCCAAGAGTAATGGGACGCTGCAGGTACTGCGGGAAGCATAGCCGGCTTCCTGCAGTACCTGCGGCTTGAGGTACTTCTTGGACTGTTATAAAGAAAACCTTAATAGACCAAGAAAGAACAGGGCCTCTAGGCAACCTTACAGAAGGATGGCAAGAGTAAAGATCAAAGCAGTGGCCAATGCAACTAAGCATTTTGGTGACCAAGGCAACATTAACAAACTGCACATCCACTATCCAAACAAGTAAAATAAGACAGTTACTTTTGCAAAGTAACATTTCAAACTCTGGATATAACAAGGCCTTCCTCTGGAAGGAGAAGAGAAAAATGTCCCCACGAGTAACTCCATTTAGCTTAATCCTATGCCCTAAAACTGAATTCATTTGCCAAAGGCCGATCCTTATGTAGTCATATGACATAATCCGTGCACAACAAAAGAGAGAGATATGCAGGTCTGGGAGAACCTAAAGGGTTGCGGGAGGGAGGGATGTTAGAGAAAAAACACATAAGGGGCAAGGAACCCACAACAGCCCAACGAGAGTTGTCCATGCTCAGTGCCCACAGTGTTGGTGTGTGTGTGTGTGTGTGTGTGTGTGTGTCTGTGTCTGTGTCTGTGTCTGTGTCTGTGTGTAAGATGGAATGGAATGAAGTATAATGGACAAGGGCATGCATGGCTGGCTAGCTGGACAGGGCAGATGGACTCCTGAACAACATTCCACATGGCAATATTTTGATGCTGGTGCCACTGTCCTTTAACATATGCAATATGAAAACTTAATAATGTCAGTGGAAACCAAGAAACTCTGACAAGGCTAAGTTGAGATCACGATTGTGCCCACAGAGTGGCACTGGATTCTAGAACAATGTGCCAGCCAACAAAGGCTACTTGACCCAGAGATAAATTTGAGCTTCACTGGGCAAACTAGTTTTCAGTGCCAGGGCTCAAATCTTTAATATGGAGATGACCACTAAAAACACTTTGAGGATATACAGGACCCTTTTGCCAAAGTGCAAAACCAGTTCACCTATCTTGTCTATGATTTTTTTTTTTAAAAGGGCCTAGTTTCCAGGCCACTAGGTGCTACAGCTACAATCTAGTCAAAGTACAACTTCCCTTGCAGTAAATGCAAATAAGCCTGCAAATATGCTGCGTCCATACCTGGGGAATGTCTGTAGGATCCAGACATATGGGAGAAATATATGGGCACAGTCCCAGAGTCAACACCCTCTGAACCAGGGAAGAAAAGGTCTGAGTCATTGCTGGCTGGCAAGGGAGATGATTCCAAATAATAGGCGGCAGGGTCTTGAGCCTTTGTTCCCATGTAGGCGGAATTTTCCTCTTCAGATAATAAAACCTGCAAGGAGAAAGAGGTCACACAAGATTGGGCATTTAGTTCTATTTTTGAGGAGAAAGGTGAGATAGAAATCACACGCAAATGAACAAACAAGCAGAGGGGTGTAGGGATGGCAGGAGTCAAGCGCCCACAGCTTTACTTATTAAAATAGACAAACTTGTCATTATCAAGAGTCCTGTCAATTTCAGAATGTTCAGCCTATAAAAATACCTCACACAATACAATACGGGATAAAGGTGGGGATGGGCAGAGGGCACAGCATGGGCTGTTGCATGCCCAGTGTTTCCCAGTGCTTCTCAGAATTTTTTTGTTTTTTAAATTCAGCACCAAATGGCTAAATTGTCTTGCTGATTTCAGTAAGCTAGCATTTACTGAGAACTTGGTGTTGATTGGAAGGGGAAATTTAATGTGGGTTGAAACAGGAAATCTTTGCATCTGACTTATAGCTACCCTGATAGGGTTTTCAAGGTAAGTGTTAAGTTTTGAAGGAGTGGTTTTACCAGTGCCAGTCCCCAATCCCTTTCCAAGGCTAGGCGGACATTCAAACCCAGATCTCCTGGCCTGTTACTGTTATCTGCTATACCACACTGGGTACCCTACATTACTTGGGGGTGGAGGAGAAGAAGTTTGTAAAAAGACATGTTTCAAAAATAGTGTCATGAGTGAGAATAAAATTACTCATCAGTGCAACTAGTAACATTTTGTACTTACTGAAACAGTGACTTTAAAATGGCCTTTTGTCAGGGGGGAAAATCAGGTTTTATGTTATCAGTCCAAAGGTTAGGAAAAAAGTGATGAAGAGTATTAAAAAGTAGTGAGGAATCCCACAAGGCACTTGAGGAACACTGCGACAATTCAGGACAACAAATTATTTTTCAAATACTATTTAAAACGTTTTTGTAAAAAAAAAAAACAACAACATTGCCCTAGCTATTGCAAACTGATCTATTTAATCTTTTTCCTCCTCTTCCTCCTATTCCAGTGTAACATTCTGATCTAGGATACGGTTGCTCATAAAACTGATGATCTAGTATTGTTTCTTGTCTCTCTGACACTTTGCTTCCACCTCTGGTTGGCCAGATGCCTGTAACGAGCGTGCATGCAAAATCTGGCAAAATGAGTTCTCCCCATTTGACACCCAAAACATCTGTGATACTGCCTCTGAACATGGGGCTCCAATAAGCTGTATTGGCTCATTAATTGTTGGTGGGAAATTCAAAGTCTCATGCCCTCCTCATATCAATAATGGGCATCAATAGCATTTGCCATTATAAACAAATCTGCACACATCCTGTGCCTGGTCAAAAAATGGTTGTCACTATTGTATCCGACTGATCTTCCTCCCAGTAACTGGAGATGGTGTACTTCCCCATTTTTTGTTCTTTCACAAGTGACTGTCGCAAACCAGGCACATCAAGTGATATGAGAGATGGAAAAGTTACTTTTGGGGATCTACCAATCCCAAACTCCCATAACTAGTCTGGCAAGTTATAATCTAAAAAATCTGAAGGGCCCAAAGACATATAGCTGAGGTGAGACTTGAACCCAAGGCTTCCTGATACAGTTCCAATATTCCATTGTATTTGTGTTGTTATGTCCCATCACATTGCCTCCAACGAGCAATTTCCAAAATGTCCTGTCCTCAGCTGCCCTGTTCAGCTCTTGTAGACTCAAGCCTGTGGGTTCCTTTAGAGAGTCAGTCCATCACATATTTGATCTTCCTCTTTTCCTACTGCCTCCAACCTTTTCTGGCATTATTGTTTTGTCCAGAGAATCCTGCCATCTCATGATGTGCCCAAAATAGGACAACTTCAGTTTCTGCATTTTTGCCTCCCAAGGTAGTTGAGGCTTGATTTGATCTAGGACCCACTTGCTCATCTTTCTAACAGTCCAGAGTACTGTATCTGCAAAGCTCTCATCTAGGACCACATTTCAAATGAATCCGTTTTTTTTTCCTGTCAGCTTTCCACTGTATCAGGCTGCCTCTTTTAACATACTGTATTTTAATATGTACTCTGCACTATTACCTGTTGAAGATTTAGAGCCCCCATCTACCTCAGAAGCACACAATGGAGTAAAAGTCATCATGGGTCTCAGTGGAACTCTCTTGCCACCTGCTCCAGCTATTCCTCAACAACAGAATGAAACTATAACACACTAACAATTCCCTTCCAAGACATGTTCATAGAGGTCTCCTCCTCAAGTCTCCTAGAGGTCCACAAGTTACTTGCTTCTAATATGTTTAATTCAGGGAGCCCAGCTTCCATCCTTTAAGAATGACAGGCACATAGATTTGGAAGGTGCCTCAGATAGTCTGCAGTCTAACCTCTGGCTGATATAGGAAACTCTAGATTTCTGCTGCCTCTAAATTTTGGTGCCCTGGTGCAAAGCCTGTTGCCCTGCTGAGCTGCAGCCCTGAGAAAATGCCACAAAGGGTCCATGCAGTTGCTTTATTTGCCTGAGAGGCTGTAGAGGAAGCCAAGGCCTAGCAGAGCCTCAAACCAACCCTACCCTGCTTAGGTACAGAGTGAACTCAGCAAGCTGATTCATCTATCTTCCTTTATATCTCTTTCTCTGATCAGTCTCCCTTTCTCAGAACTGACACACTGGCTTCAGGGCCTATTTTCCCCTCTTGCTGTCAGCTCCTAGATCTCATTGTGACCCAGAATACAGGTCCTTCTGTACCAAGATTATATGTGACATTGCATGGGCACAGGGTTAAATTTTTTGTTACAAAATGAATTCCACTTAATATATTGAGCACGAGGCAAGAGTGGCTAAAAGCATGGACTTTCTGACATGTGAGTCAGGAATTCTGGCTGGCCAAGAATTCCTGCTTTATACATCACGATAAATAAAGTGCAACAGAAAACCCATAGTGTAGCTGCTCTCATTTATAGGAGCAGCCACGTAGGAGCAATTGAGAGGCGATCAATTCAGCAGAATTAGAATTCTGGGCTTATTCTGGCCTCTAAATAACTTTGTTTCTAGAGGGGGTTTGAATGATACCTCCAAAAAAGCCATTGTGAATTTCATCTTTCCCTACTTAATGGATTTTCTTAGGTACGAAAAAAGGCAGAAGAATCAGTGAAGTATTACAAACTGAAGATGTAGGAAGGTTACAAATAGACTAGAGCAGCGTTCCCCAACCTTTTTCGGTCCGCGGACCAGCTGGGGAAGGCAGGGCACCCCCTGCGCTCGCACGCATGTGCGAACAAGTGCACTCTCTCTCTCGCACGGGTGGGTGCGCACCCGTGAGTGCCGTGCCGCCGTTTGCGCATGCGCGCAAGCGCGCTCGCGCTCGTGTGCATGCACAAACGGCAGCGCAGCGCTCGCACAGGTGGGCGCCCGCCCACACGTGCGCATGCGCAAATGGCGGCACGCCGCTCGCACGGGTGTGCTGGAGCACGCGCGCAGGCGCAAGGGCGGCGCGGGGGTTAGTACATGCAGGGGGGGAGGAGGTCTGTCTCGGCGGCCCGGTCCAGCCCAGGCCACAGACCGGCACCGGGCCACGGACCAGGGGTTGGGGACCTCTGGACTAGAGGGTTATGGATAAAACACTATGAATGTTTAGACCTTTCAGTAAGATTCCCTGAACAACAAAGGGAAATTGCAGAATAAAACTCTCTTTTGGAGAATTCTGCAACTCTGAGTCCCAAAAAGTTATATTCCCCTGTTTTGTGTGCTTAACCCTTTCCTCACAGATGCTGATTGCTTCCATTTTGCTTCTTCTTAGCAGGGCAATAGTAAGCATTAAGAGTGGGGGTGAAAGTCAGTCATATGATACAACAGGGAATCACATCGTTTTGGCCTGAAACTAGTGGCAGTAACCAGTTCTTTTCCCAGTGAAGCGGAAGATCTGGGGGTTTCACCTTTTGAGGGCCACTAACCGTGGATGTTTGGGGTGCAGAAGAGAAGATATGCCTGCCCTTTGGACTCCTGCATTTATTTACTATCTTAATGTGCATAGACAGACATCTTGTATTATAGCTTTGTCCTCCCCTGGCAAAATGTGTGTGGATGCCCTTGGCACCAACATCCGCTCTGGCACTCCAGCCTTCTTTGAAAAGTCACTGGCAGTACAGTGGGGGAACTTTAGCTCCTAAGACCCTTTTATATACCAACCTGCTCCACCAAACTGCCCTTGGAGGGGTTGTAATTCCCTTCCTGCCATGTTCTTTTGGCTGTCCCTTCACGATCCTTGTCAGATCCTTTTCCTTTTCCAAGAACGGCAGTTGGATCTGTTGCCAGGCTTTATCATCTCATCTTTGCAGTGTGTCCAAGCACGAGGGTACGAAACGAAGCTTTTGAAATCAACCTTGAACAGATGCCAACTTCCTGTGAATGTGGGCCTAGTGGCGCTGTAGTCTTCTGATTCACTTCCTCCCCTCCCCCTTTCCACCTCTGGGATCTAAAGGACCTTCTTGATTCTGTTCTCAGATGTGGGAGGGGAACAAAGGCTGTTGGATTATGGCCCAGACTGGAATGATGCATGCGCATTATAGGATTCATTCATTCATTCATTCATTGTATTTGCACCCTCTTAATCATTCCAGGTCTGGTGAATTTTAGGGCCATTCAGATCGTCTGGCAATCCTCCTGGTTCATAAGAAGGCATGTGGCGAACAGAGAAGTCTCAGCCAGTAGGTAACACAGACCTAAAGATGACTTCCATTCTAGAAGGCAGACCAGAAGACAACTCAGGAGCATCCTTGCCTAATTTCCCTAATCATGGTCAACTTTGAGGAAGATTATGGGACATACTCAATATAAATCAGGAGTATGTGAATAATACTGGCTGGATAGCTCAGTAGTTTAGAGGTTGGGAGTTCGATTCCCCACTGTTTTTCCAGCCTGTGTGGCCTTGGGCAAGCTACATAGTCCCAGGGTGCCTCCAGAAGAAAAGAAGAGAACAGTAAACCCTTCTGAGTCTTCTGAAAAAATCCCAAAAAGAATCACCATAAATCAAAATTTACTTGAAGGCACACAATTATTCTTATTAACAGAGTTGCAGTGAATAAATGCAATTAAAAATAAAAGCACTCCTCAAAGCCAATTTAAAACACAGGGGGTTTAAGCAGCATCTTTAGCATACCTCTTTCATATTGATCCAAACAACTATATCCAACAGCTTTCTGAATAGCACTCAATATCGTAAGACTGGTCAATCTCTTTAGACTTCCAAGGCGTGAAATGCTAGGGAGGCCACAACTACAAGTAACAATCTTCTTCAAACCCTCGAGATCTTCTGGAAGTACTTGACTCATTCCTTCCAATCAGGGGGACAAAAATGTCCACTCTAAGGGATTCCTTCTGGTACTTCTAATCATGGAGTGGGCAACTTTTGGCCTAATTATATGGTGCTTCTTGGCCTAGGTGTTTTTGTTTTTTTTAAAGAAGATCTCTCATCCACACAAGGAGGTGAGGAGGGGGCGGTGAAGGGAAAAAGAAAACAGGCAGAGTGATGGAAAGAGGGGTGGGGAAAGTCCTCCAAGTTCATACCTCTCAGGCAAAAGGGATCGGTCTCTCTTTAAGCAAGACAGAGAGAAATGGTTGGCATGGGCAGAGGCGGGGGGGGGGGGAGAAAGGAGAGCAAAGTTGATGGCAGAAGAGGAGCAAAAACAGGTGGACTACTCAGCCCACTTTTAGTTGCAGTTATCCGTTGGTACAACAAATGCTTTATACGTATGATTCATATGCAACAGGTCTTCTTACAAGCTCCAGTAACTCCAGCTAGAGTGGACAAAAGCCACTGTCCAAAACAGGACATATTGGTGCAAAGCTGGGCAAACTTACAACTCCCACAGTTTCCCAGTCACCCAGGTCTGTGGCTATTGGCCATTGACAATGCTTGCTACCTGGGCTTTCTAGTCCATTATTTCCCTATAATGTTTATTATATATGTTGGAAGCCGCCCAGAGTAGTCAATTGACTAGATGGGTGGGGTATAAATGCAATAAATAAAAAATAAATAGTCCACAAACGTAATTTTCCAAGCTCTGAGCAAATACTTCAGAAAATAGTGAGGTAGACAGATAATAGCCTGATGAAGTCAGCTTCCTCTGCTCTTTGAGCTAGTGATGAATTTGAAACCAGATACGTGGGGCAATCTTTGCAAAATACTCAGAAGTTTCTTCTTGTGCAAAATGTACTGCCAGAACATGATCAGGAGCTTCATCTGTCCTGTCCGTGACTTTGATTTCAGGCATTGTTCAAAGTGCTGGTTATTATCTATAAAGCCCTAAATCAATGATTCCCACCATGGGTAACCGAGGTGTTCTTGGACTGGAATTCCCAGAGGCCTTCACCACTAGTTGTGTTGGCTGGTGTTTCTGGGAATTGTTGTTTCCCTAAACCATTACTCTGACTAATAACGGTTCCATCTTTGCCTTTGACTGCAAGCCATGGTTGATTGAAAATGGAAGGAAAAGCTTCCAACCTCTTTCTAGAGATCAGTAAGGAAGAGTTGAAGGAGGAACTCATGAGCTTGAGGCTCAAGTGCATAACGCTAAACCATAGTTCTGAAGCTTTGAAAAGTTACTTTTCCGGACCAGAACCTCAAGAATCCCACCCCAGGGCAGCAATCTGACCCATTAGATAAGCAGGCATATAAGCACATTCTACACTTTGAAACACATACCAGGAAAATATCTTTCCCTGCCCCAGCAAATGGTTGCATCTCATAAAGCACCAGTACCCTGAAAACACTCACTCACTCACTCACTCACTCACTCACTCACTCACTCACTCACTCACACACACACACACACACACACACACACACACACACACACACACACACACACACACACACACACACAGAATCCACAACTGCTCACAAAAAAAACTGCTAACGGGTTTATAAAATCCACATTTTGATGGATCTGGAGGGCTATAAAAAGTACTTTTCATGTCACCTATAATGACTGGGAGACTCGGGGGTGAAGGAACCTTCTGTCAGGGCTGTTTTATGAATCAAAGTTTCATTACCTCATTATTTAATGATACAAGGTTTCCTCTTTGCCAGGAATTGCCTCTGTTTGTTCTACCTGTCCCAGATACATCACTGTCTGTACTTTCGCTAGACAGCGATCCTCGTGGAACGGATTAACATCGTCTAGCGAGGCACCACTGTATTTGTATATCTTTCCACGTCTTTAGTACATCCCATTGCAACGATACGTTTTTCCAAGACAAGCTCTAACTCCCGGCTCTCAAGAGGCTATATCTCTTTTAAGGCACAGTTTTGGCGGGCAAAGCCCAAGAAATTGGAAATAATTTTTTCAGGGACTTCCCGACTTGCTTCGTTATTGACATAGGGAAGAGGCAAGAGGATGATCTAGGGCTCATATAAGTAAGAAATAAACAATAAAAACTGGAGGATAATGGGGAGATAGGAAAGAACACAGGGGCGTGTTCTCCTGCCTCCCAGAAGGGACTAGGGCAGTGGTTCCCACCTAGGGTAACCCAGGTGTTCTTGGACTGCAGTTCCCAGAAGCTGGCTGGCGTTTCTGGGAATTGCAGTCCAAGAACACTGCTCTATGGCAATGGATGTTCAATGTGACTGCTGTTCTAGAATTACCCAAGCTTGGGAACCACTGGAGTAGGGGGAAGAGGGCTGAACATTTAGCAGTACCTTCAGCAGAAGTTCGGATGGAAAGATCATAGAGGGATCCAAGGGGCTCAGCCTGTGAACAGGGAGAAGGACGGCAAGGGGAATCCTAATGTGTTGTGTGTGCATGCGTGTGCACATTTCAAAGTTCCAACTGTTTTCCCGTAGTGAGACATTTCCTAACATTCTTGGGCTGGTGTTAATAAGAATGCTAAGAAGGTTCCCTTTTGCGCATTCAAGACATATCTAGCACTCCTATATGTAAGCATTTTTTTAGAAATAGAGGATGAGGAAAGAATGTGAAGGCATGTTCTCTGGGCCTGAACATCAACACACACAGACACAGACACAGACAGAGACACACCCACCCACCCCTTAACAAGAACATATCAACTAGATAAATGGGGGGGGGGGGCAAATTGTTCAAATTGTTCTAGCTAGAAAAAAATAGAAGCCGTCCAGCAGCAAAGGAAAAAAAGCCATTTTGGGAGCAAAAAATGCTGGACCAATTCAATTCACCCTTTGCATCATGCAGTCAGTTTTTTAAAAAAAAACTCAAAATTCACTCATTTTTATAAGCAGAGCAAATCTGACCATGTAATCACACACTAAAACTACAACAAAAAATGTATTCAAGCTGCTGACATATATCTGAAAGGGGTTGATTACATATCATGGAATACCCCTGTTTTTCTGTATTTAATGAAAAGGGCAAATACTTCCTTGGCTTTTGAGTCACTTGGTATGGTCCACCTTCTTCCCATGGACCTGAATGAGAGAACTGATGGGGCCGTCCAGGGACATTTTTTGGGGTGCTTCCAGGAGAGCCCTTTATTTGGCCATTGCCCAGCTCATTCACGATAATTTCGAGGGAGGTCCAGGATTTTTTCCCTTACACTTGTAACCCACTTTCTCCGCTATTTCTTCCCCATTTTTTTGTTAAAACGACAAATCCATAAAGGGAGAAAAGGTGGTTGCATAACATATTCGGTTTGATCTCACTAGGAAGTCTGCATCTCCAAAAACACCTTTTATTGATCTGTAAAGGGGTAGGTGGGCAAGAGGGCACATGGGAACAGAATCATGTTATTGTCTTCATTCAGAGTCTGGCAAAGTTACTTTTTCAGACTATGATCTACAGAATCTCCCAAGCCCGGAAGAGTTGGGAGAGGCTGGGAATTGCAGACCAGTACATTACTTTCTCAAGCTGTACGTTCACTGATTAAAACGGTAGGTCTAACCACAAACAACACACATACCTCAGACTTCATGTCCCCCCACACCCAGTTAACACCTCAAAGCAACAAGATTGCCATAAACATCAGAGACATCATCTTATCTATCGGCTGCACACCAGGCCTTATCAACAGGAATGAAATTTCCTTCTGAATATTTTTATTTCACCCCAAATTAGGGTTGCTGTATCTATCAAATTATCCCACCTTGCCCTGAGTGATGAGCAAAGACCAGGGTTGGGGGGGGCGGGTCTGGGCATGTATTAGGCCCCAACTATTATTATATGATACAGAGTCTTATCACTAGCCTCAGATTCAGATAATTATCTGTGGGGTATTTTTTATCAGGGCACCCGGGCTATGGAATCAGAGGCAGTTCTGACACTGCTCGTACAGTGAGACCAGTTTGCTTTTTGTTTCTTGGCTGCCCTCACGAGAAGCTCCACAAGGATACAGAATCTTCCAACAAACCCAGTAAAGATGGCAAGACCATCCCCACAGGAAAGAGCTTGACTTTGCTCTTTCCAGCAGTTTCCACTCTCTCTGAATCCAATCAAGAGACAGAAACGGAATATGCAGCCAATCCCCCCGTTTTCCTGAACCATGTTTTCCAGTCACAGTACCAGTACAGTATAACCCATTCTGGTCCTAATCCGGACAAAAATTAGATCACCCTCAAATGAATTCTCCTCTGGGATCAGAAGTTAATGGGAAAGAGAGCTTTTGCTACATGTTACTTCTGTTTAATCTATCAGGAGAGATCTTTTCTGCTTGTTTATGCCTTCATCTTTTTTTGCTCATTTTCTTTTTACCAGTTGACTCTGGCAGTTGATTCTTTTGTTGTGCAGTTTTAAACCCCAAAATGTATAGTCACCAATTTCCCATTTGCTGTTCCTTAGTTTTTCAGAGTTCTGTTTAGAAACAACATATTTTCTGTCCTTTAAGTTTAAGAAAGATAGTTAAGTGAGTAAAACATGTTTGTGTGTGTGTATTTGATAATTTCCATATTTGGAAACAGTATAAGTACAAAGATTGTCATCTGGGAAGTCCCCAGTTCAAATGCTGTCTGTGACATCAATGCATCGGGTAGTCTTACATGAGCAAGCTTCTCCCAGCCCTAACCCCACCCCACCCTTTCCGCAATCTGGGCATAAGAATACAGAACTACTTTGCTGAATTGTCCAAAATATTGTTCCATGATCTACTCTGACCTTCCCCAAATAATTGCTCTCCAGATGTTTTAGACCACAACTTCCATCATCCTCAGTTAGCATGGCCGTATGGAGGGTGCCTGGCTGAGGAAAATGAACCTAGTCTCTTTCATCAGATGTATGTAGTCTGGTCCTCAATTAGTGGGGCTGTGCAAACGCCCATGCACATAGAGAGTGTCCGTAGGAAAGATTCTAATGTGGCAATTAAATGCCACTATATTAGATTAAATGAAGTTAAATTGTAGTGACAAATCCATTATTGACATCCTTATCTGTGACTCTGAGGATGAAGTACACCTAAGCATATTTTTAAAAAAACAAGGGAAGAAGTTCCATTCAGTCCAAAGGATTTGCTTGAACTTCATGAGTTCAAAACTGAAGCACTACTCTCATTTCATAGATAAGGAACTGAGGCAAAACTTCTATTTGAGCTGAGAGTTGAATCTAGGCTGTACCCAGCTAAGCCTCCTCTCCCAATCCACTAGGGTCATTTTTCCACGGGATACGTAGCTCAATCTTCTGTATGTTGATGTAGAAAGTAAGATCTACAGAGTGAAGTAGGGCTTCCTTCTGGGAAGCTGCCTGGATATTTGCCGCCGTACCATTTTGCTCTAAGCAGTCAGCAACATGAATGTGAAGCCCCTGTTGGCTAGCTTAAATGTTGAAAGCTGCAGTTGCACAGAATATATAGCTAAAATGCAAGAAAGGCTCGAGCATGCTTTTGCGTGCACAATATTAAAATATTATCTAAAAGAAAAAACAACAGCCACAACCCAAAACTGACGTCTTTGTTTGGAACAACTTGTGACATTGCTCCAGAACTCTGCAATAGAGATGGGTGAAAGATGTTTCCATTCCCACATAACGTTTTGCTCGGTCACTATTCCCCATCCTCCATTTCCCAACTGATTGTAGGGTTTTCTGTAACTTTAAGAAGATCCCCGTGCCTTCCTTCTGTGCGGGTGCTTTCTTTCAGTTACTCTGCCAATCCAATTTCTCTACAAATTACAATCTTCAGTGTGCATCCTCTTGTCCCTCCATTCCAAGCAATGTGCTCACTTTGTCATCCAGTCCTCAATTTTCTTACTTTCTCTAAATCATTTCTTGTAGCAATTACAAAAAAGACCTGTAGTGCCTTAACAACTAACAAACGTACTACAGCAGAAATGTTTGTGGACCATGCAGCCCACTTCACCAGATGCACGTAGTGATCACCCAGAAGTTTAGATGTACATATATGAAGAAATTCCCACAAACCACATATACATTTACTTTACATTAGAGATTCTAGGAAAGAGTAAATTCATTTGACAAAGAGAGTTGTTGTGGTCCACAAAAGCTCATCCCATAATATATTTGTGAGACTTCTGGTTGCTAGACAACTTTGTGCCAGTTTCAGAAAGTTCACATTCAAATATAACAATTATTCTTTAAGGTGCCACAACATTTTTGGCCTTTTTGTTTACTTTTTGCCTATAATTACTGGTTTCACTTTCCTAATAGATTGCTTTTGCACCTCTAATTCACTTTACCCAGCGGCTTCCCACCCACCCTAAATTTTACTGATTTTAGACTTGAGATTTTGTCCTTCTAGTTTAGTTCATTCCCTGCCTGGGGAGGAAAATGACATTTTAAATTGTGTACCTGCACTGGCAAATTTTGGAACAAGGTACTATATAATCTTTGCTATGTTGCTCTTTTTGTTTCTATTTGTTCTTTACTCTTCCACACCTGTGTCAATAACTGAACTCAAAGCCCCATCATGCTTTGTCCCGTCTCTCATTTCTTAATGGCATGTTCTGTGGCTTTCAATAAGACTGGGTCCCAGTATGCTTTCATTTGTTCCCCATGTGTCTATAATGATAGTTTTCATGAGCTCACTCTCTGTATCCTAGCTTGTTCTCAAATGTCTGATGAGACTTAAAAGACAAAGACTGGCCAGCAGTTCATCTACTAATCTGTTTAATCCCACCCTCAGTTATTCATTATTTTATTTATTTGTTTAACAAAGAACAGCATCTTAGGTGACACACGACTTTCTACAACAAGCTCAAACTATTCTGAAATATATTTCTGTGAATTATAATCAGGTTTTGGGTTAACCGAAAGACCGGAATTAAAAAAGAAAAAAGCTAGCTGGTATACTTCTTCCTAGCTCTTAGTACTTGGCTCTGTTGTGGCCATTTCACATTTAACATCTACAAACTGGTCAGCCACTCCAAATACATTTGGAAGGATACTTCTAACTAACACCCTTAGGTATTCAGGGAGAGAGAAGATAGGCAGGATGCCCACCCATCGTGGTGTCTTTGGAACCCGACCTGACCACTCACAGCAGCAAGACGTCAGCCACTCTGTGAAATTGCCTTAATCTGAATTTAGCTATGGAATCTATTATAATAACTAGGATTAAGGTGTCTCTACCCACATGCAGAAGGCATAAGTGACAATATTTTGTCCAGCAACCCAATAGCAGTGAAAGAGCTTCCAAGAACAGAGAATGCAGATAAACGTTAGTGCTTTCCTTCTCAACCCTTCTCAACTTCCAGCCATGGCATAATCTCCTATTTTTCCCAATTCCTTCCCATGCCATTTCTCTAGACTGTGGTCCCATTTCTTTACTATCATCCTTCGTTCCTCCTGGCCATGGCACATACATCTATAAACAAAGCACAACTCAACAATTAATAAATGTTAGTCAACTGGGCATAGGCCAAGCGGTGGATCAAACTGACCTGATGCAGAGCACAAAACTTGCGCGCTTTTTCAATGTGCCTCAGTCCACGAAGACTTAAATTCCCTGTGGAAAAGCGCTGAGATGACTCTGGAGAAAGGGTTTCCACTTCTCTCTGTTGGTCTGCCTCTACTGGGCGCTCCCACAAGGTCCACGGCTGTATTGATGGTAGAGCGAGTGAGCAGGAGAAAACAAACAAGGAGGAGACGGATGGCCAGAAAAAAAATAACAAAAAATATGACACAGCAGCAACCACCCAAGTGATGTCTCCGCCTCCTCCAAAAGGGGACTGGAAAGGCGAAAAAAGAACAAGAGAGAGAGGGAGTGAGGGGAAAATACTTAGAGCCCCTATAGGAACCAAATGAAGTGAATATTCTGCTGTCGAAACCAATTCAGGGAATATGCTCTGTTGCATGGAATAGGTGGTAGAGGCCTTACATTTCTGGATTTCCTATCCCAGCTTTGGAGAAAGACAATTGTCAGTAATACAGAGATACGGAAGCCTCTTAGATCTCATCCCAAACAGAGAGGGAGGGGATATGCGGCCCAAGAGTCTTGTGTCAGTTTCAAATGCTAGGAAGTTAACAATCAACAGTTTTGCACTCTTATCTCTTGCGAATAGGCCCACAAACACAAGATATGTTTCTGATAGCCTTCCTTCTGTTTTTGCCTGCTGCCAGCAGCTTGTTTTATTAATACTGTTCATATGGAAAGATCGCAGAAGGATTCACAGAGGCTGTGTAGAAAATCATAAGAACTGCCTGCCTATCTACTTACCCCACTTTCTATTATCCTTCCTGGGTCTGGTTACCCAGAATAAGTGCCAGAGTGGGACTGATTCAGGTGCAACTAAGGACATGTCTCGGATACCTAGTGTAGTGGGTACAGTGGCTGACTAGGACTCAGGTGGCCTTGGGTTTGAATTCCATACTCAGCCATGGAAGCTCACTGGAGGTGTAGAACTGATAAGGCAACTCCTTAATTTAATCTCACCTACCATTAAAGCCCCATTAGGGTTGGTATAAGTCAGTTCTGACTTGACAGCACATAAGACACACAAGGACATGTCCACAGTACGGGGCAGAACAGAGTTGTACACCAGTTCCTCTGGCCTGAAAGAGATGCTGAATAGCAGTGGACAGGCAGAACAATTGCTCACGACTTTTCATTTCCAAGACCATCATGTGTTACAACTTTTCATTTTTCCCCCTGATCCTTTTTCAGCTGACTTTCAGGAAGATGTCAATGCCTTCCATCTGTCTGTTGCCAAAGTTACCATTCTTCAGGTTGCTCCCTCTCTTTGTCTTCCACACACACACACACACACACACACACACACACACACACACACACACACACACACACGAGGACAAAAAGAGGACACTGATGTTCATAAAATTCTATATGCTAATTCATGCACACTAATGATAGAACACAAAAAAAGTATTTTTCAAAATTTAAATAGAATCACAGTACAATTCACCCAAGCCAGGAAGCCTCTAACCAGCTGGCCTTTGTGCTTGCAGTCCAGCTATGAAAGGGCAGCTTCAAGATCCCTGATGCCCTTCAAACAAGGGACACCTTCAAAAAGAGAATGTCCTCTGGCAGCCCTTCAAGCGGAGGGCCGTCTTCAGTTCCAGATATTTCAGGCTTTAGCTGCCTCTGTTCCCATGATGGAGAGATATAGCCCCCTCCTCATGTTTAAAGGTATGAGGTTGGGTGGGTAATACTCAAGGAGAGAAGTCAGTGGAAGGGTTAATCTTGTCAGAAGAGCATATCCGTGCAAATGTACTCATATATGAACTTCTGCTGAGAAATCTCTACCTGGAAAACCCTGCAGAGGGTCACCATAAGACAGAATTGACTTGATGGCACATTATGAGGATGAAGAGGAGGAGGAGGAATTAGAAATGCCACTGCAAGGCTTCCCTTCCCTCTTCCATTCTCTCCACCTTCCTGAACCACAAGACACACCACTGCCAGACTGTAAACATTTTTAGACGTGTTTGAGCTCTAGTTACTTGATAAGTACTACTGAATTCATTCTGAACAAAACAGGCACGGTCAGTTTATGAACTTATTTAACCTTCCATCAGAAGCAAATACAGAACAAGCTGTTCCTTCCAAAGTCAAGGAATTGCCCTGCATACATGATACTTTATTTTATTGTGGCATAATAAATTTCCACCATTAGTCTCATCCTCACCACTACAACAATCATGTTGTTGTTGTTGTTGTTGCTGCTGCTGCTGCTGCTAGTATTAATGTACCAGTGAACCCCTCAAAGTTGCCATTCTGTTTCTGACAGGCCTCCTCTCTCAAGGGCTGCTTTAGAGTAAACACCCAAAAGATAATATGCGGTTAGAGTAAAACATTCCTTGATTATGTCGAAAAGACCCCAAGAGACCTTTTGCCTCTATGAAAACTGGTTTGACTTCCTTTTGAATGTTGCACTCACTTCTGGATTCCACAAATAAATATCCTCAAACTTTTCAATAGCCTCAATTTCAGCTTAAAATTATGTCATTTGTTTTTTAAAAAAGCAATGAAAAATAAAAACCAAACGTAAAATCCAACAGATTCAATAAAATAATAATATAATAAAACAGACACCAGTTCAGCATGTACAACAAAAGCCTTGGACAGAAAAGTATCTACTCCATGGATGAACAGAATGTTTTTTGCCATCCAGCAGAAATATGAACAAAGGGTATCTAAGCTTCATAAACTGAGAATTTATGTCTTCAGAAGAGTCCACTGTTGCTGCTGTGTGACTCACTGTTCTGATCAGCAAGAGTCTAGCTCAAAGCCGCAACTCGTGCAGAGATACTTGACAAGAAGGAGCGTAACTTGGTGGTAGAGGTCAGATTTTGCACTTAGAAGGTCTCAGAGCACGGTCTCGTTAGTTGAAAAAATCCTATTTGAATCAACTTTAGTGTGTTTTAAATCAATATTTAAAAAGATGACTACACGATGCACATTGAAGCATGGACTTTTTTTGCCTGGGAATCATGTTTTTTTTATCAGACACAAGTTATTTAAAGGGTCGTTTATTTTAACTTAGATTCAAATTGGTTTATTTTCGATCATTTCAGCATATGTGCACACCTCTGTCAGTGTAAATTGTGTCTGTTGCCTCCTGCTGGATGCCTCTCAGCCACTTGCTGCTGCTGTGGGATTATTTTTCATCTTTTTTTTTTTTTATTGTTTGCTTTCTGGGATAGCACTAGTATTACATGATAGATAGGAAAAAAATAAAGCAGATCAGACTCCAAAGTTCCACTGCAGTTCAAAACATGCAAACAGAGACAGACAGACAGACATACACGGGAGTGGAGAAGGAGAGAAGGATCCAAGAGCTGGGCTGGGGAGAGGGAAGATGCAACAGTGAGAGAGAAACAGACAAGAGAATTATTCAGGATCGGGAGTTTCTAGGCTTGGGAAAGAAGGGGCGCTTTCCCCTACTCCACCTTTCTCTCTCTGCTGGCTATTGTAAATTTTAACTCACTTGGTGCATCTTCCCTCTCACAGCAGCAGTGAGGCAACCAGTGAAAAGGCGGGAAGACACAAGACAAAACCTCAAATGCAACCATTCTAAAAGCCTGTGGAGCCCCCTTGGCTGATATACAATACCGTATAAAAACAGATTAAAAGTTTTCCAAAGAGGACACACACACATCAACCCAAAAAACATATGACTACCCTGTGGCTTTAAACCGATTTCAAAAACGCTCATCCATCTCCTGATTTATTTCATTTGTGTAACCTGCTCTCAGTCTACATTAACTCCACTTACATCTGGAAAGGCTCTTGTCTGCACCTTTATAGAGCCACCACTAGTCAGTGGATGGGGATCCCTCCGGATGTTACTGGAGGGCAACTCCTCTTGCTCCTAGCCGGCATTATCAAGGGTGAGGAATGATGGGAGTTGCAATCCAGCAGCAACCTCTGGAGGGCCACACATTCCCCACCCATGCTGTAGAAAGCCCTGAGCAAGGTGGACCTGTGGTTGGATTCCATCTGAGACAGTTTGCTCCTCTGCTTTATGTCCTCAGAAAGTGGCTGGGTCTGTGCTGTCAGAAATAATCCTGATTTGATGTGATTTAATATCAGGAATAATCCCTCTGGTTTTCATGTAGAAAGAAGGTTAAAATAACCACAACAACCCTTCCCTTCATGGATACTGAATGGAAGAAAATAAGGCCAGAACAGTGAATTTTCACAAGAAGGAAAAGTTGGTATGTCTGTACAGGGCCTAACCTCTTTACTGCTTGCAACCAGTGGAAAGGTTAAGCACAATTAATCAATGTTCCTTTAATAAATGGATTGAGACGTTTTCCCAGTCTGTTTCACTGTTTAAATTGTGTGAATCTTAGGTTGTGAGCATTTTGGACCACTTGTGGAGAGGCCCAGTGTGATATATAGCATCTCTATAATACATGTCTACTCAGAAGTAAACAACAACAACTCACAGTTAGTTCAATTGGAACTCCTTCCAGGTACTTGTGTGGAGGACTGCAGACTAGATACTACATGAAGTCATAGTAAAACAAATAAAGAGTTTGAAAGGAAGCTGAGAATCTGTTGTGCCCAATATTAGTGATATTGCAAGAGGGTATGTATTCCTTGATATTAATATAGACAATCTGACCAGTTCTCCCAATAAGCTGAGGTCAAATGTCACATGGACTTTTATTGTTTCTTTGTTTATTATTACTATTTTTTGTCTTGTGGCACACAATTTGGGAATTGGTTTCATTATTCCAAAGAGAGGCTAGCATCAAAACAAAGCTACAAAGGTATTAAAATAGTTTAGAATAAAGGATTCATGAGATAAATGATGGAACGGCAAGGTGAAGGAATTGTATATAGAGAGTTTAGGGAAAAAAGCAGATTTCTGGTTTCAAGCGGGGCTTTATGGTGATAATTTTGAAGTATTAAATAAAAAGATAGATAACAACAGCTGTGGAGACAAAAACTAGTTCCAGCTGCCATCAAGGTGACATGAGCGTCCAAACACCTGGAAGTTATGTATTATTGAAAACTTTTGTATCTCAAGAAGCTCAAGCGGCACACATAACTCCTCCCTTCCATTTTCTTGTCAAAAACAACCTTGTGAAGTTGATTAGGTTGAAGGAGAGTGACTGGCCCAAGGTTATCTAGGATCTTTGTGATGGAGCTGGGATTTGAACCCGGGCCCCTTGTGTTCTAGTCTGACACATTACACCACACTGGCTCAGGCAAATCTTTAGATGAGACATGCCTTGTACAGAAGTTGCAGAGATTCCTTCATTAGGATTCCGCCCCCGCCCCCCCCAAATGCTCATTTAGCAACTCCAAAGGAAATATCTCAATTTCCAATTAGCAGCAGAACTAAAGGACCAGTTCCTGGCCTCTCTGACCTTCTGAGGCTGTTTCCAGGAAGCGCTTCTGTCTTTGGCTCAGGTACAGGATCTACTAACCCTAGTGTCTGAGCACCTTTTTGCTATGAGGGATCATGAGTCATTTGTGAAAGAAAAAGAACTACAGCAATTGCTCCCAGACTGCAAGCTTTGGGGGAAGTCTGATTGTTTTGTGTTGAAATGTAATTGTGGATATGGGCCTTTCAATGCTGGGAGGCAGGCACACTGCAATGGCTGCCCCCATGCTAGGCTCTCTCTTTAGGAAGAGTAAGGCAGTTTTTGCCTCAGGTTCCAGATGCTGAGGAGCAGCCTTTGAACATGCCACCAGTCTGGTTTTTCTAAACGAATCCTCTCTCTTGGAGGGCAGAGCTCTATGCGATGCACAGCCTAGCCCTCACCCCCTAAACTGTCACAACAGCTCCACTGGCTGTCAGTTTGTTTCCGGGCACAATTCAAAGGGCTGGTTTTGATTTATAAAGCCCCCAATGACTTGGGTCCAAGCTACTTAAAAGATCACATTTCCTTTTATGAGCTTGCCTGGGTGTTAAAAATAATCAAGAAAAGCCTTTCTCTCTGTCCTGCCACCCTCACAGGTGCATTTGGTGGGGACGTGGGAGAAAATTTTCTCTGTTGCTGCTCTAAAGCTGTGGAACCTCCTCCCACCAGAGGTCAGGCTGCCCCCCCTCCCCAGCTTTGCTGTCCTTCCATAGGCAGGCAAAGACCTTTCTCTTCAGGCAGGCTTTTCCTCAGTGACTGGCATCCTAGTTGGGCTGTGCCCTTCCCTGCCGTCCAGTTTTTATATATATATATTAATGCTGTAAGCTGCCTTGGATCCTCTTGAGGAGACAGATGGGGTATACAAATAAATAATAAATGAGACCGGCTGCAATGTGCTGTGCCAGAGATTTAGGTGCCAGTCCACTGGATTTCCATACATGGAATGATGGTAAAGAGAGAGCCATCTTGTCTTTTACCTCAGGCAGTGAAATCCCTTCAGTTGGCCCCGGCCCTCCAACCAACTGTGGTTGAGGTGGCAATATTCTTAGAGGCTTGGATAAAGCTGTGTGTGTTCTGAGAGGTGCACCATTGGATCCACTGCAACATCACAGAGCGTACATATGTCTCTATAAGTAAATACTTTGTACATGCATAAGGTAGAACATGGAAGCCTGATGGACAGCTTTTGGTTAAAAACCAAAGGAGAGGAATAGTGATATTACAGTGATGGTCTACTGCAAACCCCTAAGTCAGACTGAAGGCTTGATTGATGCCATCATAGATCAAATATACAAATGTTCAAAGAGGAGGGACTAGTAAGGGATCCATTATCCTGGGCCTTGGCCCTCGCCAACAGAGAGGAACTGATCAATGAGGTCAAAGTTGTGGGAACCTTGAATGGATATGACTACACCCTTCTTAGAATTCCGTGTACCCAGGAAAGGCAAAACTGATAGTAGTATGATGTGCACTATGCATTTTAACAACGGCAATGTTGGTAATTTTAAGAAAATATTGGGTGAGATCCCTTGGTTAGAAATACTAAAAAAAAAAAAAAAAAAAAGTGGGGGGGGAGCACACAAAGGATGGGAATTTTCTTAAAGGTGAGATACTAAAGGGAAAGGCACAATCAGAAACAGTTCTCAAGAAAAGTGGAAGGCACCTATAGAAACTGCGGCAGCTGCACAAGAAACTCTCTCTGGAGTTGGGTTCATTCATCCCAGCAAAGATGTCATCTGATCACTGGCTTTAGGAGCAAACCAGCCCATCCCCGCAATGGACCAAACAGTGGGCTAAATGCCCATGTAGTCACCCTCTTAGATGAAGGAGTAGAGGCAGTGCTCATTGAATGTGCAGATGGCACCTTCTGGGAAGAGGAGCTAATATTCAGAAAGCAGAATCAGGATTCAATATGACATTAACAGATTGGAGAACTGGGCCAAAACACACAAAATGAGTTTCAACAGGGGGCGGGGAGAGTTCTACATTTAGGAAGGACATATCAGATGTACATACATCAGCTAGCATCTTGCCAGAGTGTAAGAGGCATTGTGTAAACTTTCCCCTGCTCTGGCAAACCCCCTGGTCAAAGGTCTGGTCATGCAACTGATTGTGCAACCAGTCCTGTAGCCAGTGCTAGACTAGGCATTACAACAGGGAACCTGCCAGAACATAGGTAGCTGTTCTGAGATCACCTTTCTGCAATCATATAATGCAACAGGATATTGGCCATAGAACAGACAAGACAGGCTTGGTGTTAATATGTGTGAAGAAGATCGAAGGAAGGAAGGAAGGAAGGAAGGAAGGAAGGAAGGAAGGAAGGAAGGAAGGAAGGAAGGAAGGAAGGAAGGAAGGAAGGAAATTAATTCTAGGCTGCATCAAGAGAGGCATAGTGTTCAGATTGAGGGAAGGAGTAGTAGAGTAATATCACCCTGTCTTGCTTTGGTGAGATCTCACCTAGAATACTGCCTCCATTTCTGCTTTCCACAGTTTCATAAAGATATCAAGAAATCGGAAAGCATTGAGAAGAGGGCTGCTGGGATGCAAAAGGGTCTAGAAATCAAGCCATGTCAAGCCATTAAAGAAGCTGGGTGTATGAATCCTGGAGAAGAGAAAAGTGAGAGGTGATCAGGTGGTCACATGGAAGATTATGTAGGCTTGCTTTTTGTAGCTCTCGAACACAGGATCCCAACCAATGGATTAAAATTAAAAGCAAAGAGATTTTGACTAAGCATTGGGAAGAACTTCATGAGACTAAAAGAGCTGCTCCAACAGTGGAGTGGACCACCTTGGAAAGAAGTGGATGTTCCTTGATTGAAGGTTTTTAAATAGAAACTGGAAAGTTGTCTGCCAGGAAGGCTTTGGTTGTTGATTTCCTGCCTTGCTATTAGGTTGGACTAAATGACCCTCAGATTCTTTCCAGGTCTGCAAGTCTAGGGAGCAACTCTATGGGGCCAGGTGTAGACTCTTCTGCAGCATCCTCTGCAACACCAGAAGGCAGGACTAGGAAGCTGTGCCCATTCAGCTGTTATTGGACTCCAGTTCCCATTAGTCCCTGGTCAAGGAGTATGGCACTTGCAGTCCAATGACAGCTGGAGGGCCAGAGGTTTTTCAGAGGAATCTTGAGGTGCACATTTGGGGCTGCATGATGTGCTGAAGGAGCTCATAACTTGTCTTGGTCTACTTTGATCAGTGCCTGTTCCTACGGTGAATTCATGTCAGTGAAACCACTGAAGTTGCCTTGAGTTCCTTAGATTCCAATTGTGCCTTTTATCAGCCAGGATTCACCCAGGAGCCTACAAACAAACCAGTTCCTTCTCTGGCTCCCTCGGGTTGCTCAGGCTGGTGTGCATCAGGTGGCATTGTGCAGCATGACTCCTGGGGTGGTGCTGAAGCTGCAGCCAGCCAGTTCTGAGCTAGCAGGCCTGGACAGCTCTGATAAGGCTTTATCAGATGTCAGCACTGACGGTTTGGGGCAATGTGGGTGACAACAGGGCAGAGCCCGGAGGCAGAAGCAAAATGTCAAGCGGGAAAGCATCAATCGCATGCATGATCAAGTGCATGTGAGCAGCCTGGGGGTGAAGCCTCAAAGCAAGAACAACAGTTGGAAACTTTCAGCCTTCATTCTCCTGGTGAGGGATACGTCTGGATCTCAGGCGGGAGACAGGCAAAGAACAAAATCCAGCTAGGTAGTTGCCTGGTGGCAGCTGAAATGCATCCTCAGGCTTTTAGACCTCACACTCCTTGCCTCTAGTACAGAAATGGGCATTATATACTGTATAGTCCATTATAAGAGCACAAAGCACATTAGCATCAGGGAGACATGCAGTCTTCGGTGTTTGAAAGATCTAAGAACACTCCACGTGTAATTCCTGAAGACTCACCACCAGGCTAATTTGCAAATTTTGAAAAGTGAGAGGAGTCCCTGTTGTACACTCTCAAACATTTCCAGTAGTTAAGGACTTCTGTGTTCTGATCAAAGATTATCTTGAACATATTTCTCCCTTTACTTCACATACACAAACATGAACATGACAAACATATTCCACACATCTTGCTGAAGGAGAGTACACAGTAGAATGATGCAGAATTGCCTCCCTTCTCACTCTTTTTTTTTTTTATCCTTTCCAATTCCATTTGGTCTGAGCAAAGATGTTATTTTTCAAACCCCTCCCCCTTCTCCTACACTTTGCTCCCCATGCCTCAAACAGCCTTCCTTGTTGTGATTTGTTAAGGCTTTTCCTGCCCTCAATTTCCAAAGTACTTGGAGACCCATTCTTTAACAGCATCTTTCATGAATCTGTCACCACTGTGCTCCATTAAATGCACAGAGCTATAAACTGATGGCTGGAAAACCCTGTCCTCTAAGGATGAAGCATATGGCATTAAGAACCTCTGCCTGCATTTTTTTTTCTGTTTCCTTTCCTTCACCCTCTCCTTTTCCTTCTGTACTGTATTTTTTTTAGTTTGTGGGTTAGGAGGCAGGTTCCTTGTTTTTATCTACATCTTTTCTTGTTTCTTGTAAGTCACTCTGAGAGCCTCTCTCTCTCTCTCTCTCTCTCTCTCTCTCTCTGTGTGTGTGTGTACTCTCCACAACCATGATAGCTAGAAACTAGACTTTTTGCAGAAGTGATATAAAGACACTTGTGCATGTCTGTGCAAGTCTAGAAGTTAGAGTCTGAAGGAAAACATTTCTAGCTTCATTTTTGCTAGCAGTGGGTAAAGAATGGGGGGGGGGGCAACAGGCAGAGTTGGTTTTCCTGTGATGCAAAATTCAAGTGAAAGTGTCAGTCAGTTCTCTGAAAACTGCCTTATCTCTGGGCCCAGATAATGAGAAGAGGGGCCTCAGCAAGGCGGGGATGATGAACACATCACAATAATTCTGATCGCTGCCTCTGCTTCCTACTTTTGCTCTGCTGATATTCCTTGGTCCTGAGAATGACATGAATGGATTAGCAAGGACTATCACTAAGGCCACATGACAGAGCCCCCTGCTTGGCCACTAATTCATGCACAGATAAAGGTATATGATCGGTGATACGTTTTGCCAGATCAACACTTTGTTCAAAGAGGTTCCAAGCTTCCCTTCATGAAGTCCCATCCATGTACACAGTGCTAAAGAGAATACAAGGCATGACTCTCAGCCCCAAGAGGCTTATAAATCTTAAATCTGTCAGAGGGCAAATAAGAAAGGAAAGGCAGAGTTGGGGAAGTGAGGAGAGAGGGAGCGACAGTGAGCAGTTGGTTTATTTACATGTACCTAGGCTTTGGGGGGGGATTTTGGACAACAATCCCCATAGTCCCTTACCATTGGCCATTGCAGGTGGTGGTGGTGGGAGATAGGAATTGTAGGCCAAAAAAAAAAAAATCTGGTCAAAAGATAAAAAATTCTTCCCACCCATGCTCAAAACATTGCACTACACTAGATTTCTTGGATAAGGGTATATCCTCTGTTGCCATAGAGACAAGAGACAGACATCTCCATGTGGGGTCACTAATCAAGTGTGACAAACACAGGAAGTGTCGGATCAGGGCCACTTGACTTTTTCTTTTCTTCCTTCTGTGGAACTGATGTGGGCACTCACTAAGACTGTCACTCCCTTTCCTTTGCTTTAGACCAGCAAGTGCATCAGCATCTCCCACATTTCATTATGAGGCATGTTAGATGAAAACAGCTCTGTAGTCAGTGGATGCTACAGAGAGAACGCTCCTACTGCTACCAATCCAGCAGTCCCTTGGGCTGCTATTCCATCCTTCTGTTCTTCATGGAGTTTTGTGAAACCAGGAGAAAGGGTGGGGAAACATGAGGGAGGTAGAAACCAAGAAAGGGTTGTCAAGATCTGCTCTCTCAACCTTGCTGAACGAAGCAGAGTGATCCACAATAAAGACTTACTAGAAAGCACCCAATGTCTACAGGCCCAGATATCTTGTTTGACTTTTAAATGACAGAAGCTTAACTTCATTCCCATCGACTTCAACAGGACCTCAGCCCAATGAATTGTTTTAGGATTCGGGGAATCATTGTCTATTCACTCTTTCTAAGGAAATTAAGAAATTATTTTCAGTTGTTACCACAGTTGTTTTCTTTTTTCCAAGATTTTACAAAACAAAGGGCTACCTTTTATACAACTGTTGACTGCATCCAAACACATGGATGTAGGCAAGCATTTTAGTTGATGAATTTTGTCCCACACATCAGATGTTCGAAAGAGAAGGAAACTGTACCCTTCATGTTCAACATTCCCACTCTAAGCTTATTTTTCTTTATTTTAATTTGCAAGTGGCCAATGTGATGTAGTATTTAAAATGTCTGAGAAGATCCAAGTTCTGGTCTCCACTGAGTCATGAAACTGGGTGACATTAAGCCCATCATGCTCCCACAGCACCGCCTACCTCACAAATTCTGTGAGGATGAAAGAGCCATGCACTCGTTAGATGAAACACTGTCTGTAAGTATAACAGAGCGATAAGTACAATTTCGTTCTGTATTTGAGATGTTTGTATGGGACTCTGTTTATATAATTTGCATGTGAAAATTGGCAGTCCTGGGAAGATACCTGGGACCCCAATAATGCAGTGGAGCATATTGGGAGGGGGATGCATTGCTTGTGGACGAGGGACTGCTCCCCACCACCCCACAAGGCAGAGGCAACAGAGTCCAATCTCTCAGCCACACAACTCTGCAAGAATCAGAATGCGATGAATAAAATGCAGGGACTCCTGAGAGGTAAGGACCCTGGAGAAATCATACATAGCACACAAATGCCACCAAACAAAACCGGGAGAGAAGACAGTCTTATAGTTTTGTTTCATGGCATCTGCATGAGGGCTTCTCTGCAAGCAACCAAGCAAAGCTCCCCGAGCATTGCCCCACCCATTGTGCTGGAAAGCAGCAGCAAGCCCATGATGCAGCACGATGGGCAGGCAGAGATAAAATTATCTCCAGAGACCAGGCAGAGCTGGCGGCGGAAAGGGCCGAGCAGCCTGTCAGAGGCCTGGCTTTGCACAAGCGCTGCCGTCAGGGTTACACTCAAGGAAGCCCAACTCAGCTCAACAACTTTCCTGCCCTCCACACCCACCTTGCCTGGTAAACTTATTTGGCTCCCACCCACACATTAAAATGAAAGCTATAGCTTGTAGCATGCGTTTCCTATATAGTGGGGGAGAGGGGGGCAGAACTGTCACTGATTCTAACTACAGCTGGCAGAACCCCTTCGCCCAGAATAGATTCTAGTGCTTCCTTCCATCCATGTATCTTCGCTCTGCCCTGTTTTGCACTTACAACTGAGCCAGTGCACCGTCCACCGGACTCTGGCAGAATGTGGTTTGTTTAATGTCAAATATGATGGACCTCTTAGATCAAATCATCAAACCACATTCTTTTGTGTACTTGTACTTTTTTCTTTCTTTCTTCTCCTCAAGATGAACTGGCAGATTTTGAAGTTCTGAGCCAGGGAGGCTGGGTTTTTGAAAATAATGGCCCCCACCCTGCAAGCCTCGTGGAGTGAAAGAACAACAGAAAACGGTTTGGAAATACTCTGACGTGGAGTCACACAGAGGGAAGACAGATAGGCTAACAGGGTGCTTGGAGGCAGAGATTAATAATGAACCATTAATGGGTTTGTGAAGGTTCTCCTCACGTCTGCTGGACACTTCTGGAAAATGTTTTTTATTGTGCAAAACCTTTCTCAGCAGCTGCAAACAGAGTCTTAAGGGGAATCCAGATGTCACTTTCCATTTCTTCTCTCCTGTGTTTTCCCACTACTTTCGTCACCTTTTCTCTTACCACACAAACATCCATTCAGAAGAGAAAGCTGGGACAGCTGCCCAAAGTTTTTTGACTGGGGAATGCTTAGGAATCCTCCACCTGGAAGTATCCTGGCTGGACCGTGTTCACAGCCAGCAGGGTCTCTGAACAGATTCATTATGCTTTTCAGTCTAAGAACTCTCAATTGGATCCTTTCAAGAAATGAAATTCTAATAAGGAAAAGTAGTTTGCCCACCTCCACTGATTCCCCCAATGGACATAAGACATGCCAATCAAAACAAAAGAAGCCAGGGGCAGGGTGGTTTGACAGAAAATTGTTGTACTCAGAGGGACCCATTTTATTGTCCAGTTTATCCCGAGATGAAGGAGAAATCCAGTCAAAATGCGTTTATGTTCCAGGTGTAGGTTCGAATTCAGCAAATCTTCTGCATCACATTAGGAGAAAAGCGCACATAGTTCAGGCTTCTGGCATCTACCTTCTTAATTAGAACTTCTGGGATCTACCTTCTTTCCTAATTAGATCCCACTCTCAAATGCCGGAAACTGAGACAGATGGACACATCCTAAGTGCCTGAGTATACTGACAAATACTGTAGCAACGTTCACACTATTTTTTTTCCCCACAGAAAAATCCACTCCAGATCTCCACACCCAATCCCTCCCCATATTATTTTTCAATTCTGATTCAATGGGGGAAAGTTTCCTAGGTGGTGCTATTGTTTAGGCAGTTGGGAAGCCCTTCCTGGAGCTATTTGCTGGAAATCACCCAGAGGCAGGCCTACCACCAGCAACTCGGCTCAGTTCTGCCCACCCTGGCTTCTGGAGGTACCCACTTCACATTTGATATAATGTCTTTTAATAAAGAGCAATTATACCGAAACCACCCGTCTTTTTTTCCCCCCCTAGTCAGCAAAGCCCAAGAGCAAAGAAGGCAATTTTCTTTCTCATCCTATAAAAATTCACAATTTGGAGTTAAGTAAGGATGTTGTAATGCTGCCTGTGAACCTAACATGGGGGTGGGTAGGTGGTGGAAGAAACTACCCTTACTCTTTACACAGGTTGACACTATAACATCTCCCCTTCACTCCCCTCTGTATTTACCCCCTTTCCCTGGCACAGTTCCTCCGCCCAGTAGTACAGCCCACCCACCTGTGGTGCAGCCCGGCTGGTCCCACACTTGAAGGATTCCCTCAGGGTAAGAGGATGCGCTCTGGAGAACCACACCAGCTGCAAAAGAAAGCCACTGCTGTTCTCCAGAGAGTTGGCCAGGCCCAAGCGCATTATTCTAGGGTGCCTTTTCTCAGAGTGTGGTGATAATACAGGGGTGAACAAAGCGCTAGTCAACCCCCATAATGACATTTTGTGATGTGGGGTGTGTGTGGAATCTTGTTCTCTTGGAAGACGCAAGGAGCTGTGATTTTTATGGGGGGGGTGCTAGCCAGATACGAGCATCTCCCCAAGTCAAATCTAGAAGTGGTTGTCCAGACGCCTCTGTTTCCAGGTTGGTCGGGTCGATTGGTTTTCGGACATTTCTGGGCCTGCCACAGGGGCTGGAGATGACCACTTGGTTCCTAAGCTGGCTAAAATTGCCCACCTCTAAAATATGCAAAAGACTAGATGTAATGAGAGGGAGGGTGGTCAGTGGGAGACCCCACCCTCAGGCATCACTGAGGTAGGGAACTCTCATGGGTCGGGAGCCGGGGGAAACTCAACTCACCACCTTTCCACTCTGCCAACTCCTACAGGGGATCGACCCTATTTCATATGAGGGCCAACTTGGATACAAGTTTATATGCAGGACAAGAGTTTTAGGGTATGGTTTAATACCTGGACTGGAAAGCTTGAGACCAGAAATAGATGTTACCAATAGCCCATAATTATAGCTGAAAGCATGTTAATATTGGGGAGAGTGGACTGAGGTAGCCTTTCAGGTTTAAGAAATCAGATTTCAATGGAATCATGTGATCAAGTCCTTAAGAAGAATTGCCAAACAAAGAAGGCTAATTTGTATATGTCCAGAGGGGAGAGAAACTCCTACTAGGATACTTAGAGGCTTTCATCAGTTAAGGATTTTCTAATTCTAATTATGGGCAGTCTAAAACATTTGTTTTTACCCATAACTGTAGAATGTGACAGAGCTACAGTAGGAGAACACACAAGTGTTCTTAAAGGCAAATGTTTCAGCAAGTCATTCGCCTTGGATACCATTTCCCAGATAAAGCTAATGTTCATCCTATGTATTTACAGGGTTTGATCCAAGAAAGAGCCCAGGGATTTATTAATGTAATCCAACAATTTAATTACAAAACATTGTAGAGAGCTGCTGCAAAACAACCGCACCATGACAAAACAAAGGAACAGTAGCAAAGAACAAGAAGGTCCCCTAAGCCCTGGAACAGGAAGCTCCATAATGAGGGTGGTGGTCGTGGTGGGGAAGGCTGACAAGGGTAGCCTCTCTGGCCTCCTTCTGCACCAAATCTGCTTCAACAGGACAAGGAACCTGCTGCCCTCCATGAACATTTTTGGTCTCATTGTACTGTTAGCAGACAAAAACATAACTAGGAAGGGTCAACTATATAACAATTGGTCAAATTCCATTCCAGATTCCTATTTAAGATACAGGTGGTGAGTGTGGGGGACCCACCAGATGCAGCTCTCATCAGTCCCAGCAAGTACATCAAAGGGTGAATGATCCATGGGAGCTGCCATTCCACAATCTTCGGAAGGCTGCTGGTTTCCCCATCCATGCTTCAGTCATTGCACGAAGAGCAGAGGTTCTGGACAGGAGAGCAGCTTTCCTTTGTGTTCTGCTACGGTCGATATTGCACCTACCTTAAATGTCATTTTTTGCCGCCTCTCATTCACTCCAGACTCTTGTTCATTCCCTGTAAGGATGAACCAGGGCTCATGACCTGAAAGAAAGCACCAGCGGGTGTGCTCCACGAAGCGCACAAGAGATCCCCTCCTCTTCATACATCGACCACATAGGGGGCCACGAGCTCCAGGTCCACAACAGACTCTTCCAGTGGCTGCTCGACATGGAAGTCCCGCTGGTGCTGGGGTCCCTGGCGGGCCTTTTTGCCCCCACGCTGGGGAATGGGCAGCTCTGAGTGGTGGGCAGGCAGCGGTGGAGTGAAGAAATAAGGATGCAACAGCGCCTGGGGAGGAGAAGTGAATAAAAATGGTGTTGGGGCTACATGACATGGTGTCCAAAACATTGTGAATACACATTGGTATTCAGAAGTGTACTGTATCAATACACAGGTATTGCCTCTCCCTCCCTCCCTCTCTCTCTCACACACACACACACACAAAATACATTTTTTGTTTCCCTCAATTGCCAAATACATGCATAAACCAGAAGTGGACAAAATGAGAAACACCAAATGTTTTTGAAAACACAATACCCATCGGCCTTCATCAGAGCAGCCAGTGGTTGGGGATGATAGAAACTGTAGCCAAAAGACACCAAGGGCCACAAGTTGCCTATCCTTGCTTCTAATGGTCGCACACAAAGGATGAGTAGGAGATCCTCTCACTCTCTCATGAGTGGAAACAAATATTTATTTATTATTTATTTATTACATTTATAGCCCATGGCACATCGAAACAAGGCCTTATTGATGGAAGGATCTAGGAGATCCCAGCCATGTTGTTGTTAGCTGAAAAGATCCTGCAAAATATATATATGACAGAATAACTGCACAACAGTTTTAAATTGTGAAGGGCAGGAAGCTTGTGTCCTGAAGCACCCTCCCCACTTCATCCCACTACAGGTCACCCTGTCCACTGCAAAAATACCAGTACAGTCTGAAGTGCCCTCTGGTGGCATTTTGGAACAAAAACAACTCCTGGCCTGAAAACATTTTGATGTAATTTGTATCAACACAAAGATACACTACAGAACCAAGGTGGTTCAAGAAGGTCTGTGTTCATTTTTTTTATCAGGCTTCAGAGCCCTAATTCTGCACACTCCCTGGGCAGCACATTCAACAAAGACAACTTGGTGGGCAGATGCCCCTTCATCCCTTGCCTAAGACCTTCTCTCCACTAAGCACGGTGGAAACCATCTAGGGCACCTTCAAGCAGATCAACCTAAAGGAACCTCCTGACACAGGCCAACCCACTGCCAGAATTACCAGTGTTAGCCTTGCATCTGTTGGTAAGTAGAGAGCAGTTTGATTGACTAATTACATATCTTTTTCTATATAATATTTTTATCCCACTTCTCAGCCCAAAAAGGCTTCTGGACCAGCTTACATATAATTAAAAAGACAATCTGTTCCTCTAAGCGAGTGGATCCCAACCTTGAGTAACCCAGATGTTCCTGAACGGCAAGTCCCAGAAACCCCAGCCAGCAGAGCACAGCTGGTGGTGAAGGCTTCTGGGAGTTTTAGTCCAAGAACACCTGGGTTACCCCAGGTTGGGGACCACTGCTCTAAGTTTACAATCAACAGAGACATGTGATATAAAAGGAAAGGGGGATGGGGAGGAAATTAGGGCGGAGGGATAGTATTCTTTTAACAGAGCTGGTAGAACGGTTCCACTTTTCACCTCTCTCCATCTTATTACTTGACTGGTGGCCATGAAAAGGAGAGACACCTTTAGGAAGGCAGAATTTCAGCAGGGCTGGTGGGATTTTATTTTATTTTTTCAACTGACCTTAAGTAAACCATGAGATTTGGGCTACTCCAACTTTGGTCTGGGCATGTCCCAACCCAACAAACTGAATGTAGCCTGCCATGGGTTAAATAAGCCACTGTCTTTTGCTGCTTGCCTGGGAATACAAACATAGGTGGTTTAAGAAGCTGCTGGTGAGCTCTCAGACCTGGGTGTTGGGTTGCACCGAGCTGGGGAGGTGCACAAACACTTCAGGCCTGCCTTATTAGCCAACAGGTGCCAAATTCTTTCATGCCACCTGAGGTGAGGGAAAAGGTGCTGTGCCAACCCACGTTTCAATCCTGTCTGCTGCCATTCTTTGTATTATTGTTTTATATGTTTGAATCTGTAAACTGCCCAGAGTGGCCTTAGTGGCCAGATGGGCGGTATAAAAATCAAACATACAAACAAACAAACCCAACATCAGTCTCACACTTGGGGTACAGCAACAGAGGCCTCCATGGACAGCAGGACTAGCAAGACAAAAGGGTCAGCACAGAGCTGGCCAGGCCCCAAATGTCTAGCTCTGAAGAGCCCTTCTTCAGAGTTAAAATTAAATATGGGGTACCCAGGAACAAAGCCAGGGCACACACAGTCTCTCTGGGCACTCCACTCCAGAGTATGCAGCTCTGAGGTCTCCTTCACAGCTAGGCACTGGAGGCCTGGCCAACTCGTGCTGCTTAACGAGCAGCCATATTTGTGCCTCTACACAGCCATGGCTGTATAAACCCCGATGCGCTCCCTACACATTTCCTTGTCTTGTACCTTGCAGAGGATTTTGGTTTTAGCAAAGGCCTCGGGCTAGAAACCACCACTCCCACTCTCTGTCCCTTACCTGAGCCGCCTGCACACGCTGCTTGGAAGGATAGACCAGGAACTGTTTCAGGAGCTGCACAGCCTGTGGGGAAGCATCAGGGACCACCTGCTCCAGAGGAATGGGCAGCTTCTCCTTGAAGGAGATCTTGTTGTAATCGGGCAACTCGGTGATTTCCTGTCCACCCCCACACAAAAAAATGAATGGGATGTAAATAGGGAAACTCAGCCTTTATCTATGCTTCGAAAAGCTATATTCCTATCACACACACAAAAGGACTGGGTGATGGTCCCAAAGATGAATCCCTACTAAAACTCACTGGCCAAATCTTCTGGTTAGGTGTGCCAAGCACTCGGAGGACGCAACATAGCTGTTCAATATCATTTTCTCCAGGGAAGAGTGGAGAATTGTTCAGAAGTTCAGCAAAAATGCAGCCCACAGCCCTGGTCAAAGGAGAGAGGATAAGTAGCACAAGTTAAGGAGGTAAGGGTGTTGGAGAAAAATAACAACCTTGCATGCTTACCAACACTAGCTAGAGGTGTGTCTGGGGCCCAGAGGGACTTTCTTGGGCTACAGTGACTGCTTACCTTTCTCACTAACCTATTAGCAAAGTCCTTAGTTTTTCCGGGCTTGAGGCAAGCCACTCCCCTCTACCAGCCTGACTCCACTTTCTCTCTTCTTCCCTGACCACTGCTGACAGTAGGCATCATTACTCTCTGCTCCTGACCTATGCTATGCAGATGCAATGGCAGTGTGAGCCTCCCCACATGGTTGTGGCTGCAATATCTTTCAATTCATTTATGCTTCTGATTGCAACTCAAAATAAATTGTAAGTAAAAATCTTTTTCCTTTTTCTCTCTTAAGCTAACTGTACAGTGATTACTTACAAGGGGGCTGGGTTGGAGGCTGGGATTTTTGTTATACTCTCTCCACATTTCCCATTTTTTGTACCTCATTCTCTGCTAACAAAAGGAATCCACCAAATTTCAGAAAATATGTAATAAAAGGTTCAAGGTGGAAATGATGGATCTCAGCTTCATTATCTAACCAAATCCTTACTGGAGTTCTATATTGCAAATTGAAGCCTGATCAATCATGATCTTAAGGGTTTTCCCAAACAAATGTCATTCTGAAATCTTGATTCCTTCCTGAGCTTCCTAGATTGAGAATTCTGTCAGTGAAATAAATTTAATTTTGTAGGGTGGATGCCCTCAGAGAGGCAAAGTAATTGCTTCCATTGTGTCTGATACTTCTGATGATATGGGAGTGTCTACTTTACAAACTGAGACAGGTTTTTCTGCAGTGGCTTTGCCTAAACCAGCAAATCCTTTGAACAGATCCTGAAAGCATTTGACATGCTCACAAAAAAACCCCCACAGTTCTCAGAATAAGTTGTGGGGAGATCCATCCTGGTTAGACCACATTACATTTACAGAATATATGTGCCCACAGGCTCCTCTTGTGCTCCAATAAAATGTTTGTTTTTTCCTTGTGCAAAAGGAATTCTACGCTGACCCAAGCACTGCCCAAAACTCCTATGTGTTCAGCAGGCCCAAAAAGTGGACCATGGCCAATACGCCACACTCGATAGGGATAGTGGAACTGACAAGTCATATCTGCAGGGTTCGGAATGGTTGCCCTATTACCAGCCTCTGTTGGTTGCATCCAGGAAAGCTACTGCTTTTGCTTAAAAATGGCAGTACTCACCACTTTTCAGGGCTATCCAAAAAGCCTGCAAGTCTGTCTGCAGAACACTCCAACAACCAACAATGACTTAATGAAGGCTCTCCATGGCTAGGAGCCAGTGTGTCGTAGTGATTAAACTATAAGAATGGGATTTATGAGATCCTGATTCTAGCTTCTACTGCAACATGAAACTCATTGGATGAACCTTGGGCCTTTCACTCATTCACTCACTCTCCTTCTCTCTCTCTCCTACCTGGCCTCTCTTAGAGTACTGTGAGTATTAAGTGAGGAAGGGAAACACCACATGCCCTGTCTTGCTCTTAGTGAAGGAAGAACAGTATACAAACGCAACAAACACATAATACAAATAAATGCTAGACTAAGTAGTCTCTTATCAAGAAAAGGGGGTGATTTCTCACCTCTATGAGATCAGACCATTCTTTCACCTGCTGTCATTCCCATTATATATGCACTTAACTAGACAAGGCATATAAAATTGTTAGGGGAAATAGTTGGGTTTCCCTAATACTTTACTAATAGTTGCAGTTTTAATAGGATGGGATAAATTTTCCACACTCAGGAAGGAAGATCCTTAAAATAGCATAGAGATGGGAAGATCCAGACTCTTACAGCCGGAGGTGAAAAAAGTGCAACCATCCAGATGTAGCTGGACTGCAATTTCTAGCATTCCAACAACATCTATAAGACTGTGCTGTGCCTAACCTGCCTTACAACAAAAGGCAAGACAAAGATGCTCACCAGAGATCCACACCTTCATCATACTTGCGAGCACCGTAGAGGAGTTCAGGTGCCCGATACCACCTGAAAGAATATATCACAAGAGTTATACCTTTAAGGGTACCCAAACCCATTCAGCTCCGCTACTCCCTTGCTCCAGCCATCCACCAGGAACAACCCCTCTCATTACCATATGAGTCACCGTTCCTGGCAACTTTCTGTTCAAGCACAACTAGACTCTGAAGCCTTTTAACGTCTAAGCCAGGCTTCAAGAGCTTTGAAACAACTGGAATGGATTTGGGAGATTCTTCCTTTCTTGGTTTATTGCTCAGGATATATTGTCTGCTCATCCCTACTCACCTGGTGGCTACCTGGTGGCTATACAGCCTCTCCCCATCATTGGTGAATACCCTAGCCAGACCAAAGTCTGCAATTTTCAACTGTCCTGTGGAGCTGATCAGCAAATTGGCTGGTTTCAAATCCTGAAAAGAAGAGGCCAACATTCAGAAGCATCCCCAAATTTTAAGAAAATTGAGGGATCCAGAATGCATAGCACTCATGGGTTCAAAGGAAAGTAGTGCAGGGATCGTGTGGAGAAGAGAACCACCTTATGGTCAGAGGAGAGCACAGCTCACCCGGTGCATAATGGAGTTGGCATGGCAGAAGGCCACTCCTTTGAGCAGCATGAGCATGTAGCCTTTCACTTGGGCATCGGTGAGAGGCTGCTCAGAGTTGCGGATCACCTCCGACAGATCAGATATCATGTATTCAAAGACCAGCACAAACCCTGTGCCATGAGGGAAGACATCCTTCAGTTTCACCACCTAAGGAAACAAGAGGAAGGCAGTACCATAAGCCCGGAAACATTCAAATATGTAGAGGCTAACAGACTGAACTGAAGTCAAGAAGCTTTCCAGATCAAATCTCGTCTCAGCCATATATTGATTAGGTAGAATTATTTTAGGTGAACCACTATCTCAGTATCAGCCGATCTACTTGTCTAACATCACACTGTCCTATTTTACAAGATAGTTTTGAGATTTGCAACATGATAATGTATGTACAACACTGATGAGCATTTGAAAGCGTTGCATAAATGTTAAGGTAGTCATGCATCTTGGGCAAAGCTAACAATTTGCTAAAGGAACCCAGGGATTCCTGAGTTCCGAAACCATCAATCATATCCTAAGCAAAGTCTTGAAATTTTGTATCTGGAATAAATTCTACCAACTGGTGAAATATGACTCAGTTGAAACATTTTGCCCAATTTGAGTTTTGAGCCCACACTTTTCTTTCTTTGGAAAATTTGGGATCAGTGAGAAATAATGCACACATGGAGAACACTGCTCCTTGCAAACTTCACAAATGCAAAATATTGTCAGAGTATGAAATTTACAGGCCTGAACAGAACAGAAGTATTAATGAGTTGCCATGATGATCAGGTGTGTCAAATGCTGAGTCACAGTGACTCAGGAGGGCTGACACAAAGATGATGCAACACCTGCACTGACTGGATAAAGCCAGATTCATAAGTGTATATATATATATGTACTGTGTAGTGAAGATGTATCTCCTGCTATACTGATGAATTCATGGTGTCATGCTGTCGCTCTGTATACTTGTAAATATCCTGTAAATACACATGTGGTGCTGGAAGAAGCTGAACGTGTCTGAGTGAGTTACTGCCATCAGGACCTGAAAGCACTCTGCTGATTTTCCGCGTGTTCACGCACTAACAAGGGGTTCTGGGCCCAGCGACACGCCATGCAAAGACCGCCTTGCGCAAAGGAATGTGGTGAGTACCAGAGGGTGCCACTATAGTGGATAGAGGAAGAAATAGAGGTCCTGGAAGGTGAGAGTTCTGCCGTTGTGGGGAAAGAAAAACGGAGGACTGAGAGCAGAGACAGCAGCATGCAGGCGTTTGGGGGAGCTAGTATGGGAGGCTTTCCCCTGACAAGATTAAACGAGAAAAATTACCAGACATGGTCCATCAAAGCTGAGATGTTGTTAAGGAGGGAGGATCTGTGGCAGATCGTTGCCAATTCCCCGGCAAGGCTTGATGAAGAGCAGGAACGGCTTAATGAGAGAGCTTTAAGCACGTTAATTCTTTGCCTGGAAGACAGCCAGTTGGTGCATGTGCGTGGCTTGGCTTCGGCAAAGTCATGTTGGGACACTCTGAGAAAAATCTATGTGAGAGATACGGCAGGAACCAAGGTATCTCTAACAAGAAAACTGTACAGATGCAGATTACAGCCCGGTGAGAGCATGTCTGAACATCTGCAGAAAATGAAAAATCTCTTTAACGAACTAGAACAAAGAGATATGCAATTTCCAGAGAACCATAAAGTTTACGTCATTCTAAGCAGTTTGCCAGAACAATATGATGTCTTGGTCACCAGTTTGGAATCGATGGATGAAGCAGATCTGACGTTAGAGTACCTGACGGGCAGAAGGAGGAGGAGCAGCGTCGGAGTGAGAGATCTGACAGCAGAATAAAACAAGACAGCCTGCAGCGAAAGAACCATGACGGCTGGAAACAGAAACCAGATTACAGCCCACAGCAGAGAGATGCGGCTTCCAGGAGGGGAGAGCACAATAGTTGAGCGATGGCTGTGAAATGCTGTTTTGGCTGTGGATCACAGAAACATCTGCTAAAAGACTGCAGAGAAGCCGGCAGCAGAAGCAACGAAAAAAGAAAAGGGAGGATTTCTCTTGTCCAGGCAGCAAGAGATAAATCCAAGGTCGTTGAAGAGGCCAGCTGGATAATTGACAGTGGAGCGGTTTCACATTTAACTAACAAAAAAGATTTATTTTCTTCCCTAGGTGCTTCGGAGCAGAACTGTGTAAGCCTGGCCAACGGAGAAAAATCAGAAGTTACTGGAGAAGGGAAAGTGTTTATAACAGGTTTGGGAAAGGAACTTAAAAATGTGCTTCTAGTTCCACAGCTAGATTGTAACATTCTCAGTGTGTCTGCTCTTGATAAAGAAGGCTATGTAGTGATATTTGAGAATGGTAAATGTACAATTAAGAAAGGAAACTATGTTTGTGCAAAGGCAAAACAAGAGAACAATCTTTATGTGCTAACGTGTAAAACACAAAGTGACACACATGCTATAGTGAAAAACACACCTCAACATGATCAGTGCACACATCTGTTACACAGGAGATTAGGTCACGTGAATTTTAGAACACTGGAAAGGATGGAAACAATGGCAAAAGGTGTTAAATTGAAGGAATGTAAAAACTACTTAGACTGTAATGTTTGCAAATTGGCAAAGTCAAAAGTGAGTCCTAAAAACAAGGAGCGCACCAGTCAAATGGAAAAACCTTTTCAATTGGTGCATGCTGACTTAATTGGGCCTTTTGCGCCATCTGTTGGTGGAGCAAAATATGTATTAGTTATTGTGGATGACTATTCAAGATATTCATTTTGCTACCTGTTAAAGACCAAAGCTGAAGTGTTCAATAACTTTAAAAATTGGTTGAAATTTGTAGAGAGACGTTATGGCCACAAGGTGGCACAAATTCAGACGGACAGGGGTTCTGAATTTATGTCGAACAAATTTCAAAATTGGCTGGAAATTAATGGCATATATCACAGAAAAACGAGCCCATATTCACCCTTCCAGAATGGAGTAACAGAACGAAGAAATGGCGTTCTGCAAACTATGAAAGATGCATTGTTAGCAGACGCTAACATGAGCCATGGGTTTTGGGATAAAGCCCTTCTTACATCGAATTATATCCTGAACAGATTGTGGTCATCTGCGATAGGGCAGACCCCATATCACATGCTGTATGGGAAAGAGCCATCCTTACAGCACATGAGGGTTTTTGGTTGCAATGCATGGGTGCATGTCCCAAAAGAGACCAGAAGGAAGGGGAAACCAAAAGCAAAGAAAATGAAATTCTTAGGTTATGAAAGGGGTTCAAAAGCATATCGTTTCTTAGACGGAAACAGGGATTTAGTGATATCAAGGTCGGCAAGTTTCTGTGAACATGAGAATTGGGATAGGGTTCACGCTAACTCTCAAGTTTTCATACCAATTACAGACATAGGGAGAAGTGAGAATAGGAAGTTAGAGCCAAGAGAAGAGGCTGAAGAGGGCACGAGCCGAAGCACGTCAGAAGAAGAGGACGATGGACAATGTAGTGAGTCAGAAAGTGAGGTAGAAATTAAGGAAGAGCCACAAATCAAGGAAGAGATACAAATCCCCAGGAGATCTGAGAGGGCTAACAAAGGTATTCCACCTACAAGGTTTGGTGTAGGGGAAATCAAAGTATGCCATGTTTATCAGGAGCCCAAAAGCTATGAGGAAGTAATGTAACTTCCAGGTGTAGAGAAAAAGAAATGGCAGGAGGCCATGAGAGAAGAAATGAAGTCAATGGATGAAAACAAAGTTTTTACAGAGACTAGGCTTCCACCAGAGCATAAGGTGATTGGTAGCAAGTGGGTTTTCAAAAGAAAATTACAAAATAATGGGGACTTCAGGTACAAAGCGAGGTTAGTTGCTCAAGGTTTTACACAAAAGAAACATTTACATTATGATGAGGTATTTTCACTCACAGTGAAAGCAGAAACCATGAGGGTGGCTTTGACTTTAGCAGCATCCAGAGGTTACATCATAAATCACTATGATATCACAACTGCATATTTGAATGCTGAATTAAAGGAGGAACTGTATATGGCAAAGGCACCTGGCTTTGAAGGCTCAAAACCAGGAATGGTTTATAGATTGAATAAGGCCATTTACGGGTTACGACAATCAGCAAGAAACTGGAACCAATGTTTACATTCAGCGTTAGAAAAACTAAATTATAGAAACAGTCTGGCTGATCCTTGTCTATATAGAGACAAGGATCAGCCTTGTCTACCCCGGACAAGACGGAGGTACTGAGGGTGGGTAGCCCTGCCATCAGCGGTCTGGGAAACTCCCTCTCATTTGGGGGGGTGACTCTTACCGCGAAGAGTGAGGTTCGTAGCTTGGGGATACATCTGGACCCGGCGCTCACCATGGAAACCCAGGTGGCGTCAGTGGTCCGATCCGCCTATTTTCACCTTAGGCGGGTTGCCCAGCTGCGTCCCTATCTTGATGTTGGGGCGCTCACCACATTAGTGCATGCGCTCGTAATCTCGAGATTAGACCATTGTAATGCACTCTACGTGGGGCTACATTTGAGACTGACGCGGAAGCTTCAAATGGTGCAGAATGCGGTGGCCAGACTTATTAGTGGCGTGAGGAAATACCATCATATCTCTCCCACTCTGGCCGCATTGCATTGGCTGACCGTTTGCTTCCGCGTCGATTTCAAAGTTTTGATGATAACATACAAAGCCTTAAACGGCTTAGGACCTCGATATCTGGCGGAACGCCTTCTCCCACCAAAGTCTACCCGTTTCACTCGATCTAGTCTGGAGGTGAGACTGGGGAGCCTGACGCCGAGAGAGGCCCGGAGGGAAAGGACAAGAAACCGGGCCTTTTCGGCGGTGGCTCCTCGGCTATGGAACAACCTACCTCCAGAGATCCGTATGGCCTCCTCGCTGGGCGTTTTTAAAAGCCAATTAAAAACATGGCTGTTCAGGCAAGCCTTCCCCCCGGGCATTATTTGATTTGATTTGTTTTGATTTAATTTGATTTAGTTCCATCTTGAATGATTAATTATTTTTATTTTTGAATATTGATGATATTTTAATTGTTTATTGGTACACTGATGTACGCCGCCCAGAGTAGTCAAAACGACTAGATGGGCGGGATAAAAATGTAAGAAATAAATAAATAATAAATAAATATACAAAGGAGTATGGAAATGAGTTAAATATCCTATTGGCATATGTTGATGACATTTGTTTTATGATGAAGGATCAGAACCAAATAGAATCATTTGAAAAGCAGTTGAAGAAAGAATTTAAATTGAAGAACTTAGGTCCAATACAAAATTATTTAGGGGTGCAAATACAGAAACAAAACAAAGGTTTTGTACTAAGTCAAAAGATGAAAACTGAGCAAATGTTAGAAAGGTACAAAATGCAAGAATGCAAAAATGTACAAACCCCTATGGTTGTGGATTTTCAAAAGTCTGAAGCAGAAAGCAAAGAATTTGAAAATCAGGAAATTTATCAATCTGCGATTGGCAGCTTAATGTACTTAGCAAACTGGACTAGGCCAGACATTGCAGCAGAAGTGAATATATTGAGCAGACATGTGTCTAAGCCCACAGCGAAGCATTGGCAAGGAGTAAAAAGAGTATTCAGGTACTTGAAGGGAACAGTGACAGGTGTCTGGTTATAAAACCTTCAAAAGAATTAAAACTGATGGCTTATGTTGACAGTGATCGGGCGAACGATGAAAGTGATAGGAAATCAATGTCTGGATTCACAGTGTTATTTGCAAATGTGTTGGTAGGGTGGAAATCTAGAAAACAAAGCTCCATCGCTACTTCAACAGCTGAGGCTGAGTTTGCTGCGTTATCAGAGCTGTGCTCAGAAATAATATGGTATAGACAGATAATCAAGGATCTAAAGGTTGAAACATGTAATGCAATAAAGGTATTAGAGGATAACACAACTTGCATCCACATGGCAGTGACAGAAAAAATGAGAAACAGAAGTAAACATGTAGACATTAAATATCATAATGTCAGAGAAGCCATAAAAGAAAAACTAATAGAGTTACAGTACTGTGAAACAGAGAAAAACATTGCTGACATAATGACGAAACCATTGAGTGCACAGAGACATAATGAGATAACCAAAGAAATGGGTATAAGTTCTGCTCAGGCGTAAATTAGGAGGGGTGTCAGAGTATGAAATTTACAGGCCTGAACAGAACAGAAGTATTAATGAGTTGCCATGATGATCAGGTGTGTCAAATGCTGAGTCACAGTGACTCAGGAGGGCTGGCACAAAGATGATGCAACACCTGCACTGACTGGATAAAGCCAGATTCATAAGTGTATATATATGTACTGTGTAGTGAAGATGTATCTCCTGCTATACTGATGAATTCATGGTGTCATGCTGTCGCTCTGTATACTTGTAAATATCCTGTAAATACACATGTGGTGCTGGAAGAAGCTGAACGTGTCTGAGTGAGTTATTGCCATCAGGACCTGAAAGCACTCTGCTGATTTTCCGCGTGTTCACGCACTAACAAATATTCCCATGAACAGCAATAACATTCCACTTGGAATGATAAGCTATGCTAAATGAAGAAATCCCAGATCCTGTACACAGCAATTAGCTCATCCAACCCCACAACAATTTTCTGTATTTTTCAGAAAAAATAATAGTGTGTTCTCAGATCCTTCCTATATGGCGGAAACTGGATGTTTATGAGAAGAACAAATAGAGATTTTAAAGGCACTGCTTAAGATGCTGTTTTCCATGGGCTAAATCCATTGTTAGTCCAACTTAGGGAAGACATTCACCCATTTAAATGAGTGGGACTCACTACTCACAACTACTCAAAGTCCCATTAATTTCAACAGACCTACTCCATATCACGCTAATTTTTCAACAAGCCCCATCCATATAAGATAGTTTCTATTCCACAATGGCTTTGATATGGATTTTCAGAGATTCTGGCCATATTCCTGTATTCTGAATCAATACACATAAAGTGGTAGACTTGCTTTCTTCTTTTTGTATCACAAAAAGCTACACTGAACTCATGAAAACCGCTGCCACAAGCCAGCTCCTGGTTTAATGTAGCTCCTTAATCTCTCTCGCACACACATTTCAAGAAGCTACTCACATGCTGATTTTCCTCAATCTCCTGCAAGGCTTTGATCTCCCGGAGAGCTTGATTGGGGATCCCATCCTCCAGCTTGCGAAGAGCCACCTTCTTCAGAGCAACAGTCTCACCTGTCTGGAGAGAGAGGCAGCAGAGTGAAAACCAAAAGCAGGTGCTGTTGTTGTCCTCTCCTTAAAAAACTAAAGAAGGATACCAAGAGCTTACAGTGCCAGCCTCCGGTGGCCAGACGTAGCCCACTTACTTCTATGTTCTTGGCTTTGAAAACAATGCCATGGGCCCCTTCTCCAATTCGGCCAAGGATGCTATATTGGTCCATAGTGCTCCCTATTAATGGAAACAGAAAGAGGTCCATTAGAATGAAATGCAACTGAACATCCACGTGTACAGCTGATCTTTTACCATTTACGTCACCCTTTTTGCAATACTCTACCTAGGTCTGTACTATTTACATTGATCTGAATTTGGATCAGCCGTGAGATTGCAGCTTCTTATAGCCAGATCGGTACTATATTGTATGTTTAAACTATATATGTCAATCTGGGTTGACTACAGGATTGCAGATTTCACTAGCTATCTCTGCACTACATATTTAAACTGATTTGAGAATGGGCTGTCACAACACACTGAAAAGAAACTGTGACTCCATCAAGAAATACAAACAAGAAATTTGTAGCACTGTCACAGCATTATAATTCCAATTCCAATTTGGGAATGGGCTCATACAGTTACATATTTTCTTTTAAAAGATGCTTTATGAGCGAAGTCTTTGGGGCAACCAGTCTGTACTACTCTGCTCTACAGGACCACACACAGCAGAAGCAGAGGATGGGAGCCATTAATGGCTGAATAGAAAGGTTTCTGCTAGGGGACCCCAGCTCTCCCCTTAACTTCGTATTTGAGGCACCTCAGCAGGAAGTTCCTTATCCTGGCCCACATCAAACATGTTCAGCATCCAAAGTGTGTTGTGGGATATGGGCCACAACTGATGCCTAATGGCCTGTTTTGCCTCTGCACAGAGAGGTTCCTTCTTACTCATGGCTATCAGCTGTTTAGAGAGCAATCCTCCCAAAATAAAACATATGTGCTTATGCTAGATAGAAGAATCTGTGAGCTGTAGTCCAAAAAACCTAATTTTCCAGGTGTAGTCCAACATCCTGTTTCTCACAGTGGCCAGTCAGAAACCCACCAGCAGGCCATGAAGGCAACAGTGTTCCGCCTCAGCGATTCAACATCATACTTTCTTAGCATATGGCAGTGGCCTTCCTAGGGGTGTGAAATCAGAACGGAATCTCTCCAAATGTGATTGGATTACAACTCCTATTATCACTCGCCGTTGGACATCCAGAATAGGGTTGGTGACAGCTGCCGTCCAATAAAATCATTTCAACTCAGAGCTAGCAGACAGCTTTAACAACCGCCTATAAGCTAGTGCCATCAGCATGTACTGAGCAGACAACATTATTCATTCATTACAGGCAGTGCAACTGCGTATAATGGGCAGTTGTGTTTTTAACTGCTGTTAGCTGTTAGTGCAGAGTATGCACTAGATGGGTGGGGTATAACTGAAATGAATAAAATAAAATAAACAAATAACCTGCCCTTCTGCCCATCCCAAAATCTACTGCCAGCCAATTTCACTGGATGCCCCCCCCCTCCAGTACTATGACAAGGGGGCAAAAGACTTTCTGCCCCAGTCTCTGTGCTGTACCTGATCTTGTCAGCCTGTATCATGCTCCCCGCATGCTGTCTTTTTTCTTAAAATTAAAAGATCCTGCAACAGGGGGCGGGGCCCACGTGGTCTTCCAGGGTTGCTAAGCTGCAGAAAGTGCTTCTCCCCCCCCCCCCCCCACTCCGCGGCTGTGCTTGGACTGCAACTCTCCCCATCGCTCACCATTAGGTCTACTGGCTAGGGCCGAAGAGGGGGGTTGCAATGCAACAAAACCGGGAGGGCTACACGTCCAACACTCTCTCCTAGTGCTCTGCCTTTCTTCCAGCCCCCCTCCCGCCTTTTTGCTGCCCTTTCTGCACCTCCCCCACGCCCATCCCCCACTCAGTTTCTACCCACCATACAGCTGCTATAGGCACAGAGCCCGTGTACGCAGGCGAATTTTAAAACCAGAGGGTGGCGACGATTTCACCACGAGCAATCACAACAATCCGCCCGCGCCTTTTTTAGACACAGTCCTAAGAGTCCCGATGGTGCCCCCGCGACACCCAAGGGAAAAGCCGCGCTTCGTTAAAAGCGATGGCACGCAGGTAACCGAGGAGAACCGCTTTGGATCCTGCTTCCCGTCATGCACCACTCTGCCGGCGCTCTCTCCCTCTCCCAGCATTTAGGGAAGAGTTTGAATAGTGCTCTACCAAGACTTTAGGTTCTTCACCGCAGCTTGAGCAAGGTATGGGACCAACGTGGCAGAAATACAATAAGTGACTTTAAAACCAAAATCCAAAAAGGTCGAGGTAGGTTGAGAGACTCCCGTTGGGTCGCTTATGGAAAAAAAAACAATAAAGATGAAGCTAGCGAGGGATTGATTATTCATTTTTCATACCTGGTGGGTGGGTGTGGCACTCCCCTTTCGGTGTATGCACTTTAGAAAAAGCCCATGTTTTTCCAATAGACAAGAGGGGCAGCCGTGTCCGTCTGTGGCTGCAAAAAGAAAGAATCTCGCCCTCTTATGGCGCCGTCCAGGTTCAGGCTTCGATTCTCCTCTACCTTTCTTGGTTGGAAGGAAACTCCGAAGAACTGCACGTGGCTCACGTGGGGTCAAAACCTGGGAAACTTCCTTTTGTGGACTACAACTCCCATACTCCCCAAACAGCTAGACTGAGTTTTTTTCTTTTCTTTTTTTCTGGGTTCCACGTATAGGACTGGACCAGTGCTGGCCTAAAAGCATTTGTACGGCCTGATTGGGAAGGGCAAGAAGAGGCTGCTCTCGTCTCCCTTTCTCGCAAAGAAGCTGGAATAGACTGCCCGTTTTAGGGGGGAATTCTTTAACAGGTGCAAGACACGGTGCTTTTAATTATTTAATTGTATTTTAGTTAGAGCGTACTTTATTTGTTTTTTTTTTTTAATGTTTAACTTATTAGGTTTTTAATTCTATTCTTTTTAATATTGTGAGCCGCCTTGGGTCCCCTTACTTACTGGGAGAAAGGCGGCCTATAAATAAAACAGGCAAACAAATGGAAGGGAATGGCTGGAGCACCCAGGTGGAATAGCCAGGGGTCTGTGGTTGCTCAGACCCCGGAGTCTGGCAAATTCATTATGGCATGAGCTTGTGCCATGCAGTGATGAGACCATCCATCCATCCACCCCGCTGAAAACACATTTGGGGCTGAGCGCCTATTTTTCCCCTTCTGCCTTCCTTGCTTCGAGCGCTGACGAAGTTCTAATCAAAACCGGAAGTGATGTCTGAATTCCTTTCCAAAAGGTCTCTTTGCCTTGATCAAGGTCTGGTCAGGCGGGCGGGCTTGCTGACTTGTAGGGACAAGGACGCGTTGCTAGGCAACTCTTATCCGATGCTCCCCGCCCGGCCGAAGTTACTCTTAAAGAGACCCAAGATAAATTTCGGAACGGGAGAAAGCGCCACAATACTTCGGGTTTCGCATCGAAATGGGTGGATTCGGGGTTGCCTCACTTAAAAAAAAAAAGATTCTTCTCAATGGACTTCTCGGAAGGCTTTTAACAGCTTAACTAACGCATGGCAGATTAAGAAGTTGATCCGCTGGAGTGTTCCTGTTTCTGCATTTCTATACTAGGAAATGCTTTTCTTATTGAATATCAGCCTCTGAGAGCTATTAAAGATAAATCATCTTCAAAGGAAAATCAATAGCCATAAAGTGTTATTATTAGCCCTAAGTCTTTGGGAAAGATTGGATTATAACAATAAATATAAGTGAGGGTGTCTAGGGCAGGGTCCTCCATTGGCCACGGTTCCTTGGGTGGGAGCTGGTGAGCTTCTCAGTAAATAAAAGTAACCTACATGCTTTCTGAAACAAAGATGCACATTCTTATATATCCATACATTTACCTACCACCTTTCTGTTTTAATGAGGGACCAGAGCGATTGGAGTGGAGTCATGTTGAAGGCTGTGTCTGGAGTCCCATGGTGAGATACCGGGTAGGATTACAGGCATGATGTGCTACCAATGTCTTCCTATTTCTCATGGGTCTTGAGAGGCCAGATGTATGGCAAGCGCTCACAGCACACCCTTACCCCTCATTACAGCTCTTCCTTGTTGCACATTAAGTTCACACTACAAGAGGCCAAAAGAGACATGGCTCCACACTGTATACCTAGTCATCTAAGTTATGGTCCCTTTGTCTGGGGTTTCTGTACCTATAGTACATAATGATTGGTTTCGTAAGTGTAAGGGGCTCCCATCACATCCTGTAGCCCATTCAAATAGTACATGGCCAATATGAGGTTGCCTTGTTACATAGAGCTTGGAAAATTATGTACCAAATTATTCTAAAACACAACTCACTGCAAACACCTCTCCAATAACTGGTTATTCTTAGGAAGGAAGGAAGGAAGGAAGGAAGGTAGGTAGGCAGGTAGGTAGGTAGGTAGGTACAAACAAATGAATGAACCACCCAGAGTATTTTTCAGAGTGACTCATTATGTTTTGTTACTTTTGCATTTTATCAGGAGATGAATTGGGATTAATAAAAGAATGGCATAAATTAAAATTTGCAGACATTCCAAAAAAGTTATTCTAAAGTAAAGAGAAAATGTAATTGATCTACCGAATGGTACATTAACGGTGTTCCCAAATGTACTTCATTATGCACTTGTTATATATAAAAAGTAACATTGTGGGTAATGTAACTTGTTACTTCTAAGCTCTGAGAGCTCAAGGCAGAGTATGTAACTTCAGCATCCAAATCACCATGGGAACAAATGGTAATATGAATCCAATAGCCAAGGCTAAGAATGAAATGGTGGACCTTGTGGAACTAATTAACTTGCCACCTGGGAAAATGTAGCAGGGAATAGTTCATCAGCGTACAGCTTCATTTCCTTATTTATCACTTCTTACTGGCCATGGCTATTACTGCCTGAGGGCTCCATCCTTGATGGTGTTCTGCAAATACACAAGACCTTGAGCTAAGTGCAATATGATGCCTTCACTTATAGGCAGTATCCTGAATGTGTCAGGGTATAATTCAAGATAGCTCAAAGGTTACTATGTGGTTCAGGCCTACATTTCTTTATTTGTAACTTGGGGTCGTCACCCCTTTTGTGTTACAAAAAAAAAATACTTTTTTTAAACTGGTGAGAATTATTGCCTCATCTTGAATGACACAGTTATGGAGAGACATGATATGGAGTAGGTCTAGACTGGACTACAGAGGCATAAAAACTTTAGGTCTTTTCAGTTTGCTTGTTTGTTTTAATTATAATTTTTGTTTCAGCTCTCTCTGGAAGTTTCGTGCTGCTAAGGAACCAGAAAGATGTAACTCAGTACAGCTGAGCAGAGAAATACCGTGTAGGTCTGGTTTCAGTAAAATGCAGTCTGTACCTGCTGGGAGACACCGTGTGTCTTATTATTGCCTCCTGTGTTCAAAAGCAGATTGTGAGGCTAAAAGAAACTGCCTTGGGTTCAACCCTGACTAAGACAAGTGAGTTTCCTTAGGGCGTTTTGAAGTCCCCACGCTTATCTATTTCTGGCTCTACTGTTGGCAAGATGATGGCTTTTCACCATTCTGCTGGGGTTTTTTTTTCCTGAGCCACACACACTTCCCAAGGTATCAATAAGTAAATGAAGTGCTTGTGCCAATCTGCGTATGGCCTTATTAATAAGCATGGTGCTGCACACACTTTCTCTCACTCTTCTCACTTCAAAACGATTGGATGAGGAACAAACCTGGATTCACACACAGGGACTCTGTCACATGCTTCCCCTCCACCCTAACTTCTTAGTGAACATGAGAGGCTCAGCTGCAGTGGCAACTAGTAGCGGTTGCTATTGGTGGGGCAGATGGTACTGCAAACAATGGTGGGCGGCGCTGAGGCAAAAGTGGGTGTTCGTATGCACACACACTTGCAGAATCTCTCTCTCACACACAAACACACATGGATAGACAAGCATTCCACAACCCCATTTCTCTCTCACACACACATTCACACACGCACAGAGTTCTGGTGCCTCTGGTAAGGAACCAAGCAGGAGTAGAGTGGCTTGAGGGTAATGTGAAGCTTAGAGACTAGTGTGAGGTTATGGTGGGCAGTGCCCCAGTTGAACTAATGGATGAGTCATTGTTGCTCTGGTAATTTGATAAGAATGTATTTATAATTTGCCCTCCCTGAAGGATGGCACTTTATGCCATCAGCAAGAAAAACCTTAAATTAAAAAACTAATCTATGCAGAAAAATTTGGTACACACTCATGCCTTTGTTGTATTAATAGAATCTTACCATACTCGCAGTTGACTCTTCAACACTGGTGAAAAGACAGTGGCTGAAATCCTGTTGCTTAACATAGCAAGTCCCAACTAGAGTTGGCTTATTTGAATCAAAGGAATTTATGGAGAGGCTGACTCACCAAATCCCCACTGTTTTAATGAGCCTACTCTTGGTAAAGGTAAAGGTTCCCCTTGACATTTAGTCCAGTCGTGTCCGACTATAGGGGGCGGTGCTCATCCCCGTTTCCAAGCCATAGAGCCAGCGTTTGTCCGAAGACAGTTTCCGTGGTCACGTGGCCAGTGCGACTAGACACGGAACACTGTTACCTTCCCACCGTGGTGATACCTATTTATCTACTTGCATTTTTTTAATATGCTTTCGAACTGCTAGGTTGGCAGGAGCTGGGACAAGCAACGGGAGCTCACTCCGTGGCGTGGATTTGATCTTACGACGGCTGGTCTTCCGACCTTGCAGCACAGAGGCTTTTGCGGTTTAACCCACAGCGCCACCACGTCCCGTAGTGGTGCCATTCTAGTGCCATTCATTACCCTAAGCAACAGTTCAGCCCGTGTTCTCCAGACACAGCTGTGTCTTCCCATCATGCACTATGCCTCACCATGCTGGCTAATCAGAGGATTAGTCCTAGATGAATTACAGGAATGGGATCCACTGACACCTACCACTCTCCAGGACCAGTGTTCACAACCTCTACTTCACATAGTTTTGCCAGGTAAGAAATTGCTTTGAAGAACGAATAACTGAGTGGTACACTATGTGTGGTGGTGGTGAGTGTCAAACCTTAGTTGGAAGACAACCAAACTATCTTTGGTAGCACTGGCCATGAGACATGTTGATGAAAAAGTTAAGAAACATAAGCAATTATAACTTAAAACATTTCAGTTTTGCACACAAGTGTGTTGTAATGTAAACTGCTTCCCATGCATTAATACTGTACATTAATATCCTCTTATCTGTGGGGAATCGGTTCCAAGCCACCGCCTCCCATGGATGCTGCAAAACGCGGATTATAGTGAATGCTATTTTAATAGCGCTATACATAGCATCGTCTCTAGTGGCCAGTTCTGGTAATGTCACCATGGAAATATATTCCTAGTAAACATATGTAGCATTGTCTCTGGCTTCCTCTAGTGGCCAGTTCTGGTAACATCATCTTCAAAAATATGTATTTCTAGGATTTTTCTTTTAATATTTTTAATATTTTCAGGCTGTAGATAAGGGAATCAGCAGACACTAATCCAGTGGATAAGGGTGTCCTATTGTATTCTGACAGATCAAGGACACAATAGATTATATTTTAAAATAAAAGGTGAGTTTCAGGTCCTTACTGCTCCAGGAAAGTCAACATAATCTTCAACATGCGTGCCACTCAGTCCTGTGTCTGCAAAATAGCCGTAAACTCAGTTTAGATGCTCTTCTGAGCATTTTAGTATTTCAGACATGTCTTTTTAATTTGCAAGACCCTAACAGGATTGATTGTTTTAGATGTCCAAGGGGAATAAGCTACAATTGATGGAGCTGTTCTTCCTGGATCAAATGAGAGGACAGGGCTAGGAACTGGATCCAAAATGAAGCCTGAGTTGCTGAGAGAAATCATAGTGATATATATGCCCATTTATCTATAAAGTGCAGAAGCAAAGTGTGCTACTTTTATACCACCCCATAGTGCTTAAAGCACTCTCTGGGCATTTTACAATGTTTTAATTATACAGGCTACACATTGCCTGCTCACCCACCCAACAACCTGGGTACTCATTTTACTGACCTCAGAAGGATGGAAGGCTGAGTCAACCTTAAGCTGGCTGTCAGATCTGTTGGTGTCAAACGCTCACTGTGAGCAGAGTTTTGGCTGCAATGCTACAGTTTAACCACTGCACCACGAGGCTCTATACTTATTTTGTTATTATTAATATCCCCACCATTCCTCCATTGACTTTAAGGTAGCATACATATCTTTAGCTGCATTGTTGCAAGATATTATTTGTGGCACCAGCATTTAACAATCCCAAAGTGAGAAGTAGCAAAAGCAAGAAGGGAGAAAGAAGAGAGAGAAACTGGCAGAGTTCTCTCCTGGGCTGATCTCCCAGTGAGAGTGGGAATGAGATGCCAGATCTGGAGGAGGAGGCTGTGTGGGGGTGTGTTAGGAGAGGCAGTAGAAGGAAGAAGCACAAAGAGAGACAGACTGTGGATCCAACTCTCCCTTACTTACACCCTCACTCTTTCTCTCTTACACACCCTCGTATGAATACATCAATCAAGCTTGGAATGTGAAGAATAGGCAGATTCAGAAGCTCACACAGACACCAGGACATCTGCTGGGTTACAGAAAGAAGGCTGGGAGCCAGGACATTTGGTTCCATCCATCCCCAAAACTGGATGGGGGGGGGCAATGTAGTTGCTAGATGACAAGGGGGCTGTAATCAGGGCAGATCAAGGCTGCCAGAACAGTTACATTAGTTTCCAGACTTTGTGCTCTGCGCTTCTCTCCTCCGCCCCCCCCCCCCCTCTCCAATCTATGCCCCAGCAGGGGAACAGAGGAGAAGGAAGAAAGGAGGTGCTTTCCAGTTCAAGTCATTTCTCCATGGATCAGATGAAGAGGTGAAAAAAAAAAACTTCAGCACCACGGACAGGGACACAGGTAAGATTACTTGTACAATGTGAAAAGTAAGAGGTTTGAGAAGCTGGTCAATCAGCATAGCAGGAAAGTGAGAACCAGGGAACAAGTACTGAACTGTAACAAGACTTTAGCTGAATCTGTAGGTGTTTTGGAAACAACAGAAAATGAATGCAAAGAACAATAACACATCTTTTGACTTTTCAAATGAAATTAATATGCAGTCTTGTTTCATCCTAGCATTGTTAAAGTTGCTTCTAAGATCTTTAAGGAACCTCTTGAAAGTTTGAAAGTTCATATTATTTTTAAATTGCTTCACCTGTTCTGTTCCTCTTTCAAATCTGTGGTGGCTGATTCCTTCTTAATCTGGGGTGTTTCCACCCTCTGCAGAGTGGTAGACATGATTCTGAAGTGGCTGAAGAGACAGGATTAAACTTCTCATGCCACTGGAGTATAAACACATGTCTTGCTGGTTAGGATTGAGATCACTGACTTCCAGGCTTAACCTATTGACAGAGTTGTTCTGCCTGGATAAAATGAGAGGACGGGGCCAGGAACTGGGTCTGAAGTGAAGTCTGAGCTTCTGAGTGCTATCAAGGAATAAGTATTTGTAAAACTTTATATATATATATATTGTATTTATATTTATATATTTATATATATAAAAACACATATATATGTATGTATATATGTATGTGTATATATATGTGTGCACGCGCGCATATATATATATGTATGTGTGTGTATATGTATATATATATATGCCCATTTATGTACATTTTGCTATTTGTAATATCTCACTATTCCTCCCATTACCTTAAAGTAGTTTACACGGGTTTTTTCCTCACAACAATCCTGTGAGGTAGTTTGGGTTGAGAAAGAGCAACTAGCCCAAGGTCACCCACTGGCTCAATTTGTGCCCATAATACTTTACTACTGTTTTTTAAACAAAAAGATAGATCCCTGCTCTGAGGAGCTTATATTGAGAGGCTGGAGACTAGGGGAAGGATGTGACTAAAAGGAGGGGAAGAAAGATAAGGAAAGACAAGGGTAACAGAAGTACTTTTTAAAAAGCAGGATGAGGGCATATGATTTTGCATCAGCTCCTGACCCAGCCTCATGCTGTGAATGTGCCAGTTTGAAACATGAGAGCAGCCCCGCTGGGTCAGACCGATGGGTTCTGCCATCCAGCAATCTGTCCTGCCGAGCTGATCAGAGACCCTCAGGAGGAACACAAGGACATTGGCCCTCTCCTGTTGTCCTTTGCAAAGCAAGCTGCCCTGGGCTCTGATAATGGAGCTAACAGTGATTAGGAGACATGGATAGACTTCTCTTTCTTTCTGCGTTTCAGATAAGGAATAGTTATTCCACAATGCTGTGCAGAAAGTAATGGGACACAAGAAGGCGTGCCCAGCAATGTGTCTTGTGCAGCTGGAACAGCTGCCCTGCAATCTTGCATTAAAATGAAATGAAATAAAATAAAATCCCCACATTTCACCAGTGTAGGGTCTACAAAGCAAGGGGGCAATTACACTGTAGCTCATCTGTGTCAAGGGATCCCAAATATGCCTAGCTGCTTCAATCTTGGCTTGAAATTGTACTTTTTTTCTTCTCCAAAAAGAAAAAGAAGCAGAATTCAGACAGATTCTCTTCAATAGAAGACAAAGGACAATATAGTAAAAAAAAAAAAAAAAACAGTAAACTATCAAGCTTGAAAATAAGTAACTGCTCAACTTTCAGTTTTAGATCACTGGCATCTTGCTTAAGGAGAACATAAGGAGCTCTTTATGAATCAAAGGAATGTAAAATCAATGACAGAGAAGGTATCAGTAGTAAACAGAGGCACAACACACATGTAAATATAGCAGATGAAGGAAAAGGCAGGGGTGCTATTGTCTAGTCTTGGCTTGTCACTGAGACAGCTAGAGTGGCAAAGTGGGAGATGTTTCGCCCCAGTCCTCCGTGTAAGGTTGACTTGTGCTTAACAGTATTTCAGTATTTGAAACACAAGGATAAAGTGTTCCCCTCTAAGATCAGCTGCACAAGCCTGGCCGTGACGTCAATTATGCAATGGCTGAGCCCCTCCATGATATCATAGACTGAATTCAAAGAAAAGGCAGCAGCTCAGCTATCAAAAGGCCTGTAGCTAGCTTGGGCGCAAGGGCTTGCTACATTTGGTGACCGTCCATCGCCCGGTTTGCTTGGAAGAGCTGTGGCAGAGAGAATTCAACACAAGCATTCTGTCTCGCCTCTAAATGCTAGGACAGAAATGGCACCTAGAGTTGACCTCCCAATCTATGCTGAGTGTAAACAAAGAGATTTTGCTCCATCTGTCTCCCATTTGCCAGCACCATCACATAATTGTGCTGGAAACCTTCAGGCATGGGAAGAAAGGGGCAAATAACTGGGGGAGCATTTCAGGCTGCACTTCATTCCCAGCGGTCATGTACTTCTTGGATAGGCCTGAAACCTGAAAGAGAGCAGCAAGTCCTCATTGACTACATTTAAAAAACAGCTATGTAGGAAAATCAAGCATACACCGTCTCGCGCGATGTGCTTATGTTGTTCATTTTGCACCTCATGGACACAAAAGGCACTATCAGTGCTACCTCCATGTAGCGGATGTGTGTGCACATTTCTGTTGGTGCACAAGCAATCCCTATATGTTGAATTTTCCATGGATAGATATCCCTGTAAGAATGTGTCCGTGAGAGACGTTATGGGTGTCTTAATGCTCTTCCTTGAGGAAGTGCATGTAGCTTTCCAGGAGAGACGTGAGAACTTCTAGTCCCCCATGCTATATATTTTTGTTTCTGTGTGGGTGAGTCATCTCCGCAAAGGCCTACTTTACCGACCTCACTGTGACACTGATGTCACCCTGAGTACTTGAAGACTGAGTCAGGGGACAGAAGTCCTGGCAGGCTCTACCAAGTTGCTAAGGCACTGAGAACAACGAGCCATCCAGGTAGTGGACTGCCATTTGAAAATTAGCCTAGTTATGCACAGAGATCCGTTCAGCAGGTGACAAACTAGCCATAGCAACAACTAACACAATGCCAGTGCAAAACAGTTGTGATTTGCATCAGCAGAAGGCCTACGTGCAGATAAAATCGTCATCAAAAAACTGTGGAGCTGGAAGGGACCCTACGGATCATCAAGTCCAGCCTCTGTCAAGGAGGCCCAGTGTGGGAATCAGACTCCCAGCCTCTGGCTCTGCAGACAGAGACCTAAACTACAGAGCTATCCAGCAATTAAATCAAGGACTTTTAAGACAGGAGATAAAGGTACTACCATAATTGTAACCTTCCACTCCTACATTTTTTGCCAATATTTTGTTGCCGATGCTGCAGCGGTCAGGATATCTCCCTAGACTACAAGACGCTGAAACCTCCTGCCAGGCTAACTTTCTAAAGATTTGGGAGACAGGAAAATACATAACAATAAGCTATAAGGAACTGTACCAGATGAAGAAAAAGGAAGCTATACATCAGAGTATACAATAAACAATCCTTTGCATAAAGTTATCTCAGTGTAACTAGGATACAGCTTTCCTACATGATGGGGCAGTTTCTCCAGAGGTGGGGGTGAATGAATACGTACTACAGTGGTACCTCGCAAGACGAATGCCTCGCGCCACGAAAAACTCGCAAAACGAAAGCGTTTTGCGATGTCCTAGGCGCTTCGCAAGACGGTTTTTCCTATGGCCGTGCTTCACAAGACGATTTTTTTTCGCAAGATGAAAAAAATGGCATTCGTCTTGCGAGGTGTTTCATAGGAATGCACTGAAGGCAATTTCAATGCATTCCTATGGGAAACCGCGCTTCGCAAGATGATCGTTTTCGCAATACGAAGGGACTCGCGGAACGAATTTTCGTCTTGCGAGGCACCACTGTATCTAGTAAATTAACAAGATGTAATCCTCATGTTTTCTTCTCTCACCCACTCTGCTTATAGGACAACCACAATGTGCGATTCTGCTCCAATAATTTTGATTTGTGCCACTCTTCTGTGTCAAGGTGCCTACACTCAGCCATTCTCCATTCATAGTCAACAGCATCATCATGAGCAATACTGGTACCAGTCCACATTGGATCAGATCCCAGTGATCAGTGAGTATAGCTTCTATTTTGGAGAAAGCAGTTTAGAGCATGCAAGCAAAATGCACCCACTCTTAGCCTCATTAAGGCAGCTGAATTTAAGTCTAAAGCAAATCCAGCTACACCTACCAGGGAAAAATAACAGCATTGTGTTGTGCTTGCCAAACGGTTCCGGTACAGACCTTTATTTTAAGCACACATCCAACACACTTTCTCCAGGGCTCCCGATAACAAAGCATGTGTGAAGCCTCCATGCATCAGGGCAAATATGTCCCGGAGCTAAGAAAAACTTTTCTTTAGGTCCCAAAGGGCAGGGCTATCTATGCTGTGATTTCTACAAGCGCAAAAGAGCACAGACAAAATACAATATTGAGAGCAGAGATGTTCAAGATTATCAAGTGAGCTTGTGGCAGTCCCATGCCAATGAGAGAGCCAGACCAGGTGGTAGTCTAGAAACTGGTACTGTGGAGCTGGGACTAAAACCTTGGCTCTTGTAGGCTGAGAACTAGATGACAAAAGTAGAGTGCAGAATCTGGCAGCCAAATTTTTAAGGGTGTGTGGCCGGGGAAGAGATCTTAATAGGTGGCTTCTCCCCCAACTTTTTCTGTCCACTTGTTTCCCTCACATCCAAGGTGGAGGTACCTGCAAGGTGATTGCCGTCCGCCGCTGCTGCAATCACAACCACATTGAAGAACGGTCCCAAACTATCCAGTGCTCGTGCCTCCCAGGAAAAGTGGCAGGGACAACCCGTGGCAAACCTTCTTGTGTGGACAGTAAGTGCTTGTAGCCGAGGCCTCCTTCCTGTAGCCTGGAGGCAGGTGTCGGGAATACTCCTCACAAAAAAGCTTCAGATCCAGACACCTGGATTCTTAGGGAGAGGAGGAAACAAAACTGGGTGGTTCGACTGGGTGACTGAAGGAAGGTGGGCAAAGGTATCCCTTTTAAAGGGAAAGATCAGGATGTTGATGGCGGTGAGGACAATCAACCAAGAGGATTTAGGGGCAGAGGATTAAAGGGGTTGATAATTAGAGCTTTTCTTTCTTTCTTTCTTTCCTTCTTCTTTGAGAAGTGACTGTATGTGGATAGTAAAAAAAACCCTGAACTTTCCTCTGAGACTCTGCAAGAAGAGCTGATGGAAAGTATTGCTCAAGCGAACAGGACCCACTGCATGTTATTAATTTGAATTTCATCATAATCACCAGCAAAGCTGGAAGGGACCCTATGGATCACTGAGTCTATCTTCTATTAGACAGGCACAGTGAAGAATCAGACTCCCAACCTCTGGCTCTGCAGCCAGATGCCTAAATTTAATCTTAATACTGCAGCCTTCCTCATGTCTTTAGAACAGATAAGGATACAAAAATCTTACTTGAAAACGGAGATTCCCACAAAGCAAAGGCACACCAGTTTTTACCTTCTCTGGCATAGGAGAAAGTTAAGCTAGAATATCTTCAGCCTCAAGAGTCTAGGTGAAGTGGGAAGGTTGTTTACTCTGAAACCAAATTAAAACAAAAAAACATATTCCAGAACTCTATTAAATTATCCTAATCATGGGACTCCACCACAACAAGGGGTAGATTGAACTGCTGGTGCATAACCTCAGGAACAGTAAGACTGATGCTCCTCTCTGCTCTGCAGCCTCTATTGTAACAGGAAAGTGGTGGTGTGACATGGAGCCTTGCCTAGATGACGAAGAGTGCAAAGCGTTGCCTGACAACTCTGGCTGGATGTGCCTGCTAGGAAATCGTGTCAAAACTACTAAGGTACTAGCTGCTCACATGCCCCCTGGCCTGAAGTAGTGAAATCTGTGCAAAGCAAATTTGTTCCATGCCACCTTCCTGGCATCTTAACTGTCTACCCTGTCTTAGAAGCCTGCGGCAGATTTTTGGCAGTTCACAGGGACTGCTAGATGAGGCATACTCCAAGCTCCATTTTACAATTTGCTCTTGTTTTCTTTTCAGATCCACACTAGACACTGAATTCTGCAATAATGAAAAATTCATCTTCTAAGTGACCATGGGAGATCTGATAACAGTTTTGAGATTTTTGCTACAAATGGTAGTGAGAGATGCAACTCCCCCTCTAGCCACTGAGCAGCACAAAAGACCACAGGAAGCACACAGAGGAAGCTACACTGCAGTACTCAATCCTCTGGGCAACAGCAAGCAATCTCAGACAACTGGGTTCCTATCAAGATCAGGGTCTGATGACTTTTCAAAGGATGTTGTGATTCTTGATTGTGGGGAATGGAAGGCCTTCCTTTCTTACTAGAAGAAAAGACCAATTCTATCTCACTTCACTAGTAGCAGGACAGCAAACCAGCTCAAAACCCTCCTTGTGCAACATACCCATATGTTTCTAACCTTTTCCCTGCCCTCAACCCTGGTTTCAGCAGCCATCTAATTAAGTTTTCCAGGACAGAAACCAGACATTTAGTTTGTATTTACATCAGTAACATGTAATACATCAAACTTTTTTTTTTAAATTAGCTTCAAATGTAAGTAACCCAAAGACCTGGAGAATATGCAATGCTGGACCTGCTTTTATTAACAGGCATCCAATTTTACTGATCATCACAGTCTCTGTGTGTGTTTCTTAACAAGTGGGAGCAGCAGACCAGGTTTGTTGGCCTTTGTACAACACTTGGCCCACTGCGGTTCAGCATCATAAACATATTAAATGGCATTCAAAATACTCTTTGAGGATCAGAGGCAGTTTGGCTTGGACATGGGGGATTATGTCATCTTGGATTACAATAGAGATCATTTCAGAGCTACAGCTGAAGGTTTCACAGGCTGAACAGAAACTGTAAGCAGGCAAGACTTGCTCTTTCTCTCTCTCTAAGATGTCTTGGTTAAAGATTCCGGAGAGAAATGCAAGATGTCATCAGTGTAAACCTTGGCTCTGGGTCAGGCCGACAAAACCCTTGACCACCCAAGCTGAATGCAGCCCACCCTGCAAAGGTTCCCATTGTGGCTTGCCAAATGTTTCAGGAATCCCTGCTTTTGCAGTCTCAAGCAAACTGTAGAAACAGATAGGGAATTGAGCACCAGTTTGTGGATCATCCCTCACACCAGAGCTACATTTACCTTGGAGATCTGACCTAGAACCAAGTGGCATAATATAACTCCATCATGGCAAAATAAGAGCTGTGGTTCACACTACACTCCCACAGCTCCGCTGTGCTATAATTGTAACCCGCTTTCCAACCTACAAGACCTGAGAAGGAAAGGCACAGACTGCTCTGCTGATGATTTCTGTTAGCCAACCTAGAAGATATTCTCTCAGTATACAGAGAAAGCAAGAAGACACCGCCCCCCATAACCTGGAAGTCAGGGAGGAGCCCTTCTGAAGTCCTTTGTCACAGTCAAGGATCATCACCCCACTCACAGGACTTCCAAAGTAAGCATAGTTACCCTATGATTTGGAGGTGTGACCGTGTCATTTCCAGCTGCTTCAGCATGCCTGGAACTTGCCATGAGGTGCATCACTCCAGCACCCAAGCCCCCTGCCGCCAAGAGGTAGGTATTATACACTGCTCCAAAAAGAACACATTCTTTTCCCCCTTGAACCTCCCTTGAAGAAGAATCTAGGAATCAATTCTGTTGCGTGCTTTCTTTGTTTGTGGTGTTGGTGAAGGGGCGCAGGTAGACTCAGGGGGAAATGCCTGCCCCATCCCAGCAAAAACAGAAGGATCCCTGGCCGCAAACTGCTTCACTGATAATGTCCGTAGCCTGGATACCCTGCAGACGGTGAGCCATCTTTGGGAGGCAGCTGACTGGGATCTTCTCCAAAGGGATTAGCTGAGAAATAAAGGAGGAACAGTGAGTGACAGGCAAAGGAGGTCAGGCAGCCGAAGACAACTTTCTGGGGGGAATAGAAAGCAAGAGAGGATGCCAAAGTGCAGCTGGAAGGAAAGATGTGGGAGTAGGTGAGACTGATTATTTAACAAGTGAGAAATCCCAGCTTCTGAATTTGCTTGCTACAAAACAGGTTGAAATTTACACCTGTAAAATGGAAGGGGAGAGTGCTAGACTCTGTGAGAAAGGAGTGCAGTCTCTATGCCTCAATGAAGAGTAGGCCACCTGCAGCCCACATGCCATGTACGCTGCACTTGGTTTTTGTGCTTCCTGACTCCTAGAAACCCATCAGTCAAAAAAGTGTTTTTTGTTTGTTTGTTTGTTTTGTTTTTTTGGCAGAAAGCAGCCTTACCACTCCTGGAGGCTTTCAAGAGCACTGATTCTCTTCCAAAGCCAAGCCCTACCTTAGTTGCGGAACATGGCTTTTTTCCGCTATTGTTTCTTCCAAACTCAAAGTGAAGCAAATGTCTGGTCGCTTTAGTTTGGGGAGGGGGGGGGGAGAATGAAACTATTTTGTTTGTGAGGCTATGGCTTATGACGTCCCCTGGTGTCAAAACTGGCCATGAGGCCCAATAAAGTCGCCCACCCTGAATTCATGAACATAAGAAGAGCCCTGCTGGATCAGGCCAAGGGCCCATCTCGTCCAGCTCCCTGTATCTCACAGTGGCCCCACCAGATGCCTCTGGGAGCACACGAGACAACCAGATACCGGTCTCCTGATACCCCTCCCCTGCATCAGGCATTTGGAGGTACCTTCCTTTTAAGCCTGGAGATTATACATCCCCATCATGGCTTGTAACCTGCGATGGTCTTTTCTTCCAGGAATCTGTCCAATCCCCTTTTAAAGGCATCTAGGCCAGATGCCATCATCACATTCTGGGGCAAGGAGTTCCACAGACTAACAACACGCTGGGTAAATAAATATTTTCTTTGGTCTGTTCTCACTCTCCCAACACTCAATTTGAGTTGATGTCCCCTGATTCTGGTATTGTGTGAGAGGGAAAAGAGCTTCCCTCTATCCACTTTATCCATCCCCTGCATAATGCATACATTGTATACAAGTGTTATGACAGGAAGTTTCTCACAGGGTGCACGCACGAGTGTGTGTGTGTGTTTTCTGAAGCCAAATGAAATGGCTTTGGAAAAAAAAACTTTTTCCCCCAATTTTCCTGTTCCCCCCCCCCCCAGGCCTTCCCATCTCTACTGACAATATAACATGAGTTAAGATGGGAAGGCCTGGAGAAAAGAACGGAAAATCGGGGGGGGGGGGGGGGACAGGGTTTTTTTTCCCCATTTTTCCCCCAAAGCCATTTTATATGCCTTCAACATCTCCAGAAATTTTACATCTCTATTTCTGGAGGAACCATGAGTAGAGATGGGAAGGCCTGGGAAAAAAAACAGAAAAATTGAGGAAAAACAAATCCACACACACACACGTTTTCTTCCAGAGCCGTTTTATATGGCTTCAAAATTTCCAGAAATTTTACATCTCAGTGTGTGTTTTGCAACTGTGGTACTGGAATGTACGGCATCCTGGTGAACTCCTTCTATAAAAAAAAGATTAGAAAGAGGAAATCACCTAGCCCAAAGCAGCATCCGACGGACCACTCCACAAACTGATCTACACAACCCTCCCTACATTATGTTACAGACAGACAAGGGGCTCCACGTGGAGATGCCTGCCAAGAAAGAAGTACCCTTCTAAGAGAATCCTGAGTTCCCCATCCTTCTGCCTTGCAGATACTCCACTGTGCCAACAGGGCAAAGCTAGGACTTACGATTTTGGAACTGCTGGGCGGTGTACCTCGTCAGCAAAATCCCAACGCCTTCTATCAGGGCAAGCAAGATGCCTCCCATCATAGCTGAACCTACCATGGCCAAGGGCCCACCTAGGGGAAAGAACAGCTGTTACAAAGCCATATAGTTCAGCAGTCAGCCATAGAGGATGAGGGGAAAAAACCATGGGTGCTAGGTTTATTGGGTTATGAATCACCACTTACTGCGTGATGCCAAGACAGCCCCAGTGAGAGCACCACTGGTGATGGAGTTCCAAGGATCCTCCTTACCCCGCATCCTCACCAAGCCACAGTCAATGGTGGAGAAAAGCCCACCCCAGACGGCAAAGCTGCCTGTGAGATGGAAGAAGGAAAGCAGTTGGAGTCCCCAGCTGGACAGACAGCATTTGAAATTTATACCCAGAGAGATTAACATTCTGTGCCAAGCAAGCCCAGATTTTTGATTTTGGTCATACAGATTTGTTTTATGCACACGCTGGACTAGGATAGGGCAGAATCTGAAACCTACTGGCAAAGAACTAAGCAGATATGGGGAGAATTACACAAGGTCACAAGCAATTTATAGGTAGGGCAATGTGCTCAGAGCTCCGGAAGGAGAGGCAGTAACCAATGCAGGACACATTCTACCCCACAAAACCATGGATTCTGGAATTGTCTTCAAATAACAGTTTTTTGTTTTGACTTTCACTGACTCAAATATTATGCTAGCTTCTTGCCTTTTATACAAGCACTATTACATGAACTAAACAGCCTATAATCCACAGTATCTACAGAGGGCCCCTTCTTCACAGTACCATCTCTGCATCAAAGACAGCAAAGGGTCTAAAGAAAAGTGTTCCTAGTGGCCTTCCTGCATTCCCAACCCTCTTCAGTGGTCCCCAACCTTTTCCCAACCGCGGACCGGGGGGGGGGCGCGCGCCCGCAGGGTGGCAGAGCTCACACGAGCATGCGCACGTCGCACTCGGGGGGGCTGCTTGCGCGCATGCACACAGCGCGCTCACAGGGGAACACGCTCATGCGCATGTGCGCGATGGTGCCCCACGGGGGGCGCTCATGAGCACAGCCTGCGCGCAGGGGGCAGAACGCACTCACAGGGGGCTAGGAGATCTGTGTCCGTGGCCTGGTCCTGGATAGGCCGCAGACCGCTGCTGGGTCGTGGACCGGGGGTTGGGGACCCCTGCTCTATATCAGCGAATTACCATGTATTACAGGCCCTAGTTCAACTTCCATTCCAGAAGGATAGTAAGAGCTACTGCTTGTGTGTTTTTACTCTGAAGAAAGAAAAAACTGGGGAAGATGTAAATGAAGGCTTGAACTGATGGAATTTTGTTTCACCTACATTTGTATTATTGGGGTCAGCCCCTTGTAGGTCACCATGCTGCACACCTTTAGCTGGGCATTAGCCTCAGCAAACACAGTATGGTGAATATGTAGGGTTATATAAGATTGCATTATACATATTCAGAATGGGACAGAATTAACTAAAATTAGGTAAAGACATACCCCAAACAACCTTTGATATACCAGCTAAAATCCTGTTGCACAGTTCCACGTCTGATGTCAACAGTGGCAAACTGCTGCTGATTAAAGGTGATTTGATTTTCACAGACTCAAATTTTGTGCTAGGTTCATGTACCATTCTCTGCAAAACAGGCTTTCCCTTTAGTGACTGGCTGCCTGGGAGGAGTTTTTTAATAGAGTTTTGTGCCTTGTTGTTTTGAATCTGGGTTTGGCATTGATTTTGTTTATTATTTTTAGTGCGATATTTATTTGATCCTTTTTAACATTTGTATGTTTACTGTTTTTAACTTTTAAATATTGTCTTTTAATGATGTAAGCTGCTGTGGGTCCTTTTTAAAGAGAAAGGAAGGGTAAGAATATTTTAAATAAATAAATATTGGGTTGCACACAACTTGTACACAAAACAGTAAAGTTGCATGTACTGGAAATCCCCAAAGAAAGCGTTCAATCAATGCAATTTACTGCTGTTGAGATCATTACTGGCTCGCGTGGAGCTCTGCAACAGAATTTCAGCCACCAGGTAGCCTTCTCTTTAATTCCCACTCTTTTTGACCAAGAGTTCTGTTATTTATTCATTAATACAAAGCAATTTATATGCTCCAAAGAGCACAAGGTTTGCCCTGCAAGCATTTTTCCTCATTTTATTTTCACAACAGCTCTCGATCATTAAGCTAGCCTGGCAGGAGGGAGGTGAAGAAAGAGGGAAAAAGAGGGACAAAGCTCATGTTATAAGTTTATGGCTGAGTGGAGATTTGAATCAAAGTCTCCCTGGTCCTCGTTCAGCACTAACAACCACATTTGCTCTTCCCTGAAAAGAGAAAAATATCCCACTGCTCTCCACCCACATTCTTTCTGCTACATCTGTTGCTTTAGGATGCCCACATCATTCGGTTCCCACCATCCATGACTTAGGACCCTTCCCTTACCGCCAATCTGTGGTGCTCTAACTCTGATTGCATTCACGCTACCTTTTAACCGATGCCTGATACCCTAGAAAGGAAAAGAAGAAACCACTTCAAACACCAGTTTCCTTGACTCCAGCAGAGGCATTCAGAACATCACATGATAAGAGTCAGGGGACAGAGAGATAGAATTATGCCCTGAAGAGCTGACAGTTTAGGATTGAGAAGGATGCAGAGAACTGCAGAGTTACAACCTGATGCAGCAGAATGACAATATCTGAGCCTACACAACGTAGGCCTCATTTGTCAAACTTGTGTTATTGCAGCCCCCCCCCCCCCCACACACACACAAAAGGCCACACAGACAAAACCATAAAGCCCCCATCCCAAAAGTTTTTGGCTGTGCTTGTTAATGGTCATTTTCCAACCACAACTACCTGGTCTGTTTCAGCTGCCCAGCAGAGTCACATACCATGTAGAGCAGGTCCTCTCTTTCTGTTTCTCATACTAGGTATGGCTATCCTAGTGTTGCCTCTCAATGAAGTACAACAGCTACCAGAGGAAAGGCCTTTCTAGTCACAGAACAAACTTTCTAGAGTGGTTCCCTTGACCTGATTATCCCTGCCATCTTTTCATTGCCAGCTGGAGCTTTCTCTTTACTCAGGCCTTGTGTGTATCATAAGCAGCCTAGCGTCTCAGTTTAAGATTTATTTGTGAATTTATTCTAAACTGCCTTTCAGGCTTTAAAAATGAATTTTTAATTCTGAATATTGTTTCTTGCAGTATTTTATCTTGTTTTTGTTTTGACAGATTTGCATTCTATTTGAAGCTAATTGTTTTTCTATATGCTTACTGAAAGCTGTCCAGAAAACGTTATCTTCTTGGGTGGCCTGAAAGCATTGAAAAACCAATTAATCACTATCCTTTATCCCATGCTGTGAGCAAAGGTGAGTGGAAGGATGCCGAAGTCAGCAAAGACCATGTATTGTTTTGCAGGATGATTAGAGAAATGGTGCTGAATCCCGAAACCTATACCATAGTGGTACAGAGGTTCAGATGGCTGGAGTGGACCTGCCAATGAGCAATTACTCCAGGTGAAGTGCAAAGCTATCCTTAACGAGTGGCACTTGTAGTGGCAGAATCACAGAGCTGGCAAAGACCAAATGCTCAAATCCAACCCTAAGATGGACTAAACCTCAATGTTATCTCTTCACAGCTTATCTACAACAGCTATATCATGGTGTGAGACAAAAAACCCAAAACATATGCAACAATTTCTGCAAACCAAAAATACCATGAATTGTTCATTTAAAAAAAATCAAAGCAGATTATCATTTATATGATCTCCTTTTTTTCACAGTTAAAAGAACACCCACACTATAGGGTTACTTTCAATGACCCTAAAAGGCAAGCCAATATTTCCATCTCTGTACTGTGAATGTAAAAACTACAAGACAATAGCTTTCCTAAGGCAGAAGCAGGTAGACTTGAACTCTGTGTGATCTCTTGCTTTTGGGGTGTTTAAAACAAACAAACTTAAAAACAAAACAGACTTCTAAGGGTTGGGACTCACCACCGGAGCATTGCGAAAGCCCTTGACAGCCTGGAAGACACCTCCACCAATCATCCCCATGGTGAAGGCACCCCCGCAGTCATCCACAATCCGCCATGGACTGCCAAGTGGAAAAAGAAAGAAAATTAATAGAGTCCACTAGGAAAATACCAGGAAAAAGGCAAATTTTGAGCTACCTTTTCCTATTGTTTACAAAGATCTTTGCGATTTAATCTCAGGCAAGACAGAGGGGCTTTACAGGATTTTGTTGCTTCTTTTAAAACATTCCGTTGCGCTTTTTTTTGGTGTGAAGTATTTTCTACTTGAAAACAAAATTAAACTATTTAAAATTCTGAGGCTTGCTATTATTCATGTAGGTTTTCTATTGTTTCCTTTAAAGAATTACAGTGTTGCTGTTGTTCTTATAGTTTGTAACAGGCATGGTTCTTCAGTTACTGGACAGCAACTCCTGTCATCCTCAGCCAGCAATAACAGCATGGAGAAATGATGTGAAATGAGGCACAGGACCTGGAGAGCCACAAGTTGTCCACCTGTGCTGGGGAGACCCGATGGGGAGACCCGATGGGTTTAAAGGGCTTCTCACTTATGGAACCCACTGGACAGCCACATTCTGTGCCTGTATCTCTCATCACTCGATCCCCTTGCCCCCCACAAGGCATACGAAGCTGTAGCTAAGTATTTCACTCCACGAGTCTGCAGAAGTGGACCACTATCCACAAGAACTGGCCCTGAAATAAATCAGTTGACTTTTCAGGGTCGGCAAGACGGTGGTGCTGTTTGTGTCAGAGAGAGACAGGCTCGGGTAGGGGTGCCTCTGTGTCAGTCACTCCCTTGCCCATTTCTGCCTCTACCTGCCAGGGGATGCCCTGAGAGTGAGAAAAAGGAGATTTATCCCACCACAGACACGTTCCCTCGCCATCTCTCTTGGTGGACGAGGCGGGATTCCGATGCCGTAATTAATCCAATTCATGTGCTACCACAAAGCACAGTATTATTAAGGCTAACTCCGGAGAACAGAACAGACTTCTAATAGCAGCTCCATTCCCACACAGCCTCGTGGAAGTTGAAGGCAATACCAACCACTACCAGCCCCGCCCGCACTATAAAGGAAACAAGTGGAGAAAGCGACTGGCTTCCCCCCCATTCCCCCCCATTCCCCCCCCCACCCCGAAAGTCCTGTTACCAGGGTTCTCGGGCATATTCCTCCATAACTCCCAACCGTAGGCTCTGCGGATCACGTGACACTACAAAAGCCCGCCTGAATGACGTAAAGCCCCCCGATTGGACGGCTCGAAACACGTGAAAGAAGACCGGCGCTATGAAACTGAGCCAAAGGCCCTCCCCCCTCTATTGGTCGTCGTCATCGTAGAGATAGGAAAATGTAGAGTGACAATTATTTCGGGGATTTAAAAAGGAAATGAAATGCAAGCCGTAACTAGATGCAGAGTTCCCTTCAGCATCTCTGTCGCGGAAGCCCTCTCTATGCTATCGTGACATCTAGGGAATGGGTGGGGGGGGGAGTGTTCTGTTTGCACAGGTCGGAAGTGCCGATAGAGATTTTTAGGCGCCCATTTATCACTCTATTTTTTATATCTCGGGGTGGCTATACATTGACCAATCAAGGGATAAGGGACGGCCGGCGTTCAAGGGCTACTTTATAGGGGGCGCTGTTTTCTTCACCTCCATACAGAAAAGCAAGCTCGTCCCTGATAAGCCAAGAGGGGATTTGTGGAGGCGGTTCCGTCATGTGATTCCTTTCACGGGATTGGTGAGTTTTTCTTATCTATCAAATGCCGTGAGGAGGAAGAAGGTCAAAAGAGGCCGAGTAGGAAGACGCAATTGTGGATTGGCTGGTTGAAGCGTGTCACGTGTAGCGGCAGGGAAGCTGGCAAATCACTCGGGGACGGTGGCTTTTTAGGGCCAAACAAACTGCGTCGTCTCGGGTAATGTGAACGTGAGGTGGGCTTCTGCAGGTATGCCTGAAAGGGTGAGAGGGAGAGTTGCAGACGGCCGTTTGAGGGCCATGGGAAGTTGGAGTCCTGGGCCGGGATCAGAAGGAAGGGGTTGGGATTGTGCTTTCGTGTAAGCAGCTTTCCAGCATAAATAAGTAAATAGCTAAATCCCTGCACTTAGAAAGGTAGCATGACTTGGAAGCTGGCTTAGATCTCTTTGCCGCTAATAGACTAGATGTCTTTATGCAAGCAGCCTAGTTTTTTTTCCCCAGGATGGAGGAGTGTTTTGTCATGGGATTCCCCACGCCACGGTGTACAGTCCCTAACCTGAAAGGTACCCCCCTTGACGAGCAACAGACCTGAGAGGTTATTATTCCTAAAGGACCTGTTAGATGTCCCATTGATGCTGTGCGGAGGAAATTACGGTAGAACTCGTCTCCCAGCACAATTTCAATAAAATGAGTCAGATCCCTTGCTAAATAGGTAATAGTTGTAGTAGGCTTTCTCAAAGATTGCTTAGGGTGGGATGAGAAACGTTTGGCACACCTGATGCTGTAGAGACTCCAGCTCTTAACAGTCCCTTTCCAAATCCCAGACCAGCTGGGCTTTCTGGAAGTCGAAATCCAAAACTGCTGGAGGGTCAAGGATTCTTCGTCCTAACTAAAGGTTGCAAGAGAAGACCCAGGGCCTCCTTCTTGAGCTTATGGTATCATTTTTTGGATAAGACAGAGGAGAGGTTGGAGTGGAGTACAGGGACACTGAGAACAGCCCCCAGAGAAGTGAGTCTTTGTGGAGGTGATCTGTCAACAGAAGAAGGCTTGGTCTGCCTGTGTTGGGGTGGGGGAGATGGTCATAAAAATGAGAAGAGGAGAAATTACATGGCTTATCTGCAAGAAGGGAGCAGGGGAGGAGTAAGAAAATTGGCTTGTGAGCTAACAGGCACAGACAGGCCCTGAATCCATTTGTGCAGACAGCTTTCTTCTTCATGTCTTCCTCTCTGCTGCTGGCCGAGACTGCTGGTGGTTCCTTTCCTTTCCTCACAGAGGTTCATATTAGAGGACGTGGACTGAGTCAAGGAGCTCAGCACATGAAGCAGCCCTTGTCACCAAACCCTGATTGTTGGAAGGTTGTGGGCGAGAAAATGCCATTAAAGGCTTTCACATGGATCCGAAGAGAGGTGCATAGTCGAAAGAAAGGAGAAGGAGTGTGAAAAGTATGGCTGGGAAGTGCACAAGTTATGTTTGTAAAACAGGAAAGCAAAGGACAGTACTTGAAGCTGGTGACAAGAACAATGTGTAATATGTGCTATTTCCTCTGCTGATGCTCAGGAACAGGAGAGGGTGCTGAAGAGAGATTTGTCTGTTTGCCCCTGGTTGGATTGTCCCCAATGCCACTCCCGGTGGCCCTGCAGTCCCGCCTGGCTAGGCGAGGCCTGCTGAAGCATGTAGAGCCTGGTAAGTATAGACCTATCCTTTGCGTGCAAGAGAAGGGTTGTATGGGCAGGACTTTGGCAAGGCAGGGAGGGGCGAACCAGTGGGAGGAGAGACCCAGTGGTTCTCCAGATGTTGAACTCTAGTTCCCACTTGCTCTGCCAAGGTTGATTAGAGTAACTTATTGCCAGCTGGAGAGCGACAGATTCCCTGCCTCCATTCCAGATTTGAAAGCAAGGATGCTGTCTGTATTTCAGAGAGCTGCTGAAGGACAAGAGCAAGCCAGTGCCAGCTTCTTTGGCTTTTTGGTCAGATTGGGGACTTCTCTGCCTATCAGGAGGTTGTCCTAAGTTGCCAACCCTTTTTCTAGCCTGACCTCCTTCCTTGTTGCCTTCTCCATCAGAGCCAGAGGAGGAAATCATTGCTGAAGATTATGATGATGATCATATTGATTATGAAGCCACGAGGATTGAGAGCCTGCCACCAAACTGGTACAAAGTTGTTGACCCCATCTGGTAAGAACGTGGAGCGTAGACAGAGTTTGATGTTTCCCACTCTTACATGTCATTGTTTTTGAATCAGAATGCTTCCCATTTATGCTTCAAAGGTTGGTGCCAGTGCTCAACAATGGGAAGGCACCACCAGAATGTGTAGGAGTAACTGTTTTGGACTACTAGTTTTTTTCAAGCTTAGAGTACATATGTTTTAATTTTTATTTATGTTATTTCATTCAGTTTTTACCCCCACCCATCTAGTGGCCAGGCCATTACTCTGGCTGGCTTACACTAAAAACATCCACAACACAAACCAAAATTCAGCAGTAAACAATAACCAAGATATTAAACAAAAAAGCAGACAAAACCCCAACTTGAATTAAATCTATAACAGGATACACATACGTTGCAAGCAACATTCCCTCTAAGCTGCACAGTGTTGCATCAGGGCTGTGCAGCTGAGCCAGTGTTGCTACCCATTTGCTCCTGGTTGTGGCCAGAATCCCGCGCGCATGGGATGAGCCCCCCCCCCCCCCCCCAGCACTCCAGAAAATTAGAGGAAACATTGGTTGCAAGGGAAGGAAGGGTTCCTTACCAGGAACTCTTGGTCTGGAAATATTGGCATTGACTATGGACTCAAATAAATAAATCCTTCTCCTCCTAGCGGCCTCCCTTACTACTGGAACATAGAGACCGATCTGGTTTCATGGCTCTCGCCCAACGATCCCAACTCTATAGTGACCAAAGCAGCCAAGAAACTGAAGAACAATTTAGGTGAGGTTGCCTGTGTTTTGCTTGTGTTAGTTTAAGTGGATTGTCATTGATCAGCTGGGAACGAGGCTAAGAAAGCAAGATTGGGATCTTCTGGAAGGGACAGAAGGGCTTCCTTTTAATTCACTGGCAGGGTGTTTGGGGTTGCTTGGAGTTGGTGTCTGCCAACGTCTAGAGCAGTGGCTCCCAACCATGGGTCCCCAGGTGTTCTTGGACTACAACTCCCAGAAATCCTGGCCAGCACAGCTAATGGTGAAGGCTTCTGGGGGTTTTAGTCCAGGAACATCTGGGGACTTAAGGTTGGGAACTACTGATTGAGAGGGACACACATCTTCCCAGCTCTTCTGTAACTGAGCTGTCTTTTGGTGGTTGGAGTCTTCATTACCTGCGTTGGGCCCCAGAGAGTGAATTATATATTTCCAGTTTAAAGAGGTGGTGGACTTCAAGAGGAAGGCAAGGTTGTACGTGGGGCTGGAACAACAGAAACCTAGTTGTGTATTCACACCTCCTTGCCATCCTTGCATTTAGAAGCATCTGTTGGCTAGTTCTTTCTTTTGCAAGACTTTGGGGAAGTAAGTGATTTCTGATTGCTGGCTGCTATAGGACCAGGACCTGGAGGCTGAAATGTATAGCCCAGTGTATATACTGGAGATTTGACCAAGTGTTGACCGTGCATGACCAGCCACACAACTGGCACCTCAACCTGACTCCACGGTTGGAGTTCCATGTACAGAAAGACTGAACAGGATCTAGGCTGTTGTCTCCAACGGATTTAGCTGTTGAACTACAGTGTCTGTCATCCTTCCCCACTGGCTGTGCTAAGGATGGTGGGGACTTATTGTCGAAGGGCCACACAGTCTCTTTGCAGTCAATATGACAGAATGTCAGAATTAAGAGCTGCTTACGTGCAAGAGGGACAGAACAGAACTGAGATTTGCCTAACAAGAAGACGGAGGATTTGTAGAGTAACAACATCCACTGTTGCCCATCTGGGTTTCCATCATGAGGACTCTCACGATGAGACTGAGAAATGTTTGGTATCTGGCAACATGACACTTTCTGGCTGAATCCACTTTTAAAAGCTTTCCAGGTTATGGCAGGTAACTCTCTGCCTCTGTGTTGGGGGGGTTCTCAAGGCCGCCAGCAGATGTCCGTGTGGGACTTCCCCTCATTTTCCCCAAGAAAGGCTCCTGACCCTCTGCTTCAAGTCTGTGGGAATGAGGGGATATTGAAGGTCAGGATTTGACACACGTTAACATAATCTGCATACATCTACTCTAGATGCTGAGGAAAAAACTGAGCGCCCCCACGAGAAAGTGGAACGGGAAGAAGTGAAGGAACGCCGTTATCACCGACGGGAGGAACTGGCCCCGTATCCCAAAAGCAAGAAATGTAAGTCCAGCTGCCTTTCTCCAGTGGCCTGTTCTTGACTGATTCAGAACCTGGGAACCTCTTCCTTGGATGTGCCACATGGTTGAGGCTGGGAGGTGAAAGTGTGGTCTGCCCGATCCAGTTGGGCGGTGGGTCCCCCTCAGCCTTGGTTGGGCTGATGAAAAGTGCCCCATGTTTCTTCCCTCTTCTTTTGAGGCAGGACTTCTGAGCTCCTTTTGGTCTTAGAAGCCCTATGAGGTAGGAACGGGCAGTGGGTCTAGGAGCCGATTGTTTCCCATACAACCTCTTGTGGGCTGCAACTCCCCCTGCCAAATACAGCAGCAGTGGAGGAGAGGGTGCAATTTAAAACGAGGATTATATTTGATTTTAAGGGTGTTTACCACTGAAATTCAAGAGGAACAGCAATCTACTGCAAACCATTTAAAACAAGCAAAATATTTGCTTTATATATTTTTCCCCTCAGTTATTACTAAAATTAAGCATCATGGTTTCCAGGAGGCCTAATCAGAGCTACAAAAATGCCCGAGCGTTGCATGGTTCCAATTAGAAATGTGTCGTTCGGGTTCGGTTGGTGTTTGTGTGTGCCTGTGTGTTTTTAAATTCCAACTCCCAGAATTCCCCAGGCAGACTTCTAGGAGTTCCACAGATCCACACCTGCAGACCTAAGCTGTAGGAAGTGAGAGGAAGTAGAGGGATGATCCCATATTTCTTGCCATCTTGTCCTCCACAGCAAACCGAAAGGATGAAGAACTTGATCCCATGGACCCCAGTGCTTATTCAGATGCTCCCCGGTGAGTATGCTCAAAATGGGAGAATGGAACAGCTCAGCACTTGTAGCTTCAATTTCTGTGCTGTGACAGAGAAATGAACAGGTGTGGAGGGATGCTTGCAGTTCATTGCTAGGCTGCATGCACCTGACAAATTCCAGAACCTCAGGTTAACGTATTTCTACTTGGCAGACTATTCTTCCTCATTGGCCTTAAAGAGGCAGTGCTGGGTTAAATAGCCTATTAGTTTGTCTTGGAATAGGGCAGCTCACATGTGCATATTGTTGCTGTTTTGTCAGACTCAACAGTGAAATGTGTTCAGAGACCTCAGCCTGTCTTGTCCTTTCTAGATCTCAGCAAGCATTTTCAGTGCCCTTTCAGGAGTAGCTTCACAACTAACAGGGTCTAGAAACTTTTTAAAGCACAAGATCTTTGGAACTTAAGTTGTAGCCCAGAAATCATATTTTATAAAACTGTACTGTGTATGCCCCTGAGTGGTGTCTTGGGACACTGTGCAGAATCTTGGAAGTCTAATGATAATTCAAGTTGCTTTGCAGGGCCAGCAAGAAGGCAGGGCCCTGGGTATGTTGTCATTCAGCAAGGAATCAAGCAGAAGCTTGGGCCAAAGAGGTCTAAAACAAGAATGGGCACCAGGCAATGTGGGAGATCTGTAGCGGGGGTGGGGGAGCAAGTTGTTTCTAACTTTCTTTCCCTATCTTAAGGGGGACCTGGTCCACTGGACTGCCCAAGCGAAATGAAGCCAAGACTGGGGCAGATACCACAGCAGCTGGCCCCCTGTTCCAGCAGCGACCATATCCAAGCCCCGGCGCTGTCTTGCGTGCAAATGCTGAAGCTTCCCGGGCCAAGCAGCAGGACTGAGATGTCTGTCCCTCACCCCACCCGTTTTCTCTTACCTATTTGTTAATAAATCTATATAAAAATACGTTCTGAGTGACTTTAGGTAAAGGTAAAGGTTCCCCTTGACATTTAGTCCAGTCTTGGAGACTAATGTGAGGTTATGGTGGGCAGTGCCCCAGTTGAACTAATAGATGAGTCATTGTTGCTCTGGTAATTTGATAAGAATGTATTTATAATTTGCCCTCCCTGAAGATGGCACTTTATGCCATCAGCAAGAAAAACCTTAAATTAAAAAACTAATCTATGCAGAAAAATTAGGTACACACTCATGCGTTTGTTGTATTAATAGAATCTGACCATACTCGCAGTTGACTCTTCAACACTGGTGAAAAGACAGTGGCTGCAATCCTGTTGCTTAACATAGCAAGTCCCAACTAGAGTTGGCTTATTTGAATCAAAGGAACTTATGGAGGGGCTGACTCGCCAAATCCCCACTGTTTTAATGAGCCTACTCTTGGTAAAAGTAAAGGTTCCCCTTGACATTTAGTCCAGTCGTGTCCGACTCTAGGGGGAGATGCTCATCCCCGTTTCCAAGCCATAGAGCCAGCGTTTGTCCGTAGACAGTTTCCGTGGTCACGTGGCCAGCATGACTAGACACAGAACACCGTTACCTTCCCACCGTGGTGATACCTATTTATCTACTTGCATTTTTTTATATGCTTTCGAACTGCTAGGTTGGCAGGAGCTGGGACAAGCGACGGGAGCTCACTCTGTTGCGTGGATTCGATCTTACGACTGCTGGTCTTCCGACCTTGTAGCACAGAGGCTTCTGCGGTTTAACCCGCAGTGCCACCATGTCCCTTCTGAGTGACTTTAGTTGGTGGCAATAACCACTCATTACTGGCTGAAAGGGGGGGGGGGGTACATGAACATACTTGTCTGTCCTGCATTGGGCCTGCCGAAGGCACTGCTGCATTTCAGTCAGGGAGGCTAGCGTAGGTTTCTTCCTTCTGTTCCTTAAGAGAATGGGTCCCTGGCCCTGCCTGCATGCCATCCTGCCACCTTCCTCCTGTCTGCAGTTTTTCTTTGACAGAAAGAAAACAGGAACAGTGTTGCTCTGAGAGAGGCAACCCTGGTGTCTTCCTAGAATGTTCAGTACCCCCCACAATGACCTCTGCTTCTCCCCATTTTTCTGTATCTTATCAGCATTGGGTCACTGACCCATATGGAAGAGAGTTTCTGGTAGCTTCTGCTCATTCTGATCCCATCCTTGAGGGTAGACTACACACATTCTCTGCCCCTCTCTAGAGTCTTGGGTATCTTAGAAAATTTCCATCTCTCCAAATGTCTAGCCACGATCATTCAGCTCTAAGGAACCACACTCAGTCTGTTTGCTTACAAAGCTGTATTACTTTCTGCAAATATATATATTTAATAGTAGAAAATGCAGCGTAGTGAGTATTTAAATTAGAATATGCTGGTTCCAAAACATGGACCCCTTTCAACAGTGTCTTTATAATAAAATTAATACTGAGCATGACGGTATGGTCCCCACATGGCCGTGGGTGGGAGGGTAGGAGTGCCATTATGACCTAGTAGGTAATAGACAGCCTTCCTCCCCCATTCATCTGACGTGAGTGGGGGGAAATAAGCATACACAGTGAGGTAGCAATGGCAAGCTTAAGAGAAGCAGATGTGGTCAGGTGCTGTGGGTCACACAGTCTCTGCTCCTCACAGTATCACCAATAAGGGGACATGATAGGAGTTGTAATTCGACATCTGGCTGGCCACACATTTCCCATTTCTGAGTCGGGGCTTGTGTGGATTGTTATGGCTTCTGCTCTCGGTATCGGGAGCAAGATATATTTTGGTACCAGATGGGAACTCGTCTGGTGGTGGTCTCTGAGCTTCAGAGGAAAATGGCTTCATCTGAGATGAAGCGAAGAACACATACTAGGCAGTCCCACACTCCCAACACTGATTCACAAGCAGATATTTCCTCTTAATTGGAGTACAGCGACATCAAGTATTAGCTTGCCATGTGAGCTGCTACACCCAGAACTTTTGGACGCAGTGATGTTCCCTGCGGGTCTTCTTGTGTCACAAAGTGCACACAACCAGGAAAATGTGGCCTTTGTCTTTGTGAGCCTTCCCTTGGGCCCTGGCATCTGCGTCTCTGACCTTGAACTGATGTCATCCAAAAGCATTGTGGCAGAGATGACAGGCAAGTCTTGCCTTTGGCCTTGAAGCTGTGATGGCTCCCACAAAAGCAGAAATGGGCGTGTTTGGCCCCTGAAAAAAAGAAATGCCCTAAATCGCAATAGGAATGCCAGTCTCAAGGCCAACCAAAATACTACACTGTTGTAAGATTTCAGGTTGCCGCCAAGCTAGATGTTAAGCAAAGGGAAGGCAGGGAAAGGGGGAGAAAAAAAGGTAGGTATTATCCCAAATGCTACCATCTGCAACAGTCCTAAAATGGAGGGCGGGCAAACACAATTGGGCCTGCTTCTCACAAAGTGCAAGTTCAGAGTTCAGGATTACTGAAATAAAGAAACAATCACGGGTGTTGCTCATATTTTTTCGAAAATATCTAAGTAGTTACTTGTCCCTCTGTAATGGTCCAGTCACACTCGGGAAGCCGCTGCTTAATGCTGCAACTGCTTTGTGTGATTTCTACCAATGCGAAGCTGGCAACAAAGCAAAGTGAACTTGGGCGTCAAGATGTACAGGTCCACAAATCCAAACTGTGTATGCCAGGCCTCGGATCGGGCCAAGCCAAAGGGCTAGCATCCCAAGGGAGATCTCGCAAAGCCTGTAAACGTTACAAGGTTCCTATGAAATGTCGAAGTGTTGTCTCAATGTGGAGCTTGGGTGGGTACCGTTGCTGAAATGCCACTGGAGTCTTGCAGGCTGCTTCCAATTATGCTTTAAGAGCCCTTTTCTTTAGCTGAGATCCTAGGAGAAAAAAAGGGGGAAAACTGGTTGAACTAAGAGAGAAACGAGACCTGCTGGATTGGTTGTCTGCTAGAAGCACCAGCTGCCCCCAAGCTGGTCAGTTCTGGTAAGAGACCTTGTTTAGAATTAAAATATTGGGGACAACCCTTTACAGTAGCTGGGAGGTAGGCTGAAATGTAACATTGCACACCAAGTCCTTCAAGACAGTGCAGGGTGGCTTTTAGGAATATAGGCTAAAATATAGTGTGACTCCAAAGATGGTTGAGTGTGTAAAATGGAAAGAGGAAAGCCATCTACACTGCTTTGAGCAAACAGATACCGGTGTAAGAAATACTACTGTCTTGATAAACACGTTCTTTTGGAACATGGAGGAACCGAGAATTCTGCCCATCATTTATATCATGAATGGGTAGAAGCTAGACTTTTGGGTGATCTGTAGTAGATCAAGGATTCCTGACTCTTGTTAACAACAGAAGTAACAAGCCTTCTCCACCAATCGGGAGTGAGAAACCCATGCCTCTCAAGCTGTTTTGGATTTTAACCACATCACCTCCAGTGAGCATAACCAATATAGAAGCTGAATTCCAAAAGTCTGAATAATGTAATTATTCAGGATAGGGTAGATAAATTCCAACAATCTGAATAACATAGTAGTTTTCCCCTGTGCTTGCTACTGTGTATAGATATGGATTTTCCTAACGCACAGAGCTCTGCTAGGAGCTACCCAGAGGCCTACAAATAGCCATGGAAATCTCCTCACTTTCCTGAGCCTTCACCACTATCTGTCCACTGCACATGGCCAATCTTCTCTGTCTAACCATGGGAGCTAGAAACATCCTTCCTCTTAAATGAAATGACGAATTCTGTGGTGGTGATTTTTTTTTTTTTAAGGGATGGGGATGTGAGCATGTCATTAGCCTAATTCAGGCCTTTTACTGTGGTACAATCCAATATGTTCCATCTCCATCACAAACAGCATAGACACGGTGATCAACCAACACAGGGTAGTCACAGATGGTGTTTCCTTTGGACAAGGAGTCAGATCGAATGCTATCCAATCCCTAACTAAAGGTAAGTAAATCTCTTCCATCCTGAACCATTTCCAGTCACTGGCACAATAATAAAAATGGAACAAGGGCATGATCACAGCTCCTTCTTTGGAGTAAAAAAGGTGTTTGGTTACTAAGTTACACCAGCTACTGTGAGGTTAGGTCTGACCATAAGGTTAGGACACAAGGTACCATCCCATCAAGGGGAGTGTTGTACAAACCCCCAGGCAACGCAGTACCTCCCATTTCTGCCGGCTCTCTTACCTCTCCAAGCCTACTGACACAGACACATCAAACTACTCATACACTTTTCCAGCACATGGCAAAGGCTGGATTTGTCAAGTTATGCTGGCGCCTTGGGGCACTGAATGGTCCATGCCTTGCACCCTCTGCTCACTTATTTTTCTCTCTATGGCCAGATCTATGCACACAGTGGAAAGAAAGGTCATCTAGGGCTGTGCCCAAAATTTTTTTTGCTGTGAAGATTTAAACTGTTTTTCTGTCTGATGGAAAATAATTTCCTGTCAAAAAGAACTTCGAAGGATAACTTTTAGAAAAATACCCATGGGTGAGATTCAGGATGCTAATGCTCACTTACAATGTGGCTGAAGTGTGTACACGTGTTTGCTTGTCCTTATGCAATGATCTCTGTGCCAGCCAGCGACCCCCATCCCCAGGTTCCTGCACTTCAGTTAAAGTCCAGGGGAAGATGTCATAAAGTAACTCCTTCCCAGTGAAGGTTTTTCTTTAAAAATGCAGAGGTTTGGGCACCTAGGGAAACTGCAGAGTGAGGAAGAACAAATAAAAAATGCATGCACCACCCTCAGCCACCTTGTTACAATACGTAATCTCAATAATATACTGTAACTAAAAGAAATTCTTAAGAGGCCTGAGAAGGGGTCAGCAAAGGGTAATCCTGGGGTTACCTGTGATGTCCCCCAAAGATCTTCGTGCAGCCCTCGGTCCCTCCTTGCTCACTTTTTACCATCGAAAAAGGAACACTTGACACTTTTAAAAACAGGTTACAGTGCCCTCCCATGCCTATTTAATGCCCTCAAATACCACTTTTCTAAAACTGGAAATGGACTACTATTCTGGGCCACCAGAATATTCAAGGGGTAGAAAACTGGCACCCCTGATCAACTCCAGTTGCCCTCCCTAGACTTGGCAATGGGAGAAAAAAACCTGAAGCCTCTTTTGTGGAGAAACGAAACCTCTGGAAAATGAGAGGACAAATCAGGGCACAATACCAGCTTCAGTCTTTTCCCAGAGTTGGACATAGCATGATCCCCCTTCATACCCACTGCAGGGCAAACAGGGAAGGAGTTATATTTTAAGCAACAACAGTAAAAAGAAAAGCATAGGTGATAATGAGCCCTTAAAAACGGTAATTCTAGGAAGATCTGGGGAAGGTTTTGAACCCTGAAGGATGACAAACAAGATACCCTAAGATAAAGCCTCAGTGGAATAGAAACACCTACACCCACACACCGGTTTTAATGCAGAAGTTTGGGCAGCCAGGGAAACTGAAATTGATTACAAGTAGCTGGGTTTTTGGTGGGGGAGAGAGGGAGAAAAACCCTAAAGTTGTGCTACAACTACTGCTAATGTTGAACTTCACTCCTGAGAAACCATTGGAGAATCTCTCCTGGAGAAATTTAGCAAAACGGTCTCTAAATTTCTCTGCTCAGAAATTTAAAAAGACTATTTCTGCATAGATCATTAACAGCGGACTGGACTGCTTCAGAACAGAGATGGCAGAGGGCAGCCTAGGAGACTATTCCTGAATCCTGAATTATTCTTCTGCGGAATGAATCCATTTCAGGAAGAAAACTAGCAGCTAGTTAGGGTAAAGATATGTCCCATGTGCCGTGCCTTCTATCTTTTTAATTTTTAGCTTTTTATTTATTTTTTAAAAATATGTTATTTTATTTTATTTTATTGGCTGAAGGAAGCGCTTTAGGAAGAATTTCAAAGTGGGCAGTTCTAAATACTTCTGGCTAACGTAAATCAGATCCTGCACATCCAGGCAAATACACATGCACACCAACCCAACAATTCCTGCTGAAGGGCTGTAGCTTTTGTTATGCAATCAGTGTTATAAATGGAGTACTTATTAAAAGCAACTGTAACATTTTAAAGGAGAGAATCTATGTATAAATATGAAAATAAATATGCCAATTAAGCAAATGTATACAGCTTTGCTTATTTTCCACAAGAGGTACATCTTTTGTTAGCTACGTATATGGAGACGTAAGGAGATAATTTTGAGGCCAGAGCTACCAAGACTGCTTATTCCCCTTCATTTCTGAAAATTCATGAAGTATTGCTCACACTCTTTAATGTTTTGGTAATTATAAAGACCAAAACTTGGCTTTAAAAAAAAAGTGGTAGCAATGCATAGGATTACAAAATCTATGTAGGATAACAATTCTTATACATTCCAGTTGTGGAAACTCACAGAAAATACAGCATTATGTAAACAGTTTCTGGGTTGTCTGTATACCTTGATTAAAAAAAAAATCCAGATCAGGAAATCTCAAATTTTTAAATGACTATGCGCTTCCTGATTTTAAATTTGATATTTTTAAAGAACCTGCCTGCAGCATTGGAGAATGAGAAGGGATGCTTCCGACTGTAGAGAACATGAACATCACTGTTCCTGGATTAGACCAGTCAGAATGGGGGAACTGTATGACTGGAATCTATGCTTCATACTCTCCCCACCCTCTCTCAATGTAGGGTTAAACTTTCTCTCCTATGGGGAGAAAAGCAACAAATGATTTCAATAAATTTAAAATAATAATTAAAATAATAATTTAACATATAATTTAACATATAATAACTTAAATTATATATGTGTACATTAAATTATTTATATGTCACCTTTCTCCCCATAGGGAGAATATATAGGATATATGTATATTTTATATATATATATATATTAAAAAGCAGGTCCGAAGCAAAATGTGAAAAGTTAACTTTCTGAATTCCAATTCCCAGACTCCTCCAGTCAGCAAGGCCAAAAAGCGGGAAATATTCAGAGGTATAGTCCAAGAAAGCAACTTTCCAAGTTGTTGTTATGCCAGTTCAGACTGTCTAGCTTTGTATTGCCAACACGGTACCAGTATCTCTCCAGCATGTCAGCCTAGGCCTTTCCCAGGGGGAACTAGTGATGCTCGGAATAGCATCTGGGGCCCTCTGGAGACAGAACAGGCACTTTATCACAGAGCTTCACCTCTTCAGAGAATCTGCCCTACAGATGAACAGTCAACAGTGTGATTCTGCCACCTCCAGTCTCAGCTACTGGGCCCAGCAAAAGACACAATCTATAGTCAATGGATTCCACAATCTAGTGATGTGACCAGAGCAGAGCTTGGGAAAGTTACTTTTTTAGACAAAGGCCACAATCCCTCCAGCGGCCATGTTGACTGGGGAATGTTGGAAGTGTTTGTCCAAACATGCAGTTTTTCCAATATCTGGAAGCCCAGCTTTCCTGAGCTTTCAATCGGGCTCCCTAAAATACAGCCCCTTGTGTCCAATAATCAAGGTCGCAACAGGAAAACACCTTGTTATGTGCCACTCTTACACTTAGGAAACATGAGGACCTGCCCTCTTTTACGCTCTCTTCTTTCTCAAAGAAACATGGCAGAATGCGCTTTTCCTCTGCTAAAGTCTGCCCTGCAGCTTTTTGAGCAGAAAGTGTTAGTTAACTGACTAGATCACTCTCCTAACAATCTGGTCCTACTTATCCTGAAGCGGCTTCTCTATCCCATTCACCAACATGTACTGTCTGAACAAGGCAGTGATGGAGGAGGAGGAAGGAAGGACCAAAACATAAAAATGTTATGAATGCAGATTTACAGTTAGATAGATACCAGAAATTTCAAAGTCAGAAGCATCTTCTGACATTCCAGGACTGAATTGCTATTGAGAAGGGGAGGGGGTTGAAATCTGAGGAAAGCAGCAGCAACACATGGTTTTTATGTACAGTCATCCTGAAAAGCTCTCTTAGGGACTAAATAGGGACAGGTCCATGAAAGTGCATGGCAGAATTAGTATATTAATATTAATAGCTTATGTTATTGAAATTGCTCTATCTCAACATACATTTAAAAAAAGCAGGTGGGGGGGGATCTGATCCTGATAAAGAAAAACTGGTGGAATATATACAAGAAATTGATGTGTCACTCCTCTCTGGGCCCAAGCACAAGCCAAGACCTGATGCTGGCCTGAATCAGAGATATGGCATCAGTCTCTTCTCATCTTAACTGATATCTTACTACTTTTTTTTTTTTTTACAAAATGTTGACTTGCTAGTCTACAGCTGCAACATTGATTCAATTAACATTTTGATGAAGAGTACCCCCAATTAACTGGACAGGTTTTTCCCCCCTTGTTTTCAAGTTCATGACTTTTACTAACCTTACTTACCAAAACGAGTACCGGTAGGACTTAGAAGAGGCCTTCCCCCTTATCTCTCACACAAGAGACTTTTCCAAGGATGTACGGTAGCTTATTGTAGCAAAAGCAACACAGTCTGGTGGGACCTTAAAGACGAACATGATTTATGTGACGTAAAAGACAGCAGCAGCATCCCACAAAAGCTTAAGACCAGTGAGATTTCACTGTCTTTAAGGTGCCTCAAGATCTCCCATTGCTTCTACGGGAGAGCATGTCTCTTCTCAGATGTGTCAATCTAAAACCCAAGGACATCCTTTTTAAACAATTCCTCAATATAGACCTGAGGAAGCAATGAATCTGGATGGATTTAAGCAGCAGGCACCCCAGCCCTATTTACTCTTGTTCCCCAAGAGGAGAAATCTGTGGGATGAGGAAAAGTAGCTCAGACCCAGCCCACGGAGAGACAGCCCTCTGGTTGGGGTGAGGGGGAGATCCAAGGCTAAAGCTCTGCTTTAAGAAGGGACTATCCTCCATGTCCTGACTCAAAAACCAACCCCTTTCTGTTTGCCTCCTTTGCAGCTTGATCCTGAGCCCACACTTCTAAGGAGCGAAAGACCACCCCTACCCCCGCTCTCAAACCCAGTGCCCCTCCCAGTGTTAATAGGGTTAGACATGCAGTGAGTGAGACAAAGACCTCCCCCTTCCAAGGTTGCCTCAATCATTCAGCAATAAGGCTAAATAAATACACTCTCTTTATTCATCTGTGGTTTATGTACATTGGCAAACAGTACAGGCTCTTTGTTTTTCTCCTTTTAAAAAAGCAGAATTTGTAGAAAATGATCAGCAAATCTAAAAAAAAAACAAAACCCAGTTAACACAGTGTTATTTTTGATAATCTCCTCATCCCATCCCAGCCAGAACAGGGAAAAAAAACAAAAAACCCAACCTCCACACCTAACACCCAAACCCCACATCTAGGGTTAGTACTGCCCAGTCCCCCAACATCGCAACCAGCCCAGGCAACACAGAATCACAAGGGTTTAGGAAAAAGGCAGTCTAAATCCTAGCAACCCTCATGCAACCGTTAACAGAGGAGAGAAACTGAGGCACCACGATGGGCACTACCTGACTCCCCTTCCGTCATGTTTCAGTTCAAGTCTGCACAAGATGTGAACCACCAAGCTGACTGCAGCCCAACCACCATGGCTAGCACCTCACAAGGCACTGCTGGACTAGATGCCCACTCGGACATACGACGCCAGAAGCACGCGGCAGATGAGACATGTACGGCTGCATTCACCTTAACGGGCCATACATACATGGTGCATCTGCAAGCTGGCCAGGAATCGTGGTGGCAGTTTAGACACACATTGAAACACACACACAGTTTCCACTCTGTGATCTATGAAAGCAGCAGATTGGTACCAGCTGTCAGTAGCAGGAAGCATCCTGGTGCATAGATACTCTCAGTGGATGCCACTCTGTTCCAGAGGGACCAGGATACAAATCTTGGTTTCCAAGGACCCCCCTCTTACCAGCAGCGTAGGAAGGCATTGAAGGGTTTCTTTCCTCCCTTTGTTCTCCACCTGATACAAGTCTAACTTCATACACACTTGTCCACAGGCAGCAGCCCTGTCCAAATAGCATGTTTTCTTCACCATTACTATAGTTTCAATCCAACTGCCTTATACATTAAAGGAGAGAGTTACCTTGTGCTTTCATCTGGCCAAGTCTTCCCTCATTGCGAAACCTTTATTAATATCTAGTGCTTTATGCCTCTCTGCCCCAAGGATCCTCAAGTGCTAAGGATACCAAATTCAGGCTGGTGGCAAGAAAGGATGATGTACATCCAGCTCCCATTCTCCTGTAATCTAGTAGGTCGCACAGACACTCAGATTTTCAGTCAAAATTGAACCAGGACCTTCTAGCAGCCCACTTCCTCATTCCTGGTTTCCCTACCCAGCACTCAATCCTGATTTCCCCCAATTTCAGATTCACCCACAGGGCTCTAGTTCTATCTCTCCCACTTGAAACCGACTTCATTTAGTTTCACAGTACTGTAGATATCTTCAACAAAGAGCAAGTAATTCCCCACAGAGATGGCATTTAGAAAAACAACACAAACTCCCCTCATAGAACAGCTGTACGCTCCATGGTGGCAGATGGGGTTTCCTTTCACCCACTTCTGCTTATGTACAGCCGGGCATTTCCATGGAAAGAAGTACATCCCACCCCTTACGCACTGTGACTACAGTTCAATCCTTCATTCAAAGTGTTCATATAAAAATACACCTCTTTGTAAATTTTCTCTGCACTGCCCAAACTAGACAGATGTTTTGGGGTTGTTGGGGGGCAAAGGACATGGCTGATCCCAAAGCAGCCATACTCTTCCTCTGCTTCTTGTTGGGGCAGGGCGTGTCCCTGAATAAGGACAATGGGGAAACAGATATAAAAATTGAAGGATCTGAAAGGAATAGGGCAACTTGAGTTGGCAACGGCAGAAGAAGGTGGAAGGGGAGTACAGATTAGTTGTATACTACAGGTCCAGTTAATGAGGAGAGGAGACCAATTAATGAGAATAAAGGAGCCGTCCAGTGAGCTTAAAGGGTAATATGCCCTGATCAGGACAAAGAAAAGGCAAGGGGATGACAAGGAGGAAAGGAGCAGAGGTGGCCACAGGGCAGGAGAGAAGTAGAGGGTGGAACGGCAGGGCAGGACAGGGGGAACAAGTGTTAAGAAAGCTTCACAAAAAACCAGCCACAGGTGCAGAAGATATGGTCTGTTCTTCTCAATTGACCAGCACTGACTTGGACAGGTAGCCATCTGTTGTCACCGAAGGGAGTTCTTTGCTCTCTGCTGCATGACCCTGATGCTGTATAGCCGTCCCCATTAAGGACCGACTAGCCAAAGGTCCTTTGGGCAAGCTGTATAGGTAGACAGCCCCTATGACCAAGCCTGCTCCTAGAGCAAAGAGCAGGTTGAGATGGAAGTCAAAGAGGTAGATGGAAGCCACGGTGGACACCACGATGGAGAAGGAGGTGGCAAAGCCCTTGAGGATGTTGTCTGCATATTTCACCACTACAGCCACAAGGAGGCCACCGAAGGCCTGGTTCAGGATCACTCCCCACACCAGTGGGGTGTAGCCAAAGAAGAATCCACGCTGAGCCACGGCTGCCCCATCCGTGGACCACATGCCCAACAGCCCCAGCAAGGTCCCAAAGATGCCCAGCTGGACGTTACGAAGCCAGACTGACGCTGCACTTCCCTTGAGGATCTTTTCAAAATAGACCCCGGCAAAACCAGACGAGAGGCACGACACCACCACAGCCACAAGCCCCACAAGGTAGCTCTGTTGCATCTCCTGGCCTCCGGGGGTCACTCTGCCCCCCGTCTGCTGTTGCTCCACTTGGACAATGGCTACACCGGCAAAAAGGAGCACAAGGGACAGCCACTGGAGACGGGAGAGGCTCTTGCGGAGCATCAGCACAGAGAAGACAGCGGTGGTGAGGATCTTCAGTTGATAGGTGACCTGAGAAAGGCAGTGCAGTTTAGTAGGCACCACAATATGCCACATGATGGGAGAAAAGCCAGCCATGCCCTCAACCCATTCTCAAGCTAGCTAACGAGGTTCCTGTTTTATTACTGGTGCATTACCAACTATATCAGATGAGGGAGTACAGGCTTGTACCCCAATCCCATTCCAGATTGCATCCTGTTCGTTGTGTGTCAAATTGCATTGATTTAACGAATGTGAAACAAACCCACTATAACTCCATATACTCACTGAGAGGATGCAGAGAAAGCATAGAAAAACAAACAGCTAAAGCAGTAGATAAGCAGAAGCAAATACCTAGGACTGCACACATATTGTAACTCCATGGAAGTGGAGCAAACATGCAAAATGCAGCTCTGGGGACAGACACAGTTCAACTTCCCGATGAGCTCAGATTTCATTTTAATAAAAGGAACAAGTCTCTAGTCCTTATGATTACGTAAACATACACTTGAAAATAAATCAACAATGTCCAGCCAGTCCCCAGAGGGGTAGCTTACTCTTCATTATGACTTAACAGAACCAGAATATATTATGCAAAACTATGGAGAGAAAAAAAGCGATGTGCTTAATTTGCATAATTTATACAGATCACATAATTTAGATTTTCTGGGCTCAGAACACACAGTCCTTGGACATACCTGTAACCTGCTCCAAAGAGACTCCTGGACTATTTTTTTAAAGGCACTTGGATGCACAAATACCTTTCCAAGGCACCTCTGGCTACTGCAGAAAAGGGTGACTGTTTCTTCTCTAATGAATAATTCCCTATGGCAAATATTTTCAGTGTGGGAATAAGGTGTGTGGGGGGGGAGAGTGTTGTCAGTGAAAGCTTGTGAAATAAGTATGGAAACCCACAGCAGCAAATCTTTCTAAATACCTCCATCTGACTTCACTGACAGCTGTTTTATAATTATTAGTGCACAATTCAGGATACACAGCATTCAATATAGGTTGGAAGAGTGTGTGAAGGGAATGAACAGATCATTACTGAGCTCTAAGACTCTCTGAGTAAACAGCATTGCAGAAGCCTAGTCCCAGGGCTGGCGTCTCACCTGGAAGGTGGCTGCAGGCAGGTTGGAAATGGCCACATATTGGAGGTTGTTTTGGAGGGTATAAATGAGAGAAGGCACTGCTAGCTTGAGTGTGTCCATGTACTGCACCACAATGGAGTCATACAGAGAGCTGGCAAACTGTTTCAGGTTACCTGGAGAAAGAGACACAGACAAACAGAGATGACTGCCTCAGTTGGCAACTATCTTTTAATGAGGATAATTTATTTGTAACCAACAAGGAATTGAATGACTGAGTAACACACCCACAGACATCTCCCTCATGAGAATTAAGATTCAAAGGGTTCTTTAATCCTTTCGTCTCTAACGTGAACCGCAGTCATGGCACCTCTGCTGCTTCCTCTCATGTGCCTGTGCCTTGATAAACACAGAGGAATCAGCAAATGAGGTACAGATGGACAGACTAATTGCTACTCTTCACTTTGGGAAACCAGAGTGTCTTCGCTCAGGAAAAGCCATCTAGTCTTCAAAATGGGAAGTGACAATCTGTTGCAATCAGGAGTCCATGTCAAAGGCCAGCAGAAAAAGTTCTGGATAGATAAGCAGTGGCATAGAACACTAATCCCTAGAGTATTATGTGGAGGAACAACTGGGTACTACAGGCTAACTCTTTCTACACTTAGTCACACTATTTAACCTCAACTTGTTATCTACTGAACTATGAGGAAGTTCCCGAGTGGGTCCTAACCATGCCAATCCCCTCCCTCAATATGAGAGCTATGCTATCTATGAAAGCAAATATACTGCTGGCTATGATGGCTAATATTCAGAGTTTTCTTTCAACTAATTCCTTTATAAAGGAATTTCTATGAGTAGACATCATGTATCCCAAAGCAATAAGTTCTACAGGTGAATGTAACCACAAAGACTTGTTTTTGTTTGAAATCTGGGCCTTTTACCTTTCAGGAGATCAAAGTTTTTACACTGTAATAGATGAAGTATTTTTCTTATTTGTGTATGTAAATATAACCTGTGCCACATGCTCAGATTACACTTATCTTTACAACAGTAACACTGAAATCACACTGAGTCCAGCCTAGAAGGTAATAACAAAGAACAATTAAGTGAAGACACTGCTAAACATAAAAGAGGTGCATATTTTTCAAGTTGGCCACCAGGCTGAAAAAGCAAAACCTCCGAGCTCAACTTAGAAAGACCACTAGTGAGCATAGTGAGTGTGGCACATTGTCCAGAGAATGAAGTGCTCCTTAGTCCCTCAGACAGAATATCCCCACCTTGTTTCTGGATGAAGATGAGCAGTAAGCAAGTGACTCCCTTAAGGATTTCAGCCATGACCACCGCTGAAGTGGCAAAGAATCGGTCTCCAGGCAGGGTGCGTACATAGCGGATGCTGAGAATGAGAGTGGCATTCTGCACCACCAAGACAGCCAAACTGATGTACTTCAACTGGCGGTTACCTGGGAAAGGGAAAAAGGGAATCAGCTCAGCCTCTCAGCTTTAGGGACAAGCAGCAATGGTCACAGTATAACCATGACCAGTCAAGAGACAGAGATTTGGAGAAACGTTACCTTTCCCAGCAAGAGCGTTGGGGATATCTCAGAAGGCAGATGGAAAACCGCACACAGCAGGAATCCTCTTGACACCACATGCATCAGACGTCACATGGGCATCAATAACTGGAATCCCTTTGTAACCACCAAGTCAAATGCAGAGATGGATGGCAGCACACTTTGGGGAACTGGGAAAAATGGGAAGCCCAAATCCACCAACCTCAACATGCTCAGGAAGTATTTGCAGACTATAAAACTATTTGCAGACCAGGACACTGAAGACAGAGCATATTAAACCCTTGCCTGAAATAAGTCCGTTTAAAGGGAGATACAGGGAAACAAGTCTTTGTTTGATGTGACTTCCAGTCCCAAGCAACTGGAGAGTCAGGTTCACCTCACCTGATACAAGATCAAGACCTACAAGGGTTAATATTTTTCTGGACCACCTGCTAATAATGAAGGCTTGATCAATAACTTGGCTGCATGAGGGCAGGTGAAATCATAATATAATCTTCAAACTGCAGAGCTGGAAGGGACCCTGTGGATCATCGAGCCCAGCCCTGTCAAGGAGGCCCAGTGGGGAATTGAACTCCCAACTAGAGATGGGGGTATTCATATTCGTATACAAATATGAATACGAATATCCCCACGCAGCTGGACTTAACTCATGGATCCGCCGCCGCCGCCGGCCCCACTCATCCTTCCAATCGCACCCAGAGTGCAGCTCTCTTCCCGCTTGGCTGGCCACTTGGCAGCCGTGCAGGGAGCCTCATCCTCCCTCTCCCTGCCTGGAGAGGCCAGCCGATCGGGAAGAATAACCCCATCCCTACTCCCAACCTCTGTTTCCACAGTCATATACCTAAACCACTGAGCTATCCAGCAGTTCTGTTCAGGCTTCTTCGCAACTCAGCTGTTGAACAATATTGCTCCAGCAAAAGATTAAGATAAAACACCCAGGCTCGCCCATTATAAGTGCAGAACAAAATCTACCCATAGTCTTTCACATCTATACAATTAGGTCAGAAGGCTATATTAAAAGTCAAGGTCAGGGGTTTCCATCCTGCTCTGCTGACGCTTAAACAGGATCCTTCAAACTACTGGCATCCTGTTTTGTTTGGCTCTGCAAATGTGTCCTGCACCTGGCGCTGCAAACATGCACCTATCAGGAAGTGGGACAGAGAAATGGCACAGTCCCATCTTGTAGAACAACATTCCATTCTTAGGTATAGGAGCAATTCACTTCCTGAAAGAGAAACCCAAGCAGAAAAGGCCTAATACAAACCACGAAATTGCCATAGCAAACAGCTAAATAGGTATTCTCCAGAACAGAAAGACAATGCAGCTTCTGTTGTTGAAATTCTAACCAGGGACTTCCTCATGTTAGTTTTGAAATTTGCCTATCTTCAAACTATAGAAGCAGTGGTTAAATCAAACATCTGTACTGTATCATATGATAGCCTGAGTAACAGGCTAGCTAGGTTAAGTTGATCTGAGTCCTTCAGGAAGCTCACAAGCCAGGCACAATAATGAGTATGACAGATTTCTATAGCTGCATCTGGTAATCAAAGACCTACTGCCTTTGAACAGGCATGACAAACATGTCAGCCATCCTCATAGGAACAAGAACAAGAATAAATCTAAACTAATGATTATCAGCACGACTAGCTGTGATGAGTCCTGTAGAGGAGACATGCATTATACTGGCAATTATTGTCAATATGATAATAAAATACTCAACCCTGGTTCCTCAAAGCTATTAGCAGTTTCTGCCTACCAGTTTGCTGGCCTCTTTCAACAAAAAGAAAAAGAAAAGGCAGGGAGGAAGAGAGAGAGAGAGATAAGGAACAAAGGAAGGAGCATATAATATACTGCATCTATAGTGACCTTTTCTACAGGCATTAATATCCATTCAATCGCTTCAACGGTCTCAATGGAAACAGATGGAATCCTTTCCCTCCTAAACACTTCTATGCACACCGACATGGACGTTTTAGTCCTTGAGGCAAATGTACCAAGCAAGCACTCAACCACCCCGGAGCTTGCACACATCGAGGGAAGGAAGACGGCAACGCTTAAAGCGTGCGTCAAGAGTAGACAACTTGTGGCCCCCTCCAGATGTTGTTGCACTACAACTCCCAAAGTCCCCGGTCGCTAGCAGGGGCTAATGGGAGCTGGTTCCAACCACACCCGGAGGGCCCCAGGTATGCGTGAAGTGGCGGCGAAGAAGGGAGAAGCATCCCCGCAAAGAATATTAGGAATCCGGCGGGTGTCAAAAAAGAACCAACCCTCTATTGAACGTCTCCCCCTGCTCCCCAATTCCGCCGCCCCCCCTCCAGCAGGGAGGACTTTCTCCTGGCCCAGCCCCATGGCAGGTTCCGGTAAAAAGGATGCAGGTGCCCCACTCTCACCTCCTGCAGCCACTGTTGGGCTCCCGCCACCGCCGTGTCCCGGGACCCCAGCCGCTGCCATGGTGGCAACCGCTGGGCAACCGAGCTACCCCGCCGCAGCCGGCACTTCCGCATCCCAGTCGCTCGTCCGCTTCCGCTTCCGGAAAAAGTGTCGAAAGTCATAGAGGCGGAGTAAAAGGAAGGGCATCCTTTAAAAACAACCTGTTTCCATAGAGATCGTCTTCCTTAGAACGTCCGACGGAGGGACCGTAGTAAAATAGGTCTATAAAGTCATAGACTTAGGCAAGGGTAGACTGACACAAGCTGTCCGACTTCCACTTGCACTCTTCGTTTGCTACGCCTACCATCTAACGGCAAAACTGCAGCAGAACCTCTTCACGCAAGTCTTTTAATTGTAAAAGACGGGTTGTTGTTTTTTTTTAGAGAGAGAAGATCAGACCACCATAGGAAACAAGAACAAGGGGTGAAAAGTAACAGTCCCCTATCACTGCCTCTTACCTCCTTCGCCAACCTCAAACAGGCCCCTCCATTTGTTTGGTACTACTACATCCATCATCCCCAGCCAGCATAAGCATTGGCCATATTGCCTATCGATTGTGTAGCTCAGGACCTCTGGAAGGCACCATGTCTGGAAAGATTATAATGTTAAGCATCGAAACACTGTAATCTATAGAGTTATTTGTGTCTCTTTATTATCAGTAGAAATCTGGGCAAGGAGGAAGGACTTCCAGGGGGGGACGGGGGGGGGGGGACTCATCAACCACATGAGTCCTTCTAAAAATCAAACAGCCAAGTGTTTTGCACTCTTCTGTCATTCTCTCTGCCCTGTAATAAGGTCAGCTTGAAACAGAATATTTTTAAAGCCCTTTAACTAGACATTGGAACTCTGTGGCTTCTTAAAAACTTTGCAGTTATTTTAAAGCTTGTGTGCATTTTTTTTCACCTGAAAACTACCAAGACTTTTTCATGAAACTGTGTATTGACTTTGAGAGTGGAGTAGTCTAGAGGAGACAACTTAAATCGACTGAACTTCATTAAAGCCTCAGGGGTATTTGGGATGGTTGTGGATCAAAGTCACCCCTCCCTGCTGCTTTCCCACCCAGTCACCCAGTACTGTGGCGATCAGACATGTGTTCCACTGTAATATCTTTGCTTCTACTTTGAAAAGCAACTGAAAGGGTAATGATATATGACTGCTAATTACAACTGTGATAAAGGCCAGGATTTCTGCCTTGTCCTTTATTCCATATTTACCACTCCACCAAGAAAAAATAATGCCCAGAATCCTACTGGTTTTTACATATGGCTAATACCCCTTCACGGATTGCTGCCTTGTCGTGGCAAAGGGGCTTGAGTAATTCAGAGAAGCTATGGGCTATGCCGTGCAGGGACACCCAAGATGGACAGGTCATAGTGGAGAGTTCTGACTAAACGCGATCCACCTGGCGCAGGAACTGGCAAGCCACTCCAGTATCTTTGCCAAGAAAACTCCATGGACAGAAACAAAAGGCTAAAAGATATGACACTGGAAGATGAGCCCCTCAGGTCGGAAGGCGTCCAACATGCTACTGAGGAAGAGCGGAGGACAAGGACAAGTAGCTCCAGAGCTAATGAAGTGGTTGGGCCAAAGCCGAAAGGACGCTCAGCTGTGGACGCGCCTGGAAGTGAAAGGAAAGTCCGATGCTGCAAAGAAAAATACTGCATAGGAACCTGGAATGGAAGATCTATGAACCTTGGTAAGTTGGATGTGGTCAAACAGGAGATGGCAAGAATAAACATTGACATCCTGGGCGTCAGTGAACTAAAATGGACGGGAATGGGCGAATTCAATTCAGACGATTATCATATCTACTATTATGGGCAAGAATCTTGTAGAAGAAATGGAGTAGCCCTCATAGTCAACAAAAGAGTGGGAAAAGCTGTACTGGGATACAATCTCAAAAATGAGAGAATGATTTCAATACGAATCCAAGGCAGACCTTTCAACATCACAGTCATCCAAGTTTATGCACCAACCACCTATGCTGAAGAGGCTGAAATTGACCAATTCTATGAAGAATTACAACACCTTCTAGAACTGACACCAAAGAAAGATGTTCTTGTCATTATAGGGGACTGGAATGCTAAAGTAGGGAGTCAAGAGATAAAAGGAACAACAGGTAAGTTTGGCCTTGGAGTTCAAAACGAAGCAGGGCAAAGGCTAATAGAGTTTTGTCAAGAGAACAAGCTGGTCATCACAAACACTCTTTTCCAACAACACAAGAGGCAACTCTACACATGGACATCACCAGATGGGCAATACCGAAATCAGATTGATTATATTCTCTGCAGCCAAAGATGGAGAAGCTCTATACAGTCAGCAAAAACAAGACCTGGAGCTGATTGTGGCTCTGATCATCAGCTTCTTATAGCACAACTCAAGCTTAAACTGAAGAAAGTAGGAAAAACCAATGGGCTAGTCAGGTATAATCTAAACCAAATCCCTTATGAATACACAGTGGAAGTGAAGAACAGATTTAAGGAACTAGATTTGGTGGACAGAGTGCCTGAAGAACTATTTATTTATTTATTTATTTATTTTTATTTTATTAGATTTATACCCCACCTATCTAGACAGATAGTCTACTCTGGGCGGCAACTATGGATGGAGGCTTGTAACATTGTACAGGAGGCAGCAACAAAAACCATCCCAAAGGAAAGGAAATGCAAGAAAGCAAAGTGGCTGTCCAATGAGGCCTTACAAATAGCAGAGAAGAGAAGGGAAACAAAATGCAAGGGAGATAGGAAAAGTTACAGAAAATGGAATGCAGACTTCCAAAGAATAGCAAGGAGAGACAAGAGGGCCTTCTTAAATGGACAGTGCAAAGAAATAGAGAAAAAGAATAGAAAGGGAAAAACCAGAGATCTGTTCAAGAAAATTGGAGATATTAAAGGAACGTTTTGTGCAAAGATGGACATGATAAAGGACAAAAATGGTAGGGACCTCACAGAAGCAGAAGACATCAAGAAGAGGTGGCAAGAATACACAGAGGAATTATACCAGAAAGATCTGGATGTCCTGAACAACCCAGATAGTGTGGTTGCTGACCTTGAGCCAGACATCCTGGAGAGTGAAGTCAAGTGGGCCTTAGAAAGCATGGCTAACAACAAGGCCAGTGGAGGTGATGGCATTCCAGTTGAACTATTTAAAATCTTAAACGATGACGCTGTTAAGGTGCTACACTCAATACACCAGCGAGTTTGGAAAACTCAGCAGTGGCCAGAGGATTGGAAAAGATCAGTCTACATCCCAATCCCAAAGAAGGGCAGTGCCAAAGAATGCTCCAACTACCGTACAATTGCACTCATTTCACACACTAGCAAGGTTATGCTCAAAATTGACAAGCTGCTGGGGCACATCACCATTGCACAATCAAATGCATGACCCGGCATACAACCAACAGGTACCCAAGCACCTCATGAATTAGCCAAAATTGGTCACATCAAGTTGCACAAACCTTATATGAACACCATTAGGATTCTGACCCAAATTGTAAAAAATAAAGAGAAAGGAATTAATATACACATTTAAAAGTACTTTTCAATTAAAAATACTATATTTCAAAGAGTTTTATGGTACCATAAAAATGTTCAGCACAAATCTATACTACTGTGCTGAAGTCAAAAGCCAGTCTCATTACAGTCCTATAGATACTTACCTAGGAATAGGTTCCATTGGTCACAGTAGGACATACTTTTGAGTAGTACATAGGATTGCACAGTTCCTGATTTACTGAGGCATAAGCGTTAATAAACTAAGCTCTACTTTGCCAGATGCATGAAAATGTGAAATTATGCAACTATACATCTATCTCAAAAAGGTGTCACAAAACACATGCTGTTTTTAATGTAAAAAGTTGGCACGGCTACTCTCTGGACTTTGTTAATGAGGACAATTAGCATACCTCCATTTCTCCACATACATTATTTTCACAATCCTCCCAATAACCCTGTAATTTAAAGCACAATCTAATGCATTTAGTAGAATGATAGATTTATTAAATTTATACCATGCTCTTCACCCATGAAAACAGCTCAAGACAGCTAAATGAAACAAAAGTTTGATTAAAACATAAATGTCAATCAGTTAATGACACAGTGGGAGAAGGCAGGAGAGAACTCACTCCCAAAGCATTAAAACCTCTTCAACTACAAGACCAGGCACGTATAAAAAAATATCTAGTGCAGATATAAAAATATCTAATGCAAAGACAATAGAGAAAGAGGCAAATCAAGCCTTTCCCACCCGGAAGTTCCAGAGTCTGGGAAAGGTCCCTGCGAAGGCCCTGACTTACGTCCCCAGCAGATGTTTACAGGGCTGAGAGAACAACCTCTCTGGAAGATCTTAAATCACGTTTACTCAGAAATGCATCACGCTGACTTCATTGGGACTGAACTCACACATAAGCATGCACAGGGTTATTGCTAAGTACTTTTCTCATATTGTGGGTAGAAAGAGAGTGGATGTTGGCAGATGCCATGCCAAGCAACCACCATAGATTATAAGTATGTTGTTCGCTTTAAATTAAATTAATTGCTGTGGATACAAACTTTTCCCAACCAGTTGCTCTCCAGATGTGAAGGACTATGACTCCCATCATCCCCAGCCATCCCATCTGGATGGCATCACCCTGGGTAAGAATGGTATATATTTATAGTAGTATAGTAATAGATCAGCTATCCCAAATCACCCCTCCTTTACCTTGTGTTGCAACAAAGCCTCTTCCTTGAACCCAAGGATTCTGCCTCTCCCAAAAGCCACCTCTGACCCAGTTCCCTGCCTCTGCTACTAGTTTCTAGGGATGAAACAACTTCCGACCGGATGTTGCAATTGGGAAGGGCCCAGGCAGGTACACGAAGGACTCACGCAGGTGAACGGCGCAGGTCTTGTCAGGGTGCGGCAGGGAAGTGTGTGCCCAGGCAGACAAGTAAACACTCGAGTGACGCTGGGGAAGCCACTGTGCGTCACTTCTTGATCCTGGTTGGCATTCCTAGGCCAACACCCCTGAGGGAGAAGGTTTACAGGAACATCTCCTGCTGATTTCACAAGTCAAGCATTTCCTCCCCCCCTCCCCCCGGCACTAGAACATTTGATTTCTCAATAAGGGAGTGGCATTCAGTTGTCTTGTCAACAGCAGGCCATAAGAGAACCCAAAGGTGTGGAATGAGTTTGTCTTTCTCTACTCAAATAGGTATTCTGCACAAGACTCAACTACTTCTGGACTCGGGTTGGGCAGCGTGTGGCCTCCAGAGGTAGTTGGACAGCAACTCCCACCAACCCCTGGTCATCATAGCCAGTGGTGAACGTTGAAATCTGACAACACCTAGAGAGCCACAGTCACACAACCTCTTTCTAGAGCCTGGGCTAACAGCTCACCCACACAGTGCTGTTGCCCGACATTATTCTGGGGTTGCTCTGGGTCATTCTGGTTTGTTGTTGTTGTTGTTGCAGTAGAGATCATTCCAACATTGGCTTCCACACAGGGGGAGGGTAGATATACTGGGATGCACTGGGTTGTGCTAGTGCCTCCTGTCTACACACATCCAAAATTGCTCTCTGTCATCTCACACCCAGCAGAGATTGCTCTTCCCTTTGGCCTCTCTTCTGCATCCTCTCCTCGCTGACTTCCTCTCTCTTCCTTTCCCTCCTTATTCCACCTGCCAACCAACCTCAAACTTCCAAATTTTTACCTGTTCCACTGTTTCACTACATTGTCTCATCACATGGTTTCACGAAATATAATTTTAATTTATTTATTTATTTTTAAAATAGTTTTCACTAATTTTCTGGGAAAATTGGTTTTCCCAGAAGCCCTCACCACCACCAGTCTTGCTGGCTGGGGTTTCTGAAAGTTGCAGTCCAAGAACATCTGGGTTAGCCAAGGTTGGGAAGGACTGATCCAGGAGGTGTTTAGGGTTTGGTCCAGATGCCTTTACATCAAGAGAAGCCAGGTGTCAAGGCTTCGGGGGGGGGGGGGGGTCTAGTTTGTACCACTACACTTCTGAAGTTGACAAACCAAAGCCAGGACAAAATATTGGCTTAGACAAGTATGCACATGATAAAAATGCCTCTGAGACTCAGACCAGGAATTTGTAATCAGTACCAGACAAAAAACTCAAAAGAGATAGAGAGAGAGTGAGTGAGAGAAAGAGAGAGAGCACTCTTGGTTTTTACCCAAGCATTGTTTTTCCCCAGCAACTTCAGGTGCATTTCAGTTGTTAGAATATTATTAGATTATTGGAAGTCAAAAGCCTCTGCCAATCTCCTGCATCTCGCATAAAATGTATACAGTCACACAATCTAACACCAGAGGGTCTGACTCAATGGAAGAAGCCTCCACCTTTAGTCAACAAGACCTGAGTCATTAACCATAGGACTTTTTTTGGGGGGGGGGGGTCATTAATACAGGGCGTCGTCTACATCAGAAACTGTTTGTTAGCAAGTTAGATATATTTGGCAGAGATGTGGGAACCACCAGATTTTCATCTAACTTCCAGCTGCCTCTGCCTTAAGCTGCAATTCCCGTGCTTTCTGGTGCCTTGTCCTGTTTTTCCAAAACAAGTGTGGTTTTGATATCGGAATTTCTACTATATGAACTATATTAGATCAAAGATAGCAAGTGTAATTTCACAACAACAGTATAGCAGGTTGGGGGAGTTTGTTTGTTTTTAAGACACCATTCCTCTCTTTTATTTTTTATAGACGTTTATCCCCATGCGAAAGGCAGGACTGGAGGAATCCCAAGCTGGAATTAAGATTGCCGGAAGAAATATCAACAACCTCTGATATGCAGATGATACCACTCTGATGGCAGAAAGTGAGGAGGAATTAAAGAACCTCTTAATGAGGGTGAAAGAGGAGAGCGCCAAAAATGGTCTGAAGCTCAACATCAAAAAACTAAGATCATGGCCACTGGTCCCATCACCTCCTGGCAAATAGAAGGGGAAGATATGGAGGCAGTGACAGATTTTACTTTCTTGGGCTCCATGATCACTGCAGATGGTGACAGCAGCCACGAAATTAAAAGATGCCTGCTTCTTGGGAGGAAAGCGATGACAAACCTAGACAGCATCTTAAAAAGCAGAGACATCACCTTGCCGACAAAGGTCCGCATAGTCAAAGCTATGGTTTTTCCAGTAGCGATGTATGGAAGTGAGAGCTGGACCATAAAGAAGGCTGACCGCCGAAGAATTGATGCTTTTGAATTGTGGTGCTGGAGGAGACTCTTGAGAGTCCTCTGGACTGCAAGGAGAACAAACCTATCCATTCTGAAAGAAATCAATCCTGAGTGCTCACTGGAAGGACAGATCCTGAAGCTGAGGCTCCAATACTTTGGCCATCTCATGAGAAGAGAAGACTCCCTGGAAAAGACCCTGATGTTGGGAAAGTGTGAAGGCAAGAGGAGAAGTTATTACTGTTAGGCAGACTTATATCTCAGATTTCCTATCACCCCACATTTGGGATGGTAGGGAAGGCAGAAAATTGTTGGCTATTTAATATATTACTGTCTTTTTAATGACAAGGAGGTAAAGAGGCTTAATTGTGGGCTTCATTTAAAAATAAGGAAGTTACTTTTTTTTAAGGGGTACAACTTTCACAAATTTCCAATCAGTATGCCCAGTGGCCTTTTCCATTTCTGCAATGTACCAAATTTGTTCCAATTCTTCTGGATTGTCTGAAATCTGGCCATTTTATAGTATTTGTCACTTAAGTAGTTCTTGCTGTCGGAAAGTTGATCAGGTTGTCTTCATCCTATCTGGAATACCAAGGCTTTGTAAGGATTAAATACTGTTCAACCAATGTGGCTTAAGTATCAAGAGGTATGTCTGGGGCTGTCCTTCTCAGTCACCTTCATGTCTCCAATTCCGTAGCTTACCAAAAAAGTAAACAGTGCATCCCCATTGCAGATGCTATTAACACTGTGTGTCTCCAGAACCATGCTGAAAGAAGATTTGCAAGGCAGCTGTTTCCAATGGCCACGTACAGATTGCAGACAAGGAATTTAGGATTTAGGGTCAACATAGCTTTGGGCAGCCTGTGACTTATTAAGGCAACACATCTAGACCTTTCCAGTAGCTGTGTTCGGACCCTCGTGGCATAGTAGTTAAACTGCAATATTGCAGCCAAAACTCTGCTCGCAACCTGGGTTAAATCCCGAGTTGCCATCTTGAGATTCACTCAGCCTTCTATCCTTCTGAGGTCAGTAAATTGAATACCCAGCTTGTGGGGGGAGGGGGCAATGTGTAGCCTGCAAAATTAAATTGAAAACTGCCCAGAGAGTGCTTTAAGTACTATGGGGTGGTATATAAGCAGCACACTTTTGCTTTGCTTGTGTTTGTGGCTTCTGACTGTTGGTGCCATGGATCAGACCATGGAAGATACCCAATGTACACTACACATAGGAACCTAGGAAGTTGCCCTAGACTGAGTGGTCACATCCTTCATCCAGCTCTCTTATGTTTTCAGGCAGAGTTGTTTCCTGGCCCTGCCTAGAGAACCCTGGTATTAGCTAGTGGTTTTCAATTCACATACCGACCACACTCAATTCTGCTTAGTTTTCAAAAATTAGACCAGACTAGGTGTTACATATAGGGTGGTATTGTAGTTCTGTCCAGTTTAGGCTTGACTGTTGTATTATAAGAGGATTTCAAGGGTCTCAGGGTCACGCTACACATTATACCGATCACATAGCTAAAAAGAGTGTGCGCTCAAGTGAGGAATAAGGTGTAATTGTAAAAATAGAAAGTTGCATCTCCTGTGGATTATCTCTGGAATTGTAAGAACTGAACAGAAAAGACACATTTATATGAACACATGCTTTTTCCCTGAGTGTGACAGCATAGTTTATTAATTAAATAGATTTCCACACAGATATTGCTGCTGGACAGAGCTATGCAGAAGTGCTATCTTTAAAAACAACAACACATGCACACACAAACCAAACCTACACGTGTATCCTGAAAGGGCTTGAAAATAGTTGTTGTGGTTGAGAAATCCAACCCAGAGTCTTTTTCTCTTCAAAGGCAGAAGTCCCAAAAAATAATAATACACAAGTATTTACACATATGGAGATGTCTGGGTGGCCAGGTGGGCCAGAATTCAAACATCATATGGATAGTTGCCAAGAGGAATTTGAGCTAAGACATCTGAATTCACCTCTGAAGCTCTAAATCCTCCTCTTGTTAGATCAGTTCAATTTAAAAAGACCTGTAGAACCAGGCCAACTTTTCTTCAGCCAGTGCCTGAGCCTGGCTGCCTGAGGTTCCATTGGCAGTTAAGTACCATTAGCAGCACCACCACCGCCCCGTCTCAGAAGGGGAGGAGGCAGGAGAAAAGAGTTAAGTTTCTCGGTCACTTCTGTTGCAAGCCATGGCCCTGGAGCTCTGTACTTCTTCGGTCTGAAGAAGAGGGTCAAGCTTCAGCCATGGGTGCAAGAGCACCTGTTCCAGAGTTGGCCTTTCAGAAGGTTCTGGAGTCAAGCACCAGCGGACAAGATCCTGGCACTCTAGGAAAGAAAAGTCAACATGAGAAATGTTCCAGAAATCCTGGTTTCCAAGTCCTTCTCCACATTAGGCTGTGTCATACACTAACTTAAAGACAGCAGTGCTGTGTGATTCAGTCCTAGGTGAAAAATGTACCCTCTTAAGAAACTCAACTTTTTAAAAAAAAGCATACAAGTCAAGTCACTAAACTGCAAGCCTACAGAAAGAGATTTTAAAAGGCCGGAGCTTGGAAAAAATACTTTTGGGTTATAACTCCATAAAAATCCATTGTCAGGCTGTCTAAAAACAAAAAACATATGTGTGAAATCTGACAGAATTAAGGAGGGAGAGAGAGAGAGAGAGAGAGAGAGAGAACCCAAGCAAATTTGGCTACTTCCTACAGATATGGCTGGGAACATATGCAAAGCACCTAAGTTCTAACACTGTGTCCTGTCCATGCTGGTTGGGTAATGTGTGAACTTGCCCCAATTCTCTTGAATTTAAATTAGGGTTCTCCAGTTCAGGGCTGGCCCAAGGCAGAGCTGCTAACCGTTCTCCCCCTCCCAAGTCCTGGTGAGTAATTCCCTAAATTCACAAATTATTTTGTCCCCTGAGGGACCAAAGCACCTCTCCTCATCTAAGCAGTTACCGCACAGTAATAACTAAGTCACTCAGCATTGGTTCTCATGTGTGACACCTGCAGTTGTGCTGCACATAGGAACTGCTTCACCCTGTCCAAAGATAGGGCAGGGCATGCCTTACATGGAAATAGTCTATTGATCCACCCTGGTTACTCAGTAAAGTGAGAACTTTGAGGAGCAGAAACTTACCAGGAGATACAGGGATGTGAAATTCCACACGGGCAGCCACAATTTCATCATCCCTTTCGAAGGGTATGTCACCACACAACATGTCATAGAGGAGAATTCCCAGTGACCAGATAGTTGCTGGCAGAGCATGGTATTGCTGACATTCCACCCACTCTGGTGGGCTGTATACACGCGTACCTGAGCAGCAGAGAGAAGAAAATAAGTTACTTTTACCACATATCATCTTGAACAAGGGAGTATGTACATATATGTATTTATTTAGCACCGACAGACGCCTCAAATTGTACTCCCAAAGCAGTGTATAGACGGAAATGAAGAAAATTTGAAACAAGACATTCAAAATCGATTCTGAACATTTAAAATAATTATAGGACATACATTAACCCAACAGTTATATGATCAGGCCACCTAAATGGATGGGCTCCCTTTAAGGATTAAAGAAAGGCTACAAAAGACATAAACCTCAGCTTGTATATTAATTGCAAAATACAGGAAACAGCCAAAAAGTACCATCTTGAAAAGAATGACTTAAAAGTATGGTTTAAAGCAGAGGTCGTCAACCCCCGGCCCAGTGCCGGTCCGTGGCCTGAGCCGGACCGAGCCGCAGAGACAGCCTCCCCCCCCCCCCGCATGCACTCCCTTCCCCACAGCTGCTTTGTGCACGTGCGCATGCCAGTGCCGACATGAGCGCTCCCCCACCCCTTCACGCATGCACCCAAGCGCCCGCGCGAAGGGGTGGGTGGTCAGGCGCTCCTGCGCATGCGTGAAGGGGTGGGGGAGCGCTCGCGCTGGCGGGCGCTCCCCCACCGCTTCACACATGCGCCCGAGAGCACGTGCGCATGCGCCCAAGAGCGTGCTTGTGCCTGCGTGCACCCGCACAAGGGGTTGCCCCACCTTCCTCAGAGGCTCAGTCGGTCCGCGGTCCCAAAAAGGTTGGGGACCGCTGGTTTAAAGTATTAATGCCTAAGACTATTTGGGGAAGGCCATGTTATAACCTAAAATATTTTTTCATCCATTTTTGGCAAATAAGTAGCAAGTATAAGAATATAAATAAGATAAATGTGCATGTGTGTGTACACCCACACATTTGCTTTGATGGTTATTTTTGCTGATGAGGCTCCTTTGCAAAATGGCTTTACACTGATTTTTGTTTTTACTATATAACATTCATCTACAAACCAATTCAGCAGCTGGTTTTCACCAAGTGCAGCAAGAAACAGAACGGGATCTTGACCCTTACCATCAAAATCTGTGTAGACAGAATCTCTCAGCAAGGCCCCAGACCCAAAGTCAATCAGCTTGACGTTGCCCATACGCACATCCACCAGGATGTTCTCGTCCTTGATGTCCCGATGGACCACCCCTTGGGCATGGCAGTGGCATACGGCTTCCACCACTTGGCGGAAAAATTGCCGACACAGCTTCTCAGGGAGAGGCCCCTGCTCTGTCACATAGTCAAAGAGGTCCTGGCAATGCTCAGGTCTCTCCAGCACCAGGAAAAAGCCTTCAGGAGCTTCGTACCAATCCAACAGCCGGATCACGCCACGGTGCCCAGTTCCTGCACACACAAGCTTCATCAGTGCCACTTCCAGAGGTGCCACTGTCCCATTAGGCTGCAAAAAGGAAGGCAGAGGAGAGTTCATTTAGACTGAAAGAAAGAGACGATCTATAGCGCAAGATGAAGCGGATACATCACAAATATCACTGCTGCCACACACACACACACAAAAGGTTGGCTAAGAATCCCTGGCTTTCCAGATGTTGTTGGGACCCCCATCAACCCCAGTCAGCATGGTCAGTAGTCAAGGATGATGGGACCTGTAGGCAGGGATGAGGAAGGCCTCTCAGTTTAAATTTGTGGGAGGCGCAAAGCTTTCTGACATTCCTAGCCTCTCAAGGAAGTTACAGAACTGTCTCCTTGGTGCCATTAATGGATGAGTGAAGGTCTCTTCTCTTCATACCCTCCTTTTTCAGATCCAGGGATGGAAAAGGTTAATTTCAAATGACTATTTCCAGAATCCCCACTCATATATGGGGATACTGGGAGCTGTAGTTTGAAATAAGCACTTTCTTTACCTCTGTTCAAATCACGGGCATGGCTCAGGTACACTGCTGTCTCTACAGCCTTACAAATGGTGCCTTCTGTTACAGAGTTTGCAGGGCACATGAACAAGATGTACAGGCCAAGCCATACCTGCCCTTTGGCTTAACGGAATGCCTGTTTCTCCTGTGCCAGTAAGACTGCTATGTAAATTATGAGGTACGTTAGGATAAAAGACAAAACATAGGCATGTGAGGGGTCCTTTCATCCCTCACTAACATAACTCAAACTGGGGAGGGGTGCTGGCCATGTTTGGTTCTATTCACAATACAGATGCTCTGATTCATCTCTCTAACTTTACCTCAAGTCTCTTTCTTGCTTTCCTCTGGTTTTGGAAAACCCACCTTATCCTGCTCATAGTTGCTGCTGGTGTTGGGCAACATGTGGACCACTGGGGCTGTTCTTGGACTACAAACACTTATCACTCTTGGCCACACTGATTGGTATGGATGGTAAACAACACCTGGAGAGCCTGGAACATCTCTGTCCCTCATACAGGGGTGGGGTGAGGCACAGTCCTATGACTCAAGTACAGAGAGAGAGAAACTCACCAGCTCTGCCCACTCAGAAACTCTGTTCCTGGCAACATGTTTGATTGCAACCTGTGGAGAAGGAAAGCACAGATAAGAGCCAAAGTCACACCCCTGGCCTGCCCTCCCAACCCACAGAGAGCCCAGCAGGATCACAGCTAGTTTTTCTCTAGATGCCGAAGGACTTAAGTCACCTAAGCTCCTCTTCCACCTATCTCTGTGAAAGTGGCTCGCTGTACACATTTGGCTTTAGAGTGTACCTGTAAAGCTTTTACGAGGTACACATTAATCATACAACACGGGCACATACATGCCAGGAGTGGAGGAAGGATAGTAAATCTTCTTCCCGTTTGAACAGGTAGAATAAAGAAGTATTTGATACCTACTCTCTTTTCAAGAGTTGTTTAAGAAAGGAAATTTAAGCTATTTTGCCGTTCCCTCCACCTCCAAAATGAGCAGCACCAGACCCTTCTCCTAAAGAGCTATTGGTAGTTAAGAGTTCTAGTCCTTCCACATAAAAAAACTGGTCCCAATCGCCCTGTCTCTCTCACACAGCTCTCCTCATCTCAGCAATACAGTGGCAGCATGTGTTGTTAAACAGAAGACACCAATGCTTGCCAGATCACCAAGTGATCTACTACCAATAAATCCTAATCACCCTTCTGCCCAGTCCTGCACTAGATCACACCTATGACTGTTTGTTCTCCATTCTCAGACTTCCCATCTTTCCCAGCAAAACTTTTCAAGGTCTCCTGGCTGCCACTACCCCTGCTCTTCTCTGACCTCAGAGACGTTCGTCCAGTGGCAGCCAGGAGACCTTCTCCCAGGACCTCCCTTCCATCAGACAGTCCAGCCAATCACGGCTAGAGGCTTTTTGACCACCTCAAAAAAATCCCTAGGCACATTACAGTATCAGGTCAAGATTCTTGGCTTTGTCTTTTCCCCATCCCTTGTACATTCAGGGTGGCATATTCAATCCTTGCTCCATCCCACCTACAATGTAGGTAGCCAGCCCCCACCTTGCTGACCCACCTGCAGTCCATCAGCAATCCTGTGCCCAGCATACACCGTACCAAAGCCGCCTTTGCCCAGCACGTGGCCTCGCTTATACAGAGCTTCAAAGGATTCTTTGTCTTTGCCTGGAAGAAGCAGAACACAAGAAAAACATATTTAATTGGATGGGTTTGCATAAGGGTTCATTACAGCTATTCACTACTAGAGTTTAGAAAAGTTCTTTTTTTGGACATACAACAGAGCTCTGTGGCCTTAACAAAATTAAAGAAGAGTTTCAGATCCATCTGGTTTCAGATCCATCTTTCAGTAGTAAGAAAAACCCGTTGACTCTTGCAGATGAAAGGAAGAAATGAGTTAAGTGAGGTATCTATGTCTGTGTGTGTGTGTGTGTGAGAGAGAAAACTCTACGACCTCCCCTGCTCTAACTTGAGATACTAATATCTTTTTATATGATGACTGGCAAGGCAGAAGGTACAGTATCACTAGGATAAGCCAGAAGTGGCTGCCAGTGCAGGGTCAAAAGTGGGTATCTATTGGAGGTGGGCAGATTTGTGGTGTTTTACATTACAATTTCCAGAATTCTGCAAGCAACTGTAGTCCCAAAACACACATCTGCACACCTCTGGTGTCTAGGCACACACTCATGAGAAGGAAGCATTTGCCGATACAGCAGAAAGAGAAGATCGGTGGGGCCCTGACTCTTCATCTGTGGTAAGGGAGCAGGGAGGAATGGCCTGAGCCTTTGGTAAGAATCTGAAGTTCCTTCTGCAGCAAAGAGCCAGAAACATTCCTCATCTGTCCAGTGCTCACAGGCTTGCTAGTAACAAAAGCTAAAAACTAAAAGAGAGAGGGCTCTCCTGCTTCCCGCACCTCTATTCTTCATGGGCAGGGCTCTAGCTCTCCTTTCTAGCAGAGAGAGGAGGAAATCCTCACCTGCTGGGGTTCTGCCTGTTTCACAGCTGCTAAACACACAAGAATCCCATCAGGAAGAAGGAACTGGCAGCTCTAATGAGAGAACAGCTGTTGTTCCTTTTATTTACTCTGAAATAATTGCCACTGACATCCTTGTTGATTAGCTATTCTTGTTGGGATCATCTTTTCTTCAGGCAGATTGCCAATTAAAAGTCCAGAAAGATTGGTTGATGTTCTCCCTCTGGAAGCTTATGGCTATGGGGTGGTCTCTTGATATCTGAGAAGCTCTCCCTTTTCTGAATGAGACACCCATCCGAGCTTGGAAAAGAGAATATCTCTCTAGTTGACAGGAAAGGGCAGTTCCGGGGAGCAGAGCACGGTTAAGAGTTTTGAAAAGAGGAAAGTTCGCAGCTATCTGTGCAGACTAAGGCTCTGTCTTCTAACAGAGCTTATGTGCTTTCACTCATGTTTCACTTCCATACTTCTGTAAATAAAACTAATATTACAAGATGACACAAATCTCTGTTGCCTCACCTCAAAGCAAAGCAGGAGCAACTGTGAAGCATGACTGAATTTCTCATATCTGGAAGTGGGGTGGGGTAAGCAGAGCTGAGAAAAGTTACTTTTCTACGGCTCCCAGTACTCCCTCTGTGAGTATGACCATCAGCTAAGCTGACTGGGGAGTTCAAAAAGTACGGTCCCAGCTCCGAACTAGGAAGCAATGACTTTCGAGCACATTTTTGAACCAGCTTGCACAGGTGCACTTCACCCTGGAGAGGACAGCAGAGAGCTGCCCTCCTCCACCGCTTTCCTGAAACCTTTACACACAAGGCTTATCAAACCTCCCTAATAAGAGCGTTTTCTTGCTGGCCGACTGAATTATTTCACCACTCCAGCATTGCATCTTTATTCTGACCCTTGCATATCAGGCAGCTACACCCAAGATGATTAGATGCCATAGAGCAATAGGACTCCTGTGCCTTTAAAAAAATTGCTCTAGAGATTTTCAACAGGTACTGCCTTGCTTCTCAGGCCTCAGTGAGAGCAAAGGAAAGGAACACCCCTGGAAAATTTGCTCTGCTCCTGGTGACCCAATGCATTCCTTATTTTTATATATTTTTTATTTTGAAAGCTCTTATTAGTGAACAATTTCTTATACTGAAAATATATTTATTTGACTATATCTCTCTAATTATTCCCGTGTCTAGTCACCCTAGAAAGTATTTTTTTTTTAATTACTACTTTCCCCCCGATTATGGCAGAGACGGGAAAAGCCAGAGGCCATCTCTATGACACCGACAGACTCTGAAGGGGAGCAGCTTCTCCTCAGTCTGCTGCCAGGCAAATTGCTCCCCCAGGTCCTGACGACCAACAGCCCTGCCTTATAAATGCCATCACTAAAAAGGCAAGACCGGGAGGGAGCGCGTGAGAGAGAAACACATGAAAAGCAGGGTGGAGAAATGTAACGCATATGTACATTAAAGTGGGCAACTACGAAAAGAGAACACCTGGACCGTTAGCAGTTGTGTGCTGTGTACCCACAAGCCCCTTGTGACTTATGGCAACCCTAAAAGGAGTTTGAGGGACCTAGGAGATGTTCAAGAAGAGTTTACCGATGCCAACCTCCCACAGGCAGTTTTCTGTGGTGAGGGAAAGATCCGAACTCGGGTCTCCAGAGCCCTAGTCCAAAACTCTAGCCACCAGACCACGCTGGCGGCAGCTCTTAATGGTCGCGCTGGAAAGGAAATGTCAACAGGCGGCACTTGCACAACCAGCTCTACCTGCTAAGATTCCTCCTCCACAACTGTCAACAACACAGCTGCTTTGTCCTCTTTTGCATCTAGCCACTCCTATGTGTGTATCAACGAAAGAGGAAACGCAACAACAACAACTGACGCTGTAAGTATGACTGAACTCTCTATAAGCATAAACAGATTGACCAGAAGCAAAAACAAAACTCTTCCCTGAAAACTAATTATTATTAATTTATCAAGGACTCTGTTGTGCCGGTAGCTAAACAGAAGAGGGGGAAATTCAACAGGTGTAGTTTTTCCCCTTGACCTCTTTTAGACTTCGTTCCCTACTTTTTTGGAAATCACAGGGTCCCCGAATTTCCCCCTTTCATCCAGTTCTTCTGTTTAGATGTACGTATGTCACCAGTTTGGATTTTTCCTTTAGCCTTGTTCTGTGCCTGTAAAAAGCCATTCTTGCACCCAAAATATGTAAGGGGTGGGGATAAAAGAATTTCCTGGTGTGCAGTGGAAGCAATAAGAAATATTTCAGTAGCCAGAAAATGTTATGTACTTTCAAAGCAGACAGAGCGAGAACATAAAATAAATATTTATATTTCATATTATCGTAAATTACATCTAACGTGTGTGCCCGTGATCGTTTGAATGCAACCAGAGATAGGGATTCGGAACCAACCCCTTGCTTCACGTGGGCACACTCGCTCGGAAGCCGGGACCGATGGTGGCAATTCCCGTTAAGCATCTACACCCGGGTTGCGAGGCTGGACAACCCGTTAAGAGTTCTTCAGCACCTAGGCGAGCGTAACCATTGGGAAAGGCTTACCTGCGGGACTCCACGCCACTTCGTTCCGTTCAGGGATCATCGTCCGACGCGAGTCTGTAATGCCAGGGCAGGTCTTCTGTTTCGATCTCGAAAGAGGGAAGAGGGTGAGCGGAGCCGAGCTCCTCACGCCCGGCAAGCTGGAGCGCTCACGCCGGGCATCCTTCCTCCTCGCCGCCAAAGTCAACAAACCCGCGTCCCTTCACAGTGCCGTCAATTAGCCCCCTTCGCCGTCTCTACTCCAGCCAACCCGCGGCTCACTCTTTACTACAGCGGCCGTCCAGCCAATCAGGAAACCCCAGCGATTTGCATAGGTCCTCCCCCAACCATTCAAAGCGGCTCTGTTATGCAAATGAATAGACCAATAAGGAAAGAGGAAGAAGCGGGACTTTGGCTAGGTTTCCCCTCCAGCCCCATCAGCGTCCTGGAAAAATCTTGTGTAATGGACCTTTTTTTTTTTTACGTTGCGGAAACCTGCGGTTGCTTTCCTTACGCGTTGGCGAGTGTCACAGCTCACGAAAGCCCCTTGGCGCTGATCCAGCCCCAGTGAGGAGGCGTGAGTGGTTCTTTCAAGCCCGGATCTTTTTCTCTAAGGGCAGTCGGATTTGACTTGAACGTAAGCCCTCCCTCAGCTGGGGATTCACTCCCAAGTAAGCGCTGGCCATTTGGGGAGCCGACTGTTTGGATCCACTGAACTCATTGGGAATTAATGGTTGGGTTGGCTTTCGATCCAAAATTAATGGAGAGTGTGCCTTCCTATTTCACACACTTGACTACCCACGCGCAGAATCTCAAAGGTTAGAAACGTTCCTCTCTCTGTTTTTTGACTACACAGCCCAAAATCCTCCCACCAGCATGGTCAGTAGCCATGCTGGCCGGAGGATTCTGGGATGGGCAGTCCAAAAAAGAAAGTAAAGAAACAGTCAGGCTGCAACCCTGATTTGAAACAAGCTACAGATAACTGGTTACTACTCATAGCACAGTCTGGTGCATGGTTGGCTGAGGGAAGGATGAAGCACCGCTGGGTTCAAAGCGGGGAAGGAAACGCCAAAGGAAACAGGGCAGCTGCCCCTCTAGGGACTGTGTCAGAGAATCGCAAGAGGGGGTGCAGGTGGGTGTGAAAAGATAACACCTGTGGAAGTTTGTTCTTCTAAAACAGTGGCTCCCATCCTTAGGTAACCCGGGTGTTCTTGGACTGCAACTCCCAGATACCCTGACCAGCACTGTTGGCAAAAGCTTCTGGGAGTTGTAGTCCAAGAACACCTGAGTTACCCAGGGTTCGGAACTACTGTTCTAAAACCTAAGGACCAGGAAAAGGAGTTGGCTGGACAGCTCAGTGAGTTAGGTGTGCCGCCAAAGGTTGGGAGTTCAGTTCACCACAGTGCCTCCTAAAAAAGCCAGGCCCAGAAAACAGGGACAAGCAAGCCACCTCTGAGTACTCTCTAACTAGAAAACTCTGAAAAGGGTCACCATATGCCAGAACTGACTTGATGGTGCCCAATCGTTGTTTAAAGGAAAAAGGAGCTTTCTTTTGCACCTGCCCTCCCTCCCTGTTAGGGTGGATATGCTTACAGCTTCAGCCACAGCTAACCTTACCTGGGCTTTAACTGATTATTCAAGGTTAAAGAAATGGGGCAAGAAGTGCAGGAAAGAGAAGAATTTATTGAAGAACATTGGAGGCTGGTTTGGACGTGACACCCCATTGCTTAGAGCTGCTGCATCTAAACTTGATATAACCGCAGTGACATCCATGATGACACTTGAAGATAAACAAAAGTGGAGATCCAGCAATCTCATGAAGAAAAAGAAGCATATGCCTGAAGCCCGAACTACTCCTACAGCAGTAAATTTGTCCATCTTTCAGGTGCCACCAGGTCTCTTTGTCATTTTTAAATCGTGTGCTTTTGATTGTGGTCGAGGCAAGGGCACATTCACCCAAGGAATAAGTCCCGCTATTCTACTGTGTGTAATAGGAAATAAATGTATTTCCCATTAGACACAGTAGAATTAGATTTGCTGGTATTCTGTTCTCTATCAAATACAATGGAACAGGTTCAGGGAGTCTTCAAGTTTAGTGGCTCTGTTTATTTGGTTTTGTTTTTTTAAATTAGGCACACACACACCAGATCTACCAGCCAAGGTGCAGGCACGAAACAGTGGCTCAGAAACTAGCAGGAAAACGTATGCACTTTTAATATTTAGGAACAAAGGTGTCTCTGAGCTCATACTCAGCCCAGGAATTTGCTTTCAGTAGCAGAACTTATCTCATTGCCCAGTCACATAAAGCTACTCAATGCCACCTCACTTTCAGCTTTCTCAGCAGCCTCAGAAGTGGATTTGTTGTTACATGTTGGCATAAAGGAAAGGGGGGAAATAGCAAAATGTCATAGCACTGTGAAGACTAACAGTTTTATTTCAGTGGGAACTTTGTGGATTCAAAATCCACTTCCTTAGAGTGCAAATCTATGGCCTGTGTATTGATACATAGCCTCATGACCAGGTGAGGATCCAGATAATAGACAAAATTACAATTATCCCTTAAGGAATCAGGCCATCAAGCTGTTAATTACTTTAATTAGCAGGTCCTGCCCCAGATAATCACTCTAGGCCAAGTGGACTTAGCTGTCAGAGGAATGCAAAGAGCTTGGGACAAACAACAGAATCTGCCAATAGAGACAATTGTTTTATACCGATCAGATATCGCAGGAATGCTGGGCCATTAACATAGGTACTGCCCTAAGAAGACTTGATCTCTGTTGAGGCCTCTGGAGATGCACTGGAACTTGCTCATGTAGCCAATTTCAAGAGGGAGACAGATGTCAAAAACGTGGCTGAATTCCAGTGCTTCTCCAAGGGCCTCCATAGAGAACACATCCTATTGCACCACATGTTAGTATAATAGCCCAGCTTTCTGTACTATCACCCTGGACAGCAGCTGCTAATTAAAGTAATTCATAGCTTAGTAGTTCTATTCCTGTGTTAACTAGCCAGTCACTTTGTTATCTAGATCCTCACCTGTTCATGAGTTATGTATAAATACACAGGTCATTTAGTTGCATGTCTGAGGAAGTGGATTTTGATTCATGAAATGTTCACACTGAAATAAAGCCGTTCATCTTCAAACTGCTACAATATGTAGCTATTTTTTGCCAACACTCTTGAGACAGATTAACACAGCTCCTGATTTTGTCATAACTGTTTTTAAACAAATGGATGACTGAGCCTCCCACTGACCTGCAGGTAGATCCTGCTTACTTACTTCCTATCCTTGCAACACAAGACCAGCCAATGTTAGTCCAATGGGAATTGTATGTAGAGTGATTCTGTGAGATGGAGGACAAGGCTCTTGTACTTTGAATAACTAACTATGTAGAAGATGAGATTTCAGCACCTTCATTGGTCAACACAATCCTATGGAGATATCTTTAGAAGTATTTAATAGCACTGAATTTAATAGCGCCTACTGCCAGCATAAGACTGCTCCTGCTGTAACATGCCTAGGCTTCAGTTCCCCCCTATTGACCAAGGCTGTGCCATTTTCTGGCAGTTGTCCCTGTCATCTTGCTTTTTGATGGGCAATTTTGAGAACATGGTAATTTCTAGAAGTCCACTACAGTTGCCATCATTTAAGCTTCAGTAGTTGAGGTTACAATTGTAACTTAGAAGAAGATAAGGCTCACCAAACACTTGGGGGCTGTTTGTAAGTAAGCACATCTGAGTCTAGCATACAGACATACAAATACACTGAAGGACATATGAAGACTAAGGCACCTTGTGGTGCACAGCCTACCATTCTTTGCACAACTTGCTGTTCTTTGAACTGCTGTCTATATTGTTCTCTACAACAACTTGGTCACCTCCAAATGTATTGGGGTACAGCTCTCATCATCCAGTGGTCTAGTGGGAAGTTTTAAAATACAGGTCTTTGTTGTGACTGTCCTCATAGCTAAGACTCTAAGGAAAATCCAAAAATCCCAGGAGATGCACTAATCCATACTGACAAATTGCAACAAGTTTTTTTTAGTGCAATCAGATCTTTATGGAGGGGATACCCTAAAGACTTGCATTACCACTAGGAAAAGCTATAACAGTGCATTGTTGCTCAGAAAACCCTCCCTTCCTCCTAGTGACACCAGGGATTTACAATCAATCAGAGACTCCACCAACTTTGGCTTTCTGTGCTCTAGTACCACAAAACCCCACTTGGGTCATCCCCAGTAAGCAGATAGTTGCTGACACTGATTGAACTTGTAATCCATCAATTTTGAAGGGTAACATGGTGGTGAAAGTTAACCTTGGACAGTTTCCCCCAATGTACCATTCATGAAAGAACGATAAACCCCCTTTTGCTTTTGTATTATTTGGCCAAACAAGGCAGCTACTAAGCCAACAGCGGTCTAGCGTCTTATTCCCCCCTGACCTCCCAATAATTACCATAATGAATGTTATTGAATGTGTTCAGCTATAATTGTTCAACAATGATGACAGCAACCAGAACTACTTTTGAGATCAATCCATGTAAGGAATATTACATTTTATACAAGGATCTGCTGAAATTTGTGTAAAAAAATTAGTCAAGATTACCTCCCATTCAAATAAATGAGGCTTATGTTGACAGTTTTTGTCTGGATGCAACCCAAGAGCCTTCTGCAGTGCCCATTTGCAAGGGAAGGGGTGACTCGGGCAGGAATCCTTGTTACAATAATGGGAGCCTTATGATTCTCCATGTGCTACTATCTTTATCTATAGAACGTACCTTCAGAATCTCTTGACACAAGGACCTGTTAGTTCCAACTAGACCTAACACACTGAATCAATGGAACTGTCATAAGCACTGACTTACCAAGCTCTCACTCATTCAGTCAGTCTATTCTGGTTGAGACGAATGATTGCATTTAGGCCATAGCCAACAGCAGGGATGGGGGGGGGGGGGGGGCAGGTGGCCCTTCAGATATGGTTGAACTTCAATACCTCACATGCTACATTGGCTAAGGCTGATGGGAATTCCAGTCCAATGGCATCTGGAGGGTGACATGTTATGCAGTCAGATTACAGTCTTTGAGATGGGGAAACAAGTGGCCCTCCACATATTGGCAGATGACAGCACCCCTCAGCTTTACCAGCATAGCCCATGGTGAGGACTGCACATGACTGGAAGGACGTGTTCATAATGGAGGCCCAAGAATAGTGATGATCCAAAGCATGGCTGCTGCATGAAGGAAGCCTTGGGGTGCAATAAGGACTTCTATGGCATTTGATTATGAAGCAACAGTGGGTTTTTCCTGCAAGGGAAGTGTGCCCTCAGTGAGCCATGTGCTGCTCCAAGCAAGACATCCTATCTCAGAAGCAACTACTAAGCTGCATGAAGTTGGTAGTTCATGTGCCTGAAACATGTCCTTCAGGTTAGGTTGCTTGCATGCCCCTGCCACGCAGTTGAGTGACTCAGTTCCAAAGGATCCAGTCTAACTGGCTTGGCACCAGGACCAATGCAAAGCAGTGGTGGATTCCTTTTCCTCATGCCTTCCGTCTCCACCCCAGGAAAAGGAGAGTTGGGGCAGGACATGATTAACCTCTGTGACCCGCTGCAGTGGGAACTGTTTGCCCCGAAAATGGTCAGAATGAAGAGCCTGAGGCAGTTTTCACAAATAGCTCCCCTGTGACTTTTCCTGGTGACATTAATGCCAGCTTCTTATCTCGTCTGAGACTGCACAGGTCTGAGCTAATATTCTGAGTTAGCACACTTTAGGTTTCATGATTAGAGTTCCCCCTGCCTCTTTCCTCAACGTTATTAACCTTCAGCCCTTACTGGGCTTCTCCTCAAATTATTTTATTGTCATTTTTGCATTTTCATTTTGCAGAGCAAGCCTTTGATCTCCCACCTTGGTGGCGCATAGGATGTAATTAAAATCCAGATGTTGTTGACACTAATAAAGCAGAAGTTGAAGGGAATTACATTTGTCAACCACACCTCAAAATCCTCACTATTCACAAAGAGTAACCTTTCCAAGCCATGCTTGAAAATTGTGATCCTGTTGCCATGAATCAAGGGCTAGATTTTGACCACTGTTGTGCATACTAACTGGGCAGTAGGCTTACAGAGGTCATGCATTATGCACATGGAGCGTGGGATGGTATTCCACAGACCAGGGCTGGAGGACTTTACTTCAGAAATATAACACTTCAGCAATAAATTAATCCATGCTCTGTACGGAGAAAACCTAGCATTTTGTAGAAATGATGAAAAGTTTTTAAAGGCAGACAGATATGCTATAAAATAAAGCAGGGTAGGGAATGTGCAGCCTTTCAGATGTTGTTGGGACTGCAAACTGCCATCAGCCCCAGCCAGCATAGGCAATGGGGAGGGCTGATGGGAGCTGCCATCCAACCACACATGGAAGGTCACACATATTCCCCATCCTGCTGCAAAAAGAACCCCAAGGCTACCACAATTTATCTGCGGTAGAATGGCACTAATTTTTTGCATTAGGTACAAACCAAGCTAAAGCATCAGGCGTAAGGCTTGTCTCAGGCTGCATATGCAAAATGCCTGAGACATTTTGCTGCCTGAGACTGAGCAGGGAATTGCAACCCTTGCTCAAGAATCAGGGTGCACGGTATCAAACCCAACTTATTTTGCCACCTGAGATGGGGACGGGAGTCACAGGTGTCCTTTTCCTTTCCTGGTGGCAAAATACAAATATCCAATGATGATTAAATAGCAATTTGTAACCCTTTCCTGACACATGCAAAAATCTGTTGGTGAAGGCAGCTGCCTCACTGTACGCGATGGTAGAGGCAGCCCTACAGACTATGGTGTACAATTACAAGATCGCAAAGGAATAATAATAAAAAAATCAATTCAGTCGTGGTCCCCACCATGGAACAATCTGCTTTAGTTCCTCCAGTGGCTTGGAAATATTCTCAAACTGGGTGGAGGCAAGGCCTGGAACTTCTAAGAAGTGTATCAGGGCCTCCTAAATGTGAGAAAGAAAACACATATATAGCAGTCAGGCCAACTTCCTTGTAAGAGGTTTGCCCACTGCCATTGCCACCCATGCAACACACACGCAGCCTGAGGAGAAGGTTTGCTCTGTTCCAAAGTCCCACCATCTAAGTTCATGGAAGGCACTAGGCCTAGTTTGGGCTCGCAAGAAGTGGAAGTGTGTGCCTTCTCATTAGAACATAGCAGAGCCCTCTTCTACAACCTTGTTGGGGGTGTAGTGGTGGTGGGGGCAATGATCTTGATAAGCAAGCAATGTGCAAAGTCTTCCATGCAAGCTTAAAAACTATGAGACAAGGAAAACAGTGCAGCTGCCTAGATGCAGTACAGAGAGCACGAGGATACATTAATGCTAATTGTTTAGTCCTTGAGCCATACCCTTCCTGACTGGAACCCATGCTAATGGCTAGCGGGGCTGGCTCTACTATTAGGTAGAGGCAGCCACCTCAGGCAGCAGATTTGGTGTCATGAAAGGGCAGCAAACCGTTATTTAATCATGATTGTGTTTTAATTGCCAGGGAGAAGAAAAGGGACTTGCAGGATTTCCTGTCTTGCATGGCAAAATAACATGGCTGATTTTGAGTACAAGATGGTGCTAGAGGATTGGTGGGGCATATGATGCTCCCTCTCAGGTAACAAAGTGGTGGGTTAACCCTGGTAGTAGATCAGTTGAATGAAATTTGGGTAGACTCCAACATTTTATATTGCTGCAGACATGGTTGAAGATATTTCTACCTCTCTTCTAAAAAAAAAGTATTTCCCCATCTGTGCCCCTTTCTTTTTGGTATATAAATGGCCTTTCTTTGCCATCAATAGCCAGTGTGATAGGCAAACAGCTCCATTTCCTAGGGTATGCCTTACTATTTCAGGTTCTCTTAAGACAGGGAACAGGGAGGACTCCCAAACTAGAGAGATTCTTGGGCCATCCCCACCACTCCTCTAAGACCCATATCCTGTAAGTTATGAGGAGAAGTGCTGCTCTTATCTCTAACCAGTCAACAAGCTAATGGTGTAAATATGTGAAGCCAACTGGACGGGGAACAGAGAGGAGGAACACAACTGGGTTCTCAGCTGAAGTTCCATGTGGAGAAGCTCCAGCCAGTGCTTCAGTGGGAGACACGATAACACCAGTAGTTACATAAACCGGTACCATCTGGCTCATAGAGGGTTGGAGAGAAAGCATCTACCCTCTCCCTGAACATAGTTCCCTACACTTGCCCTAAGAACTGGAACTCCACTGCTGTTGGAAAAGGAGATCAAGGCGAGATCCTCTTGTGTGGTCCCATTCTTCCAAGACAATTTTTTTGTTTATAATTTGCTTTTACCTATAATGCTTGCACAAATATGGCCACCCCTTCTATAACTACATTTAAAAATTAATGTCCTACTGTTAATTTTCCGAAAAATGCTTTAAAAATTAAAAGATGTCCAAACCCAGCACACTGACAGAAATCTTTCTGGAAATTACAAGTAAATTGCAGGAGAAATGAAGAGGGAGGGGAGGATGTTTTGTTTGTTACTCCAAAAGTAACATTAACAAGAACTGTGGTCACTTTTTCAGAATTATTTTGAAAGCTTTGTTTCAGAAATTGTTGTGCTGCAACATCAAGGGGCCATGCATTCCCTGCCTGTGGTCTGATGTACATGTACAGTGGAAAGACATTGTGGAATCCTCTGTGAAAGCCTACATATCACTGGACGTGTGTGTGTGTGTGCACACCATTTTAACCATTTTATCATTGTACCAGTTCTCCTGCAAACAAAAGATCCAACTTTAGAAAATAGTCTTTTCCAGCTCAGTCCTTGCTCTGTTACTTTTATGCTCTGTCCTCAAGTGCTGCCCAGACTACAAAACCAGCCACGCATGGCAAATGTAGGGACAATCAGTCAATTGGTGCTGGAAATCACTGGTGGCCTGTGGCTTGGCCACAGTGAAGACTTTCCTCCCACACACATACTTTTTAGAAAACTTCTTCTAGACAGGGATGGCCCTAACAATAGGCAGAGGAAGGCAAACTACCTGAGAGTGGGCAGGTGTCCCTAGTTAATCCTCCTCCTAATTCCCCTCATGTGAAAGACAAAGCTGCACATATCATGCACCCAAGACTGCCCCCAGCTGTGCCAGAGGGCCCTGCCCCATCCCCAGTGCTGAAGTAAACGTCAACTGATACAGTCCAGCTGTCTTCTGTCCATGAAATGGAGGGGAAACATTTGTGCCCTTTGCTTCCGACAGAGCCTTGGGCCCATATGTGAGTTGGTACTCCTACCACTCTGCGTATTACCTGGCACCTGTGAGGTTGGCCCATATATAATTAATTTCTTCTAGTGGAAAAAAGGTTGAATGTCATGTCTCGAGGGCCACATGTCAGTAAAAAACCAATTCTTCCCTACACCCTGAAGGACAGCAATTCTAATGACAGGCCACAGAAACCTTTGGAGTCTGACCAAGAGAAAAGCAGCAGACAATGGAGATAAAGTGACAAGAGGACAAGTCAGGAATGAGCTCCAGATCAAAGGACAGATCAACTAGAGATAGTGTTTGTTTGTTTAACTTTTCTTCTCTGACCTCAAATACATAAATTTTAAGTCCCCAGCATGGGGGACTTTCTGAATGATTGCTGTCAGAGAGTGGCTTGCTAAAACAAGGCAACAGGCATCAGAGCAATGAAGATTTTAAAGGGCATATTTTAAAATGAGAATTTTTTTGTGTGGAAAAAACCAGACAAGACTTCAGGCACCTAGATGGACTCTTGCCTCCCACCTCTCCCAACTCCCCCATGCCATTTAGTAGCCTCAACTATTACATCACCTGCCCTTCCCACTCCCACTCCCCTTTTGAGACCCTCCGAAGTTATGGCCAAAGGAAGGGTTACCAATGATTCAGAGTGTGCATATCCTTCAAATTTAATGCAACTCACTTCTGATTGCTTTACTAAATCAAAACAAAAGTCATATTTACATGATTTACTCTCTGTACACCAACCTTGCCAAATTTTGTGTTTCTCGTCAAGTAATTTTAATTACTGACTGGCACCTGGGTGGGATTTGGGGCACTTCTGAGAGGAGCCTCTGCAGCATTCAGTTCTACACAGATGATCACTAGAGACTCTGTTTTCATACTGTGGGTTGATCCCGGGCACTGACCATGAGAGGTCTTTGGAAAGCAACTACATATTCAACTCCAGCTACTGGCAACATAAGTTTCCTGGAAATGAGAAAGTGCAGACAGCGTATTCTTGGAAGAAAAAAGGCTTAGATTCTTTGTTCATATGGACTATATAAATGCATTCTCCTGTTCTGGCTACTGTTTCTCCACCAGTCAAGGCAAAATTGTCATAAACCTCAGTGGTAAAAAGAGAAGGCTTTTTTTTCTTTTAAGAAGTAGAGTGTCAAAAGCCAACTCTGCCTATATTTTATTTTCAGGTACCAAATTCCACTTTTCAATCAGTCATCCATGGAGTCTCCTGCAGCAAGTTTTTCTAAAGCAGCCATCTGTCATCCCTCCTGTCTTTTGGAGGCTCAAAAAAAAAAAAAAAAAAAAAAAAAAAAAAAAAAAAAAAGGGGGGGGGGGGGAGAGGGGGCTTCAGAAAATCCCACCACTCCATGGATTTCAGACTTTGTGTGCAGACGCAGAAGGAGCTGAGTAAGTTCCACCATTATATGAAAGTGGCCACCATACGCATTCTTTCAGAGCCAGGGTTAAGAGAATACAAACTGCCACAACAGGTGGGTGATGACTACAGCAGTAGTGAGGAAGACACCACACCTAGGACAGGAAAGGTTGCCAGACAGTGGTCTATTTCAGGGCTTACTTAGCTTCTAGGCCAGTTCACCAGTTGTCCAGAACCTAAGAGGACAGCTGGTCCTGTCTGAAATGGCCTCCAACCTGTGATTCAAGGTCTCCTTTCATGAGGGAACTTATCTTCTACTGTTGCAGATGCAACCTCCATCTTTTGATATTTGTGACCAATACTCCCTCAGCATTAAAATACTGAGACAAAGCCCATTCCTAGGGAAAGACTAGCGTTGAACACAACACCTCTACCACCCACTCCCTGGCATGTGGGGAAGAGATAGCAGGAAGCCCAGTGGCAGTGCCAAAGAAACTACAGAGTTGGACAAACAAGCTAGTGCTACCAGCTTGGGAAGTCAGGGGCCACATGTGAACAAACACGAAGTTAAGACCCAGGTGAAAAGAGAAAGAGGCTCCTGCATGGAGAGAAGACAGATAGTAATTTTGTTCTACAATGTTCCTCAGAGATGAAAGGTGGAGTGGTTGAAATGACAGAGGGGGTGAGGACCCACCCCACTGAAGTCTCTCTTATTAGAAGGCAGGACATCAGGGTGAATAATGAAGGGGAAAGAGTCAAAAACAGTAGTATACTGTCTACCTCTCTTTCTATGCCTAGAAATCACCCAGCCCCACTCCCCCAACACCGAGGAGGAGGGAAGCTGGCATGCCCTAGGGTCACTCTTATTTATCTCCACTCTCCTTAAGCCAGCCTCCCCTCATTCTCCGTAGGCAAACTGTGCACACCCACACCCACAGATCCCAAAGGGGGGAGGGCTCACTTAGGACCATATCAATTATTTCTTTTTAATAATGAAAGTAACGGCTGATGAAGGGGGAAGCCCAGCATGCCCCAGTTTGTGCGTGTTCCAGCTCCTTGTTAAGGAGGTCCTGTCCCTCTCTCTCTTGTTTCTTCCCCCAATGCAGCAGGGGGTCAGACGCAGAGAGCCAAACGGGGGGAGAAAAAAAGGGCAGCCGAAGGAGCATTGATCAGCAGCAGCAGAGGAGGGGAGAGGTCCCAGGTATCATCGTCGTCATCATCATCCTTCCGGCCAAAACATGCACCTAAGGGGTGTCAGGCGAGCACAGGAGCTGCAAGCGAGTTATCAACTCTTGTCGGAACCACTGTCTCTGTGCAGGGCGCTCTTCTTCATGCTTTCCAAGTACTCCTGTTGTGACACGGCTAGCACCGAAGCCAGGATCTCGTCGTCATCCCAGTCGCTCAAGCCTGCCAGAGGACAAACAAGGGGCTAAAATGGTTAGGCATGGCCTCCTCTGAACTGCAGTGGCTGGGGAATGGGCGTCCCTCTTGACTGACATATGCCCCCAACCAACAGAGCCCTTGGGCAGTCATGCTGGGAGTCAGAGCTTAACTCTCCCAGGAAGGACTCAGGTTCCCCATCCCTGCTCCAGGCTCTCATGTCAGTCTCCTCGCTCTCTCCCTCACTACCCTACCCTACCATGCACTACCCATCCCATAATTTCATATCTGGCCTAGTCTGTTTGCACAACAACATCCTGTACTCCCAAGTGGACTGTATCATGGCTGCTTCTACATCAGGTACCTCCACACTCTGCAACAAGTTATCACAAGAAAAGTTAAATTCAATTGAATTTATCAAATTCAAATTTTGGATCTTCGCATCCAACCCAGTTTGATCCTGAATCTCTCACCTGCTCCCCCTACTCTGGAAGTAAAAGTATGCAGCTGGGAATTCAGCACTTTAATTTTACATAATGCAAGATCCCAACATTACAGTGAAACTAATTTCTGCTCTGCCTGAAGGGCATACTTTTCTGTGACTTTTGCTTATTATGCTAGATCGCTTTCCCCCTTTGCCGCTAATATCCGTTAGCCTGAAGGCAGAGATGAATTAGGAAAAGCGTACCAGACCTCAACAGGCCTTCAGTTAGCCTTTCCAAATGTCTGGGGATACAGGTGCCATCCTTGACCAGTGACTTACTTTGCTATCTGGGGCTGGTGAGAGTTGGGAGTCCAGTAACATCTAGAGGGCACTTTAAGTGCTATAAAGCTGTCCACCACATGAAGTGGTTAATGCACTCCTAAAAATTGTTCTGGTGACAGAGAAACTTTGAGAACGAGTGGGTCTGGACATCTGCATACCTGCACTCACACTACATAATATGGCATGCACCATCTCCTGTGGAACCTACCTGTTCATGCAGAATCTTGAGAAGTACAACTCAAAAGCTTTACAGCAAGTTTCTAGCCTACATGATTATAGGTTTAAAACTTGGAAATGATGGGAGGCAACTCAAGAGGCAAAAACTAGCCCCCGGAACCCAACTACTGAACTTAGGATTCTTCACTGGAAAAATGAAGAGTCTCCAGTTAAAGTAAGCCTCGAATCAGCCCTCCAAGATTCGTCTCATCCCTTGATTGCTTGGCACAAGGGATGGAACTCACCGAAGGCTGTGGGTGACATTTGTTGCATTATGGCCCGGCACTCCAGGGCTGGATACAATGACACTAAGGGAGGGGTTGCTCGTCCACCACCTGCAGAAAGCTGGCTGCTTGTACCTGTGGAGAGGTAAAAATTCCCGGTGAAAGATTTAGTTGTGGCACAATATGTCAAGGTTAATTCACATTTCAGGATTCAGAACTCCACTCACAACAGGTACTGTAGACTCAAATTTTTAAATGCTCATAGCTTCCTTTAAAGGGACATAAGATTAAAAAAACCCACAACCTTTTACGAGAGTGCTGAGGATTGGCCCTTTAGAGACCTATGTCCTTTACACAAACCAAAACAGAAATAAAAGTTTAGAAAAAGAGGATGCGTTTAAGATTTGCAAGTTTGGACGCATCCAAAATATGAATTCCTGAGAATTGTACCTTTTGTTTTCTTCAGCCTTGAAGACTGTTAGCTATCTATCTGCCGACACAGTGTCTGAAAGCTACGAAATTCAGAGGTGGAGCTCTTGGATTCCTGTAAAGTCTGTGTGGATTCTGTCACAGCCTGTCAGCTTAGAATGTGTCATGAGTTCAGTATCCTGAATTATCTCTGTAATGGAAACGACTCAAGGAGTTGCCCGAGAGAAGTGGAGAAGATCATTTGTCTCCTTTATCCCACACTCAAAAGGACATGTGAGGCCATGTCACCTCCTCTGGCCCTGAGAATAGAGGTGAGGCCTATGTGAAGACCCAAATCCTTCTCTGGTGTGATAAGAGAATTAATCCAGCATGACAAACAAAGTATTTGCAGGAGAGTGTAGGTCTGTGCTGCTCAGTCTCTGCTCTGCCTGGTCTGGTCCTTTTCTATTCCACAAGGTACACCTTGCAACACATAAACTTTTGGTTGAGGCCCTTCAGAAGTAGTCAGAGTGCAAGTCCACCAGCCCCAGCCAGCACAACTTACGGCGAGGGGCAAAGAGAATGACAGTCTAACCTTATCTGCAGGGTTACATGGTCACCACTCTTGATTTATAGTCTTCCTGAAGAGGCAGCACATCACAGAAGGGCCAAAAGCAACCAAACAGCCTCCCCAACATGACAAATCCACTTTTCCTGTTTCAAAACCAGGTTAGGGCATTCCTCTGCTTCTGGGATATTTTTAGCTCCTATGGACAAACTTGTTTTAAGGTTGTAGTTTCCAGCCCTACAAACCTGGTTACACCTTTGAGTCCAATCGTTACAGTCAGATCTCTAGTCTGTGGCTTCTGATTGTATGCAACTGTTATTATTATTTTTAAGTCCGAGTTTAAGGTATTATGTTTGCTATTTTTAAATACACACTCAGTGTAAATTTCAGGCCATCACAACTGCAGAGGTAGCAGTTTATACTTTTGTAAAGGTTAATACAGCAGAGTGTCTTGTTCTGTCTTCTAATGTTCCTCTTCTTTCCCTGCTCCTAATCAAACCTTGAAAATGGCAGGAAAGATGCAGTCAGGGAGAGAGAAGCACTGCATTGCACATTGTGGCAACCCTGAACTTAAAAAGGGAGCCACAGCTTCTATCTACAGGACTGCACTGTATCAAAGCAGAACCTGTAGAAGTGTCTTTATCCCTGCTGCACAAAAGGTCTGACGTCTGGATGCAAACCCAGGAGGTACAACTACTTCCCATCCAGACAGGAATCTGGCAAAATAAGTAACTGCATTCTGCCAACGTGAACTACCACATGCCCTGCAGAGTTTGACGATGCTGAACATGCTGAAAGACTTTGACTGATGTGTATGAGGCAGAAGGAGAGACAGCACTGGCCCTGCATGTCCCAAGTAGCCACCAACTTCATTTTCCAGTTATCTCCTATGGTACAGTGTCCTAGAAACTATCTCCCACCGTCACTGCTCTTCCCTTTAGCAAGAAGCAGGCCTTGGAAACATTTTGGACTATAATTCCCAAACACCATGGCCGCTGGCTAGGATGCTGGGAATTGTTGACTAAAAGTCATTCTTCTAAGCTCTCGGACAAGGAGACCTTGGTGCTCTCCACACTGGCCTGCATGGCACTCACCAGGAGCACACGGTGAGGGGGGTTTGGTAAGTGCTAGAGCTGTGGTGCTTCCAGGGGAAGGTGGTTTGGCAGCATTCAGCTCATTGTGCAGGTCTGGGTGCTCTGGGGAAGATGCTGAGCTGCGCTGGCGTGGAGAGCGGCCGCTCCATTCTTCCAAGCCACTGGCTGCGGCCGCTGTGGCAGAGCTGCAGGTAGCGCTCGCTTTGCGGGGCTGTGGGGAGAAGAAAGTGGGGATGCAACACTGGGCCACAGACATTCCTCCCTTCCCCCTGAGCCAGCATGGCACTCGAGCCAGTTGCTAACAGGGGGAGAGACACACCACACCAGAAGTCTCTGCTGACCCCTAATCTATTCCAAGAGACAAGCTTTCCCCTCACAGGTGGGAAAGTGAACCAAACCTGTCTGGCCTGCTTTTCCTGGTCACGCAGCCATTGCAAGTAAGATTCCCGGGCAACCTGCTCTTCAATGGCTTCATTGGTTGCTTCCCAGTCTGTTGCCCGCTTTTTATCCTCCAGCATCTGCTGCTCGATCCATGACTCCTCTGACGTCTTGATTGCGTTCTTCATCAAGGACTGCTCTGCATACTGCAAGTAATGAGGGGGGGAGGGGGTGGTCATCAAGGTCAGAGAAGGCCAGTCACAAGGCTCCACTACCCACAGTATTTGAAGAGCATGAAGAGAGATACCAGTCTTATCACTCATGAGAACAACAGACTCATAACCTATAAATCGGAATAGAATGAGAAGTGCCTGCTTACGGTTATCTAGCAAGAGCACAGATATTTCATTTCTCTCCAGTGGGGGACTCGCATGTCATAAATGTGGCTGCAGCTGCCCTGGACAAATGGGTGATCCATCAGATCGGAGAGGGGGCTGGCAGTAATTTCCTAGCAGTTACTGTATCTGTTTCTCATGTCTCTTCAAGACTGGGTTGGAAGTGGCTGGGGAAAGGCTGCCTAGGCCTCCTAAGCTCAACATCTTCCATCTCCCTACTTTTGCCAGAACAGCTAGATAGCTACACCTGAGGTGTGATGGTGGCAGGAATATGAATGGCAAAATATCAAGACAAGAAATATCTACCAGTCTGGAGGATATATCTCCTCAACTATGGAATAGAAATAGCATATTAAAAATTAAAAAGACTTCTACTCAGGATTAACTACTTCATTCCCTTAGCAAAAGCACAGGTTGCATCATCAGGTACACCTCTTAGAAAGCCACCTTTTGCACTTCACCCTCATCATCTGTTAAACTTCTCCTTCCCATGTCCTAAGCTGACAAAATGCAGAACACCCCTCAATTCAACTACTTCTAGCATTTATCCAGTAAGGTAAGGCAGGGCAACAAATTATCAAGTGCTAAGACTGAGTTTGACTCTCCTGTGGTCCCAATGGGATCCCCCAGACAGCTAAGTTCCCATTCCTCATGGTTTGGTAGTTCCCTATGTTTTCTGTGTGTTTTCCCCCTTTGTAACAGCTGAAATGCTTCCCCTAAGGCTTAGACGCCAAAACTTTAATAAAAAATATTTTGGTATCTTTGATTCTGTTTTTGCTTTTAGGCCTGCCTACCCACAAAATTTTGCTGGCCCCAACAAGAACTTACCAGAAACTGTATCTGACCCATAGGTTGAAAGAACTTCCCAACTCTTGCTGTGAAGGCAGCTGCAATGATGAACTGGGGTAGGGAGCAATACTGACACCCCACCCACCAAAGCTCTTGCACTCATGCTAAATTGTTCCCTTGACTGTCTCCTGAATTTGTCTAAGAAAGACTCACCCCTGGTTTGAAGGAGGGGAGTCCAAGCCCCACCCCAATAGTTGCCTTGTTGGGGTTCACCACAGAGTTGTAATGTATGTTGCGGTGATAGCTCACCCGGATGGGTTCATCCTCATTCTGATGGATGCCGTGGAAAGTGTTGATGGGCTCTGGAAAGGAGAGAAGGCTGCTCAAGGAGATGTGTTATCCACTCGCCTGCCCTTCACCCAAGCAAACGCTGATGCAAGCATCACTTTGGTAGAAGTCAAAAAAAGGCTAACATCCCAAGCCCGAGGAGGCTGCCAAGATTGGTTAAGAGGATAGTAATTGAAACCTGTGTCAGTTCATACCTGTGCCATACTGGTAAACCTCCACAGGACGATTGTACATTTCTGCCATAGCTTGCATTTCAATATGATTGCCATGACAGTTGTTTTTCCGCTTCCGGTTGATGTAAGTGGTGAAATCTTCTGTCACATAATTGGAAAAGTAATCAGCATTCTTCATCTGCAATGGAGGAGCACCTTGAGGTTAGAAGGATCAAGAAGCTCACACACATCTGGGTACTCAACCATAATCCCATGGGTCCAACTAAGTAATATTGAAGTGGCTTTAGTTGTCTAAACTTTCCAAGTGAAACAGGGAGGGAGGGACGAAGGCAGGAAGGAAGATTCCACAAATCCTTTTCTCTGGCAGTGTGAACCTAAAAGGCCAAAGCATTCCAAACTGTTCCCAAAGCAGTTCATGAGCATCTCCCTAAAGGGCCACTTTAAATTGTGACTCCCCCAAGATTCTTCATAAATCTTTCTCCCAGCCTTAAACCTGGACATCAGGTGATGGTGGTGAAGGGAGAGGAAGCTATAGTACAACACAAGATTCAGGACTCCGAGTGCAAAGATGAGAGACTGATTTCTAGGCTGGTGGAAGGTGTTTATTGCTTAGAAGGAAGCATTGGAGAAGAATTAGTCAGGGCCCTGCAGTGACAAACTCCAGTTCTTTATCAGCTACCTATATTTATTTATTTATTCATAGAATATAACCTGTCCAGCAACTACAGTCCTGGACAGCAGATATAGGGGAAGTGGTAGAAGCTCCACTCTCACATGGATTTCTTTCATCACTCACCAGGTAGTCCATACAGTGTTTCCTAACCACTTCATGCATGTCTTGGTCACCATATACTTGGTCAGCTAAAACAAGAATACAGGAGATCATTAACAACAGAACACAACATAATACAACGATTGCCCAGAATTACCCTTGTTCTCTCTGTATAAGTGATCGATTCCAACAGACTGTTACAGAGGGAATGGGAAGCAGTTGGAAAGACCATCTACTGGACTCCTCTGCCTATCCCTAAATCAATGGTTCCCGAACATGTGGCCCAGATGTTCTTGAACAACAACTCCCAGAAACCTTGATCATTGCTGCTGCTGGCTAGGGTTCTTTTGTTGTAACCCAAAAACATGTGGGGCCTCAAGTTTAGAAACCACCACCCTTAGGTATTTCCAGCCAGTCATTATGAGTGCTGTCATTTTAACTTTAAGAATGATACCCAAGTTTGCTCTTTCTCTTTCCCTTCACCATCTCTTTTCTTTTAGTGATATATCTTTTACAACAAAAGCCAGCAGGCACAAAATGCCTTGCTCTTACGGTTGAAGAGTGCACTACAGATCTTCAAACAAATGAATCAAGGAAGTAACTGTTGACCTGAGGGACTGATGACATGTGCATAGTCAGGAAGGCCAATTCTTCCCACAGGACAAACTGGTACCTAGAAGCAAGGGACAAGCTTGACTTTGGACTCTGCAGTTTTGCCCTTTATGTACTTACTGAACACACAAACTCTCTGTTTGTAAGACAATATTACCTGAACTATGAACTACTGTCACAAAAAAATAATTTATTCCGTAATCCCCCCTCAACATCACTTCAAAGAGGAGTAATCTTATTGGAATATCAAGAGCTACGATTTTCTTCTTGCTCCTATTGTTTTGTATTTGGCACCATCTGATATTCCCCCCCCACACACACACACTTTCTGCTCAAAGTTCACAGGTTGATCAACAAAAACTTTAGCTGAGAAATCTAACAATCAAACCCTAGAACCCTAGTTCCATTATTTGTCAGCTCAGCCACAATAACACTAGCCAGAGCCAGTACTGAAACTGACAGATGTGTTACAAAGAGAGATGTGGCAGGTTTCTCACCATCACAGAAAGTCTTTGCAGATGTGCAACCATTTCCAGGGGCAAGTGGAGGGGGAGCAACTCAATGCCAGCTTTAAGAGAATCAAGGAACCACAGAAAAGAAAGCAAGCACTGCTGGAAAGCAGATTAACCTGGAAAGCAAGCTGGTTCAAGAGTGGCTGTAGCATAGCAACGCTGAATCAGACAGAAGTGCCCAAATTCCTTGGTATTAAGATTTGCTCGCCAGATTCTTGTAACTTAACTTGTTGACAATTCAACAAAGAACCATGAGGAATTTTAAGGCTCTGCTAGATTCTGTGCTTCCAGTGGGGAGCAAGACAAGGAGCACCAGACTTTCTCATCAAAGTCTCCATAATTTGAGCAAATGGTCATTGCACTACATTAGTGTCCTTTTTCCTGAGGATTGACAACACACAAATACAGCAAGCATACGACAATTAGCTGACTGTTAGAAAAACACAAACAGTGCCTTTATGCTTCTAATCCTTAAAAATCCATGTGACGAAACAGTAACCACTGTCCTTTTGCCCATTTGCCCTGAAGTGTTATTTCTGAAGTTGTACAATTTTATTTAATTTGCACCAACTTGTTTCCCCATTTTATTTTCTTACTGAAAGCACCACAAAATGCCTTGCCTTCTTATGGGAGTGATTAGAATGATCTTGGAGCTCCTCATCCTCACATGAAAGATGGGAGTCCAGTGAGGATCTACATCTCTAGACTTTCTTATATGCTCTCCAGCTGAACATCCTGTAGCAATTAATGCAATAGAATCCGGAATTAAAATACAGCATCCTGGAGATTCAGAGCTTGACTATCTTCACCCGCCTTAAACTGAGATTCAAGAGCGAAATTTTATCAAGAGTATAAACAGACTGAAATCAGTCAGGTTTAGTATAGTATAGTCCAACCTTCTCTATGATGCAGGGGCAGTCAAATCTAAAGGGAAAGAACTAAGCCATACACTAGGGGCAGGACTGTCCTCCATTAATGACAAATACTGAGCATTAACAGAAAAAGAAGAATGGGGGAGGCTGGGATGAAGTCTAGAAAGCAGCTGAAAGATGGGGAAGTTATGCATGAAATCACCAAGAAAACTGGCTAGAGGGGGAACACACTGCTGTAACCAAAGGAGTTTTAGTGGGCATCTCTTAAGGATGCCACTTACATTCAGAGGGATTGGTGTGTGGAGCTTTGTGACCACAGAAACTGGGAGGCAACAGGCCACCCTGTCACACTTATTAGCAACACTCAACACCAGATTGCATATTTAGGCAAACCTATTCTGCTGGCATGGAGCTAATGGTTGGTAGCAAGTACTGAATGAGGCTCAAGGGCAGTATCTTGAAAGGCAAGAGAGAGGGGAAATGCTTGACAGGAAGAGAAGCCTGTGACAATCACATGGAGCCACTTCTTGAAAAGACCGTGTATAAGAGTATAAGTGTATAAGAGGGAATGTGAGTGAGGCAAGGGCATCGGGGAAGAGGAGGGGACATAACCTTGCACTGTGAGACAGCTCATGGGTACTGCAACCCCAACCCCTCCAGAAGCCACAGAGGTCAGAGCAGACCAAAGAGCAGAAGTTTCCACCTCCTGTCCAGTGAAGCCCACTTCCTGCTTCTAGAGGCTCCTGAAAACCACAGACAGACAAGGGATACTCACAAGCTAGGAGATGTCTCAGGGCAGAAAAACACTGGAAAGCAAAGAAGTGTGCTGGTGGAGTATCTCACAATCCCTGCATTATATCACACAGCCTACTCTGACCTAGGAATTACACAATATGGGTGATGGCAACCAAACTCACCAAGGCTACCCTCCCCCCTGTAACGCTAAATGTCCCTTCACTCGTATCCTCACATTGCTACAAAACACTGGCTTTTCCAATGGTTCCTGAAATATCTCAGAAAACAAGTGTTGAGGCAGATGGGATCTTGCAATCAAGAGAAGACATCCTCATACAAATATTGGGTAGCACCAAAAGGAAGGAGGATATCTAGACTTAGTAACAGGACACCAGGGTGGTGGTGAGGCAGGGGAGTTTGACCCATCCACTCCCTTTGTGGCCAGATAGTACCACCAAAGAGCAAAATGAGCAGAAAAGGAAAGCAGAGGAGAGGACAGGAGCAAAATCCCTAAATCCTGAAGCAACAAGGAAGGAGTAGTAATAGAGAGGAGCAAAATCCCCAAATCCTGAAGCTCTGCATAACCAAGAGCATTAGGACAGATCCTCCTCAGCTTCTACAACCACAATAATGCCTTCAGCCTCCTGCGTCTCTCCTCTGCCCAAGTGCTTACAGCAATTAGTCTTCTTAGGCTCCTTTTCATTCTACCTCATGCCTTTTATTTATTTATTTATTTATTTATTTATTTATTTATTTATTTCTTACATTTTTATCCCGCCCATCTAGTCGTTTTGACTACTCTGGGTGGCGAGAGTTTCCCCCTTTCCCTTTTCTGCTTCTTCTCCCCTCTTGTTTCATCCAATGCACTTTCCCCCTTCCACCATAGCTTCTTCCCAGCACCCCTCTCCTAGTGCTTCAGGGGTGGGAAATGCTTTCTTAGAATCCATGGACCCTAAAAATCCTTCCTTCTAAGCTGCCCAAGAGCTATAAAGACTTCACAGGATGCCTACGGAACAAAGATCTGTACCCCAGTCAAACATGGGACTGGACTGCAGTGCCACTACTATGAAAAGCTTATCAAAGCATGTGTTTTTGTGGACATACACAGGTTACTTTTGAAAATTTGCCCTGTATGAGGAGAAAGACCATATTTTCCTCATGCCACTATGAACTTGGAACTAGCAGGATGGGAAAAAATGGGTCAGCTTCTTCAGGGCATTGTTTGCATGTGCAGAGTAGGAGAAGCAAAATTATGTAAGTGGCACATGGGATAAGAAAAGCACAGGGTTCCCCCATGCTCTTTAAGCAAAGTGATAAAAGATCATTTCTAAGTGTCATGCCAGTGACTGGAACTTCCCAAAAGAGTGGAGGGGGCCACAGATGAAGACATATTAATTAGACTTCTTTCCTTCAAAAGCCTCAGCAGCAGTGCTACAGCTTTATTTACTAGAGACAGGACCTCAATAGATCCCTACACCCTCCACAGCTAATTTGTTAAGTCCACTCCACACCTTAAAGTAGCCGCGACAATCAAAACTGAAGAGAGCAAGGCGGGACAACAGTTTTTTGGCGGGCTGCGCACAGCATCACGGGAGCAGGTGACTCATCTCTAACCTCCATGTAAACAAGGATGTGGTTTCTGTTGTGGGGAAGTAGGGCTGACAGTTCCAGCAAGTCACGTGGGGTGTGGGCTTTTCTCCGAAACTTGTGTTGTGGTCACCCATCCAAGCCCCGTTTATGTTGATGGTGGATGCATGCACATAAAAAAAGAAGTCGCACAAATAGAAGTCATAGCTCCCACTTCATACATCCCCCCCCCCTGAAAACACTCCTGGCAGGGAAGCCCCACATAGAAAGCACTGCAACAGTTGATCCGGGAGATGACCAGTGCATGCACCAAGGTCCTGAGGGAATCCTCGTCTAGTTGGGTGATGCACTTCAGCTAGATAAAGGCAGCTCTGAACACCTTATTTCAATGGAATTCAGAGGATACCAATAAATAGCACACACAAACACACCCCAAGAAGAAGACACATGGACTCTCAACACCAGCACAACGGACTGCAACCACTAGGTAACATCATTTTGGCCTTAATCTGACCCCAATTGGCTAAACCTAGCGAATTTACTAAATTACCACCCTGATTCTCAGATGGAGGACTGAGGTTTTCTGTGTTACCCTCCCTCCCTGGCCAAGCAGAAACATGTCAGTTTTAAAGAAAGGCCAAATGAGGAGATGTGTGTGCACATGTGGTCTGTGCTTCTTTGTTTAGAAAACAGGGTTGTTACACTCAATCCCCAGCTGCCTCAGCTGTAACCATAAAACAGCAACCATACTACTTCCTGACTTACATCTAAGAGACACATGCTTGGAGAATTCCATCTTGTCAAGAACTTTTGAACTTTAAGTTCTTTACACTGGTGAAGCAGTATTTTATCCATGAAAGCTCACATATTGGATGTTGATTTTTAGTGGTCTCTAGAGGTATAGCCTACTTTTGCATTTGTATTTTACATCTGCATATATAAACTCAAATTTTTCAAAATACGCATACACAAGTGAGATAGTCCATGCAGCACTGTGTAGCATCTGCCACATTCGCCAACACAGGCAAAGTGTGTTAATAGCAGAAAAACTGGACATCCCTCCGAAACCTGCACACTTTAACTGGCTTGTCAGTAAAGGCAGGCCACAAGCATCCTTGAACCGCTGGGATGACTTTGCTTCTCTTATCTTCCATCTCAATACTGTTGAAATTCAGAATATCAGAAAGTATCGCCCGACTGATTAATAGCTTTCATTGTCAACAATAGTCTTTAACCCTTTCTTTCCAAAGTTCAAAACTCCAGGCCTCCTCCATTGCATTTTTTAAGGGCTGGGAGAGGTTATGGCCGCAAACAGTGCTGTTACATTTGCCAAGCCAAGACTGTTCAATGTCTCTAAGTCAATAAATCTTTATAAACTAATTCAATACCCTTGACATCTGAATAGACTTCTTAGTGTCCCAGTGGATGCTTTGCTCTCAAGCAAATTAATCAGTGACTTTAGAGAGTGGAGCTATCTGGCTGCCATTGGTGAATTAATCTGAAATCATAAGAAGCCCAACAAGTCTGGGCAAGGTGACTCCATCAATCAAGACAATACATATGTTAAAAGATTCTGACTAGCATCAGCAGAACACTTAGAAACAGTCGGCTTCTGATGGGGAAATCCTGCTGAAATCATTATCTCCATTTCTGCTGTTCAGAGCTGAAGGATGATGTTTATCTAGAAAAACAAGTGCTGCCCACACATACCTGAGAGGTATCAGCAAACTTGGAAAAATCCCCCCAAAGTTTACATAGCAGGAAAACATGCGGAGGGGGATCCTTTGGTGGGGAACTCCCAAAACAGCCCAATGAAGGCTGAGCACACTCCACAGTCAAAAAATATTAACTGACCAACAAACAAAAACCTAGAAAACAGAGAGGGAGTGGGAGCAGAAAGGAATATCCTGAACAGCAGCAAGTCCCACTTATACCACCTTTTATTAGATGTTACTGCAGGAAGTGAACTACATTGGAAAATGGGAAGTGGTTGCAAACAGTGAACAAAAAGTGAGCCGTAATAGATAACAAGAAACATCACAGTCTCGCCCTCATTGAAAAATTCAAAGCAAAATGATCTGGGGTAATCCAAATAAGTCTGCAGAAAGAAGAACCGGACAGGAATAGTTAGACAAAGGGAAAAGAGCAATACAAGCTACCGTATATTGGCCACATAAACCAGAACGAGAAGTTACTGGATTGTTAAGAGGATGAAGGAGACTGGAGAAACCAAACCAAACCAAACAAAAGGGGGCGGGGGGAAGCAGAAGCAAAGGCTGTTTGTCAGTGGTTAGCATGGGGCGGGCACTGACACAACCCACTGAGATAAAATCTATCTCAAGAACCCATTCCATTTTACCAGAATGATTTTCAAAATGTATTTATTTATTTGTTGCATTTATACCCTGCTCACACTGCTCTGGGCGGTTACAACAGAAATAAAACAGAAGATAAATAAAACACTGAAAGCAAATTGCAAATGACCATATAAGCAGATGGCGCAAAACAATCATGTGGGAATCAAAGTGGATGGAAGAAAAAAGGAAAAGGTGATCAGCCATGGTCAGTGTGGACAGCCTCCCTGTAAAGCCAGGTCTTTAGTTGCCTCCAAAATGTGAACAGGGAGGGGGCTAGGCGGAGCTCCTCCAGAAGCTGGCTGCACAAGGTTGGAGCCACTGCAAAGGAGGCCCTACCTCTTGTAGAAATTGTCCATTGTGGTGGCTAGCTGGAGGAGCCTTGGCTTAGATGATCTTGTGGGTCAGGCAAATGACATTAAGAAAAAATGCTCCGACAAGTAAGAAGGGCCCAAACTGTGGAGGACTTTGTATGCGAGTGTCAAAACTTTGAACCTGATCTGGGACGCAACTGGCAACCAATGAAGGTGAGCCAGAACTGGGGTGATGTGGTCAAATTTGCTTACACCCACTACCAGTATGGCTGCCTCATTCTGGATATGCTGAAGTCTCTGTACCAGGCCCACACGAAGCTCCACGTTGAGGGCATTGCAGTAGTTGATCCGGGAGATGATCACGGCCTGCACCAAAGTCCTGAGGGAGTCTGTGTCTAGGTAAGGGTGGAGCTGGGTAATTAGCTTAAGCTGGTTAAAGGCTGATCTGGACATAGCTGTAATCTGGGACTCCCAAGAAAGAGCCAGGTCCAGAAGAACATCCAAGATACGCACTTGATCCCTAAATGGGAGGGCAATGCCATCCAGGCTAGGGGCAATCCCCCCCAACCTTTCAGAGGGCCACCCCAAGAACAAAATCTCAGTCTTGTCCAAGTTCAGTTTGAGCCTGTTAGCCCTGGTCCATTCCAGTACTGTCTGAATGGCATCCACTGCAGAGGTGGCAATGGAGATAGAGTTGATTGTCATCAACATACTGATGACACCTTACTCCAAAACTCCTGATGACCTCCCCTAGTGGCTTCATGTAGATGTTAAACAGCATCGGGGATAATGCTAACCCCTGGGGATTCCCATACCTTAGGGTCCAAGGGCCCAACACCTCTTTCCCCTAGCTGGAATCTCTGGACACAGTCCTTGAGGAAGGATTGGAGCCAGCTCAATGCTAGGCCCCTGATCCCAACCTCCAAGAGCCTGTCCAGGAGGATACCATGGTTGACAGTATCAAACACCACTGAGAGATCTAGGAGCATTAACAGGGTGCATCTGCCCCTGTCAGCCTCTCTTAAAAGGTCATCCCACAGTGCAACCAGTGTCATCTCAGTACCCCGGCATGGCCTGAATCCAGACTGGAATGGGTCAAGGCAATCCTGCTCCTCTAAGTATGTCTGCAGTTGATTTGCCACCACCCTCTCGATCACCTTGCCCAGGAATGGTATATTGGCAATGAGATGGAATTTGTTAAGATTGTCCATTTCTTACTGGGGACATTTGATGATGGGTCGGACTATGGTTTCTTTTAGAAGGAAGGGAAAAGATCCCTCCCTGAATGGTGAATTAACAATATTCACGACCCAATCAATCATAGCCCCCTTAGTGGCTCTAATCAGTCAGGCCGGGCAAGGACTGAGCAAGGAGATGGTGGGCCTACAGCTAACACCCTGGAGGCTTCCTCCATTGTTACAGGGTCAAACTGAACTAACTGGACAGAGAGAGATGGGGCAGTAATGGTCACCCCCAGATCAGCTAAACTGCAGGTGGAAATTGGCGTGAATGGCCTTGATTTTCGCTCTGAAAAAGGCTGTGAACTGGTCACTAGTAAACTGAGGATGAGGCCTTGAATGGCCAGTACTGGTAAAGTCGCAGACCACTTGGAACAGTTCTGCTTGTCAGTTTGTGGCCTCATCCATCCTCCAGATGTTAGAAGTCTTTCTTGCCCTTTTCAGGGCATTGGCATATTAATTGGCCATGATCTTAACTGCAGCCCTGTTTTGATCTCTTCTCCACCTGCACTTCAAAGCTCAAGTTGGACTTTTCATACAATTAACCCATTCATTGTCCAGTAGTCTCAGATGATTCAAGTCCCAAATCCATAAATCTCATGTTGGATATGTCAAGCTTTATGTATATTCATGCTATCCTAAGATCTAATTTTCCAGAGAGGAAGACTATCAGACTGCTGCAGGAAACGCATAATCTCTCTGTTGATTTGATAGATCGTGAATATTCCTCATATAGGTTGGGGACAAAGTAGTTTTGCCTGCAAATGATCCAATACAATCTTGATAAGACCTATCAAGGGATTTCAGGCAGCCAAACTGGGAAAGACTTGACTGGGAAGAACTCTAACAATAAATAGTTCTGGACTGAGGAGAGTTAATGGCCAGGTTCTATGTGAGACAGCTTCACAGGGGTATCTGTTGAGGATACCCAAAGCAAACTGTAGGAACAGTGCAATCGTCCATATACTACAGGCCTCCACTGAGCTGCCTGATCATACTTCTGCACTTGATATCATCTCAATTAGTTCACCTTTCCCCAAACCACTAACCCCTCTTTCTGACACAATAGCCTTCTGCAGCCTAGCATATCCCCTGGGAGCACATGGCATTTAAGAAAGAAGCCAATTTCTTTATTTCTATTTCCATTTCTATACCACCCCACTAGTGTTGCCACTCCTGGGGTTTACAATATGCATAATATTTCTGGTATCTCCATGAGTAATTAATATGGCCTTTTCAACATTCAGGAGATAGCAGGTACAACAAGTACATTTCATCACATACTTCCCAGGCTCAAACTATACATTACAAAAACAGGGTCCTCAAATGCTGAAAGAAGTCTGATTGTCACAGTGTGAGCTATTTACACCTCCTATATTTTGCAAATTAGCTTCCCTTGTTTTGCAGTTGATCACTGGGAGGTACAGATTGTCTTCATCTGTTAAGGATGATTACTCAAGCATGAAGGTCAGTTGCAATCATGTCCCTGGAATACTTACTACAAGGATTTCAGGTTCTAATAACAGACTATCTGGAGTGCACCATTTAATCTTCAGTGTGCACGCCCATTTGCTGTGTTACAGGAGCAAGAGGGTACACAGAGGCACCCCACCATTGTACCTCTGTTAGTGTTAAAACAGCAGCACAAGCCCTTTGCCAGTTTCTAAAACTCAGAGCATAGCATAATACTTCTGCAAGACCAACTAAAAGGGCAGAGAAATGTGAGTGATCAAAGGCTTGCATGGGTTTTAGTGTCCTTCTAAATCAGTGTTTCCCAACTTGGGGATCGTGACCCCCAAGGGGGTTATAAAGTCTTTTTTTTTGGGGGGGGGAGGTGTCAGGTTGCCTTATTTGTGTTGTAGTCCTTGTTAATGTCTTTCTTGACCTTTCAGAGTGGGATATTAAAGTCAGCATGTATGTGTATGTATAAGAAACAGGCCCTTTGGGAGGAGAAAGAAGCCTCTGCTTTCTGAGAAGGGATGACTTTATACCATTTTATGCAAACATTACGATGGGGTGCTTGCAGGTTACTTGGGTGTTATAAAAGGGGGTCATGACTCAAAAAAGCTTGAGAACCACCATTCTAGATGATCTGGATAGCTCAGTGGTTTAAACATATGGTTGCGGAGTCTGAGGTTGGGAGTTCGATTCTACACTGGGCCTCCTTGACAGGGGCTGGACTCAATGACCCATAGGATCCCTTCCAGCTCTGCAATTTGAAGATGATGATGATATTTCACAACAACAGTATGGGAGTTCTGTCTCTCCCCCCCCCCCCCCCCAATAGCTTTCTAAGATTCTTTAGCAGATCTCCATCAGGTGGTCCTACCATTGGAGTCCCTTGCCAGGAAATCTTTCTTTTTGTTCGGCTCCTTTCCAAGAACTTCAAGGATATTATTTGAGGTGGAGTGAGAAAGTGAGAACATCCAGTGATCACCGTAGCAGTTACAGGAAAATCTAAAGAAACCTAAAAGCATACTGGCCTTTTCTGCTAATTGGTTCAGAAACCCAGCTGAATGTTAACCACATTTTTTTCACACAGCAAGACTGCAGCGCTCCACAGCCAGCTTTCTTCTTCAGGTGTTATTCTTTACTAGTGTGTCCTCCCCTCCACTTTGCTCATTTGATTTCCAGATGACAAATGCTGGGGAAAGAAACAAACACTCCTCCAGTTCAGCAAGACTTCTGCCAGTTTGCTTCATCACACGCTGGTTCTCAAAACCTACATTCCAAAGCATCTTGGGATTCCTCAGAAGCATATCAAATAATGCACGGCCACCTGCTTGCTGTTCCTAGCTTTCTAACACCCCAAGCTACAGAAAAATATTGAATATCTCACAGAATCATAGAATACTGGAGTTGGAAGGGCCCTATAAGGCCATTGTATCCAACCTTCTGCTCAGTGCAGCTTTCTCTTTGGTACATTTCCCATTCAAGCAGAAACACAAGCCCTATTCAGGAGTAATGAAAATTACTCCTGTTCTGTGAGGGAAAAGAGCGAAGAAGCCCTTAGCTGTGCTTTTCCCTACCGTCTTCCTCCTCTCTCCTCACCCCCTGCCCACTGTGTGTAGAAGATGGCTCTGCAACAGAGAGCCTCCTCCTGAAAGCTGTCTTTGTGAGCCACCACTCTGAGTGCCCAGAGCATATGCCCGACTATACCCTTCCCCAAGACGGTGTCCTCCAGATGCAAAGAAAAACAACTGCCATAACTCCCAGTCATCAGAGATAACACTGGCTGGGAGTTATGGAAATTGCAATCCAACACATCTTTTGATGCTATGCTAGGGATGGCTGCCACAGAACATGCCCCCAAACCCTCCATAACAGCAAATCAGCCGATATAGAAAGAAGATTCTTGTCTAGGGGGCAGTGACACAGTATTCTTGGCAGAGGGTGTGTATCGTTTCCAGGAATTTCAACACCAGGATTTGGAAGATGACATACAGAAACATACAAATATTTCTCTTCTTTCCCAAATATCTGTATGTTTCCGTATGTCATCTTCCAAACCCTGGTGTTGAAATTCCTGGAAACGATAGACACCCTGTGCCAAGAATACCTGCATCACTGCCATGTGTTTGTGCACATGCGCGCATATATATACTTTCCTATCAAATCTATATTTATTTCACCGCTTTAACATAAAGTGTACCATTTATAATGTAACATGTAGAAATGCACTGCTTCACATTTTTAAACAGCTGTACTGTGTGGCATATTTATGAAACTTACAAAGCAAAGGATGTTTACACAGAAGTAAAAGTCCATCACAATTCAGTGGAGCCTACTCCCAAGATAAGCACACATAGGATCGCAGACTCCATGTTCTGTATCAGCAAAAGGACAATGGCAGAGGGACACTTGGTTTAGCTTCCCCCAGCTAGATGAGAGGTCACCAGAAGGCAGGCAGCAGCCATTTCAAGAAACAAAAGTTCAATAAGCTCTCCCACAAAGATGGCAGCACCCTCAAGGGGCAGAAATGCTGTGACTATGGGATACAAAAATCTTCATGCTACACATTTTTAGTCAGTAAAAGAAAAGAAGACATCATGTCGTCTCCCAGAAGGCATACAGCCCCGCATGGACCTTTTTTTGGGGTCTCCTATTTCCACCCCAAAAACATACTGTCCCATTTCAAAGGCACAAGAAAAGAACCCTCTGCAGCCTGCACCATGTGTACTTTCGTGACACATTCGCAGGATCACGAAAAAAAAACCTTATTCCCCCAGAACCCATGCTGTCCATGCAGATACAGATACATGCTGTGATACAACATGGATTTTTATCCACGTCTCCTGCCTTTATGATGATGGGATCGCCTCCCCTGTTGAGCTTTACAGTCTCTTTCCCCCTGTGTTAAAACTTAATCTTTTAGAGTACGATCCACCATCCTGGCTGAGGAGTTCTGGGAGCTGTTCTCCAAAAATGTAACTCTTCAAAGCTCTGCTCTTGATAGGACCAGGCTTCTCAAGCTAATCTAGGAACATACAATCTACGACAGGCATCGTGGCAAATAAGTATGGCTCCATGAGCCTTCACAATTTTTAGCACCCAGGAAAATTACAGCTTATTTTTGTGCCTTCCTGTTTTTGAAAAAACAAAACAAAAAACCCCCCATCTTTTTTGCTTAAAGATATCCATCATGCTTTCCACTTGCCCTGCCCCACCTACTCATTTCTGTGGTTCCAAGGTCATGTTTTCCTGACTGTGTATTCTTAAACACAGCCATGTTTCTCTTCCTCCTGTAGCTGAGGAGAAAGAACCACTTCAGAAAAGGGTAAATGAAACTGAATCATGACAGAGAAACTGACCAGGCTGAAAAGCTCTCCCTGGAACAGCTTTTAAAAGAGAAGTCAGAGGTAAATCAGCCAGTTCGGACCTACGGTCCCCTGGTGGCTACAAAGGTGCAGTTATGTTCCTTTAATACTAGGGGTGGGGAAATCACGTTTCACAAATGTTCAGTAGCCAACTGTTCACTTGACTGGAAAATTCAAGAATTTGGAAGTTTCCAAATAATTCCGAAGACAATCTCACTGCTTGAGAACATCTGGGCAGCTAGACCACCTTCTAGGTTCCTCCTCCTTTTTTCTTTGAACAACCCATCTGAAGAACAGAAAAAAGAATCTGAAAGCCCAGGGAAAGCATGGCCCCCTGCACTGAAGAAGAGGAAGGGAAAATTTGAGCTTATTTTGATAGAAACTGAAACTATTGATCATAGTTTTTCATGCTAGTGCTTTGAAAATGGAATTCCCAGCTTTCCTTCCCACACTCAACCACAAAATGGCACAGGCCTCTTGTGGAGGATGGGTGGAGGAGAAAAGTGAGAGGGAAATGCAAACGAGATAGTTAAAAGGCAGTTACGGTACAGTTACTTTGGGGTTACCCTATCCCAGTGAGATACCATCATGTAGAAAAACAATCCTCCTTGAACCGATTGCCACCTAGATATACTGAAGTCATATACTGCATCATCACAAGCCAGTAAGGCCACTGGCCTAGGGGACTGGACAGAATGGAGGTTGCCGCTCAACGCCTCTGAAGGGCAACTGGCTGGGAAAGACTGAGATCTACATGATTTGTATTATAAGATATTAGGGTAAGTCTGGAAGGTAGCTTTCGTCAACATAAAGTCAGCCTCCGTACCCCTTTCTTCTTTTTCTAATCCAACATCTAACACACAACTAATAATATGATAATTTAAGAAAAAATAAGAAGTATGACCCTTAGACTCTTCTGTGCATAGGTTTACAAAGACACCGTGCAATCTAAGATGTTGGACATGGCTATCTGAAAAAGTCTGCTTTCCCTTGCTCCATTCAGATGCTATGTTGAACAGCGCTACATACAGATGCAGGATCAAAGAATGACTTGTGGGTCAGATACAGCTCCAATGATGTGCAGCGCCTTTCCAAATTATTACAAAATTATTATTTTTTGTTCTATAGGTCTTCCTGTGTCCCCTACAGATCAAGGAGGGAGTTTTACCTTTTTTTTTTTTTTTTACAAAACTTAAAAAAATTGCCATTAGAGGGTGCAAGGGGGATTTTTCATTTTAAAAATGTTTTAAATACTTTTTAGGGATGGGGGCATGGGAGCAGCTCTCCAAGGTTAGGCATGTGTGGGCTCCAAGACATCTGCACATTCTGAACCCTTAACTTACAGCATTGCTTTGCTGTGCAACTTAATACAGTGCCTGCTTTTGTAAGTGATAAGTTTAGCAGGTCTAACTCCAAAGCATACACACAATGACAACAAAGGAGTGAAATACATAGTCCTCCAGATATTGTTCCAACTCCCATCATTCCTCACCATTGGGTGTCCTGGCTGGGTTAGTGGTGAGATATGCTAGGAGCTGAACATCTGGAAGAACACAGGTTTCCCATTGCTGATATAACTGGTATGAGTTTAAGAACACAAAAAGAGTCATCCTGTATAAGAACAAAGGCAGACCCATTTAGTCAGGCAGGTTATTTCTCTCGGTGACCACCCTTTGGGGAAGCACAAAGGAAAGCACGGGGATAACTGCTTTCTCCTGCTGCTGATCTCCAGCAAATACTAACATGAGCTACCATGTCACCACCATTTCTAGTAGCATGTCCTCCACAAATTCATCTTTCCCAGCAATTGTTTTTCCCCCCCAACACATCGTAATGTTTCTGACCGTAATGCCACTCAACATGTTTACTTCAGAAAAATGTATCTACGAACTAAGCATGGACAAGTCCTATATGTTTAATATTATCAATTCTGTGTGTTTATTACAGAGTACCTTTGTGACAAATTCAAGAGCTTTTCATACTTTGCCTTTGTAAATGTTGTAACATTCCTTTAAGACAAAGCCCGTTATTCTCCCCATAAGATTCATAATAATGGGGGTAGTATGGGTGGTCTTTCTAGAGCTGCAGTGAATTTAAACATGGGTTGAGACTAGATGGGGAGGGGGACTGCAGATCAAGCTCTAAGCACCCAAGATTGCCTCAGAATTCATTCTAGTAGTCTACCAACTTCCCCTTTTTATTTAATCTCATTTCCGAAGAAGGAGCAAGAAAAACCACAACTTTTATTGTGAAGACTCATCCTCTAAGGAAATGTTCCTCTGAGACAGGAAAAAGATTGGTGCAAGAGTACAGTGGAAATGATGACATCCCACAATACCGTCAATGGAAACAACCACACCTAATCGGAACATTTTGTGCCAAGGGACTGGGTGCACATAGATGACCAGGATACTCACCATACAGGCTGGAAGTAAAAGTATCCTTGGTCTCTTTTAACACTTCATAGATGCTAATTCTGAGACTCTCCACTCAAAGAGAGACTGAAGTGCCAGGCAAAGGCGCTGTGGCTGTAATATGCACAGCCAGAAATTATGGCCGCCTTGAAGTCAAGCTTCTAACAACACAGTAGTTACAACATGCAGATGATCCTCCTTATTTTCATCATGAAATACTGAAATAAAGTCTGGAAACTAAACTTTGATAAGCCCTAAGTCAAGGGTTTCTCTTCATGTGGCCTTACAACATGATTTTAGCACTTGTGATTTTCAGGTTCTTATTATGCTTTGGATCAACTCTGAATCAGGTCCCTGCCTTATGACTTCAGCGGAACCTTGACCTCATTTGGGCAGTACTTCAGGCAGGGTGGGGAATATGTGGTTCTTCAAATGCTGCTCCCATCAGCCCTAGCTAGTATAGCGAATTATGAGGGATGATGGGAGGTGTAGTCTAGCCACACATTTTCTATCCCTGGCACACTGAATCCTCAGAAGTCAGTTTAGGACTAGGAAGGCTTCGAGAACTTCAGAGCTAGGGGTTGCGGAACCCCACACAACCTTTTGGACTCAAAAGCAAGATAAATAAGAGGCTGCAGCTAATCATAATCCATGGAATACCATATTAATGTGATAGTACCCCCACCACTACTATCACCATTTTAGGTGTCATTAAACATATTAGGAGCAAAATGCCTTAAGGCACAAATTCCCATCTGCGACTCCAGATGCTGGAGGGTAAAAAACTTGCCCAAGTGCCAAGTCTTCTTCAGCAGGCATTGTTGTATGGATTCAAAAATTTCTCTGAATGCCTAAGGACAAAGTGTACCTCTGAAAATAAACCCAGTTCTCAGAAAGTCAAGTGCTACGTCAAGACGTTCAGAATCCTTGGTAGCACGTGCTGCTGATACGCTGTGTACAAGCACTCTGTGGTGCAGGGGAGGTCAACGGCTTCTGCCTGCGCGAGCAGAGTGGACTGATAAAGAAAATAAGGGAAGAAATGGAAAGCCAAGACAATAAATAACTCAAGCTACTCAGTGGGATTTTTGAAATGAGTCCTAAAAGATGCTCTATTTGTACAGCCAGGAGCATTAAACTGTGGGGAATGGACACTATGATGCAAATAGGTTACACTTTCATTTGAGAACCAATTTAGGCACCAGTGGGGTTCATTCAGAGGAGCACAGCCCACCCGTGTTCTGCTTAAAATATTTTGTGGATTTGATTCTCTCTGGAAAGATACCTCTTAAGGACTTATCTGAGGAATGAACACAATGAGTGGGTTCCCTGTATCCACATGCATGAATAAGCAACAGAGGGATTAAGGCATGTTCTGTTCAAATATCCCATCCAATCCTTGCTTCCACTCTCTGAATTCAGATGAAAAGGGGGAAAAAGAATGGAGGTTAAGGATGTAAAAGTGTGTCTGTGTGAAAACAGTTCCTTAGATTTATATCCAGCATAGATACTGTGAAAAAGTGATGCTCACTGAGGTGAAGATAAAGTTTCATTTCTATAAAATGCATTTGCATTTAGTGTTTTGTAAGCCCTTTGACCCTCCAAATGTTAGATTTCAACTGCCAGAAACATCAGTCAGCATGGCCAAGGGGAAGGGATGCCAGGAGCATTTGCTTTCGTCCAAAACACCTGGAGGACCAACAGTTCCCAGCTTTGTATGTGTTGTTTGGTCTACTATGAAATCTAATTGTATTTGTCTGACACAAATCCCATCCAATGGAATGTAATCCAGTATTGCTCCATCTCAAACAGATTGTGTCAGTGGCAGAGCACCCACTCTGCTTGTGGAAGACCCCAGGTTCAATCCCAAACTTCTCCAGATGGAAAAACCTCCCATCTCAAACCTTGGGGTGCTCATATTAGTCACTGTAGATCAAAGAGAGACAAAGTTCAGCTCTTCATATGCAATTGGATTACAACCCCTGCCAGCTAGCCAACACAGCTAATGATAAGGAATTATGAGAGGGGTAGTCCTAAAACACCCAGAAGGCCACTGTTGCCCTCTTCCCTGCCTCCCCCCTTGAAAATAATCATGTTTCTTATGTTCGTAATTCAAAATACTGCTGGAGATGTCAAAAAGGTAAAGAGAAGGAAGGAAGGATGACTGAGAGCACAAACACTCACTGGTACTTAAATGAAAATGGGATATGGGCTTACAGAAAACCATTTTTCAAATGTTATCAGGGCTCTTGCCCTGTTCACCCAAATCTTATATAATTCTGCCTTTAAAAGGTAAAAGCAATTACCTTTAAGAGATTAGCACTATAATCATGAGAGCCTGGAACTATGCTCCCTGAAAAAAAGTGGGTTCTGTCAGAAGTATGAATAATGGCAATGGAAAACTACATTCTATGATATAAATGAGGTAGTGATCTAAGGAATTTGCCAACGGCTAGCCCATACAATCCCAAGCTAGTTCAGAGAACACAATCACTGATACAACCTCTTCAAGGTCAAGGTCTGCACTAGGAGCCCAAGGCTAAGCAACTGAAAGAAGCCTTCCAATGTAATGCATCAATTTACTCATACTTTGTTTTTCCACTGTATAAACCAAGAGTTCTTCAGGATCATCATAAAGATGACCATTCTTATCTGTGTCAAGATATTCTGTCCCAGGAGGCAAATAAAGTATGCCATTATCAAGAGCAGTCAAGATAGGAATATAACAAATACCTGAAAAGCAAAATGTAAGATTAGTGAGAAACGGGGTGGACCAAATCTGGGCCAGGCAAAGACTGTTGGGCTGCATAAGGTATACTTAGAACTCAAGACTGACAGCATGAGGCTGAAAGTTACAGCTGAGACTTAAGAGCAGACCTCACAGGGCTAAGCAACCCCCCCTGCAAAAAAATCCTAGTTCAATTTTAACAAATCTTTACCATACGACAATCATTGTTCTCAAAGACAGGAGGCAGAGTGAGCCCCGATATACAGTATGTGTTATACTGTTCAACAGTAGTTGCCCATACAAAGTCACCTTACAGAGTGTCTCTGACTAATATAGAGGAGGTGGCTATCTTCTGAGAACCACTCCTTGCATCTGTTAATGAAAACAATATTCTTAGTGAGGGCTTGGAAAGAATTAAAGCCCCCCCGCCCCCCGATATTCATAGGGGACTTTACTGAACCTAGTCATCTCCACAGCAAAAAGGATGCTCCACAAAAAAAAGAGAGGCAAATTTCTTACTCTACAGCAGTAGCGGGGAACTTGTTTTCTCTTGGGAAATGTATGCCCGCTGAAGCCTGGGCATTGCCACCTCCTCCTCTTCCTTTTTTTCCATCTTCCTTTTGCTCGGGCTGTGGGAGAGTGACAGATCACTCGGAGGTCCAAACTGGTGCCTTACGAGGGGACTCCTGAAATGATACTGATGGCTACAGGACACTAGGCTGAGAGCAACTGGGGCTGCAAGTTCCTCGCCCTTGCTGTACAACAATTTTACCAATGGAATAAATGACGGCAGAAGAATAGGATGAGCCAAGAACAGGAGAATGGGCAAAGTGAAGGGACACTTGATCTGAGAGTACAGATTTGTTATAAAAAAAATGACTACAAGTAGCTAACGCTTAAGATAGCAGTGATTTGGAAAAGGCAGAATTCATTATGACAAAATCATAATGAGACTTCCTAGAATCTTGAACCTTGTAGGGTTTGGTTTTGTGTAGCATGATCAAATCACACAATGACTAAGATAGGATGAAGGACTAAGGTGGTGGTTTTATAAAACTGACTTTGGAACTGAACTTGCAAGAGCTCGCAGTTTCTGTGATCCCTTGAGTCAAACCCCATCTCTGCCACCTCTTCACATCCCCCTTCAGAAAATTATGATAAGCATTAGTATGCTAAACCAAACACTAATAGAAATAGCTTCTGTAGCACAACAGTACAAGACTCCTTCCAAGCTGGTCCACTGCCTATAATTCTGTGCCTGTTACACTCTGCTGGCAGTCTGATATCAAGCTCCTGGAGGGCACAACCATAGGCTATTCATTAGGAGATCTATCTTAAGCTTCCATGGTAAGAAGCTGTATACCTCCGAACTCAAGATGCTGGGGATAGACAACATGGGAAGACTGGTCCTTTCCTACCTTATCTGTGGACTTTTCAGGAAGCCTGTAACTGGCTACTGCTGAAAATGAAATGATGGAATGAATCTCTGGGTCTTAAATTGATTGCTAATCCCAGCTAGAACAGACCCACTGTATCAACTGTTGAACAGTGAGCAAAATCTCACTGAATCAATAGGTCTACTCTAGTTAAAGACTACCAGTTGTATTGCTGCCTTGACCTAAACCAGGCATGTGCAACAATGCAGGCCCAGAAGGTTCCTCTGGGCCCCCTCAGAATCTTTCAGTGGCAATCGTAGCAGCTATATATGGTGTATGAGAGGGCTACAGCATTCACCTGCATAACAGAGCCTTGGAGAACTGTAAGGCGGAGTGTTTTCTTCCCTGCTTCAAGTGACTAGAAGGGAAGGGAAGGAAGCTGCCTTAATTTTTAGCGCTGACTACAGCCACTGCCATCAGCAATTCTGCAGTAGTGGGGACAGGGGAGCACCACAATGGATGACAGGTGTCTACCTGCTGCTGTACTAAATCTAGCAAAGCTCTTATCTTGAGTCAAACTGGCTACCTCTCTCTCCATGTCCTAGTCACATTTTCCTATCTTTTCACATTTAGGGATCTTTGGGATTGGGAAAGAACAATTTTGGAAGAGAGCATCTAGCACATTCCATACTCTTTCCCCCTTCTTGCTACCAACAACTCTGTGCCCCAAAACATAACAAATCACAAGCATCAGTTACTAAACAAGGGCATGCAGACTGTGTAGGTTTATGTAAATTAAGCAACTCTGTCTCTGCAAAATCAGTACATTAGTCCAAGAGTGCAAAACACAAGTCAACATAAAATTTCATATGTTTTGGATGTAAGCTACCAAAGGCTCTGCCCTTTACAGCAAAAATATAGTCAGGTTTCAGCCTCTAGGCTCTATCTGCAGCCCCCAGTTCTGGGCTGCCCTCTTTCCTGGGCTTGCTTTGCACTTCTATAGGCTACAAGAAGCCTCCAGGCTTCCTCCTTCCTGCCAGACAGGATGAGACTCAGCTGGGAAATCTTACAACTCAGACTGTAAAACAGCATGCAAGAAAATGCAGTAAGGTCAATCTATTGTCATGCCAGAAATATCATATTGAAACATGTAAAAGGGCTGAAGTGCCTGAAGAACCAGAAAGAGAGCTTAAGTGCCTTCTACTGACCTGAGGTCTTGTGTTTGGCATTGCCCCCATACACTTTGGCCCATATTTGTAATTCGTAAGGATCAAAACAACCTATACGCCTCAATACGTTGTTTGGGGTGTTGTTCCTATCTGCCAGTGTGGTCAATGGTGAAAGATGTTGGGAGTCATAATTCATCAATATCTGGAGTGGCAAAGATTTGTCAACACAGATTAAAAATTTCCTTTCAGAAAGGGAATGAAAAACAGCTTGTTGGCAGGCAATATTCCGCATCCAAATACTAAATTGCATCCTCACATGACATACTGCTAAACTTTTATGACAAATAAATGTCATTCTCATTCAGGCACACACTGCCTATACATCTAGGTACCATCCATTCATAAAATACATCGCCCATTTTCAGTCTCCCAAGCGGGTATTAAAAGGCAAATTTGTACGCCAGAGAACAATTGCCAGTGGAATTTCTCAGAGATTATTCTACAAACTCATTCTTTATTCAGTATTTACTAGTGGCCTTGGAAAGGAAGGAGAAGTAAACTGGGACACGTTGTTGATGCAGAGGAGGATTTGGAAATTCACGTTGTTGATGCAGAGAAGGATTTGGAAATTATGTAGAATGAGCAGGATGACCTCAGGCACTGGAATTGAAGGGGCAAAAGTCATTAGGGCAAAGTGCAAGGAGACACACTCAGGGTGAGCCTCCGTCTGAGTGCATCAGCTGGAAAGAAAAGAGGAAACATAGACATTGGAGGACCACTGTCATTCTTAAGACAACAGTGAGCCAGAGCTGAGGTGGCTATATACAGAAGAAAACACTACTCTCAGGTGCACCAGCAAAGGAATTCCTAGTGCTGTTAGAGATGTATTTAAACACAATTTTCACAACATGTTGTGGGACAGGCCCCAATCTTCCTGCTGGCAAGAATGGGCTCTCCACTTCCTTGAGAGTCAGAATGAGATTCCTAACCTGCAATTACCTGTGGACTGGAGCGTTGGTAGTGCAAACACGGATTACGCCTTGGAGGCCACACATGTAGACATGGCTGGGTGGGGATTTAAGGAGGAGAATGAGGTGGATGAGGAGGACTGTTAGGCTGACGCCATCGATTGGGAGGCATTTGAGGCCCAAGAGATGCTGTGTTGCCGGAGCACTCAACGGCTGGCTGGGAAACTATCTGTGGATGGGATCCTGACACAGGATATTGGGAGGAGTTCCTAATGCCACCTGAGGAGGCAGCCCAGGTATGCCAAGATGAGGCAAGAAAGGTAGAGAACCAGTGGCTGGCACAATGCCATCAGAGGAAGCAGCAGAGGCAAGCGGCCCCACAGCATGGACCTCCTGGTCAGCATAACCGATGCCAGTCGACTGGCCCTCCTCTTCCTCCTATCTCACTGCCATCCGCACCTCACTATTCTGGCGAGTCAAGCCATATCCAGATACTTTGGTTGTGCCTCCAAGGAAGAGTACTGTACCTATGGAGGAGCTGCCACTAGTGGCAACTATAGAGAGGCAACTGGGGACAGAGCCTAGGCTATGCTGCTCCAGGGACAGCTAAGTGCCTGCATCCAGTACTCTTGTTTCAGCACTCCGTGTTTGGCCCACCTGTGAGGAGTTCTGGAACTGGTAGAGGAGGTGGGGTTCCACTCCTCCCAGTAAAGGACTGTTGTTGACTTACTGTCTCTGTTTTGGACTGTTTAAGAGTGCAGTTAACTCCCTGGCACCCTAGAAGTTCATAGGTTTATTGTTGAGCCAGGTTGGCCCTTTAAGAGTTTGTGTTGCTGCAACAAAAGAGCTTCTTCCTGCAAGAACTTGTCTCGCCATAATCGAGGAGTGGGGTGCTCACACACATTCATCTTGTAAGAGCATACAGCTTTTGGACACATGCTCAAAAATTAGTTAATTCAAACAAGATCAAAGGAGAAGGAGCTTATGGCTCATGATGGGCTTATTTGCACAAACACTGTGGATGACATGAACAATACGCAACATGGACACAGATCAGTGGTTACCAAACTTTTGGGACTTGTGGCTCCCCTGAGAGGTGTCAGCAGTGGCAAGGGGTGGAGCAGGAAGCAAAGAAGCCCAAAGGAACTGGAGCTGGAAGAGCAGCAACAACACTGGCTCAGCAAAAAAACAAAGAAAAGCTTCTGCATTGCTTCTGGTGGCTCAGTAGTGCACCAGGGAGCTGTGGGGCGCCACAAGGGCTGCAGGGTGCTACGGCACACACTTTGGGAACCCCTGGCATAGATGGATAGAAAGAGTTTCAAACTAGATGCCCTTCAGATCCATTCTGATGCTGGGATTCTATGGATACTGTCAATTCTACTGCTTCGACGAGCAAGCAAAGTGACTACTCTTGACAGCAGCTAGGCCAGATATAGAGAACATGTGGCCCTTCAAAAGTGACTGGACTGCAACTCCTATCGCTGCTCACCCCTGGTCTGTGGCTGCTGGGAGACGTAGCCCAGCAACATCTGAAAGGCTACACATTCCCCACTCTGGAGTTCATGGAGACTTTTAAATCAGCAGTACATGGGTAGAGGTAACAAATGAGCTGCTTGCTTGACTGACCATTGCTACCAGATTCTGAAAGACACAAGTGTGTCTTATACAGAAATTTACTGCCCATGGGTTACAGCAACTCTGTGACTTTTTGCACACCTCTTTTTCTGAACCTCTCCTGTCCCATACAAAACTGACCACATTTGGAAGACTAAAAGCCATACACTCCTTGCTGTTCAACTCAGTGTCACTTTGCTCAGAAATGCAGTATCACAAGACAATTTTGCAGGGTCATGTTTTCTGAAAAGCTGTGGCATGCTGAGTCAGTAAAAGAAGGGTGTGTCAGCAAAAGCTCTCCACAGAGCATCTTATCTTTAGGCTGCAGCTGCAGGCAGCTGAAACTAGGAGGCAATCCTTATACTGCCCTCTGCAGAGCACAGCTGAGAGTGACAAAGAAAGTAAATAGTGCAGGTATGTAAGAAAAGAAAAGTCTGACGTGGACATACAGTGGCCAGAAGCTAAAACCTAATTAAAAGGAACACTGAAAGGTACAGTGTAGGAGGAGGTCAAAGCCATGATGCAAATAGCAGCTTATGTGCTCATGAACTAAAGTGAAATACTTATTCCCTAGTTAGTACCATATCCCATAAGTGTTTTTCCCACAAATGTTCCCTTTATTAAGAAGAATTTGCCATGAATTAAAAATGATTGTGTATACAGAAAGAGGAACTGGCAAGCCACTCCAGTATCTCTGCCAAGAAAACTCCATGGACAGAAACAAAAGGCTAAAAGATATGACGCTAGAAGATGAGCCCCTCAGGTTGGGAAGGCGTCCAACATGTTACTGAGGAAGAGCGGAGGACAAGTACAAGTAGCTCCAGAGCTAATGAAGTGGTTGGGCCAAAGCCGAAAGGACACTCAGCTGCGGACGCGCCTGGAAGTGAAAGGAAAGTCCGATGCTGCAAAGAAAAATACTACATAGAAACCTGGAATGTAAGATCTATGAACCTTGGTAAGCTGGATGTGGTCAAACAGGAGATGGCAAGAATAAACATTGACATCCTGGGCGTCAGTGAACTAAAATGGATGGGAATGGGAGAATTCAATTCAGACGATTATCATATCTACTATTGTGGGCAAGAATCCCGTAGAAGAAATGGAGTAGCCCTCATAGTCAACAAAAGCATGGGAAAAGCTGTACTGGGATACAATCTCAAAAATGATAGAATGGTTTAAGTTATATAAACAGGGGGACAATATACAGCCTTGTACTCCTTTCCCAATTGTGAACCAATCAGTTGTTCTATATCCAGTTCTAACTGTTGCTTCCTGTCCCACGTATAGATTTCTCAGGAGATAGATAAGGTGGTCAGGCACTCCCATTTCTTTAAGGACTTGCCATAGTTTGCTGTGGTCCACACAGTCAAAGGCCTTTGCGTAGTCAATGAAGCAGAAGTAGATGTTTTTCTGGAACTCTCTGGCTTTCTCCATAATCCAGCGCATGTTAGCAATTTGGTCTCTAGTTCCTCTGCCCCTTCGAAATCCAGCTTGTACTTCTGGGAGTTCTCAGTCCACATACTGCTGAAGCCTACCTTGTAGGATTTTGAGCATAACCTTGCTAGCGTGTGAAATGAGTGCAATTGTACGGTAGTTGGAGCATTCTTTGGCACTGCCCTTCTTTGGGATTGGGATGTAGACTGATCTTTTCCAATCCTCTGGCCACTGCTGAAAAACTCAGCAGTGGCCAGAGGATTGGAAAAGATCAGTCTACATCCCAATCCCAAAGAAGGGCAGTGCCAAAGAATGCTCCAACAACTGAATTGAACTCAATTGCACTCATTTGACTGTGTGGACCACAGCAAACTATGGCAAGTTCTTAAAGAAATGGGAGTGCCTGACCACTTTATCTATCTCCTGAGAAATCTATATGTGGGACAGGAAGAAACAGTTAGAACTGGATATGGAACAACTGATTGGTTCAAAATTGGGAAAGGAGTACGACAAGGCTGTATATTGTCTCCCTGCTTATTTAACTTATATGCAGAATACATCATGCGAAAGGCAGGACTGGATGAATCCCAAGCCGGAATTAAGATTGCCAGAAGAAATATCAACAACCTCAGATATGCAGATGATACCATTCTGATGGCAGAAAGTGAGGAGGAATTAAAGAACCTCTTAATGAGGGTGAAAGAGGAGAGCGCAAAAAATGGTCTGAAGCTCAACATCAAAAAAACGAAGATCATGGCCACTGGTTCCATCACCTCCTGGCAAATAGAAGGGGAAGATATGGAGGCAGTGACACATTTTACTTTCTTGGGCTCCATGATCACTGCAGATGGTGACAGCAGCCACGAAATTAAAAGACACCTGCTTCTTGGGAGGAAAGCGATGACAGCACCTTAAAAAGCAGAGACATCACCTTGCCGACAAAAGTCCGCATTGTCAAAGCTATGGTTTTTCCAGTAGCGATGCATGGAAGTGAGAGCTGGACCATAAAGAAGGCTGACCGCCAAAGAATTGATGCTTTTGAATTGTGGTGCCGGAGGAGACTCTTGAGAGTCCCCTGGACTGAAAGGAGAACAAACCTATCCATTCTGAAGGAAATAAACCCTGAGTGCTCACTGGAAGGACAGATCCTGAAGCTGAGGCTCCAATACTTTGGCCATCTCATGAGAAGAGAAGACTCCCTGGAAAGACCCTGATGTTGGGAAAGTGTGAAGGAAAGAGGAGAAGGGGACGACAGAGGACGAGATGGTTGGACAGTGTCATCGAAGCTACCAACATGAATTTGACTAAACTCCGGGAGGCAGCGGAAGACAGGAGGGCCTGGTGTGCTCTGATCCATGGGGTCACGAAGAGTCGGACACGACTTAACGACTAAACAACAACAACAATACAGAAAGAAGTGTGCTATCAAATTGTTTCTTTTACAACTCTAGACCCAAACAAAAATGCTACATAGATGGTAGAGGAGAGCCCAGAACAATCCAAGCATTTTAAATAAAATTAGGATTGCTTCTGTTTTCAGTTCAAATATTTCCATACTTACATGAAGATAGCCAATGCACTTCAATGCACAAAATGAAGGTATAAGCAGTCTTTGATGTAGCTCTAAAGTTTGCAAGGTCCAGCAGAGCTGTTTCGGGTGGTCTGGCATCTTCTTCAACCGGGAAATCCGGTGGAGGTCCCAGACCGCTCATCAGCTCATTGTGATGAGTTTGCCATTCATTTTGAGGGGGAAATTGCTCAGATTCGCAATGGGTTGGATTCCACCATTAGTGCAGAATCAAAGGATGTGTCCAGTGTGCCGTGCTTAGGTCAAGTATTAATGGATGAGTTTCAATTGTTGAGACCTGAGGATGTGGACAGGATGCTTGGATCTGTCCGTTCTACCACCACTTTGCTCGACCCTTGCCCATCTTGGCTAATTGGAAGATCTGGCAGGGGGGTTCGCACCTGGGTCCAGGAGACCATGAACGCCTCTTTGAGAGAGGGAGTGGTCCCTACCGCCTCGAAAGAGGCGGTAATTCGGCCACTCCTTAAAAAGCCTAACCTGGACCCAGTTGGTGGTTAACTACCGACCAGTGGCGAACCTCCCTTATTTGGGCAAGGTGTTGGAGCGGGTTGTGGCCGGGCAACTCCAGGCGCTGCTGAATAAAAAGAATGGTTACTTACCTGTAACTATGGTTCTTCTAGTGGTCCTCTGTGAATCCACACAAATGGGTTTAATCAGCGCCTGCGCTGGATCTCCGGAATATTCTAGAGCTTAAAAAAGAAACATTAGTAGTACGCTGCCCCTATTGCGCATGCTCCAACTGCCCAATACCTCAGTTCCAACTGTCCGCCGTCGCCCGAGCTCTAAAGCCGAGAACATGAGTGACGGACAGCGGGGAGGACGGGCGGGATGTGTGGATTCACAGAGGACCACTAGAAGAACCACAGTTACAGGTAAGTAACCATTCTTTCTTCTACGTGGCCTCTGTGAATCCACACAAATGGGTGACTAGCAAGCTCACTTACAGGAAGGTGGGCCGTCACTCCAGAACAAATGTAAGCACAGCTCTCCCAAAAGCAGCATCCTTCTTGGCCCTGAGGTCCAACCGATAATGAGTCACAAAGGTGGATGGCGTGGACCATGTGGCAGCTTTGCAGATTTCAGAAATGTCAATGCCACGCAACAGGGCCATTGAGGTCGCCACAGACCTGGTCGAATGTGCCTTTAAAGCCTCCGGAGGGGTTTTGCCCGACAGCTCATAGGCTAAAGTAATCGTAGATACGATCTACCTTGAAATAGACTGCGGTGTCGCAGGAGAACCCTTGTGGGGACCATGAAAACAAACAAATAACCTGGTAGAGGTACGAAAGTCCTTGGACCTGGACGTATAAAAAGCCAAAGCACGGCGAACATCTAACGAGTGGAACATGCGCTCAACATCAGAAGAGGGACTTGGAAACAACGTAGGCAAAGTCAACGGTTGATTAACATGAAAATGCGAAACAACTTTAGGGAGAAAGGAGATATCAGGGTACAAAATTACTTTGTCCGGGAAGAATTGAAGGTAAGGCGGGTCGGCTCGAAGCGCAGCCAGTTCACTCGCTCTCCTCGCAGAAGTAATTGCCACCAAAAATAGTGCTTTAAATGATAGGAGCCGAAGATCAGAAGAAGCCATAGGCTCAAAAGGCGGACGTGTGAGAGCGTGGAGCACAACACGTAAGGACCATTGAGGCATAGGAGGACGAGTAGGAGGGCGCATATTTTGTAGACCCTTCAAGAACATCTTGAGAGTAGGATGCGAAAAAAGCCGAGAAGCCTCAGACCCCGGTGGTTGGTTGAAGACAATCGCAGAGATATAAACTTTTAGAGTAGAAAAAGCCAAGCCTTGGTCAAACAAGTGGCGTAAATATGTGAGCAGGGTATCAATAGAGATGGGTACAGCTTGGAAATTCCGTGATTCCGCAAACCTCCTGAAGTTGGACCATTTGTATGCATACAGGAGCTTCGTGGACGGCTTCCTGGCCTTGTCCAGGACTTCTCGAATCATGGGAGAATCCTCCAGGCTGTTAGGTGTAGGGAATCTATGTCCGGATGGCAGATTGTGCCTGCGTCCTGTGTCAGCAGGTGAGGTAACAGTGGGAGTCTGATGAACTCCGAAGCCATCATTTTGAGAGTGGTAAACCATGGTTGCCGAGGCCACCATGGTGCAATTAGAATGACATCGGTGTGAACCTGATGGATTTTGACTAAAGTCCACTGAATTAGTGGAATGGGCGGAAAAAGGTAAAGTAGACAGTCCATCCACTTCACCATGAAAGCATCTCCGAGAGATGCTTTCCCCACACCTGCCCTGGAGCAGAACATGTCGCATTTGCTGTTGAGTTGATTCGCGAACATGTCCACTACTGGAAAACCCCACCTGTTGCAAATCATAGTGAAGATGGTCCAGTCGAGTTGCCATTCGTGTGTCTGTGTGCACATCCGGCTGAGGGAGTCCGCAACTTTGTTGTCTTCGGTGGCCACATGAATGGCTATTGGAAATACATGGTGGGCATAACACCACTCCCATAGATGGACTGCTAGGTAAAGGAGGGACATCGAGTGCGTGCCCCCCTGTTTGTTGATGTAATACATGGTCGTGGTGTTGTCGGTGACCACCTGGACACCATGACCTGCTATCAGAGGGCGAAACGCACGAAAGGCTTTGATGACAGCCCACATTTCCAAATGGTTTATGTGCAATAGCCTGTCCTTCCGTGACCACAGGGCATGAATCCTGTGCGGACCACAGTGAGCTCCCCACCCGGTGGGACTTGAATTGTGAGTTGCAATGGGCGGAATGGTCGACCCATTAGGAGGTTCGGGACAAACGTCCACCACTTTAATTGTTCCGCTAACTCCGGCGTAACTTGAAGGCGTTTGGAAGGATTGTCTGTCACCGGTGTAAAAAGGGACAGGTACCAAGCCTGTAGGGCACGCATCTTCAGTCTTGCGTAAGGGATAGCGGATGTGGTCGATGCCATCAAGCCTAGAAGATGCTGAGTGTGATGTGCAGATACCTTGGCGTGTGGACGAAAAGGATGAATGGCGCGCTTTAGTTTGGTGATGCGCTCGGGAGGAAGAAACACCCTTGCCCTGATAGAGTCCAGACGCGCACCTATGTAGTCTACAACTTGAGTAGGATGAAGATGAGACTTCTCTCTGTTGATTCTTAGGCCTAGGTGTGTAAGAGTCTGTATAACATAATCGGCGTCCCGACTGGCCTTTTGACGAGAAGTGGACACTATCAGCCAATCGTCTATGTATGGAAAGATTGCGATATCGTGAAGACGAAGGTAGGCTGCTACAGGTGCCATACACTTTGTAAATGTCCGTGGAGCAGTGGACAAGCCGAATGGTAGGGCGCAGAATTGATAGGCAGTATCTTTGAAGAAAAAACGTAGGTATTTTTGATGATGTGGGTGAATGGAAATATGAAAGTAGGCGTCCTTTAGGTCTATAACGACAAACCAGTCTTTCCTCTTTAGCAGGTGGATGATGGATTCTAGAGTGACCATACGAAAGCGTTTTGGACAAAGGTAAGTATTTAGCAGTCTGAGATCTAGAATAGGTCTGATGCCCCCATCTTTTTTGGGTACTGCGAAATAGCGGGAGTAAAAACCGTTGGGAATGTACTGAACGGGTACTCTTAGAATAGCTCGTTTTTCTAAGAGAGAACCTATTTCCTCTTCTAGAACCTGAGAGTAGGATGTAAGCTTGACAAGTCCGACGGGAGGAAACTCCGTGAATTCCAGTCGATAACCGTATCGGATGATGGACAGGACCCATTTGTCCTTGGTGATGAGGCTCCAGTTTTTGAAATATGGGAATAGTCTGGGCATGGGAGACAGTAACAATCTTGGTAGAGGGGAGGTGAATACTTTTCTTACAATGGTCATGTGGCTTGTAGCGAAGTCAAAGGAACTGTTTGTTTTTCTTTGCAGGTTGCCTGTAGGATTGGCGTCGTTGAAAGGATTGTGGTCGGAAGGCAGTGTTGGCAGGAGATGACTTCGGTGCTTTGCCTTGGGACGCGGAGGCATATGGACGGTAAGACTGGCGGTACTGATGTTGGTAGTTTTGTTGGCCAAATTGCTTGCGCCATTGGTATCTCTGAAATTTAGGTTGTTGCTGCTGGATGGTATAGGACCTGGCTGTTTTCTTCATTTTATGGAAACTTTCCATTATGTCATCAGTTTTCTCGTTAAACAAGCCAGTCCCGTCAAAAGCCAGTTCTTCTATGTGTGCCTTTGCATCTTCCGCGATTCCAGAAGATCTTAACCAAGCATGTCGCCGCAATGAGATAGCAGATGCAAGAGATTTTGAAGCGACTTCGGCCGCATGCCGAGCCGCAAGCCTTTGGTGCTTAGCAACCGTCGATGCTTCCGCATGGGCATTAAGTAGGTCTGTTTTGGTGTCTTCTGGGGCGGCCTGAAGGGCAGGTAGTACTTTGGCCCACAGTTGCCTCTGGTAGGCTCCTAAGGCAGCCTGGTAATTAGAGACCCTAAGGAGGAAGGAAGCGAAGGAGTACATTCTGCGCCCCAACACATCCAGCTTGCGCCCTTCACGATTGGTGGGAGTTACCTTGGCTCTACCTCCAGTTTTGGAAATATTGGTCTGTACAATTATGGAGTTGGGTGGTGGGTGTTTAGAGAGGAACAAGGCGTCGCTCCCATGAGTCCTATAATGGCCCTCCATTCTCCTTGAAATTTGCAAAGTCGCAGGCTGAAGATCCCAAGCCTCTTTAATGTTCTCCATCAAAGCTGGGATAAAGGCCAAGCTTAAGGGGTGAGATTTTTCCTGGTTAATGTCATCAAACACTAAGTCCTCCTTAGGGGGTGGAGGTTGTTCAACATCTAATTTCAACGCCTTGGCCATACGTGCCACCATTTGTGAATAAGACGTAAAGTCCCGCGAGGGAGAGGGAGGCCGCAAGTCCCCTACATCAGAATCTGGAGTATTGATGTTCGGAGGAGTCTCGTCAGAAACTTCAGAGGGGACGTCTTCGTCCTGGTCAGAAGCAGAAGAGGCCGATAAATTGCCTAAAAGGGAAGGCGATGGTGAAGGTGACCGACGGCGTCTCTTAGAATGTTGAGTTGTTGCGAGGTCCTCAGAGATCCGACTGCTCGGCGCTGTTCCAACTTGACGGCTCTTGGTTGGGACGAGAGTCGATGTCGAAGTAGTGAGAACTGAATGGGCTCTCTTTGATGTCGAGGCAGGGGGTGCTGCCTGCTTCTTTTGCGGTGAACGACACCTAAGAGTCTTCGGTGTCGGAGCTTCGACCTCATAATGAGATCGATGTCGATGGCGGGGTGGGGAGGACGACGGCGATGACGAGGAGGCATATACATATCTAACCCTCCTACGCTTGCCACGGTCATCGATCTCGTAATAATCGGAGTCACAGTCCTCCTCCCTATAACGACGTCGACCCCTTCTGCTCTCGACCTCGACATACATAGGCTCATCTGAATCATGATGTACTCGACGTCGAGAGACTCTCGAGACTACCACCACTTCCCGGTGCGATGAACGACGGGGGGATGGTGAAACATACCTCCTTTTAGCAGTTCTCTTTCTGGGAGATGCCTGCTGCACAGATTCCTCCGAGTCCAAACAATGTATAATCACAGCCCGCCCGGTGTTCACAGGGCTATAATGGGCAGAAGCCTGGCTGGATGCATTCTCAGCCGGAAAATGGCCTGGACTCGGGGATCGGCTCGGAAGCGAAAGCTGAGCCCGAGTGGTATGGTGACGACCAGGAACTCCGTCCTCCGACGCCGAGTCGGTGTTGGGCACATCCCTGGATGACTCTTCCAGTATCGGGGATGGTAGAGATTCGGAAATTGGAGTAAAATCACGCTGACGATCTTTTGTAGTAGTCTTGGTCTTTTTAATTTTAACTGTCTTCTTCTTTTTAACCCCTTCAGTAGTTGATTGCCTTGGAGGAGGCGCAGAAGCACCTGAGGTCGACGACTTAGAAACTTTTAAAGTCGAACTAGACACTTTCTTGAGAGGTGCCGTTGGAGATTTCGCAACGGAAGCCGACGTCGCTAAAGGTTCCTGAAGCGACGGTGTCGGAGTCGTGCTCGATTCCATTTGTAAATTGGCGGGAGAAAGAGACTTGTTCCACAGGTAAGCCTTGAGTCTCTGTTCACGCGACTTTAGCGCGGGTTTAGATAAATTTTTACAGTGGGTGCAGGAATGGGGTTGATGTTCTTCCCCCAGGCAGAACAAACACTTGTTGTGTCCGTCAGAGAATGGTACCTTGGCGGTACAGGACACACAACGTTTAAAAAGACCCGCGGAGGCCATAAACGGACGGCCCTACGGTAAACGGAAAGCAAAGTCTAACCGTACCCAGTCTGAATCAGTCAGTAGGATGAACAGCACAAGTCCGAGTCGTAAATCAAGAGAATAGGTCTAGTCCAGAATCAATAATAGTAACCGTTGTTCAGTCCAATAAAAGAGCGCGAAAACCGTAAATCGAAATCCAAAGCAGTCCGTAGTCAATCCGAGGGAAGTCGTGAGTAGGGGACAACGTACAAACAAATAGAAGTTGGGGAAATCTCAAAAGAGAGATTATAGTAATTATTTTAAATAGCTCTATCCGAGAGGTTCCAGTCGCAACGGCGGTAAAAAGGAACTGAGGTATTGGGCGGTTGGAGCATGCGCAATAGGGGCAGCGTACTACTAATGTTTCTTTTTTAAGCTCTAGAATATTCCGGAGATCCAGCGCAGGCGCTGATTAAACCCATTTGTGTGGATTCACAGAGGCCACGTAGAAGAACTGATTTTCTGGATCCTTTTCAATCGGGTTTCAGGCCGGGCAGAGACTGCCTTGGTCGCCCTGTACGATGACCTTTGCCGGGAGAGAGACAGGGGGAGTGTGACCCTGTTGATACTCCTGGACCTCTCAGTGGCTTTCGACACCATCAACCATGGTGTCCTTCTGGATAGGCTGGCTGGGCTGGGAGTTGGGGGCACCGCTTTACGGTGGTTCCGCTCCTTCCTGACTGACTGTGTCCAGAAGGTGATGCTGGGGGACAGTTGCTCTGCCCCATGGCATTTATGTCATGGGGTTCCTCAGAGCTCGATACTGTCCCCCATGCTGTTTAACATCTACATGGAACCGCTGGGAGAGGTCATCAGGAGGTTTGGGCTGAGGAGTCAGCAATATGCTGACGACACTCAGCTCTACCTCTCATTTCCACCAATCCAGGTGAGGCAGTTTCTGTGCTGAACTCGTGTCTGGACCTGATAATGGACTGGATGAAGGTTAATAAATTGAAACTCAATCCAGAAAAAGACAGAAGTGCTGTTAGTGAGTGCTTCGCCGGACAGGCTAGAGGGCCATTTCCCTGCCCTGAATGGGGTTGCACTCCCCCTAAGGGACAGGGTCTGCAGCCTGGGGGTGTTCCTGGATCCCAGTCTAACTCTGGAAGCCCAGGTGGACTCAGTGGCCAGGGGCGCCTTCCTTCAGCTGCGGAAATTATACTAGCTACGGCCCTACCTGGATGAGCGGCGTCTCATGACAGTTACGCATGCACTGGTAACATCCCGTATAGATTACTGCAATGCGCTGTATGTGGGGCTGCCTTTGAAGATGGTCCGGCGACTGCAACTGGTTCAGAATCAAGCTGTGCAGCTGGTGAGTGGTGGGGCCGCTAGGCAACACATCAAGCCGATTCTGTTCAAATTACATTGGTTACCAGTCGCTGCCCGGGCCCAATTCAAAGTGCTTGTTTTGACGTATAAAGCCCTAAACGGCTTGGGCCCTGGATACCTGAAGGACCGCCTCCTTCCATATGAAACTACCCGGCAATTAAGATCTAGCCAGGGGGCCTCCTGAAAGAGCCATCCCTCAAGGAGGTAAGAGGGATGGCTTGTAGACAAAGGGCCTTTTTGGCAGCTGTCCCCAGACTATGGAATGCCATCCCGAGGGAGATTCGTCTGGCACCGACGTTGATGATGTTTCGGTGCCAGGTCAAAACCTTCCTGTTCCAGAAGGTTTTTAATTGTAATAATATCAACTGTGGGTCCTGATGGCAATTTTTAGAGCATTGTATTTTAATTGTATTTTAAGTGTTTTTATCTTTTTATTGAAATCAAATTGTTGTAAGCCGCCCAGAGACCTTTGGGTAGTGTGGGCGGCATATAAGTTAAAGAACTAAATAAATAAATAAATAAATAAACAAATAAATAAATAAGGTGAACAGATCAGTTTTAAGGGGGGGAAAACCCTGTTAGGCCTCTCCTCCCTCAAAACAATAGCTCAAAGATAACTGAATAATAGACTTTCAACAGACGGAGGGTCAAGCTAGATGTTAAAAGAAACATGTATTCCCTGTAAATAGCTAATTCTTCCTCCTATAACATGATTCTCTCAAAGATAATTTTGCAAGAATCAGACTTACAGATTAAGCATGTGTGTACCTTCTAGTGTCCAATGACGAAACAAAACAGGCAGAAATGCAAGACAAGGGGTGAGCAAAGTTCATTTAATGACGAGAAGACATCTTGCACCATTTAAGAGTGTACCACTTCTGAGCTGTACACACTAGCTGTACTAGTGTGGGAGCAAAGGTAATAATAAATGGATGGCAAGAATGATGGAATGAAACTAATTTCCTGGTTCATAATGTGAAGGTATCTTAAAATTTACTACCTTGTAAGCAGGCAAGAGTTCTTTTTAAGGTCGAGCTTGTCCATGGAGCACGGACTATGCACTTCTGAAGCTTAAAGGACCCACCTCAGGTACTAAAAGTGGTAGTTTTGCATCCAAAGTGACTCCTCGCTCGAGATAATTATCTCTTTCGGGAGAGGTGATCGTGACAGCCTCTGAGGATGGAATGACAACTGCTCAAAGACCCAAAGAGAGAAATTCAAGATTTGCATGCATCTGGTGCAGGGCACAAGTGAAAGCAAAATTGGAAACGGAGAGTAGAAATCCCATAACAGCCTGAAAAGGACTGAGGTGGCTCAGTGCGGAATACTAAGTGCCACAGAGAAACAAAAAGGAAAACCTTGGATTGGCAAGAATGGAGTGGAACAACGTGCCTTTCTCTGTGCTAACATTAAAAAAAATAAAAAGTCAGCTCCAAGGAACAATCTTGAAATATTTCTCAAAGTTAATCAAACCTGAGACTGCAGGTAATCTTCCAGTCTATGGAAATGAAATGACAGGAAGTGCCTTTCCTCATTCAAATGCAAAAATGCATGGCACAGATAAAAGATAATTCTCAACTACTCATGGAGACTCTAATATTTACTTTCACTTTATGCCAAAAATCCCAACTCAATAAACAATGAGCAACCTGTTTAATGTTGTCTTTGTGGTGTTGGGTTTGTTGGGATATGTTCCTTGCTATTGTCAACTGCTCAGAGTAGTGCTTGTCACTAAGTTGGACAGTATGTATGTATCTAAAACAAACAAACAAAACATTTTATGCAATGTTCAAATGCAGGATTATGGTCAAACACACGAAAAGAAGGCATTTAAGGTATAAACAAGAGTTTACTAATGGTTTAGTAGCTGGCAAGTTTAGCTACTGATGTTATGCACTGACAAGTCATTTTTGATTTATGGTTTAATTCCTCACTTGAATTCCCAAACTCTGGCTCCACAGCCAGATACCTAGCTCACTGAGCTATCTAGCCAGCTGTTAATTTACTAAACCATTAGTAAACCCTGCTTATACCTTAAATGCCTTCTTTGGGTGCATTTAACCACAATCCTGGGTTTGAATATTGCATAAAAGAGCCAGTTGGTATGGCCCTGGGCAAACTCCACAGTCTCAGAATGCCTCAGAAGAAGTAAAATTCTACTCAGCATTCTATACCTCGAAAACCGTGAAAAGTGCTGCCATAAGTTACAACTAACTTGACAACATACCATTATTTTATTAGGAACTAACAATTTCAATTAGAGCCTATCATTTATTTATTTAAAAAAAAATTTACTCTGCTTTTCTCCCAAAAAGGACCCAAGATATCATTGACAGTTCTTTTGCAGGGCTTACAAATTTACTGTAAGAACAAGGCTTACTCTATCTGGGCAATTCATCTTACATTCAGCCTCTCTCTTTCCCTACTGCTTTGACTTCCTGGGGTTATAGTCTTTTCCAGCAAGTCCTGTTTTCCTATTACTGTATATACTCGAAGTACAACAGGCTCATTTAGTCACTTTAGCTTCTAGAAGAGTGTTCAGGCTTGATCAGATTTAGAACCGGTAATCTTGTTTATGGAGGTTCATGTTCTGTGTAAAGTTATCCTCCAACACAACATGCTTGTCAAAATTTTGATAGATTCAGTCTCTATAACTTGAATTTGTTCTATGGCTATCTCATCTACTTCAGGCAATTTATTTTGTCAAAGTGCTTTCAGAGTGGCTTTCGCTTGCTTTCTAAAATGTGAGTTCTTCCTCAGAGGACTCCTTTTCAAAGGAATCAGTCATCTCTCAGTACATTGTTTTCACCTTTTCTTTATTCCTAGTCCAACAATATGTTCCTCACTGAACTTTCTGCATCCCTAATCTAGGTTTAAATTTCTCTTTGATTTCTTGGATCTTATGGAAAAGAGCAATTGTTTTTCCCCTTTTGTTGTCCCTTCTATTTCTTTGCACCAATTATTGTTTTCTTTGTCTCTATGTGATAGCTGGTGAAAAGTTCCACCTATGATTCTAATGTTATTTCTGCTCCTTTTTATTACTCCATCTCTTCTGTCCATAACAATTTAATGTTTAAATATTCCATTTCTTGCTTTACAATTTCAATTCCAAGCTTGCCTTCATTCATACCTCATTCTATGTGACCTTCTTTATGCATCTGTGCACATCAGCAATTATATACCCTTTTGCTTTAATCCAGCTACTTCATTAGCAACATTATTCGCTTTCCTAGCAGCTTTTTAATCTGGGAGTCTCATCTTCCCACACTATCTCATTTCATTTTGGATCACAGAGGTTTCAAGGTATAAAATATTCAGAAGCAGTTTATCACTGTTGCCTTCTGCACAGTACTAATGAAAGTTCGCTGGAGGACCACTACTGTTGCCTTTTAATATCCTGTCAGCATCACATCCCACAACTGCTGCTGCACAGTAGTTGCCCTTCAAGAATTCTATGCCTCCATTACCATTAGAACTATCAATTCTTTTTTGTTGATATGATAGTTAATTCCTGAAGACAGAGAACACATCTTAGTCTGGTGTCTCAGCTTTGATCATTCATTTCAGGTGACTATGCATTTGTAATGGAGTCCGGCCTCCTGATGATACTCCTCTCAGCTTTCCTGACATACTCAAACCATCTCACCACGTTAAGGTGTGCATCGACATTCAGGAGTTGGACATATGTATCATAATCTCAGACCTGGACATTCCATGAAACCCTTCCCTTTCCATTTTATGTACTTCCTTGAACAAAGGGAGTAAGAGAGCAGGAATGAATGAGCTGAATTTACACACTGCAGTTCATCAAGCCAGGATTCCTGAATGAGGCCCCAAAGTAAAGAAAGCAACTGAATTGAAGCTGATAGGAACAGAAACTGTCAGATAGCACACTTGCCCCAAACTCACATAAAGAGAATAGCTGTAGCAATATGAATCCAAGTTCACCATTTATAAACTTAACAAGTGCAAGTCCTAAAAAAGTCTCTACACTGACTCTGCTCAAATAGTGTCCTACTCAGAGTTCAATGGTATCATGGTTAGGCTGATGTCTACAAGTGGACCTGGCAAAGATATAGACAGATGACCACAGACATGCTTAAGAAATCTGAAGTGGGACTATACTTTTTTTTAAATGGGGAGGTTCCTTTACTGGGCAAATTCTTCCTTCCTTGCAAGAAGTTCAAGACAGGTGCAAATATTTTTAGGTACAAATAAGGTTTTACCAAGAAATCTCAATCACAAGTAGCACAGCGGTCAGCATCATAACCACTGTCACCTAGCAGGAAATGTCTTTTAGAGCCTACTTCTCGTAAGAGCATCTGGGTCAATACCATTTCCTATAAGTGCATTTTAGCTATAGGAAAGGAGACACAAACAGAAAGGAGTATTTCCTCCCCGTCAAAAGGAAGCCCCCAGCCTAGGAGTTTCAAAGCATATGCTTCTATAAGAGCGGGAGCTCTCCACTTAAGATGAGTGCTCCAGGAGCTACGTGTTTCGCAAATGTAAACCAGCACATAATCCAGGATTGGGAAACCTCTGGACTACAATTTTGGACTACAACTGCCACAATCATTGATGCTGCTGGGAGGGGCTGATGGGAGTTGCAGGCCAAAACATTTAAAAGCTAAATGTTTTCCACTCCTGCCATAACCACCTGGCCAGAATCCTACTAGTGTTCCGTACAGTTTGTGTAACATGCTGCAATTAATTGCAGCTAACTGAAAAGGTGCCACGGCGCCTCTGCATTATGTACCTAGTTACATGAACAACTGCACAGCCTAGCTCCTTGTTAATTTGCTGCAACTGACTGCAGCAAGCTATAGGAATCTTATGCAAAGCTCAATAGGATTCCAGCCCTTGTTTCATAAAATAATGGCTAAAACACTCTTTGGTCCAATTGTGTTGGATGAGTTGCAATTCCTCCAGGCAAGGTGCAGGCAAACCTCTGCTGCTCGCTCTCCTCATACTAACAAACTTATCAACAGTAATAAGGAGGAATATGAGGCTAGCTTCTGGAAATTATAAATGGCTGTTTAAGAGAGGATGGTACCAAGCTCTTAGAACAGGCAGTGATTGTGTTCTGAAGAAGCACAGCTTGGTCCAAAGCAACTATAGGCCACAATTCCCTTTTCCAGGCAAGGTGCTCAAGTGAGTGATTACTGATCAACTCCATGTATAAGAAAAACAAGACAAAACAAGAAACAAAGCTTGTTGCACATTTCAGATGGTCTTATCAGACTTGTCTCAGCTCCAGATATCTGTGGATGTAACTGATTTTCTCAATTCATTTGAACAGAGTTGCACCCCTGGTTCTGGAACAGAACCTACTCTGATTACCCTGTGGGATGAACGGTGCCAAGAGATGGACAGAGGGATTGTGTCCACACAGTAATTCTCAACAATCTTACATATTTACTTATTTATTTAAAATATTTTTACCCCGCCATTCTCCTCAGAAGGACCCAAGGAGGCTCACATCATTAAAAAGACAATACACAAACCAAAAACCAGTAAGTGTACAAATATTTAAAAAGAATTAAATAAATATCACATTAGAAACTGTAAATAACCTCAATACTGAAAACACATTTAAAAGCTACAGAGCACAAAACCCCTCTCAGACTGCCAGTCACTAAGGAAAAGCCTGTCCTGAAGAGAAAAGTCTTTGCCTGCTTGCAGGACAGCAAAGATGGGGCCAGTCTGGCCTCCAATGGGAGGGAGTTCCAGAGTCTGGGTGTAAAGACAGAGCAGGCCCTCTCCAAATGCACCTGTGAAGGTGGTGGGACTGAGAGAAAGGCCCCTGATTGTCTTAATGCCTTGGCAGGCTCATAGAGGGAGAGACAGTCTTTTAGATAGCTTGGGCCCAAGCCATTTAGGGCTTTATAGGTTAAAACTAGCACTCTGAATTGTGCCCGGAAAGAGATTGGCAGCCAGCCCAGTTAACAATCTGGCTGCAGCATTTTGGACCCTTTGAAGTTTCCAAACACTTTCCAGAGGCAGCCCCGTGTAGAGTGCGTTAGAGGAATCCAACCGAGATGTAACTAGGGCATGTGTCACCATGGCCAAATCAAGAGCTCTCAAGAAACGGGCACAGCTGGTGCACTAGTTTTAACTGTGCGAAGATGCTCCTGGCCACCGTTGAAACCTGGGCATCCAGGTTTAGAGACAAATCCAGGAGCACCCCCAAGCTGTGTACCTGTGTTATCACAGGGAGTGTAACCTCATCCAGCACAGGGTGAACCCCTATTCCTTGATCTGCCTTTCGACTGACGAGGAGCATCTCTTGTCTTCTCTGGACTAAATTTCAGTTTATTTGCCCTCATCCAGTCCATTACTTACACCAGGCACTGATCTAGAACTGAAACAGTTTCCTTGGATTTAGATGGAAAGGAGAGATGGAGTGACCCCAGGAGAAGCCACTCAAAGAAGCCCTACATACCCAGATTGTGCACTGGCCGTGAAACATTCTGGCTCAGCATCAACACAATAACCCTCCAGCAACCACTCCTTCAGATTCTCCAACCCCTACGCAACCTAGGAGGTAGGGTGCTAACACCACTTTCAGAACCTGCCCCAGCTGGAGGCTGAAGGTTGGGGCTCCAGTCAACAACAACACTGGTAGAGCAATGGACCCCTTCTAGAACAGAGATCCAAGAGAGCAGACTGTGAGATTTAACCCCTGTGAGAGTTAACCCCTTCTAGAACAGAGATCCAAGAGAACAGACTGTGAGATACTGGGTATCAGGGATGCTGCCTGGCACCGTTAAGGTTACGTTGCAGTTCCTGGTGTTGTTAGAATCAAAGTTCTTGCTGTAGCATAAGTCACCACTGATTGTTATGTCTGGACCTATGGGGCCATTTGAGACTCCTATACCCTTAGCAGACTTGCAGGACCATACAGTTGTACTCCATCCACCACTGATCTATATGAAATCACTAGGAGAAGTTATCAGGCGATGTCAATTCAGTTGTCATCAACAACTGACATCCAGTTCTACTCTCTTTTTTTAATCTAGCACAGGTGAAACAGCTGATATGCTGAGCAAGTGCTATGGCAAAGTAACGGGCTGAATGAGACCAGGAAGCTGAGACTCAATCAAAACAAGACAGGAAATACTGTTTGTAGGTGGATCATTTTTCTAAGTGAGTGACAATTAGCTTGTTCTATAAGAGGATGCTCCCGCTAAAGCAGTGGTTCCCAACCTTGGGCAACTCAAGTATTCTTAGACTGCAACATCCAGAAATCCTGGCCAGCACAGCTAGCGGTGGTGGTTTCTGGGAATTGCAGTCCAAGAACACTAAGGTTACCCAAGGTTGGAAACCAAGTTTATAAGGATCAAGTTTATAATTTCGGGTACACTTGAATATATTGTTGCCACCAGAGGCACAGACAGCCTCAGTGGCCTGGAGTATCTTTTACAAGTTTAGATCAATATATCAACTACACCTAACTTCCAGTAAATTCCATATTTGTCTTACTTCAGTGCAATACTATGCACAGGGCTTTCTTTGGAAATGATTCAGAAACATCAGGCAGTCCAAAAGAGGCTGCCTAGACTGTTAATGGAGACTTACTGATACTGGTCATTGGTTGGCTGTCTATTTCTGAGTCGAATTCAGAGTTCTGGTTTTAAAGTTCTACATGACTACCTATCTCAGTCCTAAGGTCATCACCTGAGGCCTTTTCCCAGTGCTAATAATAAATAAGATGAGCCAGATAGCTATGGGAAAGAGGCCCTTTCAATTACCACCAATCTGGCTGCGGAATATCTTATCCTGAGCTCACACAGTGCTTCATATTAGGATTTTTTTTTCAGCATTAGGCAGTTATCTTGTCATTTCCCCAAGCACTTTAAGGCTTTTAGATCTTTACTTCATATTATCTCAGTTGGTTGCTTACTTTTGATTTCAAGATGTGTTGTCCCCATTTTTATCTGGTTTTTATTTGCCATTGCTTTATTGTTACTTTGTAGTCCATTGCTTCAATTTTCCATAATGCCTGAATAATTTTTACAAATATATTTAAAATATAAAACATTATTCATAAAGCACCATATAGGCACATGGTAACTTACTGGCTGATATAAGCACAAAAAGGGCTTATAAGATGGGGAAAAGAGGCAGAGACAAACCTCCCAGCATCCATCACCATTAGCTACATGGGAATTCAGTCCAAAAACATCTGAAAGGCTGAGTCCCGGTTTAAACCAGATCCACAGTTTTTAGAACCTCTGACCACTGGCCATGCTGGTTGGAACCTTTGTGATTAAACATCCAGCAACACTTCAAGATCCATACTTGGGAACCAATACTTCAATGAAAAGAGGAATGCTGAGACGTTTGAGATAAATCACACAGATGTTTAGAGAAGGTGTTTAGGGAAAAATGAAACTGCCACAGCCAAAGGCTGTACTCCTTCCTCCCCACCCTTTCTCCCACCTTTGATAATAGTTGATCACTGTAAAGAGTGCAGCATATAAACTAAGATGGGAAACAAATAAGCAATGGAACAAGTGAGACAAAGAACAGCTACCAGGAGCTATGAACAGAGGAATGCCGAAAGAAGGAGGACCACACTGCTTTCAAGGTACCAATCACTATATCTAATTTTCAGTTGCCTACACTGGACACCAGTACGTTCACACTCCTGCTCTGGCCATTTCACTAAGAGTTGTAAAGTACTGCACATCAGGTCATAAGGTTTGTGCCAAAATCTAAAATATTGAGATCTAGTATAATGTATTGAATAATAGATCTAATATTTTGTAAACACTTCCTCTTAACATTTGCCGAGCTTCCAGGATGACTAAGGGCAAGGATTTGTTTTAGCTCCAGCACCACCTGCCATCCAATCTCTAAAAGAAAGACATGTCAGCTGGCAGGACTTACCCACAGCCCGGAACAAGCAGGCCCCGTCTTCCTTCATTTGTTTTATGATGAACCCTTTCTTCTCTCTCAGCGCCTTCTCAAACCTGTGTTCCTGCTGGTGATAGGAGGGGTAGATGTCAGCAAGTTAGACAGTAGCAGTCCCAGTCCACAAACTAGGAAAAGCAGCCTCTCCACTTCTATCCAGGACCTCCTCCCCAAGATGGAATACCAATTTGAATATCCAGACTGGAGGAGGGGTTTCTGCATGACTGGCTACACTTCCCCCAGAGGCTGACCCATGTATAGCAGTGTCTACTATTGCATCCTGTGATTCACCACCTGTTTTATGCTTCTGATCAGATTAGATGATCTCACTGAAACTGTGGATTGTTTCTATGCCAGTATCTACACTGGTCCCTCAATCTGAGGCAGTTTGATCTGCATCACAGCTTCCCACCTTTTGGCTCTCCTTTTATCATTCACTGTACAGCCGGTGGGCTGTTTAAAGTGTTACAGGACACCAGGGAAAAGGGAGTTTCCCAAAGTTCTCTATAATGTACAAATACATACATACATACCATAGCTGTCTGCTGTAGTTCACTGGAGCTGTTTCTATTTCCTTTTTTATTTTTATCTCTCTCTCTCTCTTTTTTGTTCCATGCAGAGCACTAAACTATATCAATGTAGTGATAAGATGATATAGTCCTAAATTCAGTAGTTGTCTTTAAAAAAAAATACTTAAGGGCAACTAGTGAGAAAGATTGTGATAGTGGGTGTTTCTGCTGTCCAAAACATCATGCCCAGCTTAGTATATCACCAGAATACCATCTACAGTCATGCGCTATCCTTTTGCATTAAATTGCATTACAGCATGTGAGCAGGTACATTTAGTCTTCTATATCAGTGGTTCCCAACCTTGGGTAACCCAGGTGTTCTTGGACTGCAACTCCCAGAAACCCCAGCCAGCACAGCTAGTGGTGAAGGCTTCTGGGAAGTGAAGTACAAAAATACCTGGGTCACCCAAGTTTGGGAACCACTGTTCTATATGGTAAATTTTAGAACAATGCATTAAAACACACAGCATTACAAAAACACTGGGCAGAAATCCATTTCAGTGGATTTATTAATGAGAAGACATGCCAGTGGACCATTACATCATAGAAAGTTCAAGATAAGACCTCTTTGCTGCCTGCCAGTTTACTTCAGAACTTCTGACAGAACTTCAGAAGAGTAACATAAATAAGTCCCTGTGCTTCATTTTATGCCTCAAAAATGGTTCTGCTGCCATCTCCTGGCAGCAAAGAGCACAAGTTTGCTGCTCCTGTTTTAATTATCTCCCACCATTCACTGCCTCTAATTCATAATTTATTAATCTGAACAAATAGGGCTTAAATGGGGAAGAGGAATTTTGAGTTAAAAGAGATCGTATTGGGGGCTGGGGGGGGGGGGAGACTTGAAACACAACTTGAATTCTGCCAATCATTTTGTAAAGCAAGAATGGGGAACATGCAGATTTTGCTGGATTGCCATTCCTGTCATCCCTCACCAATGGCTGTCTGGTTAGGATTAATGAGAGATACAATCTAGCAATGTATTAAGGGCCACTTTACAGATGTTGCTAGATTGCAACTCCCATCACCCTCACCACTGGCTGTTCTATTTGCTGCATACATATGTACTAAGCAAGGTGGGCAATATAACCTTGGTAGTCAAGTTCACCTTAAAGTATCCACAAAATCAAAAAGCAATGGGACAAAAAGAGGCATCTGTTACAACACACTTCTTTGCCTCAGGCATTTCACTGACAGATTTGCTGAAAAAATGACTAGGATAATATAAAGCAGGCCAGGAAAACCCACCCTCATGTACAAACAGAAGCCTTTGGGTAAGATGTGCTGTCCAAGCCCACCAGGTGGCTTCATGGCTGAGGCCTAATTTAAATCAAAATTACCAAGCTCACAGATTGTTCTGTTAACTGAAACACTACAAAGGAGGCTAGACGGACACCAGCCTACACAATACAGGTATACATACACTGGAGAAATAGGCAAGCCGTTCAGATTATTTATCTTATAGGGAGCCAGGCCCGCCATGGTTCCGTTTGCAGCATGACAACCTCACATCATATGTTCCTGACTAATGAAATACAAATATAAGGGCAACAAGCTCAGAGCTCAGATAAAATGGCACAACAGCTGTACCAATCTTATGGAGGAATTCAGCTTCTTGCACAGTTGCACGGTGGAGCGGGACACTGAAAGATGCTGCTCCACAGGTTGCAGGTTACGTGTTGGCACTCTATTTCCCTTGGTTTAATGCCAAATTTAGCAACTTCAGTCATTCACAGTAGACAAAACAAACCACAGCCCTCACCCACATCTGAGACATGATGGTGAAATCTTTGCAAAAGGAAACAGCTGCTAGTTTACATGTAAGTATGCATTCTTTGTAGAAATAATACCAGTTTATGTCCTAGACACTTAAAAAGCATTTGGCTATTAAGATTGTGATAGCTGCTGGTCAAAAATATCAGGACTGCAGTCTGGAGAGCTTATCACTGATACCTGGTGAATCAGGCAGAAACTTAGAAGACTTCACACTGTCTCTGCCAGTTTGAAATCTGCCTATGAAGTCTAGCAGCATAAGGATGATCAGAAGACATGGCAATGACTCAGTCTTGTAAAGAATATGCAATATGATTAGCTCAAAATGCAGGAACTGTAAATCTTGCCTTGCAAATAATTCCATGAAAGTACCTAGCCTACCAGAGGCAGGACAAAGAGGGAAAAAGTGCTCCCATGCATCTTCTGCAGGCCTGTTTCATTTCTACAATAAGAAATCAGAGAGTGGAAAACTCGGCCCTTTCCCTACTAGCCAGCTGGACTGCCATGCAATTCCTTCTCTCCTACAGCGACCAGGCTTATATTAAAAAAAACAGGCCTGCACAAGCCCAACTGCAATATATAGGAAGAGACATAAACTCAATGCTTTGGATGTGCCCAGATGGAGAAAACATGCATCCATGTTGAGCCAGTTTCTGACTACTGATGCTTCCCTTTTTAGGGAAAGGGTAACTTAAGCTTCTTCCTTCCAGCTACCAGAACAGCATGTCTCTATCTCTCTCCCCCCCCCCCCAAACGCATTTATATACTGTGCCATTACTCTGGATGGTTTCCAGTAGTGAAACAAACATAAAAACACAACCTCACCCCACCCAACCCACAAATACAAAAATATAAGGAGAACTATACAGCTAAATACTCAAGATGGTGGCAACGGATGGTAGCTGAAAATAAGACCAAGTAATGAACAGTTATAAAGGGAGGATATCGTGAAATGCCTCACTGAAAAACAAAGTCTTTATGTACTTTCTGAATATTGGGGCCTGACGCACCCCCACAGGCAGAGCACTCCACAAGGAGGGGGCCACCACAGAGAAGGCCCAGCTCCTAGTCAAAGGCTTCCTATCCACCTTCAGGGTGGCCACCCACAGCATCAAAGCCAGAGAGGCTTGAGTAGCACAGAAAATTGATCTTAGGGAGAGGCATTCTGACAGGTAGCAAGGTCCCAGACTATTCAGGGCATTATAGGTCAATATTAACATCTTGAATCTGGTACAGAAGCAAACGAAAGGCGAGCCAGGACTGGAGAAATATGATCATATCTTGAAGTCCCCAAGATCAGCCTGGCTGCTGCATTTTGTACATGCTGCAGCTTCCATACTACTTCAAGGGCAGCTCCATGTAAGAAGCATTGCAATAATCAATCCTCAAGATTACCAATGCGTGAACTAGTGTTAACAGAGACTTCCTATCTTGGTAGGGCTGCAGGTATGCCATCTGCCTAAGATATAAAAAGGCATTCTTGACCACAGTTCTGACTTTTTTATCCTTCAATCGACCAGTCTATCTTCCCTATCCACTTGCATAGCTTTATCAAGCCTTGTTTTCTCAGTCCCTCTGTGCTGTATCTCACTGACCTTCACTGCACTATCATAAACAAAAAGGTGCAATGGTAAGATTTTGTCAGGGACTGTTTAGCAACACATGCCTATAAAAATTTACTCTGGAGTTTCTGCTCCTTACATATGGGTGATTCACCCAATCACATCTCCTGCCATATCAACTGCTCAGTTAATCACTCACTTCCTCTGATGAAGAACAGTCCCACATTTTTGCAACACACTGTTATACCTGACCAACAATCCCATCAACTTCACAGCCCCTGCATGTCCAGTTTTCAAACAAGTAATCATGTTAGTCTGTGTCAGCAACAACAAAAGTAAAAAAACAAAGCATTGTGGCACTTTTGAAACAGAAACCATGGTACCCGCATCCTACTTTTTAACTAATTGGCACTAAGAAATGCTGAGAGCACACTGACTGGTACACCCCATAGCTGTTCCTTGTGTCAAGCAGCCAGGCAGTATGAGGCCACAGGGAGAAGTTAAGGAAGACAGTGGGGAAGACATGTGCTGGTTCCTACTGGTTCCTTCAAAAAGTGTGAAGAAAGGGTATATTTGTAGGTTGGAAGATCCTTATCATGCCCACGGCTAGGATAGAATGTAGCCTAGTAGTGGTACATAGTTGATACTTCATTCACAAGCCATTATAGCATGTAGCCCTTGGGGAAGAAAGACTGGCCACTGATTAGAGATCAATGAAGCACTGTCACCTGCAGATATTTCATGCTGGAAAATCACACCCTACATATATACAAACACATGCCTTACCTGCACTGTCATATTGTCAAAAAGTAGGAAACACAAAGCATACATCCACCATATCTTAAATGGAACCAGGAAGACTGAAAGAAGTTTTCATCTGTTTTGAATCAGACGACATCATAGCCCACTATGGGCTGGATTATAGTATTGATATAGATCCAAGTGAACACATCAGCGCCAACTGTGTCTGGCACTTTACAAATGAGGTGCAAGTCCTGCCCAAGTGATTTCCAATTTAACTTACAACCATCCTCGTAAGCTGGCATAGCCTTGTCTAGAATCAATCTAAAGTACCGCCCCCATGCAAACCTCAAATTTTGTAAAAAAAAATCTGCACATGTTTGTTATTTCTGCTGTGTAAAAAGGCTGGCTGCATGCACAAAAACACAGAACTTGGAATACTGGGTGTACATGTTCTGAGACTAGGATGAGACTAGGAAACATCCAGTTTGGCCAACAACTATATTGACTGGATATGTAACCCAACATATGTAGAGAGCATCAGGTTGGAGACAGCAGTACTAGATAGGTAAATTGGACACAAGACAGAGGAATAAACTGAGTGGAAAATTATAAAAACTTTTTTCAGACAGCTGCATGGTTTTAAGACAGAGCTTGATTAAATTCTAGAAGCCAAGAAATAGCTGCTCACTTGATAGTGAAACAAGGGGCAAATACATATGTAGATGGGCACAGGGGCTAGCAAAAATTGCTAAAGGTTTAGCAATTGCTGGGGACTTCTTTGCCAAAATTAACTTTTATGGCAAGGGGAAAAAATCTGGGCAAGTCAGCATTCCTTCAAGAACTCTGAGCCACAGTACTGCTGCAAAAAAACCCTGTTTGGCAGATTTAAAAAAAAGGGGGGTATCCCTTTCCCTGTGGTGACACTTAATTCCAGTTATTAAAAGTAACATTAAAGAGCATTTGAACCAAGACTTTCAGTGACATGCTTTCCCAAACACACTCCAGGTTTCAAGAAGCCAGTGGAATGCTCACACATCTGTAACAAGTCTGTCCTCCCCTTGAAACACACCATCTGCTGAGTCTTGGCTAATGTCTAAATCAGGAAGAGTGTCAAACACATGATGGGCTGCAGAGCATGACTTCAATGACTATGTGTTGTGCTGGCCTGTTTGTCTATAAAGTCAATTCCACCCGGTCTGTCCCACCACAACTCTTGCTCGACCCTGGACATTGCGGAGGCAATGCTGAGGGACTAGGTTCGAACAGCAAGAGCACATCAAGCCATTTAAACTGGCTGTACTCTAACTCAGAACTTCTTTCTTCCCTGGAGAAATTGCCAGAATCAAAGCATTTTTCAGCACCACACATACCTGTTTGCTTGATGAGGCAACAATAATGACCTACATGTGTGAAAACACCATCATAGATTAAATGCCATGAAACTGAGCTCCCCAAGCCCATAAAACAACTTCAAACACAAATGAGACAGTAGATACACACTCAGCTGCAAGACACCAATTTCAAATGAGGCACACTGATAGTAATCTATTCTTTAATTTACTTTCTGGTAGTCACAAGCTAACTGTATATAGCCCTGTCCCGAGGCACAATTGCACCTGGTATAGCACATGGCTCCACTATTCTCCCTTGTCGATATCCCGGTCATATGCCTCATAAAGAAACACAGCAACCAGAATCTAGCATGTCAACAACCACCACATGAATGGGAAGTGGGTGCCAAGCTGACACAACTAATAAGGTAATTTGAATGACATCGGCATTTGGATACCTTATTCACTCAAAAGGCACCCAAATAGTAATTTAATTCATTGTATCTTTCCATTTGACAGTTTCTTTCTAATTGTAACTGATGTAATTAGCTCAAGATTTCAGAAAGGACAATGCAAACATATATAAATTAGAAGAAGTATTTATCAGGTTTTTATTCAACACAAAAAACCTGCAGTTGACCAACATTTAAGACATTTCCCATTTCCTCCCCAACTGTATTCAGGCCAAATCCACAGTGCTGCAATTTAAAACAGCTGCTTTGTCTTTTTCCCCTCTACAGCAATAGAAACTGGTTTCTGAATTTCTTTTGTGCTGTCTCCAGCAGATCCTTAAGCTAAATTCCAAATACTCCAAGAATTCTGTTTCAACCATTCAACATCTGGATTTCACATCATCCCCAAATAATGGATAAGATGGTCGTGCTTGCTATTCTAGCTCTGGTTACCCTCATTCGCCATGTTAATATCAGAGTAAGCTGAATTTCTTTCACTGGGCTGGCCTACTAGGGCAAGAGGTTTAAGGCAACCTTAAGATGTGATTCTGTTTTACTGAGTGAGAAATTCAGAATGTGCTCCAAGTTTCTGCATAACCCAGAGGGATCTAGTGGCAGATGTAAGAATTTCCTAAAGGTAGAGTAAGTATTTTGAGCAAGCTTCAACAATCTTCACAGAGTAGGACAAAGACAGGATTCCCTTAATCTTTACTACTCTCTGGTTCATCTGAAATCTTTCCTTCTCACTCTCCTTCCAAGCCTGGTGTCATAAAGTTGTGGTGCATAACAACCAGTTATCACAAAGAAAAATTCACTTCTGTCTTGCAAGCACATTCCATTATAGGGCTTTCATACCACATGGACCAAAGATTCCCTCTACCTCAAGTTTAGCAGAATGGCAAAATCCAGCAGGAAAAAAGAATATATCCATCAACAAATGAAAGCATCCTAGTGGAAAATGATAAGACTAATTCATACCTAGTAGTGATTCCCAAGAAGAAACACTATGAGAGATCTATGAACCCTAGGAGAAAATTCATGGAAGAAACATCAATATTGAAATATACCAGTAACACCATATTACTAACAGAAAGCAGCAGTGACTTGAGATGCCAACTGAGGAAGGTTAACGAAGAAAGAGCATAAACAGGATTACAAATTAACATTAAGACACACATTCATGGAAAAGAATTACATACTTTCAATACTGACAATGAAGAAATCTAAACAAAGATATTCTACACCACAGTCCAATCATCCAGCCGAATGGAGACTGCAGCCCCAAGACCAATGGGCGAATAGTCAGGGGCTGTAAGAGTTGTAGTGCAAAACATCCAGAAGACTCCAGGTTGCCTACTCCTGAACAGGGCATCCTATAGGAGACACTTTTCCTCCAAAACATACCCTTGCTCTGTCCTCCCAGTTTATGAAGTACAGACTCAGCTTTGCATGGGTATCCCCACACTTCCTTAAGGTTTATGGGCAAAGAACATAACCACAACCAAGCATGGAAACTCTCCAAGCTTGCAGGGGAAAGCGCTGCATCCCTACTTTTTAAAACCCTTCCTTGCTTTCAGAAATGGTTTATATCCAGACCTAAACTGCTACTGCCACCCATCTGGTACTACAGAGTTCTCCTCCTTTTCTCTAGAGAAGCATGTTTTTAATCAAGTGAACCTTCTCAATCTTTCCTGAATACATGAACTCTATTTTCTCTATCAAAACATTGTGTGGAGTCACCGGAACAATGTCATTTTTGTTCCCACAAAAGGTCCACCAACTTTATTTCCAAAGAAGTCCTCAGATGTCACAATATGATGTGGAAGACTGTTCTCTTGTTGCAAGATGGCACATCAGGGCAGCAAAACATTTGGCCTTCCAACTCCCACAATAACTTCCCATTTGCCATGTTAGCTGAGGCTCGAGAGCTAACGTTGAAACATCTGGAAGTTCCCTATGCACATCCCAATCATTTTCTCTCTTCATTTCACACTGTATGTAACATTTATACTTGATGTTCCAATATACAGGATTTCCGTCCACCGTAACACAAACATTCCTACTGCACCTCATTGCTTTTAAAGTTAAAGTTCTCCCTAAGCGCCTCACTCTTTCATTTGACTCTGAAGAAAGTAACTTATTCTATGAGGGCTACTAATCTTCTTTAAATTTAGGCTGACCATACATCCCTTCATCTGCAAAGAATCCTTCCCATCACATTCACACCCATTTCCTCTATTACAGTTCCTTCAACTTTCACAACACCATTGGCCATCTTCAGACCAGAGTAAGATCTCTTTCTATCATCAGAGATATGCCTCTTTTCAACCTCAAAATAGTCTTTTCCTTTAAATGAGTAACTGCACTTATGGCTCCTAAACAGACACATTTAACTTCCTTATACAACAGGCCTGACAGTTTAATGACTGCAACCACTCGTCTACCAACACTGTGAATTCAGTTCTCTTCTCTTTTTTACAAGAACACCAAAAATAAACAAAAAGAATACAAACTCTTGACCTCAAAACTCCTTGATTTTCCCCCCTGTCGGAACAGATTGATTGCGACCTCACATACCGTCCGCCCATCCAGCAATTCTTTCCGAAGGAGAAGCCCCTCAGATAATGTCATTCACCCCCTTTTCCCCCAGGGACAATTTTTAACTAAAGGAGTGTATTGAACCCAGCGGAAGGGACCCCTCAGAAAGCCTGGCCCCATGAAGGGACCATGTGTCCCTTTTCCTGGGGGAGGGGAGGGTCCATGCCCTAGAGCCAAGTCACATATGCCTTTTCCCCATCTATTCGTGGGCTTTAACTGTAACCCTTCCGGGCTGGCAATCTAGTAGCAAAGCTTGCCTCTGCTTAATGCCGAGGCGGGCATCACAGGATGAGGAGCCGATCTTTGTTTTCTGCCACCCAGTAGGCCGGAGATGCGTCTCAGCAACATCGCCCCCCATTTCTCTGACCCACAAGAGCCCCCACCCCCACCACCACCACTTTCCCTCTCTCTGCTGCCCCCCCCCCCACCACCACGGGCGAAGTACCTGCTCCACCGTGGCCGGGTCCATGCTCTCGATGCGGGCCGCCGCCGCCTCGTATTCGTCCTCGCTGTTGTAGCCGGCGCCCGCCTCATCCTGCTCGGGGCTGTTGCCTCCCCCTCCGCCGGGCCCCGCCGCCCCGCCGAGCCCCAGGCCCCCGCCGGGCCCCCCCTGCCGCCGCCTCTTGCTATGGCCGGGGCCGGAGCAGCAGCCGCCCCCGCCCCCGCCCCGCGCCTCGGCTACGCCGGGGTCCAGCAGGCCGAGGCCGGGCCCGTCGCTGCCGGCTCCGGCCCCGGGGTTGGGCGGCGGAGGGGACCCAGCGGTGGGGAGCCCCCAGCGGGGCGGCGGGGGAGGAGGCGAGGCCCGGGGACGCGCTCCGCCGCGGCCCGAGTGCGGGTCCCCGGGGCCGACCCCTCCTCCGACGCCTCCGCCGGGGCCTCGCGGGTGGGAGTCGGCGCCCGAGCAGCCTCGGGGGTCCGGGCCTCCCACGCCGCCGGGCCCCCCCGGCCCCCCGGGGCCTCCCCCTCGGGAGCCAGGCTGGTCCCGGTCCCCGTCCCCCGCGGCCGGGCAGGCTTTCTTCTTGGGCAGGATAGTCATGGCAAGAGCCCGGAGGTGGGGAGGAAAGGGGGCGGGAAGGAGGAAGAAGAAGAAAGGGTGGGGGGGTGAAACCAGGAAACCGGCTAAGGAGGGGAGGGGGGGAAAGGGGGCCCGCCGCCGGAGGGAGGCTAAGGAGTGACAGTTAACCGAAGGAATCGGGACGGAGGGAGGGTTGGCTGGGAAAGTACCCGTATGGAAGGGCGGCGAATGCGGGCCAGGGACCGGCAGCGGCAGCGAAGGAAGGAGTAGAAAGGGAGACCCGGGAGAGAAGCAGGCGAAGGGGAACCACCGCTGGGACGAAGAGGGCCGAGGAGCCAGCGGGTACCCGGATGAAGAGGGTTGTTGAGAAACCAGCCGGGTACCCGGATTAGGAAAGCCGAGGAGGGGACGGCAGGAGAGGGTAAGTGAGGCGCCCTCGGGGACGCCCGACACTTCTTTCAGAGAGGGGGAAAGGGGAAGGCGGAGACAAGTGCCCGGATGACAGAATCAATCACAACGGCATCGCTTTCCCCGCCACAGCTCAGAAAAGGGAGGCGGAAGAGCGGCTCAGTCGATCCCCAGGAGGCGTCCGAGTGGAAAGCCGTTGTCCTGGGCAGCCCGGCGCCACCAACTCTTTCCTCTTCTGCCACTTTCAGGCCTTTGCAAGGTCTCCTGACAGGCGCGTCTTCGACTCTGCGGCCCGTTCGCGGGCCCGGCCTAGTGTCAACATCAACACAACCGGCCCCTGACCCCGGCAAGCTCGACTTCCGTTTCCACGCCTCCCTTACCAACAGGTGAGGCGGTGCCTAGTTAGACCGTAGCAACCGGAGCCTTCTCAATGGCTGCGTGCACGTGACTGCATGCTCACTGGCCGGGAGTGACGGAAGTACTCTGCTGAGTGGCTCGCCTTGCTGTCAATTTAAGCGGCGGCGGCGCCTCTCATCTTTGCAATGTTCCTCTGGCCATCCGCTGCAAGTAGAACGAAAACAGCAGGCGGGACTATTAGCTCCCTGAAGGGTAGCTTGTATTCCGATAGGACCGTGAAAAGTAGCTGCTGGTTCGTCATTTGCCGAGGGATGTTTTCTGATTTCTGATTGGCTGTAAAGAGCCTCTTCTTTGTAATTGGCTGTGAGTAATGCCAGGGTGCAAGCTGATAGGTTGGGATAAAAGTTCCTGTGGCCGGATGGAATCGGGAGCCGTTCTAATTGGGCTCTCGTAGGCACGTTTCCTCCTGCGCTGAATTCCGAATCTGGTTATCAGAAGAAGAGCGTTTAAGGCAGGTAACGTGTATCACTCCCGTTAATACTTTTTGACAGTGGAGAGCTGCGTTTTTCATATGTTATCTCAGCCGGTTTAAGACAGCTCTCAGGGCCGATTATTAATTTCTATATTTACAAAGGATAATTTTGAGGCTAATTTTTGGCTTTGTCCTACACCTCCCAGAATACTCCATGTTTATTGGGGGAGCTCTGGGAATTGTAATCCAAAAAGTAAAGCTGTACGCTCTGGATTATTTATTTAACTCGAGAGAGATTAATTATTACCTTACTTGGCCTTTTATTTAACTTCGGAGCCTCTCTGAGGACACAAAGGAGAGATCCTATGTAGTGTTTTCTGAGCTTATAAATATGGTAGAGAGAAGAGCAGCCAATTATTAGTTATCCTCATATTTGCAACTCCTATTGGAGCCCTCTATAATGGTGCGGTTGACCAAGGGCTTTACGGTAGACATGGGGAGTGGGTGATTCTCCAGATGTTGTAGGACTGCTGTTTCCAAGATGGCTGCCCACTGGCTGTGTTTTAGAAGTTGTATGTAAAGTAAGTAGCTGGGAGTGACAAGTAGACCGAAAGCTAGCCTCTTGGCTTTTCACATATAAATGGCCTCTTGGCTTTTCACATATAAATGGTTGCCCTTAGGTCACTTCCTCTTTGATCTCTCCCCCCTTCTACAAGAAATAATTTAGTGTCTTTATTCTCCTTCATTTACAATGGAGAGCTGGCCATAAGGTTGTCTCCTGTACTTGAGTAATTTGTTGGAGCTGGCTAGATAGTGGAGTGTCTGGCTTCAGAGCTGGAGGTTGAGAGTTTACCTACTGTTTCTCTGGGAGAAGAGCTGGCCTGTGTATTCATGGGCGAGCTGCACAGTCCCTACAGTGCCCCACCCCCAAAGAAGGGAATGGTAAACCACTTCTGTGTATTTTCTACCTACAAAACCCTAGAAAGGGTCACCATAAGTCAGAATTGACTTGACAGCACACTATGATGATGATGATGATGATGATTATTATTATTATTATTAATTGGAACAATAAACGTTAAGTTTTTCCTATTACTTTACCATGAGCCTCCTAAGTGATTGTCCTTAATTCATAGCCATAAGCTCACCTTACTAGTCTGCTGCACTCTTGTTACATAATCACTGCATATCTTATAGTGTCCTGATGGAGTAATTCATGCACTGGGGATAACAGACTATCTCAAGCTGACCCCCACCAAGGGGTATTTCAGAGCAGAGCTTGCAGTGTTTGCATGGGGGTCCCCAAAGTCCTGCCTCAACAGTTTGATGGTTGCTGTTGCTTCAATTCTAAGCCCAAGACCAGAGCTTGGAGAAGCTCCTTTCTGGACTGTAACAGCTTGAACTGTCCAACCAGCCCAGCCTAGGTGCTTGAGGATTCTAGATAGTCTAGAGAAATAGTTCTAATCTCTCCCTAGGACACCCTGTCCCATGCTCTACTGTTACTGAGCTGCACAACCTCAAGAAGTTTGGAATATTTATTTAATGTTCCTGGATCTTGACATTTTCATAGTGATTAAAAATGTGTTACGTTGAATCATCTAAAAATAAACAAACATAACTTCTGTTCATTTCTGATATGGTGGAATTTTTTTTTTAAAAATTGGTCAGATGGTTATGTTTCCTATCTTGAGACTCAGTAATATCAGTCTATAATTTTTCTCCCAAGCATATTTTGAAGTATCAGTGTCGTTCTTGACAAAGATGGCTTTTTACTTGGGCCCAATCTTGCAGCCTATCCAAGCCATGATTTCACACCTTATTCAAGAAGAAAAGTGCTTGTGTAATAACAAATGATTTTTAACTGATGTAGAACTGGGAGAGGCCCAAGGGCTCCACTATTTGTTGCCTCCACTACAAAGGCATCCTGAAAACTGACACACACACACATATACACCCCAAAAAGAGCAGGGCATACAACATTTGTTTGAGCTGTCATCCAATTTTGTTTATTGGCACAAAACTACAGCAGCGTCCACCTCCTTTGCGCAGCTCCTCTCACTCCGGCACCTTCTCTCCCAGTGCCACTCAGTGAAGACGCCCCTTGACATTCATAGTCTTCTCCCATCTTTATACACACATTCTTTGAACAAATAAATCCCTCCTCACTCCAGGTCAGTTTTGTTCTCCCCGTTTGTATGCAAAGAGGAACCTGAGTTGAAGTGACTTGACCAAGGTCACACGTAGCAAGTTAGCAAATAGCATCCAGAATTCAGAGGCTTCCTTCCCAGCCTTGTTGTCTTTCTCCATCACTGAAGGCATGAGGAGGGTCTAAGCCTATCTAATGCATACATTTAACAAAACTGAGTGGTAATGCTTCTCTGAGAATGGGCTATTTCAGATTGCAAATGTGTTTTTTGTGTGCACATATTTAAATGCCCCCCTTAAAAAAAAAACCTGCATGCAAAAAGTAAACAAGTCAGGGAGAAGAGTTCCACTTTGGCCCCTCCCTGGCCTTCTGCATTTCTACATGCAGGGAGCTGTGTGTTTTCCCTCCCATAGAGGAGCACTCAAACATGCACCACCATCACCACACCCCACTCGGACCATTAAAAAGCCTTTATGTCTTGACTGGAGTGCGGTGTTGGTAGGGATGCACAAGTGTTTGTACATTCATACATGCAAGAATTAAAGGCCTCCATTAAGGAAAGAGAAGTCTTTTGCTCTTCTGTCTGCAACCATATGAGAATTTGGAGTTGGGCAGCACAGGAGTAACTGAAGGGAACTGAACAGTTCAGTTCCACAGTGGAACTGAACTGTTCCAGTGTGGTCATTATATCTTTAGCACAAGCATAAGTGGGAGAACATACTACCCACCCAGCCGCACACTTTTCTCCTGCTGGTGCCCCAGCTGGGAACAACAGAGCGTTCTAACTATCTCTTCTAACTATCTATCTACTACACCCTAGTAGCAAGGGCTTTAATTGCTGCTCCCCTTCCTTCTTTTTCAGTTTGTCTGTTCAACAAAGGTCGGGAACATGTGGCCCTCTAGATGCTGTCAAGCTCCCTTCAGACCTTGGCAGCAAGACATAGATCAGACATGATGGAAGCTGCATTCTGACAATATCTCTAAGGCTGTGCATTCCCTACCACTGCTATATACTCTTCCCTAGGAGTTAATCCCATGGAATTCAATGGGATTTGCATCTGAGAAGACACCTGTAGGATCAACTATTTTCAAATTACAGGCAGTGCCTTCTCTGTTGCAAAGGCTGTGGGTGGTGGGTTTTCCCCCCATTGGCAGACAGAAGCTGTGAAGAGCCAGTCTTCTTCTTGAATCTGCCGTTGCTGTTCAAGGAAGAGTGCAGGAGGAAGGTTATGCTAGAGCTTGGGCACATTCCTATTTGAATTACAACTCCCATAACCCCCAGCCACCATGGCCATTAGCAGTAGTGACTAGGGGCGTGTAAGAGCTATCATACAAAAAGTTCCTTTCTCATTCTGTAAGGATAGAGTTCTTCCTTCACAACTCGGTTCTGTTTGAGGGCTTTCAGCAATGGCAATGAATGGGAAATTGGAAGATTTTTTAAAAAGGAGGATTTCAAATCCATAATCTGACAACACTGTTATACTGAGGCTGGATCTGTGTTATAATGAACAGCTTGGCATGTTGAGAAAGTTGGTGAAGTAAATAGCTATGTAGCCAATGAAAAATACACTTGTGCAAATATTTTCATCCTGTGCCCACCTCATTCACCACCATGCAGAACTGCTGAAAAAAAAGAATGGATGTAGGAAGCGGTGAATCAGGACTGCTATATTAGTCAAACAGCTTTTGTCCAGATCTGGCCTAAAAGCAGTGGCAGGGATCTGTTAAAGCATTCTTGACTAATTATCTGGAGGGCCTTCAGAATTGTTGTAAGTCGCCTTGGGTCCTTTTCAAGGAGAAAGGCGGGGTAAAAATATTATAAATAAATAAATGAATTACCAAAAATGAATAAGATATGTACAGTGTTCAATGTAGGCGACATACGAATTTTTGCGCATACATTTCAGACAGTAGCAGGAATTTGACCTCTAAGTAGATTCACTGCCTTAGCACACCTTCAGAACATTCCAATCTCATTATGCGAATTAGCCTTTTGTACCTTCCTCCCAATGCACATGAATGACATTTCCTTGAATGTAATTAAATGACCATAATCTGTATGGTCTCTTCCAGCTCAGAGTTCTAAGATTATTATTATTACTATTGGGCCAGCAAAGACAGAGCTGGAAAAGAATAAGAAATGAAATAAATTAATATCGGGCACAGTCGACTATGTAGCTCCCAAAGCCCAGAACACATGGCCAGTAATAAAGGATGGACTGACTTACAAGCCAAAACATTAGCAGGGCCAACGTTTCCTCACCCCTGGCCTAGGTAGCTCAACATCCTCTTTCCAACAAGGGACAGCCCGATGACTGTGGAATCTCACTAGCCAATCATAAAGCCAGCGCTCTTCTTTATTGTTTACTTCCACACACGGTTATCATACTGCCTCTCGGCACATAGGTCCCAATGAGTGATCATAGCTTATGCCTGTTTATATACACTTACTGTTCTCCAAGAATTTGTCTAATCCTTTTTAAAAAGCCATCAAGGCTAGTGCCCATTGCTACATTTTATGGCAGGGAATTCCATCAGTACTTTAAAAAGAACTAAAATGTTCTTTTTCATGCTCTACACCCTTCATGGAGTTTAAATGTCTGTTGTACATGTTTTTTATCCCTGTCCCTGCTGAGGAAAGTGGGACCTTCAACACGTTGGACTGCAGCAGCTGTCAGCCTTAAGTAGCTTGGCCAATGGTGAGAGGCAATGGCAGCTGTAGCCCAAGATCTGGGGAACCATATATTCCTCATCTCTATCACATCCCTCCTTTCATGCTACGGTCCTGCACCCACATTCCTGAGGTTCAGCCTCCTTGCACTCAAAAGGGCTTGCTTTTGAACAGACACATATGGTTTTTTTGACACACACAAAAAAACCCTCAACTTCTGCAGCCTTTTTGCAACAGGGAAGCTCAAGTTCTATTTTTGTCATAGGAAAACTTACATTCTGTAGCTGTTAGAAAGGGGAGATGGGAATCTCTCTTTAGCAGTCATGATTTCACAGACTTTTTATCATCCTCATCTTGTAAAATGCCATCTTGTGTCTACTCGGATGTAAGATCCATTGACTCCCTCCCTAGTAAGTGTGAATACTCATCAGCACAATTCCCACCAGAGCTGAGGCTAGGAGAAAATAGAGGGACTCAAATCCTCTTGCCAAGTTATGCCAGTGTAACACAAACAGCATCATTTTTGGAAGTTAAATTGCCTTAAGGTAAGAAATCACCGTAGACATTCCTGTTGCATAGTGAGTTCTTTGAATCAGTGTGCAACAGGTAATGTCTACGGTGATTTCTTAACCTGGAGCAATTTGCCTCCAAACGTTGCATCACTCGCATAGCTTCGTAAGAGGATTTTGGCCGAGTGCCCTCTAAGTTAAAATCTAAGCTCTGTGTTGTCTGCAGGCCTGCTCCAATTCCAGCCATTCTTCCAAGAGGCCCAACACCATCAAATACTGTGAGATGTAATTCTTAATTAGCATATATTGGATTGTTCTGCCTGTTGCTACTTTTTTCAGTCCCCCAATATTACAGCTGAACAGATGCCCTTCGTTTAGGTAAGGCTTGATTTGTGGGGGGATCCAAGAATTTCACATAGGATTGTGCCCCAAACATGGAAAATTTACTTATTTCAACTACAACCTCCAGAATCCTCCAACCCTGTAGATTCTGGGAGTTGTAGTAACATTAAGTTCTGAATTTGTGCCTCAGCCATTTGATCAACACTTGGAGCAAATCCTGCTGTCATTACTTTTTATCTCCTTTGTATTTCTAAAAGAGCACAAAGAAGACTGTAGGAGCTGCTTCAGTAACTCAACAGGGAGTGCAATGTTATGTGATTTTTCTAGTTAAAAAAGCAGCTGATGCTATATTCTGTATATTTCTCTACTTCAGCCACCACCAGCACTAATACTGGTAGGCTGCAGTAGATTCTGCAGTGGCTCTTGAAGGTATTCACTTCTGGCAATTTATGGCTTCATAGCACACAGCTTGCCTCTACCAGTCCCATCATTTAGCACAATGCATGACAGAGCGAGCCCTATTATTAGATAAACATACAGGCAGCCCCACTGGAAGGTTGGTGCTGCGCAGCAGAGAGAAGACAGAGCTTTGTGAGCCACTGGGCCTGCCTTCCTCAAAGTTATCCATCGTCCTCAGATAGTGTGGGGGATGTTGTCCCATTGCCAGTGGTGAAGTAGGAGTCAGCAGTGAGTCTGATTATGGAAATGGGGGAGACAGTGCCTTCTCATTTGCTTCAGGCAGCAAAATGTCTTGCACTGCTCTTGGTGGCAACCCGCTGTCCATCCCACCCTGGGGAATATGGAAGCAAGAGAAGGCAACCAGATCTCCTTAGAGCAGGGTAGAGGAACATATGGCTGTCCAGATGTTGTCAGGCTGCCAGTCCCCTCAGCCCTAGCAATCATAGCTGGTGGCAAAGGATGATGGAAGTTCTGGTTCACTTACATCAAGACCCAGACTGCACAAGTTTCCCATCCCTGTCCTGGATTACACAGGATGTACACGATGAGGCAGGAGGGAGAAAAAAGCTTGTGTGTCATGGAGCCATGGCTCAGGTTTGGCTGAGGGGGACTCCTTTACACTCAGGGAATGCTAGACATGACCCAAACCAAGCCTAGGATTCCCACAACTTCCCTAAAGAACTTTCATAATGAAAGTATGAAACCTGAAGAGTTTGTAGCCGTGGCCAGGTGGGGTGGGATCCACTGGGTGCCACTCTTCCCAACATGAAGACATAGCAATGAAGGTACAAAAATTGCCTGTTGGACTCCTGCTGGTTAAGGTGACAGAACCGTTGACAAATAAATGGGCAACAGTTGAATCTATGGTAGAGCCCTGAATATCTTATTACTCACTGAGCAGCTGAGGAGTTTGGCCAGGAAGGAAGAGCAACAGCTCCCAGAGAAACCAGTTTTTATCTTTCCCGCCCTCCGCCCCATATGGAAGCAAGACTGATTGCTCATACTGAAATGTGGAGATGTTGTTAGTTTCAGGAAGCGGGAGGAATCTAATTTGGCCTTCAGGGACTTTGAAGAAGTCAGACTTTTTGAAGAGATCCTTTCAGGAGACAGGAAACGGGTACCCCTGACTGCAAACTTCTCTGCATTATTGTTTTCAAGTGTTGTAGTAGCAGAGTGGAGTGGAGAGGTCAGTAAAATGTGGGTTACTCTTATAATAATTCCACATCAAAGAGTGATGGCCCAGGAGTGAGCCCTATGGTCTTATTTAAAGTAATTACAGAAGGAAAACTGTAGCAAACAGCCCAAACGATTACGTATATCCTCAAATCTACGGTCCATTCTGCTTGGGGCAGAATTTTCTTTCTCAGTTCTGCAACCAGTTTTGAAGCCAATCAGATGAGTAACAATTCAAACTCTACACAAACTGACGTGGAAAAACATTCTGCACAGTTTAGTTCGGCTTGTTTCTAGTTCAGTGTGCATAGTACTGATATGATGGGGACCCAAGCATGTAATTGTGGTAACTCTAGGATAAAATTATTTCCCATTTTTTGTGTAGTACAGAAGTACAAAATGGAATGATTTCTTCAGCTAAATATATATTTCTAGTAGTTCTTGCTTTTTCCTTGCATCTTGGCTGCCTTTGCAACTGCTCTTAAACTCTTTTTAGGAGATACTTTCATCTCCTCCAGTACTCCTGATTTGTTCATCATTTTGTTCAAAGTGCATTAGTTTAGTAATCAGCACTGAAGTGTGCTGAAGTAATTTATGGGTATTTAACCATCAAATAGATGGAGCTATTGCTTTATTTAATTGTTGTAAGGAAAACTTTGGTTAAAAAAAGTGCAAATCCAGGGTGGCAAACTGGACTGAGGGGAAGGATAGATCACGTATGTCCTATATTTGAGTGTGGATCTCGTTCAGGCACCCGCTTTCACCCAGAATTTGGAAAAGTAACTGGCCATGTTAGCTAGGGAAAGAATTCCAAAAACTCCAAAACTAACTTTTCCAAGCTCTATAATCTCACTCACAACTCCTGTGCCAGAGCTGAAGACTCATACTGAAAGAATGTTATCCCAGTGTATCTTGCCCTGTGCTTATTCCTGAGTATGCTGCTACTATCTCACTCCCAAAAAGGAAGTGAACATCCTTGCAGACCTCCATTTTAACCCAACAGCAACCTGGTGCCTTCTAGGGTATCTTGGACTATAGTGCCATCATCCTCAACCTGCATGGGCAATTGCGAATAATTATTGAAAGAGTAGTCCAGGTGCATGAGGTGGTGTTCCTATCCACCTGACCTAAGTCGGGGATGAAGCAACTGTGATACTCCAGACATTACTGAACTACAACTCCCATCATGCCTCACTACTGGCTACGCTGGCTAAAACTGGGGAGTTAAAGTGGAACAACATCTGCAGAGACTCGATTCACAAATGACGGCCAGCTCCCTCTCTTCTGCAAACAAGCCCTGTTTACTTCTCCCTGATAGTCAGGAGAAGGAATCCACATTTGCCAAAAAGTGAGAGAGCTGAAGACGAAGAGCGACAGCAAATTTAAACAAAAAAAGGCCCATCCTGTCAAGAGAAGCACCTTTTTCAGGATGCTGAGAGCCGGCCAATTTGATGCATGCTTCAGGACTTGTGTGGCCCACCTGATACCTAGAACGGCATCCGTTATTGCCCCAAAGTTCTTTGCCTGCTTTCTGCCATGTTCAAGTCCCTTCTCGGGTGACAATGAAAGGTGTATAGGTTACTGTCAAGAGTCAGTCTCTTTCTCACTCGCTATTTGTAATAACCAGGAAAATATGGTCCAGAAGAGGAAAAAGAAAAGGAAGAGGAGGAGAACAGCACCGGCTGCCTCCTGCTCTGCAGGTTTTGGTTGAGTTCTTCACAGCGTTATTCTCTTCAGTCCGGCTGGGTGGCTGAGAATGGGGAAGGCAGCAGCTACTCATGCTTCTGGTGCTCTGTAGCTGTGGACTCAGGATACCACTCATGGAGGCATCCTGCTCATGCACAGTCTTGAGGCGACGCAGTGGGGGTGCGGGGGGTGTGTGTGTGTGGCACGGGCAGGAAAGGCTGGCGTGATGCATGAGATTCCCACGAGGTGTTGTGTTTGGGTGCTATAGACTGGTTTTCTCTGTTTTTAAAGTGCAGTTTCCTAGAGACCAAACAGGTAGTGGGATGGAGGGAAAGAAAGGCTGAGAGAGAGGGTGGGAGAGAAAAAAGAGGCGTACAGCTGCCATTCCTCCTAGTAATGTCTTGTCTCAGCCCAAAGAGGCAGAAGATTGAAAAACGGTTGGAAGCTTAGCCGATTTGATCCTTTTTCTCCCTTTCCCCACAGGCTACCTTGGCCTTAGCTGGGATACAGTTAAGAGTCCCTTATTCTAAGCATTGGACAATACTTCCCCAACAACTCAGCAATATTTCCTTGACTGGAATTTCCATGATCTCAAAGAGCCTTATTTCTCAGCCATTTCCTTTCTGCCAGCAAATGTAGTCTACAGCAGATGGTTTAGTCTCCTTGCCTCACTAATGCAATCCCACGGTTAGACTCTTCCCCTTTTCAAAAGCTAGAACCCCAAAACACCAATCCATGTCACTCGGCTGCTCCAAACCCTGTATCAGTCGCAGAGTTAAAGAGCAAAACCACATTGAGTCCTCGCTCACCCCAAACTTTTACCCACTTCCCAACACAGGGGGCAGTAGGTTTGGTATGTTGAAAATAGTTCCCATCCTGTTTTGAATATGTTGCTTCTTGGGATCTAGTATTTCCCTGCATCACTCACTCAGCCCCTCTGTGGTTGCATAGCATCAGGGACCCACCTCCCCTACTATATGGCTTTGGTTGCAATGGGGGGTGGGGGGCAGGGGACAGGAACTGAACAGGGTTGGAAGCTCTTGTTCACCAGTGCCCCCTTTTGGTGGCTACCGATATCACCTCTGAAAGGAAAAAAGGACAGTGTGACACCCCATGGATCTCTTCCCATTGCAGCGGGGTGGAGGCTTGTGCAGAAGAGCCCATCCCCAGCTCATTACAAGGACCCAGAGGGCCACGGGTGACTCTGGGTAGAGGAAGGGGAAGGACAAGCGCCCCAACCTACCCCCAGTCTCCTCTTACAATGAGGAGATCTTGACAGTCTCATGAAGTATGTATGGGCTGGAATTACGTAGGGGTCCACCAGTGCCACCTCCAGGCGAGGGGGGCTGGCTCTCATCTGGTGTGTTGGCTGGAGGGGTGGGGATGCATATGATGGCTGCAGTGAAGTCCGGGTTATCACAGTTCAGCTTCAAGTTGTCATGGGTCTTGGCATTCAGGTTGGAGCGGCTGGGAAGATACAGGGAGACAAGAAAGACAGTGAAAATTTCTTCCACATCAGGGCTTAATCCTTCTGGGCTTCCTCAGTCAAAACAAATTTTCCATGCATAGATCTAATCCTGAAACATCTGATATAACCGCAAGAGGGTGCCCCTCATAATATACAGGGAACATTTCTCACCGGATGGAGTGAAAGGCAGCGATTCCCCATATAGCTGGAACTAGAAAAGGCATATAGTATGATTATGTGATTTCCCAGGATGGCTGAAAACCAACTTCTGTTTATTTTGAAATGAGTAAGTTTTACTTCTATTATTCATTCCCCATCCCAGTTCTTTAGCATAGTGCCTGACAGTGTTTACTGCCCATGAGTAAATACTTGTTAGCATATTCAACAAGGCACATTTAATGGCAATAATATATGGTATACTATATTACCTAAAGAACTGGGGAGTTCCCATGGTATTTTGTTTTGTTCTGGAAACAGAGGAACAACTAGACATCAATGTACATTCAATGCTGTCTTTACTAAACAACTTAGGGTAAAAGAAAAAAAATTAAAAGCCACTGTATAAATAAACAAACAGTTAAGAGAAACGTAAGACCCCAGAGTCACTGGTATGAAGCAGACCAGTTGCTCCCAGACAGTTCTAGATGGACCGTAAAGGAACCTATATTCAATCACACAAAAGGAGGAGGTATTATTTAAACCCGCCTCTCAAAAAGACAAGTCCTCCATACTGTAAGTTGTTACTCTTAAAACTGCCCCTCCACGAGATGTTGGTGAGCTGCTCAAAGTTTTACTTAGAGAAATGTATCCCATGTGCTGACCAAGAGGGAGGACAAATCACAAAGCTTTCTCCACAGTGATTGCTGTTATACATTGTTTACTTGGGTAAATAGCATAAGACCCGAGGTTTTCAGTAGATGGCAAGATCAAGAAGCAGAAAGGCAGCATTGATGAAAAATATCTGTAATTAAAAAGATTGCCAGAAAGAAAGAAAAAAAAGAGTCTCCATCATTCGTTTCTATGGAGGAAACAACATGGAAATCATAAATTTTAACTATATGGTGGCTAGACACCTACACCATATAATTCTGTGACTTCTCCATGTCAAGAGAAGCTATGCCCCAGGAGACCGTGGGCTAGAATAGGGGTCAACAACTGGAGTTCCCTGCGCCAGGTTCAGCCTCTTGAGCATTTCCAACTGAAAGATGAAAGTGGCATGCCTGAAAGCAGCATTTGCAGCAAGAAAATGTATTGTCAGTCATTTTAGTCTGTGGAGGTCAAGCGCAATACCGATTTCAAGTACTGTATGTTGGGGTCCTCAGCAAAGTGCCATCTGTGTGGCTTTCCCCTATGTTGGTAATCCTTTGGCTACAGGCTTATTTTGCCATTTTCTATTTCCCACAGTGTCCTGGAGTGGAGCTACATCAAGCATCTGAGGGGATTGTGGAAAACATGAAGGGTAACTGGTCCTGCCACCTAGTGTGGAAAGACCAGGAGGCCCTGAGCCCTACCATCTGCCTGAGTGCCCAGTCTCCTTACTGCTCTTCTCCAGTTTGTTTGGTGCTACATCCTTATCCCAGCAGGGGGCAGCAGATTCCATGCTTCAGCAAAGCTGCTATTCTAAACCCAATGCCCCAGAGGAGTGACTAATGCAGGAAACAGTTTAATTCAACGATAATATAGACCTGCAACATAACATTGACTGATTATTTTCCTACACATTTAATATGTGAAATTTAGCCTGCTGCCTTTCTGCACGCCTCACCATCACTGCCTCTTCTGCACAGCTCCTTCCATCCTTCAATCGTGTCTCCTTTCCTCTTCCATCCCTCTTTTCTTCAGGTCTCCCTCCCTCATCTGCCCCTCTTTCTTCCATTCCCACCCCACTGGCCCCCTGTTGCTCAGCAAGTCGGTGTCCAGTGCCCTCTTCTCAGTCTGCTTTCCAGAGCACCCTTGAAGCCCTCTTGCAACTGACTGAATGGCTCTTTGTATCTTTGAGCCCCTGTGAGGTTCTCCTCCTTAGCGGCTGAGTTCTAACTTCCTTTGCAAGAGTAGCGCTCTTTCCCCAACACTCTGTGATCAAGCCTTAATGCCACAGTGGTGAGAATACCTGGGCCTAACGCCGAGGGAGGCCCGGAGAGAAAGAACAAGAAACCGGGCCTTCTCGGCAGTGGCCCCTCGCCTTTGGAACAGTCTGACCCCGGAGATCTGTCTGGCTCCCTCGCTGGGTGTTTTTAAAGAGCAAACTTAAGACCTGGCTCTTTAGGCAGGCTTTCCCTCCTGTCATCACTTGAATATTTCCCCCCCCCCCCCATCTTGAACTATATTACTATTGTTGTTTTTTATGTTACTATATTGTTTTTATTCCATTTTTTATTGTTAGCCGCCCATAGTAGACTTCGGTCTAGATGGGCGGGTATAAATTTAATAAATAAATAATAAATAAATAAATAGACACCCAGTGGCATCAGAGCAACCCAATCAATTATTTGCAGGGAGATGGCATGGTCTGCAGAGCTTCCAGCAATCAATCTGTAGCCAATTAGGTTATTCTTTTCATGTGGCAAATTGTTCCTCTGCTGAGGGCCCCTACTGAACTGGGACAAATCAGTTACAAAGCGGGGCCGGCCCTACCATTGGAAGGAGCAGTCTTCCATCTTAGGAAAGTGATCTTGAGCGCAATGAATATCCAGCAAATTCTTAGTGACCTACTTTGTTGTTATTATAGTTCTATCAAAAGAGTTTGAAAAGTTAATTTTTTTAAAGTAATCAGCTACTGTTATAAGATCAATGTCCCCCAAGCCAGTTACTATTACAATTTCAGTTTTGAAAGTAACTTCCTCCTTTTTCAAAAATTGACTAAAATAGGTTTTTTTAAAGTTAATTTTTAGTTAATTTCTCTAAAATTAACTGAAATAGGTTCTCTTCCATAGGTAACTTGAAGAACAGCATCAGAATAATACAGTCCTTATGTGGCTGTCAATTATAGATTTTAATAAAAACTTATGGTAGGAAAAATAAAACATTCATACGCAGAACATTTTCTAACATGGAAAATGTAAAAAGCATGTAATAGGCATTCAAAATGTATTGTGCTGTCTGAATATAACATCAGTAAGTTACGTCATCTAGCCTTAGTACTCAAATGGAGGGGGCTACTACATAACCTGCCTGGCCTAGGAGATCTCTGGTTCAGCAAGATAGAGATTAGGGCATGCTGACATCCCAGACCCATGGGGAAAGCTGTCCCACAACAGATTGTTTTGACTATGTATAATATCAAGAGATATATAAACAGAGATTTCTACAATGTTTATGGAACATCTCAAAGGATACATGAACCTTGTTTTCGCAAACAAGGGGAAAAATCTCTGCTTGGAGTGGGTGAGAATTATGTAATGTGACTTATTTATTGTAACAACGTTTTGCCATGCTCAGCTTTGTTTTTACAAATAATGTGTATTGGAATAGAGATTTTTAAGTGACTTGTATGAAAGTTTACATATTTTATTCTTTTTACTAAGGAAATAGTCTTAATATTGTATCTTTTGCATTACTAAACTTAAGTTCTATGCCATTTGAATAGAAGATCATACTTTCAATAAATCCTACTTTTTTATATATTAAAAATGCTATCTACATACAGTATATGAAATAGAAAGTTGTTGTATTAGAGGACTGAATTTTGCAATATTTAGTTTTATATACTCAAATATATTTTACATTTTTTAGTTCTTATTTACACAATTACTTGCTTGCTAGATAAATCTTTTAAAGAAGAAAAAGATTTCTTTTTGAATTTCTAAGTCAAAATTCTGAAGGGTATCCAGGAAGGACGAATTGAATGAATATAAAACAAGGTATAAAATCTTCTGTGACCACAATTAAATTCCTTGTCAGATGTGTATAAAACACAAATCTATAAGTCTCTCATAGGGAGTCTGGAAAAAACAGGAGCCCTGTGAAGGCACTCAGATGTTCTCCGGGGAATCTGACACTACCAAATATCTTCTCCTTCTGTCCACCTCATTGTGGCCTTAGTACCCACAACAGAGCACAAAACAGCAGGGATGAAGTAACGTGCAAATGAGCATTTGAACCATGTGCTATTCCTGCTCTACTCTGTAATTATAAAAGTAACATGAAAATTAACAGTTGTTCCACAAAAGGAATGAAAAACTTAGAATCTTACTGTAAGTTTACAGCTATACTTTTGGTTATTGGGGTTAAAAAAATAAACTATCAGTAATTAACTAGTGATTCCCAAACTCTGCCAGGATGGAAGGGAACTGCTTCTGAGATGTTAAGCTTTGTGTGCCAGCATAATATAACTGGCTTTGGGTGCCATGCACCCAGTCTGGTAGGAGTGGGATGGCATTTAATGTTTTGCCTGAGGCAGCAGAACATCTTGGCCTAACTCTGTAATGGACTCGTAAGTTCATCCAATTCAAAACCCCAGAATTCCTCAGACTTAAGAAAAAATCTCCCCAATGAATGCTTATCTCACCGCTCTTGCTTGCTCCGCTGCCCACCCATTCTTGCAGTTGGGAAACCCTTCCCCGGTATCAGTCCTATGCCTGTTGTGCTGCAATTGGTTCCTCTTATCCTTCCCCAAGGGATGCTGCTAAGCAGTCAGTCTTTCTGCCTCTTTATGACATCTCTTTCGGATGTTTGAAACAGCTTTCATGGTTTCACCCCCTAATCATCTTTTCTCTGAACTGGTCATGTCTGGCTCCTTATGCTTTTCCTCATGCATCATTCATTAAAAAATCCTCTGCCAGCTCAGTTCTCCTCTGAATCATTAAAAAAAAAAAAAAAAAAACAGGAAATCACGTATTTAAACCCACACGATAGGGGTGCTTATTTCTCCCCCCCCCCCGTCTCCAAACTTTTGGCAAAAGTAGCACTTGTCTCCTGCAACAGGACTCTACTGCTGACTCATTCCAATCACAATTCACTATAAGACTTAAGCATGTGTTCCTCAGAACGGAAGGTGGGACTCGCCAAGAAGATGGATGCTCGTCTGTGGGGAGGCCCTCCAGCCTTCCCTCTAAGCCACTGAGAGCCTATGGCTCTACTCTGTTATGGGTTGCAGCCAGGAAGACAAGCATCCATCGATCACCTGCGTAGAATCTGGCACAGGTTGAGGGAACAAATCCCAGAAAACACTGAATTATGGGTGGGCAAGCTCCCTAGGAGTCTCATGGGGGTAAAGCAGCTCCTCCAAGAGAGTCTGGAAGTGATAGGAAGGCCACTTTTAAGTTTGCGGGGAGGAACCAATAATGTCTAAACAAGAGGACAATCACATTTCTTCCAAAGAGCCATTCTTCTGGTTGAAGTGGGGGGGGGGGACAACTCCAAAAAACAACAACATTTGATCTCTGAAGACCACAAAAGAGTCTTGGAGAGGACACGTGGACCACGGACTGCATGGTTTCTACTCCTTCACCACAAGCATCGTTTGCCCTTGGGTGCTCTTTTACAAACTGTAAATAGAAGTTGGACAACAAGGCGCAGGGAGGGTGTGGTGTCCTTGTCTTCTGCATTGCACTCATGATCAAGATCGCTCTTCTTTCTATGCTCCGTGTGGAACGGAACACACTGAGAGGCAGAAATGCTAACTCCACTTGCTTGAGCATACTCTTGTCAACAGTAAAGGTGAGTGTGGGGATACTTTGGACTTCTAGGGGTTTTCGGACTTCAACTCTTTGGAACCCCCATCAACAGACGACGACAACTTAGGTTCATGCAAAAGGTTCCCAATCATTGCTGCAAGCATTGTCACATTTGAGAGCTCTGTCTGTAACAGGTAGAAAACCTTGCCCATTAGTGTGTAGGTGAAAGCAGATTTGGGAACAGAAAAAGCTGCCTTATATCAGGGCAGATGGTTTGTCATTCTAGACCAGTAAGCTTTACTAACCAGTAGATGTTCACCAGGATATCAAGCAGGGGCTTTGCCATCACCTGCAACCTGACCTCTCTAAGTCAGGGATGGGCAACATGCAGCCGACCACAACTGTTTTTGCAGCCCCCAGCTGCAACACAAATGTGTGTTGCTGAATTTTAGTAGCAAACCACGCTACCAAAATTGCGGATAAAAATCCCAACCCAGCAAAGCAAAGTTATGTATACACTATAATACATGGGGTTTAATTGTTTGTCACATCCAGTATGAAGACTGACCAGTCTACGTGAAACTTTTACAGCCATTTCAGTTATTAGATATGCCTGGAATGTCAAGACTGAGACCCACATTCAAATCAACTCAGCCATGAAACCCTTTGGGTGACCTGGGGTCAGCCATTCTCTCTCTCTCTCTCTCTCAAACCCCTCCCCTTCTTTGCCTCTGCCATGCCTTCCAAGTCTGTATCCACCGACATTTCACAGACTAAAATCAGGACATTTCTTCTGTAGTTATATAACATCCTTATTCCCACACCAAGGATCACTACCTGAACTGGCTCCTGGTTACATGACTACAGCTTGCAGAAAGCTCATCTCTGTTCACTGTTACATTTTCAACAACTGTGTCAAAAGCCAGTCCTGCTATTGCAGGACTTAAAGGTGAGTTTTGTTAACAGAAGGGCCATACATTTCCTTTTTAAAATTAAGCCTGAAGATATTTATTTTTTTATAACAGAACAAATATAGTCTGGGGTTAAAAATAAGTTCTCCTGGCTCTGAAAAGTCTGTAGACTAAGCCTCTATCCCTTGATGGTACTAAATAAATAAGTTAAAAACAGCACTGGTGCATTTATTACTCACTACCAATATTTTCAAAAGGTGTGTCTAACATCTGCCCCAGAAAAACACTTTCAGATAAAATCGACAAATGCTTTTACTAGGAACCACCACCACCTGAAAATGGGAAATTGGTTTTGGTAAATAGGGATAGCTACCCAGTGCGGTGTATGGATAGAGTGATGGACTAGGACTCAGGAGGCTTTAGGTTTGAATCCCCTGCTCAGCCATGGCAACTCACTGGGGGAGTGGAACTCGAAAAACCACTCCTTAAATATATCACTTCCCTTGAAAACCCTATTAGGGTCGCTATAGGTCGGTTCTGACTTTGATGGCACCTAATTAACTAACAAAATAGGGATACTTGGGCTCTGTCAGGCCCTGAACTTGAAAACATAACATTTTTTTGGACTATAATTCCTGGAATCCCAATTTTGGGGATTGTAGCCCCAAAAGTAATGCCTTTTGGTTTGGCCAGGCCAAGAATTGCGATGGGTCCAGAAGCTGCACAGTATTTTGCTTCAGAGCCAAGCACAAAGGAAAGAAGGATCAATTGGGAATGACGAGCAAGACTGGAAAATGTGAAGAAGGGGAGGTCCAAGCAGAGAGTTGCTACCAGCAAGTATTGTCAGGGGGGCCGAGAGTCATTATAATCCAGCAGCAAAGAACCCTACTGAAACTTGGTCTGCCTGCTGCCACCTCATGGGAAAGGGCAGGCCCAAGTCCTGACCTAACAAGTGTCTCTCACATCTTTCTCTAGGACTGCTGACCATTCTTTGTAAGAAACTTTGAAGCAGGGGGCTTCTTTGCTATAAATGGACCCAACAGTTATAAAGGAGAAATGTTTGTGTTTGCGTATCAAATTCTCCACCACGGATTCACCAATGGAAATTTGTACTGAGAAGCAAAGCCACAAAAGCCAGCCAGTGAATCCAGGGAAGAAAGGCCACCCTACTCACTGGAAACAACACACGACCACTTTCTCTCTCTCTCTCTCTCTGCTGCAGATGCACAATGGAATTGGACAAATCCTCTCGTTTGTTTTCTCAGGCTTCCATATCTGTGGAAGGACAGGACAGGACACAGATACTAGGGCCAGTCCTACTGTCGGGCGTGGTGAGGCAGTTCCTCAGGCAGCTGGATTCAGTATCATTGAAAGGGCAGCAAATTCTTAGTTATTTAATTGCTCAGTAGTATATTTTTAATGTTTTTGGGATTTTCTGCCTCCTGTGCCATAATGACATGACTGGCCCCGATTACTGTATTCAGTACTTTGCCTTTGGGAGCAGAGGGCGCTATGTGTTGCTCTTCTTCCTGCAGCAAAATATCTTGAGCTGTTCTGACTTGCCTGCTTGGCCTGCCATAATGTCCCTTCTGGAGCTGATGTGCCCATTTCCCAACAAGTCTTAAGTCCTTGCATTTTGCCTTGTCCAGACTGACCATCGTACTATTTTAAATATACTATATTTTTTAAATTCCTGAAAACTAAATTAAACTTTCTAGAACTCAGTGTCCACTGCCTGGTTCTTGCAGCACAGGCTCACATCCTGTGGAAGAGGCATGGGCAAATCTTATTCTCTTCTCTAAGATAGAAACCACCCCAACCAAAGGGGTTGGACCTCCCCTTTCCAACAGCAGGGCAGAAGAGGAAGCAAACAAGACACTCACCTCTGGGGGGCAGCACTTTTCTGACTGTTGAGGGTGTCCAGCTCCTGAGCGCTGGCCCGGCTCATCGTCATGGTGGAGTTGGTCAGGCGGGTGGTGCGGCGCTTGGCCCGGCGGGGGCAGCAGGACGTGCTCAGGCCGCTCTTGCTCCCTTGCTGGGAGGAAAGAGAGGTGCTGCGGCTGGTGCGGTAGCCCAGAGGCTCCGTCAGGCAGAACTCGCTGTAGGAGTGTTCATCGGCAAACTCGTGACTCTGCATGTGGGCAAAAGAGGATGAGGCAGGGAGAGAGAAACAGTATTTGTGTGAATATACCCTTTCCTTCCATCCTGTCCCCATTCTAGCTTCCAGTTCAGGGCATCATCACAGCTGTGCATGTTCTGTGCAGGTATCAAGCCTACATCAGCAACTTTGAATTTGGTGCAGAATTCCTTGTCTTCGGAGTATCGGCCCAGAATCTTCTTCATTTGAAAAAGGCCATATTTCTAGTCCCTATCGCTGCAGTGATAATTTTGAAATCATGCAGGCAGTCCCTGGGGGCTGGAGGGGAAGAGTTTAGGGCTTCTAAGAATCAAGGGATCAACCTTAAAACACATGATCGGACCAAAGGCCTCCTTAGTCAAGCCATCTGTTTGCACAGCAGTCCGCCAAATGTTGATGAGAAACCCACAAGCAGAACGGGAGCGCCCTAGTACCTTCTTGCTCATGTTACCCAAAAACTGGCATACTATCTCTGACATTGGATGTACTACATGAGCGGTAGCCACTAAATATCTTATCCACCATGAATCTAACTAATCCTCCTCTAAAGCCATCTAGGGCTAGGGCAGCCACCATACCTAGTAATGAATGCCATAGATTAGTTATGCACTGTCTCTGTTGTGAGTGTCCTGATTCCCCATTATTCTAGCTCATTGAATGACCCCAAGTCTTAATATTATGGTAGGGACAGAGAATAAAGACTTCTCACTATTCACCACCTTCTCACCATGCATAGTTTCATACATCATCATGTTGTCTCACTTGCCTTTCGTTTACTTGGTTCCCTCCTCCCATTTTGTAAACTTTCATCATATAAGATTTGCTCTTGTCTTTTAATCATTCTGGGTGCCCTTTTGTGTAGCTTACTTAGCACTATGATAGCCTTGTCAAGATCCAGTGACTAGATTTGGCATTCCAAATGTGGCCACACCACAGATTTATTAGTAAAGACAGATTTATTTGTAGTTTTATTTTCAGTTTCTCTCCTAATGATCCCCAGCATGGAAAATGTCCTTTTCATAGCAGCTGCATCTAGCGATTAACATTGTCATCAAGCTTTCTATCATAACCTCCCAAGTCAGTCATTGTTAGCTCACCTCATCAATGTATATGTAAATTCAGGACTTCTTTTTGCTTCTGTGTGCATCGTCTTACTGAACTGCAATTGCCTTTTTCACGTCTCTTTCTTTACTTTGGAGAGATCTTTTCATACCTCCTCACTGTCCTCTTTTGTTTTAACCATCCTAAATAATTTGATGTCATTAGGCAACATGATCACCTCATCACTCACCCCTCACTGGTTTTTTTCTTCTCCTGAGCCAAAACAGAAAGCAAATGAAAACAGAACCTTGGACAGCTCCAAGTGAGTTTTTCTGCTGAAGCCTCTCTTTTGCTAGGATAGTGAGAGCAAACTGTTGTCCCAAGATGGATCAACATCCACCTTGAGCCTTACCTAGGCTGATAAACCTATAGTGTGTGACTTGTTCCTCTTTCTCCTCCTCCTCCTCCTCCACTACCACCTTCATATGGCTAGACTGATGAAGAATCCTTCCTTGTTCTCAGTGGAAGCCAGGGAATGCCTCTGAACCTCTATTAGAACAGTTATTTCATGCCTTGTTATTTTACACACTTACCATACAATCCTGTGTATGGAAGTAAGTGCCATTGTATTGAGCAAGGCTCGCTCTTGAGTGAGAATTCATAAGATTGCGGCTTTTAATGGAAAAATAGTTTGTCACCAAATATAACACTGCTGATTCTGGGCAAGATTGTTGTTAAAAGCCATCTGAGCATCACTGAATAGAAAACAGAACCTATGGTATATATATATTTTGCAGGAGACCCAGCCTTTATTGCTCCCTGTCTAGTTACTCACAGTAGTTTTCTCCAAGCAATGCAGCAGGTGATGGTGCTGCTGTTCAAAGGCTGATCGGTTGCGCACAGCTAAGCAATGTGCATCTGGGTCTCTGTCCTGTGGAAGAAAGGAGGCAAGTGCAGAGGGATTCAATTACGCATCTCACTCACTCAGACAGACACAATTTCTAAATTAGCAACTATGGCTTTAAAACCAATGCATCTTTGCTTCAGGGTAATTTTGGGGTATGAGAGCACAGGTCTGCAAATGAATACATGTGTAAGTATGCCAGCATCTGAGCCAATCAACATATTCAGAATATTCTGTTAGAATGTTATTACTTCTGACTGCACATGGGGAAACTGTATGTTTGAATTATTTCCCACTTGAAATTCCCTGTGTAGAGAAGAGTAATAAAGCAGAACCAGGACTTGCCTAGAAACTTATTTCATCATGTGCTGCTTTTCTAACTACCAGATGTTGCTGGTTTCTTAGCAGGCATATTAAAACATGCAGTCCTCTATAGGTGGTTTGGTGAAGAGGTCTTAGAAGCTAACATTGTTTAGAACCTGAACAGTCTTCACAGTATCTGAGAAACAGTGAGTTAGATATTTACTTTATACCATTAACTTCAGTTTCCACAGGCAGGCTAAATAGGATTTTTATCAGTTTGACTCAATCTATCAGGATGGTGGCTTTGGGAATACAACATTAGTTGCTACATCCTTTGCTTTATGATGACTGTGTTTTGTCTTTCTTTTTCTTGAATGGTTCTTTTGGTTCTTTTAAAAACATTTTTTTTGTCAATCAGTGTGATATATTTGATGAACAACAGTATATAAATATTTGTAATAAACATCTAACCAAGCATTCTTCAAATTTCTGCAAAAAAAAGCTATAGGTGTTGGCAGGGGTGAGTGGGAGAGGAGAGGGAGTTTTCATATTTCTACCCTTCATTTCCATTTCAAAGAAGGCGCAAAGTGGCTAAAAAAACAATCACTGCAACCATTCTGAATAGGCTGCATATGCAGGAAATTGTATTTGCCAAGGTGAATCTAGACTACAGCCCATACCTCAAGGCCTCCATTCTGCTTGTACTGAAGGAAAGCATTGGTAGTACCGCTCTTAGCCAGCCGGATCCGGGCCAAACGAACCTTCTGCAAGGGCAGGAGAAGGAGAGAGAGATAAATAATCAGTTGTATCTAGAATGAAGGATTGATAAGCCCCTCTCCCTCATTTTGCCTGTTGTTGCACCTCCCCTTTTCCCTTCTCCTCCCCTCACTTCCCAGTTACCTGCTGGGCTCGCCGCTTGTCTGCCCGCTGGTTCTGGTGGTAGATCCGGCTGAAGTTGGAAACGATGACAGGTACAGGGAGGGCGATGACCAGCACCCCACTAAGAGAGCAGATGGATCCAAAGATCTTCCCTGCAATGGTGCTTGGGACCATGTCACCGTAGCTGGAAGGGATAGGGCAGTTACTGCAGCTGCCTCGTGCCTTACCCTACCTTGGCATCTCTGGCAACGGCCCATTCACATGCAGGCTGACCCCCTCTGTCCCACCACCTTTCTAAGACAATGCTGCAGGTGGTTTATGGAGGAAAAGGCTTGCTACCCAGGGAATGACGGAAAGAGGGGCAGGTTGGAGTCATCTTGAACCATTTTGGGGCCCTCTCAAGGCATTTTGCTGCCTGAGGTGGGACAAGGAATGGCACTCACTCATCCAAACCAACACTTTGACCATGTCAAGAATTTTTGTAGTAACCAAAACCAGCAGGTTTATTTTGGCACATAAAGCAGAAAATCCCCCAAGCTCTTCTCCGTGGTCCTGAAAGTTAAGTTATCAAACTAAATTGGCAAGATCCTTTTAGGATTTTAGTGTGAAGTAAGTGAAATAATGTGAATTGGGATAGCAAATTGTAGTTAATTAATTGGCTGTAATTTGCCACTGCACCTTATATGATTTCATTTACTCTGGAGTAAAATCCCAGTAGGATTCTGCCCAATACTTAAGAGACAACTTCCCTTTCACAATACCTGCTACCTGCTGGCTCTGTCTCATGTTTTAGGATCCTAATGGTTGTGCTGGGGTATCTTAACTCTTCTCTTCACTGAGCACATTACAAAAGGGTGAAAAACAGTCTAATTATCTTAACATTTTAATTTGTTTTTCATTTTAACTATATTTCATATGCATCCATAATTTTAAATTGTGCAACACTCTGATACGTATAAAGGAAGAAAGGTTACAAAATTAGTAATGTGGTCATACATACCCAAAGACGTGATCATCTTTATGTATGGAGGAGGCAACTATGGGTAATGATGTGTGTGAAACAATAGATAGGAAGCCAGTTTTTTTTTACTGAACCGTCCTCATGTATTTTTAACAGCAGTTTGACACAACAAGAAGTCAAGATTTCACGATCACTTTATTTTTTCATGGTGTGAAAATCTTAACCTGCATGGCAGGTTGCTATTAAAGACACAGGAGGACAACCAATAATAAGTGGTAGCAACCCTAACCAGCACTTTGTATTTCTTGAGTTGCATAAGGATTACATAAGCATAGAACTTTACATTTAGCATGGAACTGAACTTTCTCTCTCTGTCTCTTTTTCATGAGTGCTCAGCCCTGGCATTAAAAAGACAATTAAAATAAATCCACACAACTTGTGCTGAAGGTGAGATTTCAAGCATTCATGGTGGCTCTTTTTCTCCCCAGGGCTAGTGAGAACCAAATAAATGTTGCAAAGCAAGATCTGAGATCTCAAAGAAAATACATGACTTAGTCTGGTTGCAGAACATTGGCACTTCTTGGCACAGGATTGTGATTTTGTTTCAAAGTGCTGTGGGTGGATAGCCGATGTTTGCAAAAGTTTTTTTTTTTAACTATAACTTGTGGAATCACTATGCTTACTGGGGCAACAGAGGGATTCCGGGAGTTCAATGAGCAATTTTTCTAACTCTCCTCTTCTATTAGGGAAGGATTAAATCATGTGACTTCCTGGTTCTTTCTGTTGTCATTTCTACAACCTTGCATACTGTAGTTTGAGTGACTGGGAGGAACCTTTCTCAGCTGGGGTGACTGTCAGTCTCTCCAGCACTAACCAATTGTTCCTTCCTGCCTTGGAATTCAAAGAGAGCCCTTGCCTCTCTGGTGAGAATTCTCCTTGCCTCTCTTTTGTCTGTTGGAAGTCAGTTAGCAGGTTGATTGTTTTGTTTGTTTGCTGTTATCTGTTCACAGCTTTAAGTAATGAAACCTTTTTGTTCTTTCTCCTATTTATGTCTCAGAGTGAGTTGTTGAGACTATGCCAGTTAATAAGAAAGGGGTGGACGATCTGAGGAACTTGAAGCTATTCTCTTTTTGTGAGTCTCTGTACGTCTGCTATGTATCGAAAGGAGAATTTTAACTAGAAATTCAAAACTCTGCAGCAGTTTTTGGGCAGAGCTGGGAAGATCAACCTTTTTGAGCTGCAAGTCCCAGAACTACAACCACCACCCCATCAGCATGGCCATTATCTTTGTGGTGAATTCTGGAAGTCATACCCCCCCCCCAAAAAAAAACACCTTTTCCCACACCTTTTTCCAGCTGCTTCAGGGATGATGAACTTTCAATTGTTTCAGCTGACAGTCAGTGTGGAGAATTAGGCAGAATGTCAGACTGAGACTCAGCAGGTTGGGTCATGGAAACTCACAGGGTAGTGTAGACTTTGTAGAAAATATGCTCCATGGAAAGGTGAAATCAGGTAACTGGTGTTGACCCATAAGAACAAATTTCACAAGGACAGTCGAAATAATAACTCTGCAAGAGCAGGAAGAGTTCACAATGCAATTTATGGTGGTATGGATTACATTTCCTTGAGAAGCCTGTCCAAAAGAGTGTCCTTGCAACTTTGCCATCTGCAGAAATGGCATACTGTATTATGAGCACTGCTTAGTCCTAATAAGGATATTATTTTACTAACTCTATGAATTTCCCTCGGCTGCTCAACCCGCCCAAGAAAGAACAAAGAAAGAATCAAAGCCGGAGCTTGGTGCTTGAAAATAGCAATTAAATTTTTATTTGAAGAATGCTCAACTAATTTTGAAAATGATCCTCTTCAAGGACAAAAGGTCTTTGTGCAACTTTCTGTCTGGTACATCAGTTAAAATAGTTCACTCAGGGAATATTCTCTGGTCTGTAAGGCCAAGACCATTGGTTCCTAAGGAAAACAGTTTTCAAAAAGGGGTCAAACAAATTTCAGATAATCACTACTCTTTTAAAATTCCAGGCCACTACCTTCATTCTCTGCCAACCCTTGACTTCCAGGTGCTATGCCTCTTTTTCTCCTACCTGTGAATGCGCCGTAATGTACAAGGCCAGCCCTACTATTAGGCAGAGTGACACAACCAACTCAATGAATAAATGCTGGGGAGCGGGGGAGGAATGGCAACTCCCAGCCATTCTTTCCGAGTTCCCTTGGAACTCCGCTGTCCTGGAGAACAGAGATTTCAGTATACAACACAGCCCCTTCCAAGTCCTCTCAAGTTGACTGCTGCCCTCAAAAGTGAGGAGTGACACTGTCTCATCACCAGTGGACCCAGACTCAAGTGCCAGCCTGATGGGCTTCTGTGCATGGAATGGGGAGAGGCTGAAAGTTTGTCCTTTGCCTTAGACTGCAAAATGCCTTCACCTGATGCTGAAAGTGCTTGGAAGTCCTGTGCTACAAGGTACAACATTATCTATAAATACTGGAGTAACAAAGACATAATAAAGTTCCTTCTGCAAAATAAAATGACTATTGGTAATGTCATTACTTCTTCTTCTTCTTTAGTGTAATGTGTAATATATACTTCTGACTCCTATCTCTTGGGGAGAGGTCATTTAGCTCAGTGGTTTAGGTATCTGGCTATGGAGCCAGAGGTTAGGAGTTTGATTCCCCACTGGGCCTCCTTCATAGGGGCTGGACTTGATGATCCAGAAAATCTCTTGCAGTTCTAAGACTAAGATTATTTGGGGCAGGAGGGGAGAATCCAGAGCCATTTTTCTGTTTTTAAGTGTATTTTTAAAACAATGGCCAAAATATCTTTGCGTGGTGTAACACTACGAACATAACATTTGGAAGAGAATTGTCTCAAGTTCAGAAATCACCATAGACATTATCAGTGCGATTTGTTAACTCAAGGTAATTTACCTCTAAAAGTTATGCCATTAATGCTATGCCATCTTAACTATGAACATTATGTGAGATTAACTACTCTGTTAGCACTGCACTAGTTTAGCTACACGAGTTACTCTTTTTATAACAAGCAACAGTGGCCGTGCTGGCTGAGGAATTGTGCATGTTACCGTCTATAATAACATTTCCCAGCTCTGTTCTGGGTGTAGGCTTGTTGTCCCCTTCGCTGGTTGATCCTCATTCCCTAGAATAACTCTATGGTTGTCATTCCGAAAATACAACAGAAGAGCAGGCAACATGCAACAAGTAAGTCGACTTATGGGCTGAGGATCTACTGCTTCCTGTCAGGGAACAGCAGGCTGCAAGAATTATGGCTTTAATAACTCCTTGGTTCTCTCTGATGGACGGGCCCTTGGGAGAATATTAATGGGAGCAATGCTGGGAAAGGGAGGAAGAGAAGCAGGTAATTGAATATTAACACACAGCAGGGACTGTAATGAGCAAATGAATAAACAAACAAACAAGTGAATGAATGCTGGAGATCCTGTGTGGTTCCCCAGGTTATTTTTGTATTTTGCCCACTTGCCTGCCTTCTGATGGGAGAAGGAAGTTGGAGAAAAAATGGCAGTACATTTGGCAGCCCTGAGTCCCTACGTGCCTTTCTCACATGGGATTTTGAACTTCCTCACTAGGGTGAGCCCTGCCATTAGGCAGAGCAAGGCAACAACAAGGACCCTCCAGCTGTTTCTCCTGAGCCCCCTAGCTTTCCCCTTGCTAGAAGGGCAATCCTGTGTGAATCACACATCCTTTCCTTCACCCTCTTCAACTGATGTGGTGCCCACAGGAGTAGTGAAGGACCTATCCTGTTGTTGAAGTTGAGGTACCGTCCAGCTGCCAGTCTAGTCAACATCTATACATGAAATGGAAGGAGGTACCATCTTATCCTTTGCCTCAGTCAGCAAAAATGTCCTGGGGTGGCCCTGTTGAGCACAGACAAATCAAATACAAAATACACATTGCATTGGGAATGAAGAGTGCCTGTGCGTTTAAAATGTAAGTATTGTCTTTCTAGATTAGATCAAAGGTACATCTCACCCAAAGCATGGGACAGTTACTCTGTGGCATAGGTTCCCAAACTTTTTTGCCCCGTAGACCACTTGCCAACTTATTTGTTTTCCGTAGACCCCCTGCCTACCTAATATCGCATTTTCCTAAACCTATTAACGTGTTCAAACGTGTTTTAAGGGTTTAAGTACGTACGCGCGTGATGTGTATGCCCGTATAGCTCAGTAATGAGAAATGACAAAATGTCGTCAATCCCATTTACAACACACTGACATTTACCATAAAATTTTACCAATAATTTAACGAACTTACACATGAATGTAGCACGCCACAATACAGATAGTACATAGTACCTAATTAAATAATATTATGAAATATTATGTACACAGAATCTGTGTTTGGTGTAATTACGGATCGCCTAAATATTTATTATGATCTGCCTAATGGGATCTGCTCACGTAGACCCCCATTTACATCTCGTGCACCCCCAAATTTTTTTTTCTCTGACGTGGACCCCCTGCAAGTCAAAATCGACCCCTGGGGGTCCATATAGACCACTTTGGGAACCTATGCTCTGTTGGCTACGACTTCCAGAATGCTCCAACCAGCACGTTTTTTCCAGTCTTTGCCACTGTTCCTCTTGAGCAGTAGAAGCAACAGCCCAACACCTCCTTTGTCTCCAGCATTGGTACTCACAGATAAGACTGCCTTTGAACTTGAAGGTTTTATTTAGTTTTGTATCTTTGCTAACAGTGATGCGAAAATATGTCTTGTATACATTTATTTAATCTTTCTATAAAAGCCATCTAAACATGCTTTCCCCCATTCAAAATACTCCCAGTTTTCTTGAATGGGGTGGGTTGGGGATGCAGAACCTGATTAGGAATCTGACAGGGATAAATTCTTTCTCTGGTTGCCACTAGTAAACAGTTTGAATGGGAAACTGCACGGAAAATACAAATATGTGCCCTGCAAACCTGCTGGAAATTGTGCCAAGCTCTTCTCCGAGCTCTGTAGCACAGAACTTGGAAAAGTTATTTTTGGACTACTGCTCCCATAATCCCACCAGCACCTTCTTGTGTAGCCAAGCACAAAACATCTCACAGCATCTCTTTATATCATATTTTATATTTTTAGACTACAATCCCAAGGATGGCTTAATCAACCTGGCCACTAGGGATTCTGGATTTTGGGAGCTGTAGTCCAAAACCATAAATATGCATACCCCTCTTCCAAAAAAAGGGACCCAAGGCAGCTTAATAAGCACTTAAAAAACAAATATGAAAAGGGGTGAATATATAATGAACTGCAATATTTTAAAAATATTACAAGTTAAAACTACAGAATAAAATCCACCTAAAACAATTTAAAAGCATGTTTTAAAAGCTTAAAAGTACATCACCACCATTAAAACCCTTTCCTTAACAGTCAATTAGGGACGTGGTGGCGCTGCGGGTTAAACCGCAGACGCCTCTGTGCTGCAAGATCAGAAGACCAGCAGTCGTAAGATCGAATCCACGCGACAGAGTGAGCTCCCGTCGCTTGTCCCAGCTCCTGCCAACCTAGCAGTTCGAAAGCATGTAAAAATGCGAGTAGATAAATAGGTATCACCATGGTGGGAAGGTAATGGCATTCCGTGTCTAGTCGCGTTGGCCACGTGACCACGGAAACTGTCTTCGGACAAATGCTGGCTCTATGGCTTGGAGACGGGGATGAGCACCGCGCCCTAGAGTCGGACACGACTGGACTAAATGTCAAGGGGAACAGTCAATAACTTACTGAAAGAAAAGGTCTAAAAGAAAGGCATTTGTCTGCTTCCAGAAGGACAGCAAGGAGGAAACCAGCCGGGTCACCTGTAGAAATGTGTTACCATGGCTGGAGCGCCAACACAGGGGAAAAAACCCTCATTGCCTGACCAAGGATGCTTGTGAGGGCCATGCAACAGAAAGAAAGGCCTCCCCTGAAGATCTTAAAAACCAAAGAATTCCACTTGGGGAGTTAACAGTTCTTCAGACCCAGGCCGTTTAGAGATACGAAGGTCAAAACTGGCACTTTGAATTAGGCTCGTAAAGGACCAGTAGCCAGTGAAGCTGTTATAACAAGGAATTTCTGTTCTGCCTGTAACCAGTTTGGGTCAGAAGTCTAGCCGCAGCATTCTGGACTTGCTGCAGTTTCTAACTAGTTTCCAAAGGCAGCCCCACAGAGAGCGCACTGCAGTCATTCAAATAAGCTGTAACTAAGGTATGTATCACTATGGTCAGATTGGGCATGCTGCAGTTGGCACACTAGTTTTAACTCCTGACCACTGCTGAGACCTGGGTCAAAGATGCATCAAGAAGCATGCCCAAGCTAAGCAAGTTAGGGTCCAAAGAAGAGTTAGAAACACAAAACATATATCTAGACTAGTGGTCCAGAGCACAAGTGGAATCTAGGTATAGAAAAGACAAAATAGAGGGCTTCTACACAGAACAAACGATATTCGATAAACTTCTTCTGGGCTCAAATGATAAAGTAATTAAGAAAATGTATGATTATTTGCTTGAAATTAAAATGCAAGATGAGATGGTAAAAGAATGTATGATTAGGTGGGCACAAAATATAGGACATAATATTGATACTATTGATCAATGGTTGCAAATATGGAAAAATAACATAAAGCTCACAAAATCGGTAAATTTCAAGGAGAACATATATAAGATGTTTTATAGGTGGCATATGACTCCGAACAAATTGTCAAAGATTTATACAGAGCTGTCAAATGTTTGTTGGAAGTGTGAAGCACAAGAGGGAAGCTTTTACCATATGTGGTGGACTTGTAGAGTAGCGAAACAGTATTGGATAGCAGTACATACTCTGTTACAAAAAATACTGCTTTGTAATGTTCCACTAACCCCAGAATTGTTTTTACTGAACATTATACCAGATAATATAGATAAGACAAAGAACTACCTAGTTATATATATAGTCACTGCAGCCAGCATTCTTTATGCTAAGAACTGGAAGAAATCGGAGATACCGAAACAAGAGGAACTCATTGAGAAGATATGGGAAGCGGCAGAAATGGATATTCTATCAGAAGTGTTGAAAGACTGTCCAATACAAAAGGCAACTGAATGATGGGATTTATTATATAAATGACTTGAGTCACCAGATAGTGCTTGAATAACATAGAATTAAACTAAGATGTAACTGTAAGTTGAAACCTGGAGGGGAATCAAATTGTAGAAAGGCGAAAAGTCGACTTGATATCGCAACATGAACAGATTGGATGACAGTACATTTTGTGTTCTCCTTCCCCCTCTTTCCCCCCCCATATCCCCCTCTACCTTTTGTACTCCCTACTTTATCCCTAGTTGTTAAAAATAAAAAATAAATTTAAAAGAAAAAGAAGAAGAAGCATGCCCAAGCTGTGAACCTGAGTTTTCAGGAGGAGTATAACTCCATTTAATACAGATTGGACCCCTCCTTGACTGACCAGGAGTGCATCTGTCTTGTCTGGATTAAGCTTCAGTTCATTCATCTTCATCCAGTCCATTATTGACAGCAGCCACTGGTTTAGATCTGCAATAACTTTCCCAGAATTGGATGGAAAAGACAGAGTTGGTTGTCATCCACATACTTCTTGCACTGAATCCCCAGACTCCAAACAACCTCTCCCAGTGTCAAACAGCATGGAGGACAGAACAGAACCCTAACAGACCCCCCCCCACAGGCTAATAGCAAGGGTGTCAAGTAACAGCTCCCCAGCATCACTGACTGAGCTCATCCTTCCAAGAAGGACTGGAGTTTCTGTAGAACAGTGCCTCCAAGACATGTCCCAGAGAGAAAGACTGAGAGGATACTGAAAGCCATCAAGAGAACCAGGAGAAACAACAGGGACACATTCCTCTTGTCCAGTTTCTGTTGCAGATCGTACACCAAGGTGACCAAAACTGTCCCAGTCTGAATCAGGCCAGGTTTGAAGCCAGAATGAAATGGATCTAACAGGCGGTCACTGGCTACAGCTGTTTCACTGTGATTTTACTCAGTTCCTTAGTCTTTTCTCCATGAACGCACAGGAACCACTGAAACACAGGTCGCTGCCTCACAGCCCATCAGACCTTCTGTCTCTGGACTGGGAAAGTGCCTTGCCTGGAAGTCTGAGGAACTCCTGCTAGTTTTTGCCTTAGTCCTGTGGCATATCAGATATTGTTACACTGCAACTCCCATCACCCTTAACCAGCTTAGCCATTGTTGAGAAATGATGGGAGTTGTAGTCCAACATCTGATTGGGTGTGTATTTCCTGACTTCAGTTTACACACAAATGATAGCAGCATTCATCTTCGTAGGGGCCAACTATTAACTCTTCATAAGGATTTGATCTTATTGTTCCTAGCCGTGAGCAGATTATACTCAATATTGGAAAAATCTAAATAAACGACATTTTGAATCGGCTTGAAACAACTTGGTCAACAGGTCTTTCAGAAAAACGGACTCACAAGTGGAGAATGCTCAAAGACTTAGAGTCAGCAAACACATTTAACAAGATTTGGTCACTTTTTACCCACCATGCCAATGAGAATCCACAGGTCCAGTGACCAACATCCTCCATTCTGAAATATTGGAGATATCTTTTTTAATGCTTTTTACAAACAGTCAAATTTGTAGCCATGTTGGATGCTGTGATGTATGGTACGGCTTTGTATTTTTAGAAATGAATGAATGTATTTTTGATTGGTATTTTAAAAATTATTAAAACAATAGCAATTTTCCAGAGTTTCAGGCAAGCTGCTTTCCTGCCGCCACCACCCTAAGATGCCAGGGGACAAACCTGTAACTACTTGCATACACCACACAAGCTCTGCTCAGATATTTCCTGTTTTAGTTTTATAATGTTTAATGGAACCCGCCCTGAGTAGACTCTGTCTAAAAGGGCGGGATAGAAATCTAATAATAAATAAATAAATAAAAAAAATTTCCTCTCCTTCTTTCACAGAGAAACACGGTTGCTGGTGCTAGAGCACTAACAGACACTGGTCATTATGGGGCCAACTTGAGACTGGCCGGAGCAGGCATTTCACTGCCTATGTCCTTCATTCTTTGTTCCATTCAGAGTAAGCACAGAAGTCCTGACTGAAAGTGGTCAGAATGATTCTTATCTTTATTATGACTTTAATTGTTCCAGTTTGAGTCCTGGCACAGAGAACAAATTCTGAGGTACAATCCTAGGAAAGCTCTGGTTCACATAAGTCCAATGTTAACGTAATTAAACCTTCTCTGCCCTCAAGAAGAGTTGTCCATCATCGTACATGATGAAGAGCAGAGGCCATGGTCCTATATGATCAGCCCTAGTTCTTGCCTCTTGTACTCTGGAAAACAATTAGAGAGTTTTTCTCTTAGCTTGTATGTATTTGTGCTAAACGAGAACTATTCTTTCATCCTTTGCCCCTTGAGTCATGCTTTCTAAATCCTTTAACATCTCCATGGCTTTCCTCTGATCTTTGGTTCATTTACATCCTTCTTTAAATTATGTTCAACCTAACTAGGTAAAGATGCTCACCTGAAATCCAGCATGGCCTAGATGGATATAGACGTACTCCTCCCATAGAGCAAAGGTGAGGGACCACTGGCCCTCCAGGTGTTTTGAACTATAATTCCCCCAAAAGACAGACGTTTACATGGAGGCTACATGGGTGAGATGGGTTTCGGGGGACAGATCTGATGGGGAAAGGGAGAGATTGCCGAGCATGGTAAAAAAAAAGTATGATTTACAGGCTTCAGACAACAGTGCAACAATTCTGGGATTCCTGTGTCCCACTTTCACAGTGCCTAGCAGGAAAAAATATTTCTACATAATTCTCCCACTACATACCCAAATTGGAGAATTATACATCTAGGTGCCATGATTCTCCTCTAATAAAACGTATATGTCCTCCAGAATCTTGGGTTGGGGGAGGGGGGACTAGTGCTTTCTTTAACCAATAAGTATAATTTTTAACCAGAAGTGACCATCTAGTCTTTTCCATTTTTGTTTGGAGGAGCTGATGCAGCTTTCAGAGAGTAGTAGGGGCAAAAGAATGGGCCTTGGACCTCAGAACTCATTCACTGCAATATACAGAAAGGGCCCAACCTAGAAGTTATTGATGATTAAGAACTAGCTCTCTAAGAATGACTTCTTACAGATTATGTTGAAAACCTGGACTGTAGCAATTTGGGCATTAAATAGGAGGCTCACATCCCAAAATGGACCTCCATTCAACAATAACAACAACAATGAAACCAAAACTTAGAAAAATGAGACATCATGGATAAACATGATCAGCACTTTTCTCTCTGGCATCTAGTTTCCTAGCATAATCATTAAGTCCGTTGGACTGAGGGCTGAAAAGCCTGATCCTAGTCCCAACTGAGCCCTGAAACTCACTAGCTGGCCTTGGACCAGTCATTCTCCCTCAGTCTGACCTACCTTACGGAGTGGTATAGATAAAATGGAAAGGAGGAGAGCCATGTGTGCTGTCTTAGCTCATGGAAAGAAAGCCAAAATATAAACATAGCATAAAATAAAGTGAAATCATAGATAAATCTATAAGGCTCCAATGTATTCCACAGTCAAATGAATTAGTAGCCATTATTCCTATTGCTTTTAATGGGTTACACATTACTAAAATTAGTTTGACTGGGGTTCTGTGTCTTTTATGTCTCTTGTTTTATATTGCCTGCTACTTATTCTGATCCTTTCGTGACAAGGCATGATAACAGTCAAAGTATTCAGTCTCATTACTCTGGAAGTTTGTTCATGTCCCATTTGAACCTCTGTGCTCCTTTGCGCAGTCCTACCGTCAAACTAGTTGGTGCCCTCATTTGTGTTTCAGCTTCTTCTCAGACATAATCCATGGACCGGTTATTGTCTGCCACCCTAACCTACCTCTCAGGGCTAATAACTAGCACTAAAGATGAAATATTGGGGAGGAAGGTAGAGAATCATGCATGCTGCCACCCTGGGCTCCTTGGAAGAAAAGTACAATATATGTAAAATACTAAACAAAAAGATACCATAGAAAACACAGTATAGAATCGCACTGTGAATTTTTGCCAACACATATTATTTACATCGAAGCAACCAACATGAATTTGACCCAACTTCGGGAGGCAGTGGAAGACAGGAGGGCCTGGTGTGCTCTGGTCCATGGGGTCACGAAGAGTCGGACACGACTAAACGACTAAACAACAATTATTTACTATATAATGCATTCATACTTTAAAAATGTTATATATCCCACCTTTCCTTCAAGCGGTCCAGGGCAAGAAATATGGTTCTTCCTTCCTCTGCATCTCCAAAACAACCTCGTGAAATAGGTTAAGTGGAGAGAATGAACGACTGGCTCAAAGTCACTCAATGGGCGAGCGGGGATTTGAACCCAGATCACCCATATTCTAGCCTGAAACTCTAATGACTGCACTGCATGGACTCCTTGAGATTCAGAGTCAGGACTTTGGAGTCCAAGAGTACAGCAACCAGATGGCCTTGAGCTTCAGCACCTCCTATGTTTGCAAAAAACAAAAACAAAACACGTGGTTGATTTCCTTTTCAACAGACAGGGTTTCTCCTCCTCCTCCTCCCTCCTCCTTGCAACCTGCCCTCAGCATGTCTTTGGCTTTGCTTTCCACACAGCACTTTATTTTAATCTTGCCCTGAATTTCATCTTCTTGATGACAAGGCTGACTCGTCAATCCACCCAAACTCATTCTGGATTCTAATCCTGACCTCCAAAATGTAATGCAATCAATGCCAGCTTTGCAATGGCTCTGCATTTGATAAGGCTGTTCCCTGATCCTTCATCCAAGTCTTTCACAGAAACATTGAACAACAACAGATCATGATGAACCCCCACCTCCCACCCTGTAGGATCATTTTGGGTCTCTTCTTCTTTTGCTTATGAAGACTTGATTTGGAAATGTGATTTCCCCACATTTTCTGGAGTCACAGCACTGAACTACTGGTGACTAGTTAATTTCTAGGAATACTTTGCCGTTTACTGGTCCCTGGGCTTCCTGCAAAGGACATTGGACTACGACATTCCTGGTTTTATCAAGCAAGCCAATTCCTTATGCCGCAGAAGGAAAAAGCATGCTTAATGGCCTGCTGGCTGAAAATGATGAGATATGTAGTTCAAATCAGTCAGAGGGCTGATGAGACATGTAGTTCAAATCAGGCACCAGGTGGGGAGAAGCTGGTATAGATTACACCAGGGCAAATGGTTCTCTGGCCAGTGGACCCTCTGTAGAACTCTACTCCTCACCACATCTCCCCGTCCCATTGAGAAAAAATGCTTCAGCTGGAAGAATCTCATGGTAGAGATTCTAGTGGAATCTCCCCAGCCCAGCCCAACACACTCATGTGCCCTACTGGGCATGAAGGGGAGGGGAGAATTGCCTCTATTTTTCCAGTCTCAGACCAGAGATAGCAGGGCATTTTCTGTGCAGAAAGTGGTAAGGAGTTCTAGATATCCCTCTACAATGAGGGGAGAACTGACATCCAGGCACAGGAAGGGCTGGATGATGGAAGATATGAGTGGGACTTGGGGAAGGTCCTGTTTTGTGCCACCCTCCCTAGGACAGTTTGGGCCTTAAAGGGCAGCCCAGTCCTTGAACAAATCCGCTTCCCACCATGGGTTATACCTTAACTAGTACTGAAGATCTTGAGTAGGTTCTGGTATGAAAGGGACAAAAAAAAACCACAGACGTCAAAGCATCCAAGTAAAAAAATGCAAAAACATTTATATCCGAAGCAAATCTATCTCCTCAGTTTTTGGCTATTTTCACCATTATAAAACAAGGGCATCTCTCTCTCTCTCTCTTGCAAATTACTTTACTGTGAGATTCCAGTCCTTAATGTTTTCTGTTCTACTGATGAAAAAATTAAGTGGAAAGCAGTTTCATGGAAATTACTCCCACATCACACAATGCACATATGAATTAGGCATTGGACACCAAGAGATGACCATAGTAACAGCTTGGAATGCCTTACTTTTCTTGGTTCATTTTGTTCTTGCTTTGGCTGTAAATTCAGAAAACCTACACTTAATGAGCGAACCGAATCGTGCAAGTCATTACAGCAGGAGCAAAAGCCGTTATTGAGCCAAAGCGTTTTGTATTTCTGAAAGACACATTATGGATTCAAATAACTGCAGTAAGACTTTGTGTTCAAAATACTTGTCAATTAAATCATTTCTATTTTATTTTTGAATTAGTGAAAGCCTGCAGTGAACCTCTAAATGCATTTCATTGATCCACAGCCTACACAGTTGCTCCCCAATAGATTCCATTTAATGTTGTGCAAGCTGTTTCCTGGATGCTCTGGCATATAGGGTTGGATCAGACTGAAGGTCTATCTAGATCAGCATCCTGCTTCCCACAGGGGCCAGACCCCTCAATGGAAAGCATGTGGACTTGCACACACTGAATGTGAGCACATGAGTCCTTTTCCATTTCCTCTGATCCTGGAGACATCCCATTACAAGGGTGGGAGAACCCATGGCTATCCAGATGCTAGACTAAAACTCTCATTCAAAACTTAGGCTATAACACCCAGAATTCACCCAATGGCCATTTTGGTTTGTGAACTCTGGAGCTATACTCCACAAAATACATTTCCCAAACTCTGCTCCCATCATCCCTCACCACTGAGCACACTGGCTGGCATTGATGAGACGTGGAGCCTAGCAAACTCTGGAATGCTATCTCTTGGCATCCCGTCATCATGCCTAGTACATATCCATTGCCTCATCCTCCATGATTTTTTCTCATCTCTTGTTAAATCCCTTTGACTTGGTGGCCATCACTGCATCTTCTGGATGGTGGGCTCTGGAAATTGTATTTCCAAGCTCTGCTAAAAGTCCACAGGTTAGCTATGTGTTTTCTAATTCCCCACACAACTTAAAAGCCTATGAAGAAGAGAGCCCACACAACTAGAGGAGGCCCTTCGCTCAGGACTTACATAACTCAATGGGGATGATGTTGGAAAGCATGAACATCTCCCCACCCTTTCCCTCATGCCCTAATTGTGTAAGTAGACCACCCCAATGGGGCTTCTGTGCAGGAGTCTCTTTGTTAAACCTGTTCTGAATATCCCACTATTCAGCTTTCTTGGATAACCTTGAGTGCTAGAATTTGGAAAGCAGAGAAACATTTCTCTCCTTTCTTCTCGCCAGTGCTCTCCCACCTGCTTCAGCTATCTTAAGGCAACATCTATGGGGCTTGGCCAAAGGAATGGAGAGGGATGCCAACACACAAGAATCTAGGTTTCCAAAAGGATAGTCCCTGCTGAATTGTGAGCTGAGATCATCACAACTTTCTCCTGTTTCTGAGCTGGCCCACTGCTCCACCTTTCTCTTTGAGGTGAATACACCAGGATACGGAATCTCCTCAAAATTACATATCCTGTTTTTTATATTCACTTCAAACAGCCCTTGAAAGAGCCAAGTACGAGCTTCCTCCAATGAGAGCCCCTCTTGGAAGGTTGTGTCTTTGGCTAGAATCAAGGGGAAATAAGTCCATTTATCTTGCTACAGAGATGTGAGAGTCAGTCCCTTAACTTTGGAATAGAGACTGGAGCCCTTTCTCAGGTAAGTCTGGAAACTAGGGTTGTGCAAAACTATGAAACACAAGAATTCACCATCTTCCAAATATCAGCGGCCACTTCTCCCTGCTCCAAGTGTCTAACTGTGATGGTTGTGGAATTAATGTGCTAAAGTATGGACAGCCCATTGGTAAAACTGCATCCATTCAAAGAGACTGGAGAAAGGTTCCAGTCATCTTGGTTACACTTTCCGTCTTATGCCTATGTCCTTAGCACCACTCTTTTTGATTAGCAAAAGCAGACATGCCACTTTATCCTATTCATGGCTACTTAGAGCCCAGCCCCACTTTATTCAATGGGTCCTCCTTGCAAGTAAATGCAGCTAAGGCTACAAACTCAGCAGATAAATGGAAAATGTTCTTACTTTGCAAAGTTGAAGCCAGAGAGCCCAGCTTAGTCTGCCTTACTTTGACAAAGGATCTAGATATATATTTTTTGCACAATTTATACATGTTTCATTCTCTGTTGCCCCCTCAGTAGTTCACTCAGACAGGAGAAGCAGAGGCTGGTGCTCTGAGCCATCCTGGCAGTCATATTTGATTATCACAGCCATCCCTTAAAATCTATTCATTGTGAACACTCGAAGTATATGGAAGTCAGGCTCCATCTCTGTTTTGAACACTGGTGCTGATATTATTTTAGGTCAAAAAAGATTAGACAGGGAGAACCACAGACAGACCAATGCCAGGAACTGTCAAAGGAGGATCTAACCTTATGTTCGAGTTATTTCCATCAGGGTGGTGGTTGGGTGGTGCAGAGTGCAGCCGTAGACAACCCGTGTGTTTTCTCATAGTTCTGAGAGTGAGAAAATCTTACACTCCAAAGGTGAGTTTGAATTCCTGATAAAGAAGAGGAGAAATCACTCCTTAACCAGGCAGAGTTTGGAAAAGTTACTTTTTCAGGCCAGAGTTCCCAGAATCCTCTTTTATGGGAATTGTAGTCCCAAAAAGGTAACCTTCCAAAGCTGTTCCAGGAAAGTGGAAGGGTACACATGAGGACATACAAGCATCTACACATGTAAACAAACACACACACACACACACATACCCTGAACCTCACAGAGATTTTCCTCAGGGAATCCCTGGACAATTTCTGGATTGTATATATGAGAGTTTGCGGTAACACCAAAGGCTTCTGCAGAACCGAGGAGAGCTCCCTGTTCTCTCCCTCAGGCAGCGCACAACCAAGACAATTCAGATCTGCACATCCATCCAGCACAAGGTAGGGATCATCCATCCAGCACAAGGTAGGGATCAGTGAGATTTCTTTTTTCTTTCTTTTTTCTTCTCTCCTTTTCTTTTGGCTCCATGTCATTTTAAAACAAGAATCTGCCAAAATTCACAAATGTCTTCAAATGGGATAGAAAAAAAATTGGGATTTTAAAAAATCCTAATGTAGAAGAAACTGACAGATTTACATTTTTGGGCCCAGAGGTTTGTGACTTCAGCTCTTAACAGACTGACAGCTGAAATCACAAAGTCGTCACAATCCCTCCATATTCAAGTCTGCTAGTGATCAGTTTGAAACGTGACTTTCTTCTTTAAATCCCCCTGGAAGATGACTCTTCTATAACAGCTCCCTGGCTGCAGAGGCACAATGTAGTTCTCTCAATGCAGGGAGCAGCTGCTACCTCTTATTACCCAGTTTGATGGCTCCGTTCTGCAGGGCCGGGCCAGCCATGAGTCAGGGATAGGACAGAGCTGTGGGGGCAACAGAAGACCCACCACCACTTCCCTAAAATGGCTGCTCCACGACATGGCTGTCTCTTAGCTGGCTATTGGAATAGTGTCTGACTCTGAGGGGGTCTTCCAGTCCAGGGCATTGGACTGGAAGAGTAGCCAAAAATATGGATGCCACAGCATTTGAATAATGCCACGGCCAGGCATTATTCAAATAGCTAACCAAGAAGCAGTCATGTTGTGAAGCTGGCAGAAAAGTGACCATGCCATAGAGGCTATTTGGCAAACTGAGGGTCTGACTCACCCCTCCTTCTCTTCCTCCTCCCTCCTTCTCTCCACATGTGTTGCTGGGGTCAGAAAGGCAGTGCAACTCTTCCTGCCTTGATGGTGAGAGACCTTCCACCAAGCCTGCCACTCGTGTCACAAAGGAAGTTGCCTTCTCTCTGGTCCAGCCATGGATCCCTGAAGTGAAGTATTGCTTATTCTGACTGTGGAACCTGATCAGGGTAAACAAGAGCCACTAGTTCTTTAGTAACATATTCTCTGTCTGTGGAACCCAGATGGTCTGTAGCACAAAGGGCTTATTGCAAAGATTTAGAAAACGAGGAAGAGAGGTGTATGGGTGGTTGCTAGATATAAAAGCCAGAAATGCCACTTTCTTTTTGAGGCCTAATCTGTCCTGCCACCATAATTTCTTCCTCCTGAACTTCTAGACAACCCCTGTTTGCGTTCACTGTCCCAAGACAGGATACTTGACTAGAAGGAGCAATGGTCTGAAACAAGGTTGACCATCACTATGTGCACGAGCCAATTCTTGTGATGTGACTGCATGAAAGTGCAACCAAAGCTAGAGAGCAAGTGGAGAAGTTAGAGTATAGGGCTAGGACTGGCTATAAAACTGTGACCTCAGGCTAGTCATTCTCTCTCTCAACCCAACCTACTTCACTCGTTTGTTGTAAAGATGACATGGATGAAAAGAGAGCCCTGTATGCTGCTTTGAGCTTTCTGGAGGAAAGGTAGGACAGGTATATGTGTATATAAATAACAGGTATATCAATAATGACAATAATATGGGGCTAAACCTAAAGTAAGCCTATTGCAATCAATGGAATTTGAGTTGGGACTATTTATTCACTTCAGTGGCAACAGAAAGTTTCTGTTGAACTACAACACCCAGGATTCTTACCATTGGTGGTGCTGGCTAGGGATGATAGGATCTGCAGCCCAATGTCATCCTGAAGGGCCATACTTTGCCCATCTTTGACACAGCCCATAATATCTGTGTTCTTGGTTATTTCCACTGAATTCTATAAAGTCCTAAAGAAGCTTGAGTCCAAGCTATCTGAAAGACTGCCTCTCCCTCTATGAGCCTGCCTGGGCATTAAGATCATCAGGGGAGGCCTTTCTCTCGGTCCACCACCCTCACAGGTGCGCTTGGTGTGGACATGGAAGAGGACTTTCTCTGTTGTTGCTCCCAGACTCTGGAATTCCCTCCCATGGGAAGCCAGACTGGCCCCATCTTTGCTGTCCTTCCGCAAACAGGTGAAGACCTTTCTCTTCAGGCAGGCTTTTCCTTAGTGACTGGTGGTCTGCGAAGGGTTGTTTTTTTTTAATGGATCGCTGTGCTCTGCTTTTAAATGTGTTTTAAGTATTGATTTCATTTACCATTTTTAATATAATACTTGTTCAATTCTTTTTTAACATGTGTATACTTGCGGTTTTTAGCTTTTAAATGTTGTCTTTAATTATGTAAGCCATAATTGGGCCCTTTAAGGGAAAGACAGGGTAAAAATAAATAAATAAATAAATAAATAAATAAATAAATAAATAAATAAATAAATAAATAAATGTCTGCTTTTGCTAAGGGTTGTTTTTTTGGGTTTTTTGTTTTGTTTTGTTTTTTAGGTGGAGGAAGACTTGTCCGCCACCCAAGAGGAAGTATTCGTCACCCTTGCCTGCTAACAGCTCATCACCCCAGCACCCACTTGGCTTGACCCTCATGCGAAGGCCTAGCCCCGCACTGTCTTATCTAGCGCTGACCTCAGGAACTTGAATGAGGACTGATCCAGCCTAAGCTGTCAAGTCCTTTTTGTTCTTTGGTGAGCATGGCATCGTCTCCTGGGACAGCGACTGGTGCTGGAAGATTGCAGGAAGCTAAATAGCTTATAGAGCAACATCATTAATCTAACTAAAGTGATCTGCTATTATGTAATAAAATACGTTCAGAAATGACATTACTAATTTAATGGGAGCAGGGATAAATCAAATGCTCATAAGAGAAAGAGAACCGGCAAAGCCATTCAACCAAAGGGCAAAGAGGCCTCTCAAGAAATGAGCCCAGTTTTGATTAAAGATACTCAAGGCCTGCTTGGGAAGCAGGAAGAGCCTCTCTGGAGTAACCATGCCACACAGCAGCACTTCTTTGCTGTGAAAGTAAGTGTTGCCAACTTTTTCCATACAGCCTCTGTTTACCTCTGTGGCCCAGAAGACTGCTGCTGATTCCTGTGCATCAAGCCACCATTCAAAGCACGAGAGCAGACCAGGGTGGTTTTTCTTTTGATCAGTTGGCAGCAGTGATCTAATGGAGTGGGGGCTTGCAGAGCCAAAGTGCTGGAGCTTTTTAAATTAGCAGAGGCAATGGCATCCTTTCCCATCTGTCACATCCTCCTGAGACTTCCCTGTTCCCTCCGAACGTAGCTATAAATCCTCACAGAAGCTGAGGGGAAATGGATTTTCTCAGCAACTATATATTCCTGTGAGTGGCCATCTCTGTTATTATAGCAAATATTTTAAAGCAGCTTGGTGCTGAACAGACAGTTAAGACCCTTTACTTTTACAAAACGCTTTTTCCTGCTGGTAGTGACTGAAACTGCTAGAATGGATTTGGTAATATGGATTAAAACTGCTATCTGTGTTTTTGGACTCTGCTCGGGGGTGTGACTAGCAGGTCTGGCAAGCTAAGCACCTCACTTCAAAATTTAGCACTAAAGCATTAGCTGGCAAAACTAAATTCATTCACTCTTGGATGAGTTGGTTAGAAAATTGCAGCTCTGAAGTATAATATTTATTCTCCAGTGAGCTCATGGCAGTACAGATGCCTCTTTTTCTCCCTGCGTTTATCTTCACAACCTCCCTGTGAGGTAAATTAAGCCAAAGGTCACCCAGTGGCTCAGTAGAGACTAGAACCTGGATACTCCATGTTCCAGTCCAACAGTTTAACCACTACAACCGCAGTGCTAATACTTAGCCTTCATATAGTGCATTGGGGTGCAAATCTATGGTCTCTGGGAGGGTGCCTCAATGCCACATGATACTGTGGGCCACCACATCATCCCATTGGATGACAATGAAGTTTTCCTTGGTTTTGGCTACCTCTCTAATGGTGAAATCTTGTATAAATAATCCTTAGCCTCCTTCTTTACAGCTGAGAGGAGATGAAGAGTCAAGAATTTAGTACAAGGATAGGGACTCTGTGGTTACCCCAATGTTGAACTAAACCTCCTACCATCCCCGACTATTACTCATGTTGATTGGAGCTGGCTTTCCAACAACATCTGGAAAGCCACGTTGCCCACCCCTGGTTTAGTACCAGGCCATAGTCTTCGTGCCTCTCTGCTAACCAACTGTAGGTCTTTTCAAGAATTCAGCTTTTCTGCTTACTTCAATATATATTCATACTTGTACAGTCCACAGGTTATCCCAGTCACACATTACAATGAATAACTGGCCTTGCCCCTTTGAGCCACCAGGCTGTATTGCCTGAGCCCGTTTGGCACCTGTCTCCAATGGGTGAAGCCTGAAATTGTTGTTGTTGTGAAGAAGGAGTAAAATAACATCGTTTTCATTTGAGAACCACAGAATTTTAAAGAATAGTTATCAAACCAACACCTTTCACCAATATGTTCCCACCACCACACAGCAAGCTTGGAGAAGTTCTTTTATTAGACTACAATTTCCAGAATTTACTAGCTAGCATGGACACTGCACAAAAATACTTTCAAGCCCACAGCTCCAGACAGTTTGAACAGGCAAGCTAAGCCACACGTAGACAAGGTGGATGAACTTGAGGGAAGCACCAGGATCACTAATCTACTGTTCTATAGGAAATGCTCACCTACACCCAAATAGTGCCATCCTGAAATCTTGTGTGTGTTCTGTGTTGTCACATTGAAACTGATACATAGCGATCCTAACAGGACTTTCAACGTAAGTGAGATATTTAAGGAGTGGTTTTACCAATTCCATTCCCCCAGTGAGCTTCCATGGCTGAGCGGGGATTCAAACCCTGTTCTCCAGAGTTCTAGTCCATCACTCTGTCCACTACACCACACTGGAATCTCGAGCATGGTCAAAATATGTTCCTACAAAGTCAGTCAAGAAGAAGAGCACCAGCAGCACCAGCAACAACATATTGGGCACCACCTCACGTTGACAATCATCTCTGAAATTTTGGAGAGGTCTTGTGGTACCTTCAAGAAAACAAACCAAATTCAACTGTACCATCAGCTCTTGAGGCACTGGTCACTACAGCAGGTGGGCAGTGTCCACCAAAGCTTATGCCATCATAAAACTAATTTGTTTTCTTGAGGTGCCACAGGACTTCTTGCTGTTGTGTTCAACTGGCTTGCAGTTGTGTTCCCTCCCCTCAGAATCATATCCAGGAAGAAACAAACACTAGAAACCACAAGAAGTCCTTCCTAAAAGGGACCTTCTCTCTCTTGAACCCATGCAGTTCTAGAAGAGGTTGGGAGTTTGATTCCCCACTTGTGCCTCCTTGACAGGGGCTGGACATGATGAGCCATAGAGTCCCTACCAGCTCTGCAGTTCTAAAATTTATAAGATTTATTTTGTTTTATCAGAACAATTGTGAGGAAAGGCTACAGCGTTTGGGGCTCTTTAGTCTATAGAAAAAGCACCTGAGGGGAGACATGATTGAGACGTATAAAATTATGCAGGGGATGGATGAAGTGGATAGAGGGAAGCTCTTTTCCCTCTCACGTGATACCAGAACCAGGGGACATCCACTCAAATTGAGTGTTGGGAGAGTGAGAACAGACCAAAGAAAATATTTCCTTACCCAGCATGTTGTTAGTCTGTGGAACTCCTTGCCACAGGATGTGGCAATGGCATCTGGCCTAGATGCCTTTAAAAGGGGACTGGACAGATTCCTAAAGTCCATCACAGGTTACAAGCCGTGATGGGGATGTATAATCTCCAGGCCTAAAAGGAAGGTACCTCCAAATGCCTGATGCAGGGGAGGGGTATCAGGAGACCGGTATCTCGTCGTCTCGTGTGCTCCCAGAGGCATCTGGTGGGGCCCCTGTGAGATACAGGAAACTGGACGAGATGGGCCCTTGGCCTGACCCAGCAGGGCTCTTCTTATGTTCTTAACAATTCTAGGCAGATCCATCTCTCTAGCAGAAAGGAGAGAGTGCCATACTCTTCTACTGCTTTCCAGGCGAAATTTGCCAGTGCTCAATATGCTATTACTGCTCTTACTTCCCTCTCTAATTTGTTTATGCAATTAAGAGGCACATTTCACAGAAATTGTGTGTGAAGAAAAGAGTGTCTAGAAAATGAGGGGCCCTTGAATTGCTTGGGTTTCAGACCACAAGCAGCATGGCCTTAGACAATGTGGTGACTGGGGCAGAGGCCAGGTTCCATCTCTTCATAGCTGGAATCTCTCCCTCTTCCTCTCAGCGACCTCTCTTTCTTCCTCCCACCTCCCACTCTTAACCTCCTGCTATTTACAAATGTTTCAGCCACAGTCTTCAGAGTAGTTTTTAGCCGAATTTGGAAAACAGCTCAGTACAGGCAGGCGGCAGGGGCCAGTGCTGCTAGTCAGCTATAATGAGGACGTAACCACGAGTCCAGGGGTGGGGAAACTGTACCTGTCATGCTGCATTCATCTGGTGCTCATTGTCCCTGACCATCAGCCCGTCTGTCTCCCTGAGTTTGATAGGAATTGGAGACATCTGGACGATTCTAAGTCTCCTAGGCCTTCAGCAAGAGCTTCCTAGTGTGACACAATCATTAGAGAAGCTTTCCTCAGCCTGATGCTTCCCAAGGGTGGAAGTTCAGTATCATCTAGGTGGCCTAGGCAATGATGGAAGTTGTGATCTAACACATGTAGAGGGCACCAGGTTGGGGAAGGCTAGATAAGAGTGTAAAACTGCAAAAGGGAAGCTCTGAGTTCAACTAAAAGTCATTGAGTGCCCCTGATCTGGTCACAGTCTCTTAACCTAACCATTCTTACAAGGTTATTGTGAGAGCAAAATCCTTGGAGCAGCAAAGTATCATGTATGCCTTGCATCCCAAATTCCTTTCAAGGAATACAGAGCAGCTGTAGCTCAGTGGTAGAACATTTGCTTCTGTATGCAGAATGCCCCTGGTTTGACTCCTAGCCTCTCCAGGTGGGGCTTCCAGGAAGGAATCCGGCCTGAAGCCTAGGAGAGTCAGAGCAACCACTCTGAATTGACAATACCTCACTAGATGCTCGAGCGGTTTGACTTGGCCAAAAGCAGATTCTTAAAGGTTGGGATACAAGTGCAATAAATGATAAATCGATACATTAAATTCAGGGGAGGAAAGGGGGCATTACAAGGTCAGCTCTTACATGCTCCTGTCTGTTTGGTAACATGGATACACAAGAAACCCCAGAACGATGGTTGCTTATGCCCGTTGTGTGGCTTGAGCACAATTGCTGCATGATCTTTGCTGTGGAATATGGGATGCAGTTTAAAGTAGGTGCGCCAGCTCTATCATGAAGCAATGTGAGGTGGCTGCCTCAGGCAGCAAATTTTGAATACTGTGAAAATAATTGGTATTATTGTATTTCTCCTCTCAAATGTGTAGAAGATGCTTATGGGATTTTTCTGCCCAAATAACCTCACTGGTACTGAGCAGTTTAACATTGGTGGGCACCCTTTGCTGCCCTGCCTCAGAAAGAAACATGTTTTGGAATGGCCCCAAAGAAATGAATTACAGGCATATAATACACAAACCAGGTATTACTGTGGATGACTCTAAGATACCCTGAATATTAGATATGAAGTTTATAAATCATCCCAGAGAAACTGAAATTGCATGGGTGCCCACCTGGTCAGGGCACCAGGCCAATATTCTGTCCTTCAGAAGCCTGCATGCAAAGTGGGAAGCCTTGTATATAATGAAAGAAAACATTACAAAAAGCCCAATTAATACAAAGTTAGCAAATAAATACTATACCAGAACCACCATGCCACCCTAAACACACCTGACCTCATCTGAATCGGGAAGCTTGGTCTGGTTAGAACACGGATGTGAGACTAGTAGGAAACATCAGATACCTTCAAATAAGGTAGAAGAACAACGGCCTAAAAGCTGATGTAGTGATTAATATCATAGGGGGCATCAAGAGAAAGCAGCTTTTGCCCTTCAAGAGATACACCATACTAGCCAGATGGGCCAAGGGTTTGACACCATATCAACCAATTTCCCATGTTCCAATGCTAAAAAATTAAAGGCCAATCCTTGTTCATGGTCAATGGCAATTTAAAAAACAGTATGAAACCACTAGACTGGAAGTTGGAAAAGTCAGTGTTTTGGGACTACACTTCACAGAATGTCCCAGCCAACATGGCCAGCGGACATGCTAGCTGTAGGGACTTGTGAACCCCAAATGCGAAAAGAGACCCATGACGAAGTGGCTAAACTGCCGTACTGCAGTCAAGCCTCTGCTCATGATCTGAATTTGATCCTGACAACATAATGTGTCAAGCACATGGAAGCCCCCTCAAAGAGAGACTCTCAGATGCAATGTATGGGCATTACTGGAAGGTTCTAGCTTTTCCGGTGTCAAGGTTTACTTCAAATTCCAACCTGTCATGGGATCAAAATTAATTTTGTTTTTACAGTACTTCATAGGTTATGCGTTCTATCCTTCCCCCTGCCCCGTGGTCTTTCCCTAGGCATATCTGCAGTGCAGACAGCCCCGTTTAACAGTCATTGCTTTCCCCAAGGGAACCTTAGAAACTATAGTCTCTCTTCCTCTCTCTCTCAGTATGTATGTGCAGAGTACAGACCTGGAACAGAATTCTTAGCATCCAGACCAAACTACAATTTCGGAGATGAGTCAGACAAGATAGAAATCATGACACTTCCACTAGCCTAGAATCAGCATTACATCTATAGTGTAGAAACAGCCATTCTCCTTTTCTCACTACCTCATTTCTTCTTCTCCTTAAAAAAGAAAGAAAGAACCATCAAAATTAAAATCAGAAGTGATGCCAAAAGGTTTGACCCATGTTAGGTCAGGCTCGGGGCCAGTGTCAGGCTTTGGTATCACTGGGCACCTGCCAAGGCTCACTCCAGAGCAAGGGCCCACTGCCAAATCCCAGACCTTTGTTTCTGCTCCTGCTGTTCACAGTTGTTTCTGCCTATTTACCAGCCCAGCTACAGCCAGTATTGGTGCAAATGGAGTCCAAAGGGAGAGAGGGCACACAAAGGGGCAACAACAGCCGTGGCAAAGAGGCGGTGGAGCCAGTCAGTGGGGGAATGCGGGGAAGGCATTTGGTCCAAGCATCCGTTCCAAGTCCGAAATCTGGACCACTGGGGGTCCCAATCCATAAGCTGAAGACCAGAAATGAGAGAGAGACAAGCCCCAGGGCCATTTTTGCAAAACACAACCCTCCCTCCCTCAACCACTCCATTGAATTTTAATGGCAAACCATACAGTGTCTCAAAACAAGCAGGACGCAAAGGGCAATGCTCTGGAATAGAGTCCAACACGTATGATTCTCCAGATGTTCCAGTACACCCAGTTCTCCCGTCATCCCTAAACAATTGCCATATTAGGCTGAGGCTGATAGAGGCTGCAGTCCAACTACAGCTGGAGGGCCACTCGTTTTCTCTCTTTACCCCTTGCTCTAGGTTGACTGGCCTACTGGGATACCTGGGCTTATGCACCAGTTCTGGGCATTTTTCCTATGAATCACATAGAGCAGCAATGCAACCCCAAAACAACCTTGTTCTACAGCTAGCTCTGCCTCCAAATGGAGAGCTACAAGAACAGGAGCAACCTTGTTGATGAATTCCTTCCCTTGAATTAAACCCTGATTGCACCACCAAGCCAAGCAGCAATGTCATAGGGGAGCATCAAGAAAAAGCAGCTTTTGCCCTCCAAAAGATGCACCCAAAAATATATCGCAGAGTCGCAGAGTATCCTGAGATAGGACTTGAAGTGCATTCATTTCTTGGTTCCTGGGTGTACTTTTTACATTACTGAGCACAGGGTGGGTTTTGGCAGCAAAGATTTCTTGGGCCAGGCTTAAACATGATCCCTTATGACTATGCAATGCCTAACCCTATCATCCAGAACAACCGGCTTCCCTTTCGTACCATCCAGTCGTTTGTCTCTGTCGATCTGGATGAGTGCATGGGGCAGGGGGAGGGGAGTTAAATCAAAGCAAACGCAAATTGGCAATTAGAAACTCATTACCTAAGTTGATCTCTTTCGCCTCTGCAGACGTCAAGGAGAAGGCGTTCTGCAAGGGTGAGAGGAAATGGGAGTGACACCGAGGCTGTAAAACAAACACCAAAGATCCCTCCTCTCCGCATTGGAGAAGGATATATTTTGCTGGCACAGATTATAAATACGGATGGCATGAAATATTCATATAATCCCCAGGTACCAGCTCACAGCATTTCCGCTCCAGTGAAAAGAGGATGCAGTAACCTTGTGTGGGAGACTGGCACAGTGCAGGGGGTGAAGAGCAGGGGATTCTCAACCAACAGGACCCATGTAACTGATTTGGGGTGAGGTGGTGGTAGGAAGGGATCTAGAGACACACCCTTGTAGACAGGGGGGTTTGCACGCACACAACGCTGCCAGGTCCCATGGTGAAGCTGGGGAGTGCACAAATCCCTCGTCCCTCTTAGATCTGTAGTGGCAGCACCTGCCACTAGAAGCTCAGATTTGTGGGGGCAGGTGTGAGTGTGAGTGTATGGGGAAAGATGATTCGGTTTGTCAGTGTGGGTCTCCCTTGTGGTGGACGCGCTGTTTCGCATGTATTCTGGAAAGAGTCCGTCTTCCTGCATCGTCACTGAAGGAGAGAAGGATGAGTCAGAAACTCGTAGGCTGCCCGGGGTGCAGTGCTGGTGTAGCAAGGCACTTATATACCACTGTGGCTTGGCAAGCAGAAAGGGCTGCAGACTTTAATGGGCTTTATCGCAGAGCTGGCCTAGCCATTAGTCAGGATGAGAAAGGTGCCTCGGGTAATGGAGTGCTGGGGACGGCTACGGAAATACCATCTCCAACCCCCCCATTTGCTCATGAACCAAAGACTTCCGTCAGCAAATCTCCATGGCAGGGGTGATATTTCATTTCATTTCATTTTTTGGTCACTCCACGCACTCCTTGAGTGCACGCACTCCTTTTTTGGTCACTCCTTGACCTCGACATCCCCGGCGACCAGGCATTATTCAAATAGCTGCCTGAAAAGCAGCAGCACTGTGTAGGCGCTGATTGGAGGCAATACGACTCTGGTGCCATCCTGCAGCAGTGGGAAGACAGAAGTTGCAGGTGCAGCAGGGGGTGCTTTTCCTCCCACAGAAGGGTCAGGAGAGCTGGCAACAGAACAGTCCACTAAAACTGGAGCTAATCAACTGGTAGGGGCCAGTTTTAACAGGTAGAGTTGAGGGCTAAGCGTGCCTTTGTGGGCTTAGTCAGTCAGAGCATCGGGCTGCGGAGCCACCATTTGGGAGTTTGACTCCTCACTGTGCCTTGTAAAAGAAGAGCCAGCCTACAGTCCCAGACAGAGCACTCCCAGAAGGAGGAGCTGGTAAACCACTACTAAACACTCTTTACCTAGAAAACAAGGGAAAGGTTCACCATAACTCAGCATCAACTTGATGGCATGTAATTATTAATTATTATTGTTTAATTCTCAAAAACATTTGGCTATATAGTATATAATTCAATACTGGCTGTATACTAGGGTCAGCTCTGCTGTTGGGCAAAGTGAGGCGACTCCTTTAGGAGCTGTCTCCTTTTTAGACAGCTCCACCCTTCTGTTGGAGGACTGCAATGTGTATGCTACACAAACCAACTTCCCCCTAAAAAACTAGCCGCCAGTCTCAGGCACAGTGGAGAACACGAGCAGTCCTGCCCTTGAGGAGGAGGTGTTTGCCTTGGGCAGCAAAATATCTTGGGCTGACAGGTGTGCAGGACAGGAGATGAAAAATGTGCTAGTAATGAACAGAATGCAATTTCATTAAAATTCACTTGTTAAGGGGAGATTGTGCCTCAAAGTTTCATCACTACCCACTGAAATCTAGACAGACAGACAGACAGACAGACAGACAGACAGATAGATAGATAGATAGATAGATAGATAGATAGATAGATAGATAGATAGATAGATAGATAGATAGATAGATAGATAGATAGATAGATAGATAGGCAAATGTTCACAATTTCCACAGTTTCTAAAAGCTGCAGGATTCATCTGTTTATGGTAAGATATGGATTGCAAAATTGGCTAAAATTATTATAATTAAAATGTAAATCTGTAAATTGTTTAAAAAGCAGGTGATTTCGCCATCATCTTTATCTTTTAAAAATGATTGATATTCCTAGTTATGCAAAAGCTACTTCTGCTCATGATAACTCTTGGAGAATCAATACCAAACTAAATCACTTTAGGACAGGCCAGAGGGAATACAGAATCCTATCATTTCCTCTGTTTACTCCTGACTCCAACTCCTTTGCCTTTTCCTGTGGCTTCTCTTCTGTCTTTAACGACATTGTACGGTTCTTGGGGCAGAAACCTGGACTTTGTAAAATGCTCCGTACTTATCTGGCATTGTATAAACAAACAAGCAAGGAAACAAGAAACATCAGGAAGCCTGCCAGCCAAAAGCTGCTTAGATGAAACCTTTCTGCCCCCTTACTGTCCACCTTCTCCCAGAGCTTGGAAATAATGTGTTAGATTTAATGTTTTAACATTAAAATTATTGGGTTTTCTTAATGAAACAGAAGGAATGCTATTTTAAAAATTACATTTTGGAAGTACTGTAATGTTAAAATTTCAAACACTGTTTTTAAAATGTTATCCTTCTTTTAAAATGTTATTCTTATCCAATACTTTTGTTACATAGAAGATTCTAGATTGTGCCCAGAAAATATGTTGAATAAAACAAGTAGTCAGTATCCAAATTTGTTCTAGTCTGTAAAGCCCTTTCTTTGATGGAAATGTAATGCAGCTTCAGTATAGACATTCTCAGTTGCTTCAAATTCAGGTATGAAATTGAATTTAAGACAGCTATGCTTGGTTCAATATATTTTCCATGCATCATCTATAATCTTCTGAAAAGTGACATCAGAGCAAAACATTCAAGCTGACTCAAGCAAGTGAGCCAAGCACAAAGATGACAGCTGGTAAATGCAACAAAAGCCTGCAATTTTAAAGGGAGGCAGTGCGCATTGACTGCATGTCTGTTCCTTTGCATTCCACATACCCCTTTAATGTCTTCTTGCATTGATTTCCAGGTATTCCAACCCATTTACATCCTGGCAGTATCAACTGCAGGATCAGTGTGGACTAGATGGGCATGGAAGCATTTCAAGGCTTCAGATTTGCTTTCCTGGTTTAACAAAAATAGTAAAAATAAAAACAAAAGAGTTATGACAACTCTCTTGTTTTTATTTTTGTTATATACACTGAAACATAAGAACACGACTGCTCCTTAAAAATTGCTTTCCTAAGCAAATTCATTCTGCACCCAGAACTTCCTGGTTCAGTGCACAGCACACCAAGAGTCTGGGAAGTTGCCTTCTAAATAGGCTTTAACAGATGGGAAACTTTGACATCTGAGCATTCAGCCTGGAGGCAGGCAGTGCAGCATAGCCTCTCCCATTTTGAAGAGACACTTGTTCAGCAGTCCAAGGCAAAGAGGCAGTCCTGAAACCAGCAAAATCAGGGAGCTGGACAGGGGACAGATTGTATTTGTCTTCAGTGTGGAAGGGATTGTCACTCTCGAATTGGCCTTCTCAGCCACACTAGACGCTGTTCCAAGACCTCTATTCAGAGCACGTTACCATAGTCTCTCGAGACTGAAGGATGCCTACAGGTTAGGAAAGGGTCCTTCATACATGGCCTGAGGCATTCCCACCCTCCCACTTCCAGTATGGGCTGTTCACAGTACTTTGTGTTGAAGGAGACTACAGCTTTTATGAAAATAGTCCAAAACAAGCTATAGAACTGATTCTATCCAGCAGTTATACGACCATAAATATTTTTCAAGATATACAGAAACAAAATGGAAAGTATGGAAACGTGTGTTTTTTGTTTTGTTTTGTTTTTTAACTCAGTCCTCAAAATCCTCCAGCTAGCATGGCCATTTTTCCTCTAGACCTGAGCTGTTTTCTCCAAGGCTAGCCACTGGCCACTGCTCCACCCAGTATCTATGGAGGAGAAGAAACCACAATCCAAAATTCTCCTAGCCTGGGAGGTAGAGTGATTCAACAGCTTGACTGCTACAAACTTTCCCTGTTCTGCTGACTTCCCTTCGTTTGGCAGCTTATTTCTGAAGGAGCCTCTTTTAAGTCCCTGATTGACTGGTCATGTATGGCTGTAATACTCTGTCTTCTTACATTTAGTAGGCTTACTTCTGAGTGAGCATAGGGCTGTTCTTTGACCAAGTCAGTCAGTGGTACTGGCCTGAATACCTATGCAGCCCAATTGTGTAAGTCAACTGAGTATATCTGTGAAGGTTCTCAGTCATCCAGGTGAGGTTATCTGGAAGCTGAGTCACGGCAACTGGACTTCTTTCTCGTTAGGTTGAAATGTTTCGCTTCTCATCCAAGTAGCTTCTTCAGATGAGTAGCGAAATGTTTCAACCTAACAAGAAAGAAGTCCAGTTGCCGTAACTCAACTTCCAGTCAACTGAGTATAGTATAGCAGTATTTTTTGAGTGGCAACATGTGGTTTGAGGGGTTTGCTTCAAATTACCTTACAATGTCACAGATGATACCACAGGAGGTTGGGGAACACCCCAGAGCCTGATCTACAGTTCATACCATGGCACACCCAGAACACTTTGCTGCCTGAGACAGAACAGTAGATTGTGCCTCCCACCACTTTAAGTCAAGGAGCACAGTGCCTCAGGCCAGTCAAATTATTTTGGCACATGAAATCTCACAAGCGGCTTTCTCTGCTCCTGATAGTAAAAAAAACCCATAATAATAATAATATATTAAGTAACTATTTGCTGCTTTTTCAAATGGCATCCAGAATCTGTTGCCTGTTGTAGGTGATTCACTGTAGGATACAATTATAATAATATAATTAAATATAATTAAATTAAAACATTGTATGTTTTAAAATATAAAACAATATAATTTAGGTCAGTCCCAAGACATTTTGTTGCCTGAGGCACACAGCACCAAACAGTGCCATTTGCTTCCAAAGTCAGGAGGTGAAGTACCTCACATGAGTCAAATTATTTTGATAGTTGAAGAAGAAACTCTTATAATCACCTCTTTGTGCTCCCCACAGTGAAACAGAACAATAACAACTTAAATAAGTAACATTTGGTTTACCGCCCTTTCACAGAATACCTGAATTCTGTTGCCTGGTGCAGCTGCTTCATCCTCATGGTACAGAGACTGAAAACACATAGGCTAGAATCTAGCTGAATACTTACTCCTACGTAAGTGCAATGGCGTAATCCAGAGTAGCAACACAAACCCACCAATTAAAAAATCCACAGTTAAGTTTCTATTCACATGCCAAGTCACACAACTGGCCCACTACAGTACTCATAATTCAATCAAAATCCTGTTAATTAGCACCCGTTTGCAGTTCCAGTTTAGGCCACTGCACTTACGCAGCCATAAATATTCAGTTGGATTCCAGCTACAGTGTAGCTTTGACCAAGCCCTGGCTATAGCTCTGTGATCAAGTACATGTGCCATAGCACGTCTTGGGCCTTCGGTTCAAAAACAGGACATTTGCAGTTCCAGCAGCAATGCTAGGAGGGATTTTTGTCTGAAGAGCTCCAAGAGAGGCATTTTTGAGATCAGAGAGTGCTGGATCATGATGAACTATTGGTTTGGCTTGCCATAAAGGAGCACAAGAGCTTGGGAAGGCTGCCTGATACTTCCACAACCTGGCAGCTAAGGCCCTGTTCAAATGTTAACAAGGGTTAGTGACTCAGCAAACCCCATCAGGCCTCAGGCCAGGTTAAAGGGAATTAAACTCTCTTCCAGGCTTGCTACTGCCTTTCGCCCTTCACCTCACTTCAGACCACAAGCCCCTGTGATGCCTGCTTGTTCAGAGATTATGAATTTCCTCCCTGTGTACTGGCAATATTGCCTCTTCACAATCAGCTAAGAGCCCCCTCTTCTTAGCAAGGGCACATATTCTCAACAGCAGTCTCACAATTACAAAAATTCTGTCAGATATTAAGTTCTAAGCAGAGAAGTGGCACAGCTCAGGTTTGTTTTCAGGGCTAGATGTATGCCAGATGGAAGTGCAGAAAATGTATAAAGTGTGGTTTGAAGCATAGAATTCAGCTTGTTGAGAATCTGAGCCTTCATTATAAAAGAAAAGTTTCCAGTCCTTAGGGTTATAAAGTGAGTGGGCAGTGTCTGATGATTCTTAAAAAGGTGGAGGCTGGATAAGTAAGTATTTAGGACTTGGGGTATTCATGCTCTATATTACTCTAAGTAGCCTATGATTAAAAGAAAAATATATTGTGCACAATCAGAAAAAAAAGGTATGAACCTGATCAATGTAAATATTTTATGCAAATCATAAATCTTTTTTGGTACAAAATGTGTGGTTTTCTTGCTATACAAAAGTCTTTTACATCAGATAAAAATAGTGGTGGTAACCAAGTATAAGGGAAATGAAGTCTGGACACCATGAGAAATATTTTCATGTTTCTCATCCATGTATGCCCTAGCACTGAAAATCTATTTCAGAATTCCAGTTCAATCTGATCTTATGATTCCTGACAAGATACGTCCCCAAACCAAGAGAAAGACATTTTAAAGAAGGTTTTGCTAGCTGGTAGAGACTGGGGGGGGGGGGGGGGGATTGACACCTTATCCTGACACAGTCAGTTTTGGGGTAGGACAGCCAATGGTGGTAGACATTTTATATTTTGTAAATTATAGCTTTTATGTATCTCAGATTCTTTCTTTTTTTCTGAAATCTTGGAGAAATCAGGCTTTTGATTTGATGTTTATTGGCTCCCCAGGGCAGTTGGTGGTCAAAGCTTTACAGAAGAAAAATATGAAAGAATATAGAGATGCGATAATAATCTGGGGCAAAATCTAGGCCTAACAGAGGTGGAATTGAATCAGTCTTAAATTTATTGGATTTTAAATGCATATTACCAATCAGTTGTATGAGCATGATTTAATTCAAGGGTGATCAACCATGGGCCTCCAGATTTTGTTGAACAGCCAGTCCTGTGATCCTTCAACAACTAGTTATTTTGGCTATGTCTGATGGGAATTGTAGTCCAACAAAATCCAGTGAGCCACAGTTGCCTGACTTTCGTTTAACTGATTACAACAGTAGATCTGTACAGGGAACTTCACCCTGCGTTATGCCCCTATTCCAAGAGTCTCCCAGTCTCTAACCTTGCCAGTACACTTCAATCAGACTTCCCCCTCAAGTCTTCTTGTCAAGTCCACTCCTTGCCCCCAGGCAGGCCCTTTCACTGCAAGTGTTTGATAAGAATTCCATTTCTGTGGCAGTCAGTTCATTGCTCCCTCGCTCTCCCTGTCCCTGCCATAAATAATTCAGTTCCTACCAACAGCTCCTTCGCTGCCTGGAAAATTTATTTATTTCGTTCTCTCTCCCTTTGACTACACATTAAGTGACTTAGCCCATAAAGAGAAATTACTCAGCAACAAGAATAAAAGCTTGGAATTGCTGACCTGGCATACATCTGGATTGGGGGAAGCCCAATATTGGAATCACCCCTAACAGAAGTGGCCAAGAGGTTAAAAGATTCCCTTAGAAATATCAGATGAGAAGGAGAAGACAAAAAAAGGTGTGGGTTTTAACTAGACTGGGTATTGTTTGGGCCTGAGATGCAGCTACACCTGAGGGAGTAGCAAACCAGCTGTGTATTAATGGAAGCTTTCCTCCTGCTTCTGCTGATGTGGCCATCTCTGAGTAGGGAACAGAAGATTTTGTCACCCCAGAGGTGCCTTATGTTTATATTGTCATCCTCAGCACAGGTTAGTGGGAAGACTGAAGACTAGAAGGCTGAGCGCAAAGAGGTCTACCAGGAGGTAAAGGTTGAGGGTCAGGATGTCCAAAGGCAAGAACCTGACAGGAAAAAAGGCAAATACACAATGGACCGAAGGGTAGGAGGAAAAGCAGAAGAGAAAGGAAAATGGGAAAAGAGATGTAAAAAGAGAAGAGAGAACTTTTATAATCTCATTTTACAAACAGAAGCAGCTGTATGCTGTTGGACGCAGGAATGGCAAACTGTTAAGGAGAGGGAACTGTTTGGGCCAACTAAGCAGGAAGGCAGTGGGTATGGTAGAAAAGCACATCCCCAAGGAAATTACTTGAGATAGAAGTGGGCCCCACCCTAAGATATTTTGCTGCCTGAGGCAAATAAGAAGATGCCCCCCCCCCCAACAGTCCATGCAAAGGATTTGATGGCTGGCAGTTGACTCATTTCACAACTGGCAATGGGTAACCCACACACCTGAGGGCACTAGACTCCTTGTGTGGGGGCGGGGTTGAGGACAGACTGTGTAGTGCAGCCATTCTCAATGGGGAGTCATATGCCCCCGGGGGGGCTGGCACATTTGAAGGGGGGCACAGACTGGAAACACACCACCTTATAAGGTTTATTTTGCAACTAATACAATCCTGATTCAGCCTACATTTCTTGCATATTATGTTTATGGTCATGGCCAAAAAGAGGTTGAGAATGGCTGGTGTAGTGTACAAAGCTCTATCCTCCAACAGAGAGAAATATCTGGGAAGTTCAGGAAGAAGAGCCAGGAAGCTGCCTCCAGGGTCCTGTGAGCATCTGCTGCCTGACCCCACTCTGCCCAATGCTAGGGCTGGATCTGGATGGAGGCAAAAGGGGAAGAGTGCATTAAGAGAGAGATTATTCTGCCAGGTGTGACTTATTTCAAGGCAGCAATACTGTGGCCTGGCAATGAAGTGGGCAGCAAGGCCTAGAGATAGCATTTAAGTGCCCCAAATTGATTTCAAATAACCAGCCAATGGTTTGGCTGCAGGCGGCACACATAAGTGCTTTGTGTTATTTATTGTATTAAAGGTTAACACTAATTCTGTGAAGTAATTCAGCACTGTTCCTCTTTTACAGGTGGAGAAAGGGCAGAATGAGACAGTGCATTGCCCAAGGGTAAAGGGATGAGAAAGACGATAGATCTGGACCTACTGTTAGCTATCTCAATGATTTAAAGGAGGATTTCTGACTTCTACCTTTTTTTAGCATCACTTCCAACAAAACTGGATTCCCAGTGTGGTGTGTAGTGGATAGAGTGATGGACTAGGATTCTGGAGAAAAGGCTTCATATCCCCATTCAGCCATGGAAACTGACTCGGGGAGTGGAACAGGTAAAACTCACTCCTTAAATATCCCACTTACCTTGAAAGTCCTATTAGGGTCACTATAAGTTGGTCCCAACTTGACGACACAGAACGCACACACCAACAAAATTATTCTTCTATGCTCTCACAAATTATACTGCTGGAACAGACAAATTTTAATAAACTGGAGTAGCTGTTTAAGTAAAAGGAGTGGGTGGAAGTTCTATTCAGTTTTAGTACTCAAGTCTAAAGCTTGTCCGCTCTGCACTACGGGACACCTTCCAACCACCCTACTCTGACTGACTCCTTACTAGAAGCAGACTCCAAGGTATGGATGGATGTTTGCCCACCTCTGTGTGTGTGTGTTTGAGAGAGATGGCGGGGCAGAAATTATTTTTGCTCCCGGCTCCTCTCTCTCTTTTGGTTACTGTGTCACATACTCTATCAACCACAATGGGCACCATCAGCCACTAGTTCTGAATCCAGATCTTCTGCTTTCTTAAGACACCGGTTCACCTCCTAAACCAACGAAAGTATTTTTACTGTGAAAGACACTGGAAGAAGTCTTCTGCAAGGGGGAAGGGGAGCAGAATGGAAGATCTATAGGGCTAGGTGAACCAAACACAGTTAAGGGGTTACTGTAAAGGGTAGCAGAGGAGGATGACGGACCCCTGCCTCAAGGATGAGGAGAGAAGTGGCTGGAGCTGCAACTACCAGCGCGGTTGTCCTGGCAATAGTAAGGCAATGTCAATATTCTGCAGCTTAAAAAAAAAATCCCAATTGCTAAATACCGGTCCATGTTCAACCAGCATAAAGGGGAAGAGCTGCATGAGGGAAGTTGGAGAACAGCCAGTGAAAATTGCAGTGTCGAATAAAAGAGACTTTATTCTGGGCAGAGAGGGATGGTTACAGACTAGGGCACCCAGGACACCTGGTTTTCAGGCCCAGTTCCACAGGGGAAAGGGCTGGCTGGGACACCTTAATGCCTGTTTGTGTGAAAAGGAAACATCAACAGAGGCAGCACCCGCCTGCTGCTTGTTAATGCACTTCAGGGTGTATTTACTTGGGCAGCTCATCAGTGCTGGGAACTGAGGGGGGGGGTTGCCAACAGCGGGTGCCTCCTTGGTGTACGCACAAGCAAGTTATTAAAACTTAATTGAGCGGATGGGAACAAGGCAAGTAATTAAGCTTTCCTATAACGGGAACTGCTGGATTTCAGGAAGGGGAAAAGGGAGATGGGGCGGGGAGCAGGACTTCTGGGTCCAATAGACCAGCTCTTAAGCCTGGCAGAGAATAGGAAAGAAGTTGGGAATTGTGGCTTGGCTTTATTAGGGACTGTACTTTGCAGCCAAGGCCTGTCGAGAGCTGGGGAGGTGTGGAGAGCACAGAGTTCTTGCTAGCTCAGCTGCTGACACTGGGGAAATGTTACAGCAACCAGTGGATCCTCATTAAATTTGGACAGGGCAGCGTGTAAAAAGAAAGATGATTCCTTTTTCTGTCCTAACCAACCACCACCTGTTTATTTGCTGCCCCTCTGCTCTTTTATGGCCTGCCATCAATCCCAACCCACAGCCTTCAACTGCAACCTTGGATTCTCTTTCCCAACTGCTTTACTTCCAAAGTGTGTTTGAAACCCAAACCTATGTTTACCCCAGTTCAGAAGCACCAACTTCTGTCTCTTGATTTGAAATCTGACACAAACACCATGGCAGAGCTTATGGGAGGGGAAATTATCTCTGCCACAGTGTCCTTTTCCATGTGTGTGGCTTTTGCCCACAGATCCATGGTACACTGGCTATCCTCTACTTCTCTGAACCTGGAGGGGTGGATGATCAGAATCCACCTCCAACAGCTCCGCCAGCTCATTAATCATCCACACTCTCAGCCTCAAGCATGATCCACAGTTACAATGGGTGGGATAATAAATAGTGCATGCACAGCCCAGATTTCTCCAGTGATTGAGAAATTGATCTTTTGTTCCTCTGTTCCCTGATTGGAGACAAACCAGGAAATACACACCAAGATCAGCTGGTGCTCCAGATCTTACCCTCCTTCTTGCAAAGGTTAATTCTGAGCTAGAGCTTAGTCTTATCACCAGTTTGGAACAGCAAGATTCACTCCTGGTACATGCAAAGTAATGATAAATATGAACTCTCTAAGCACCTGTAAAGTACTTCTTCATGACTGAAAAGCGTAATCCACCCACACATACATACCTGAGAATGCAAACCTATATCAAAAGCAACTGCTTCCAGGACCAGCTGAGATACTTTGTTGTCTGAGGTGAGGACCAAAATGCCCTCCAACTCATTTCATGTGCAAAGGCTAATTGGATTGGCAGTGGAATTTTTTTTCCAACCCTGCCAAGAGGATCTCATCCTGCACCACACCTGAAGGCAGCCCATTAGCTCAAGTGGGTGCATGGCAGACTGAGTGGCACACAGCTCTCTCCTCCAATGCCTTACTGCTGCCCCCTACTATCTGCCACCTGAGGCAACTGTCTCATGCTAAGGCCATCTCCAATTATCTTTCTTCTTAGAAACAAACAAAGTAATAATGGGTATCTCTCCGATGACTGCTCTAAGCAGCACTGACCTTGAAACCAATCCTAATACCTCTGGGTCCTGTTTTATTGATTTTCTTTAATATTTCCCAAATGGATCTAAATCAGGTCTTGGCTTCCTTCTCCTCTGTTCCCTGTGATCCATCTTCAGATACTAAGGCAGAGGTGGGGTACCTTGTCGCTATTGCAATATTCAAAGTAAAGGGTTTATTTTATAGAGGGAGAAGTGACAGATAGATGGGGACACATTTAGCTTTATGCTAAATGAGGAGATGTGGCAAGATAGACTGGATGCTATACAGTATAGGGAGAGAAGAGCAAACCAAGAGCATTGCTCTATTTAGAGAAACAAGGCAGGATCAGATAAAAGGTCCCAGGGCAAATCTGAGAGTGTGGAGCAAAGACCACATATCTGTGAGCCCTCAAATGTTTAAGATACAGGTACCTACCCACCAAGTTGTGGAGGCGGGGCTAACCAAGCTTGAAAGCAGGCTGAGGCACATGACATCATGCTGAGACTCTTCAGTTACCTCTTATATCAAAAACTGCATGTGGCACCACTGGGATTCGTCTGATACAGATGTTTGCTCATGGAGCCATGTCATGTGTGCCAACGTCTGGACCCAATGCCCAGCTGCCACTTTGGCAGCTAAATGGTTGTCACAATAATTCATGCCTGCATGAAGAGTTGGGACTAACCAAGAAGTATTGGGGGCATGGAGAGAAGGTTGAAACAGAGAACCCTAATAGGGGAGAGCTGAGTGGTGCAACAGTAGGAATAGGGAAAGGGGATGATGTCTACGGAGTTGCTAGGCTTCCAGACCATGAGACAGGAATCGTGGAGCTCAGAGGTAGTGCTGTCTGATCATGGATGGCAATGTGAGGCGGGCAGTCTAGTGGCACAGGAAAGCATTTTGGTTTATTGGGCAGCAGCATTTACCAGGTTGGGGCAGGTCTGGTGTGGTAGATAAATGGAGACTCTACATGTCTTTGTCTAACTTTCCAGAATCTAGTTCACTTTTTCCCCCCTGTGACACAGAACAGGGTATAATAAGTTTCATTATAAGGGGGAGTTATAACTTGCTTCCTCTCTTAACCAAGACCTTAACCTTTTCCTCACGGTCTCCCTAGAAAGGGTGTTGCGCCCCTTCTAAAGCCAGTATGTTGTGTAATGGTGAGAGACTTGTTCTCCGAGTTTGAATCACTGCTTACTACACCATGGGCCAGCAGTACTTCCTCAGCTTAAATGTACTTTTTAGGGCTGCAGTAATGATGAAATAACTTTAACTGCCCTCCTCTCCTTGCCACCCTTGAAGGTCCTTCAAAGGACAGGTGAGGATGGAAGTAAATAAAGATTAAAGCCATTCACAGCCTCAGCACACTTCCATAACCACTCTCAGATGGAAGCTGATGGATTTTATCTCAGCAGCTTTGATTCAACTCACATTTCCTGCAGCACCCTGTCACTTCCCAACAACAGTAAAACATCCCATTTCAGCTGGGAATCTACTTGTAGAGACAGACACCACTAATGATGATTCATTAATATGTGGGCAACTCAAAAATCCTTTGTCAATAATCAGGCTGTTTTTGCATTTCCTGGCTATCGCCAGCCCCACTTTTTCCACCACCACACTAAAAAGGTGGGTCCCAGTTCCTACCAGTCTCCAGGAGCTGCAATTCACTTTCTAAATAGGAGACAGGACACAATTCAATAGCAAATAACGGCTATTTTCCAGAACTGGATTTCTAGATTTTTTTCCAGCTTCATTTGTTGTTTGTTGGTCTTTTATTTTTGTTTGTTTGTTTGTTTGTTTTTGGTGGCCTGTGCAGCCCTCAGTGTGCTTCTGGGCCAGAAAATTAGCCTATGGACCCACAAAGGTTTCTCAGTCCTGCCCCTACAAATTACTGATTCCAAACCCAAAGCACCAAACCTTCTGTTGCCTTTTTCCGGCCTTTGCATGTAGTTATCTGCATGTAGTTATCTCTTGTTTGCCTTGCGCCTTACCATGCTTTTCCTGATGCTCCTTCAGACTGTCTGCAATTTTGTTGTGAAGTAGACTTTTTGGGGCTGCAACTTATCTTTTGCTATTGACAGTCTATTAAGGTGCCACATATTCTAGTGATTCTACGTAAGTCCTCTCACGCATAGTAATCTCAGTGATAGCAGGGTGGACTGCAGCCGCACCAAAGTCCTGAAAAAAACTGGAACTGAAATGTTATATTGGACTCTTGCAGGACTGTTATACCCCAAATTTTCTACTCTTCTTCTGATGCCACCAATGATATCCAGCACAGTCCAGACAAAAAAAGAGGTCTTCATTTGGACCAAAAAAGCAAACCCCTGGAATGGCCAACATTCTGAAATGTCAAAATTCCAGTAGTAATTTGAGACTTAGATACATGCATGTGTACCTGTATAAACACACCCACACAAAATCAATGTTTGATTTTCGGCAACATACAACCCTAAAACCAATATGCCTACATTCAAAATTCCAGGGTGAAAACTGAGCAAGGAACATTTGTGGTCACATAATAGCATAGAAAAAGCTTACAGTCTAAGCATGAACAAGAACACCTTGTAGAAAGGAGATTTGAGCAGTAGGTGTTGGAAGAAATGTCACAAACCTCTCATTCACACTGTATACAAAAAGACATTTCCCCCTCTTTCCTGGGAAAATGCTCCATTAAATTCTCACACCTTTCCTAGACCCTGAACTCTTCCTTTCTTATTGCCCATCCTCTGATTGTGGTTCCTCTTCATTTGACAACAAGAGGCCTCACCCCAATTCTCCCTTGTCCCAATGCTCACAACACTTTTTGCAGTGTTCTCATCCCTCCAGGGTAACACCATCTGGATGGGAAGGGGCACGTTCTCTTCCCTTCCTGGCAGTGTGACTCTGCTACCATTATTTTAAAGAAATTGGTGTCTCAGGGAAAATGGAAGCTGGGCCAATTTTCAGCTGACTTGCCTTTAAAGTCAAACAGGAAGAGGTATCCCCATCCCACTGAACATTGTCTCACTTTCCCAGCAAAGACGTCTGTATCATCTCAGGGCTTACTGATCTGCTAGTCGTGTGGGTATAATTTCTATCTTGGGAACAAAATAAGATGCCATTGTCTCATGAAATGCATAGTGCAGGGGTGGAGAACTTTTGGATCTCCAGATGTTTTGTGAAACATATTTCCCATTATCCCTTACCACTGGCTATATTGGCTGGGACGTCTGGGAGTAGAAGTCCAAAACTTCTAGAAACCCAATTGGTTCTACATCCCCTGAAGACAGCTAAAAGCGATAAGGGAAAACCCTTAAATGCCACTACCCTTTATATGGAACCAACCTGCTCCAGAGTACTTTCAGTATGAAGAAACCAGGTGGTCAGTAGGTGAAATAGCAAACTAGTATAGAAAATCTGGATATTAATCCTCATGAAGAAATATGGTTGGAGGAAACATCTCGAGGGAAAAGGACAAAAGAAACTCTAGTGGTAGAGAATAGCACACAGGATCACCCTCATGGGAGCACACTGTGGATGTGCACAACTCACCCAAGTGTGGTCATGGTGACAATCGTGTACCAGAAGGCAGCAGGGATGCTGGTGAAGTTGGTCTCCGTTGTTCCCTTCTCAGCATAGAACATAACAGTGGCAAAGATGATGATGGCCATGGTGAGTGAGAAGAGGAGGAAGCCCAACTCCGAGGCACAGCTCTTGAGGGTGTAGCCCAGGATCCTGAGTCCTTGTGAGTGGCGCGAGAATTTGAAGATGCGGAAGACCCGGAAGACCCTCAGCGTCACAAAGGCCCCACTGACATTTTCATTTTCTGGCATCACCAGCCCAATGTAGTAGGGCATGATGGCCACTACATCGATGATGCTCATCACGCTCTTCATGAACTTGAATCGACTTGGGGCGGCAAAAAGCCGCATGAGATACTCAAAAGTGAAGATGAGGACACAGGCTGTGTCCATGCAGAAGAAAGCTTTGGGGAAACGTTCTCCGCAGGACAGTTGTTTCTTTTTCCCAGGAGGTGGCCGGCATGGGATGGTCTCCACCACGTTGGCAATGACTGACACGGCAATGAAGAACCCAGTCACATAATAGAAGACCAAAGCCATGGTGCTGGTGTGGGGGTTTTCAAACGCTCTCCAGAGCCGTTGGCGAAACGTGCTGTCCGGTGGCAAGGCAGTGTCAGTGGCAATCTCAGCTTCTTCATCCTCAGCAAGGCGTTCTGCATTCTCTTTTTTGCGATCCCGGTATTCCTCCAAGCAGCAGTCGCCAATCAATTCTGGGATGATGCCATAGAATGACAGCTCTTCATCAAAGGCCTGTATGCACTCATGTCGCGGGTAATGGAGTCGGCCAGTGCGGTAGAAGTTGAGGATATGACGGAACATCTCTGGGTCACGGTCAAAGAAGTATTCTGTGCTGTCTTCATCATAGAAGAATTCCTTCTCCGAGCTGCCTAACAGGGTATCTGGATAACGGTCCAAGGTATTCTTCCAAGTCTGGAAACGTCTCCCACTGACGTTGACCACCAGGATCTCATCAGTGCGGCGCTTCTTGTCAATGGGAGGCTTAGGCATTGGCTTCTTGGCCAGTGGGAGCCAGCCCACGGCAGCTGCCCGGGCAAAGGGCAACCATGCCGCCACTCCTGCAGCCATCTTGTATGGAGTTAGCTTTGAAGAGAATGTTTACAAAGATGGGTCACCATCGAAACCCAACTGTGCTCCAAGGATTGTCCTAGCAAAGACTTTCACTGAAGTGTGGTTGTCAAAGGAAGGATGACTGAAAGACTTACCACTTTGCTCAGTTGTGACCTAGAACTAGAGGATCAGAGGGCCCCAATAGTGACATGGCTGTTGAGTTCAAGTCTGATTTAATTCCAGTCTTGCTCTTCTCCAGATATCAAAATCCACGTATATACTCTAGCGTTATTCCAACAAGGAAGAAGGTTTTTCGTTTCCCTGCACAGTGTAATATCCAAGCTGTTTTCATGGGATATTAACAAGTTGAAGCGTACCTAGAGATCTCTCAACCAGACAACCAGCTTGGTATTGAAGTTGCTATCTATCAATATGATGATAAACTTTAGGAGTATGTGGCCGAGGTCAAAGGAAGGTAATGTCGGTGAGAGTGATGGTCTTCATGGTTTCTAGAGTGCCAGATGAATTAGTCCCAGCAGCTCTACACAACATGAACAAGAGTGGAAACTTGTCCAGAAATCTGCAACGTATTGCTGTATTCCTCTGCTGTTTGTCTTCCTTCTCTTGGCTTTTTCTTCCCAGTAGGACTGAAAATGGATGGAAGGGTGCAATGGTGGAGGAAGAAAGAGGGTTCAGTTGATATGGTCTCTTTTATAAGAGCAGATCAAATGCTGCTGTGGGAATGGTGGTGTTGGGGGGGAAAGAGAAAGAAAGAAGCAAGACTGTGAGTGAGAAACCATAGTGTGTGTCTAGCTTGCATTTTTGTAGTGAATGCGGCAGTTCCAAAATTATAAACTAGCCAAGTTTCTAAAGCATAAAACCAGAAATGTTGGATGAGAAACATGTTCCAAGTACTCATGAGAGTTGGAGGGGAGACACCACCTGGGAGACAAAAAATTCCTCTCTCCATTTCTGGAAGGAAACAGAGATTTAGAAGCTCATTGGGGCCATGGGATCCTAGAATCCTATGAATGAGCTCAGGTCTAAAAGAACAAGGTGGCTTGCAATCAATTCCTAGAATAATAATTCCCCCACTAGAGTTGACTTCTAAGGAACTGGTGGCTGGAGGACGGAGTGCTGGCTTCAAACTGGAAGCAGCAAAAGGGGCATTTAAAGGACAGCACCTTGATCGCTAATTGTGTCCCAGGTATGGAACAGAGACGTTTTGTCAGGGAGGAGTTTGGCAAAGCGAAGAAGACGCCTGTTGTGTGGCAGGTGCTCAAGGTGTGAGAAGGTTGTTCTCCACTTGGGTAAGCGGGCAGCCCCAAAGAAACGGTGTGGGGGGGGGGTTTGAGGAGAACAGAGAACACTTGTCAAGAAGCACCTCCGGTTCAAAAATTTAAAAAAAAAAACTTTCGCATTAACCCTTTGTCTCCTAAATTCCCTGGTAGAGGGGCGGCGCAGCATCAGGAAAATAAATACGGTATTTATTTTCTCACTGGGTAAACAATGTGGAAGCAAAAGAGAAGAACCGAACCCAAACCTGGGAAGAGGGGGGGAATGAAGAATGGGTAGATTGAGCAAATCTGTAGCAGAAGGCAAAAGGGAAGGCGGGGTGGAGGGCATGGGGGAAAAGAGGGAAGTTGGAGAGGTGGGAAGGGCGAATTTGCCGAGGGAAGAAGGGGACAGACACCTTTAGGAAAGGAGGTGATCCCCGGGACGGGGGCAAACCCCTGGGGCCAAGAGGTGCGTTCCGAGAAAGGGACGTGAAGAAGCGAAATCCATTGGGGCGACCTGGGCTGTGGGGAGGGCTCCTCACGATCTTCTTACCCGCGGGATGCTAGATGTGTCCGGAAAGCAGGCGGCGGCGGCGGCGGCAGAGCGGCCACGAACCCCGGTGCAGGGCAGTGGGTGTCCCGGTGGGAGGGGGCGGGCTGCTGGTCCCCAGGCGAGGGCGCGAGGGCTCCCGCTGGCGCTGATCCTCATCGCTCTCTCCGGCTCGCCCGTCTGACTGCCGCGCTGCCACCCTCCCTCCCGGCGCCCTGTGTGTGTGTGCGCGTGTGTGTGAGTGTGCGCGCGTGTGCGTGTGTGTGGATGTGTGTGCGCGTGTGAGGCTGCATTCGGCAGGGAGGGGGCAGAGCGAGCGGCTGGCAGCAGCGAGTGGCTGCATCGCAGGCGGCGGAGGCGCGCAGCCCAGGCAGCGCACGGGCCGGCCGGGGAGCAGCAGGAGAGAGGGAGGGGAGGGGAGGAGAGGGGCTGGCTCGCTGGCCCGGAGCGTGGACCAGACAGGCGGAAGGCTAGAGCAGGACAGGACAGGGATGGACGGGTGAAGAGACAGAAGGCATCGGACAGAGACTGCCGGGGAGGAGGGGGGGGGAGACAAGACGAGGGTTCAACAGATTACAGCGAAGAGAAGGATGGGCGGGAAAAACTGGGGGGGGGGTAGAGAAAGAGAGAGACGGATCCCATCAGGGACGGGGAGAGACAGAGAGAGCTGGACAGAAGAAAGCAGAAGGGAAGAGAAAAATAGGAGGTGGATAAATCAGGAAAGATCTGCAGGAAAAGATAGGAGGAGGGAGAGAGAGGAAGCGACGGAGCTTAAGAGGATGGTCGAGAGATGGGAAAGAGACCGATCAAGACGGCTAAAGTGCAGAGAAAGCTCAACGCAGAGGGAACGGGGACCACGGTGGGCATGGTGTGCCTATCAACCTGCGGGGAAAAGAAAGAGACAGTTGGGAGGGCAAGAAAAAAGCTGGACTCACGGGGCCTGATCCACATCTAGGACGCAGAAAGGGCATGGAGCTTCCCAAGGCAATAAGGAACCCAGGCGTCCGGCCCTCCATTACCAGGTGGTGCAGAAGCACACTTTTTGCAAGAATCCTCTATATTCCCCAGCTCATATATTCGCAGGGCTCTGGAGAGGGAAAAATTTCCCTTGGTGTGGCTGCAGCGACTAGACTTGCGCTCAGTGCTACTTTACAATTACGAGCCTCAGTAGGAATTTCAAATTTGGTGCCACTCAGGATTAAGGCGTGTGGGGGGTGAAGAGAGGAGGATCGCGGAGATATGGGAGGGGGAGGGGGAGGGAATTATCACTACACACCGGGCTAAATGAACCACGGCCACTTCCTGCCATCACCACCCCGCCGCTTGGTGCCATGCTTCGCCCCACCACCTCCCGCCCCTCCTGCTCCGCATCCTTCCGCCCAGAACCTCTTTCGGAGCTTCCCGGTCACCGCGCCCTCTCTGGAGACTTTGGGTACTGCGACCTGCCGCACAGCGTCCCGATCGATCCCCAGCTCTCTCCTCTGCAGAGCCTGATCCACACGGTCCGTTCACTTCGTGGAGATTCCGCGGAAACCACGCGGTGACGCTGTGGCCGGACTGTAGCGCTCCTCGGAGGCTGGGTGGGGCGGGGTGTTTTCTGTTTTTCTGACCCTCACCATCATCCCATACCCCTTGCCTGATCATAGAAAAAAAATATAGGATGCCAGGAAAAATGAAATGAGTCCGAATTTCCCACCCCTCATCCTCACATACCAGGTTTGTTTTTTCATCCGGAAGAAGTTTTTAATTTTTTTTTTCACATGAGAGCATTCAGACGTTCAACTCCTTATCTGCCAGTTCAATTCACAATCATTACTATTTTTAAACTCCCTCATCGCACTGAATGTATAAACTGGCCCAGAGTTATTATAACCCGAATAACAATGTGTTCATTGGTTGGTTCTATTTTATAGTCATGGTGATGTTTTTATGATATTAAACTATGCTGTTTTATTGGTTCTATGTTTTAATTGATGCATGTTTGCCTGAGTGCTTCATGACAGAAATAGCTACTTGGAAATATAATCAATCAATAGTATATCACCATCAATATACACCATGAATTACAGAATAACGGGGTGGGGTGGGAGGAGGGAAAAGGCTACTGCCCCACAAGACTTACAGTTATAATTAGTGCTCCCTTGTTTTTTGAAGTCACCAACGAAAAAAAATAATTAGAATTTCCACATCACCCTTAAACCAGCAAGTACTAGAATTGTCATCTTTTTCCCCTTAGGGGAGTTTTGAGTTTGTTATGGGTGGAAAGCATACAAAATAAAGTAAAATATTAGCAGGAAAAATTATTCTCCTGTCATTACACAACCAAGTCATGTAAGGTGCACCAGAAAAACTATTGAATGTCATGCTACTTTTAAAGGAAGGAAGGAAGGAAGGAAACTCAGAAACACAATTCAAGACTCATATTAGGGTGGGGGACCCCATTTCCTACAGACAGCTATCCCTCTTTTGCATCTCCTTAGCTTGGGTTAATCTAGTCCCTTCTTTGCCAGGGGAAATTCCCGCTGGCCCATGCCAGCCAAGGAGGAGAAGATAATGGCTTGTTTGGAGTTTGGTTCCTTTCAGTAAAGAGTTCAAATGTGAGTTGGCTGCAGGAAAGGGAAAGACTAGTGGAGGCTGGGTTATGCTGAACAGATCATTTCCCCAGAAAAATGTGGAGGGAGCAATAGACAAAGAACCCACTTTGTGAACTCCGAAAAGCTAAAACATTTGATTTTATAAGCTAAAAAGATGGGTGGGGGGAGGGGGTTCCAGCAGAACTTGATGTACAGATAGTAGACTTAAAAGAGAACATTAATAAATTGTAACAACAACACTAAAAAGCATGATAAATGCTATTATTTTGGAACCTGTTAGCAGTTAGGTGATCAAATTATTCAACATACTTTTACCCCATTAATCCAGACTTACACCAACTGTGTTAGGCAGGCTTGTACTGTTATGCTTGTATTAAGCTGGGGGTAAAGTGGATTATCTAAAACCACTCAGGACATTTGGGGTAGAATATGAACAGGGCACATTGGGAATGTTGCTGGACTACAACTCCCATCATGGTTGACTGTGCAGGCTAGGGTTGACAATGATTGGAGCTGTGCAGGGTCTGGGGTATCACAACCTCTGCTCTGTGTTTAGGCAGTTAAGGTGTCAAAGGACACAGAGAAAAGAAGGCACATGTTGAAGTTATCTGACCCATGCTAGGTATGATCAAATGGCGGTGCATGTGCCTCAACCTGACATGTAACACTTCAGATACAGCATTTGTGAAGAGGAACTTAACTGAATAAAAAGATTCCTATGCCTTTGCACAATGAAACAGGCGGACACAGCAAAAAGAACCATAGAAACTGACCATAGATGTGGAATACATTTCCCAAATAGCTATTAGAATGCCTTCAGCTCATGATAATGGGATGGTTCCACATACAGTTTTAGGGACCTTCCTCAGGTCTGTCTCCCTTACCAATCGCAGGAAGTGGGCAGGGAGTACTACAAGCAGAATCATGTGGTAACTCTTTTCTTGGACCCAACCAATCCATCATACCAGAATGGGGGTTACAAATTTAAATATCCCTCCAGTGGAGCAAGGAAGGGACACCTTGGTGCACACAGATGGTTTCACCATTATGTGTTCTTTGAGCAAGGCACCCATCCCCTGGGGAGTGCACAATCACACACTTAATTGCCCCCCACCTACTATTTAAAGTGGTAGAGGCCAGCAGCGAAAAGATGTCTCTCTCGATTTTGAGGATGGTACAAACTGGCCTTGAAAGCAAGTGGTGGCAGGGGCCTGCTGTGGCCGCAGTTCTGCAACTTGGGAGTCCTTCCCCGAGGGGGATGACCCAGGCAACAATAGGGAAAAAACATCGTTTGAATGGGGTGGGAAAGAAACAGCAATGCAGAGGCTGCAAGCCACGTGGTTCTCAGTCCTATGAAGGTTTTCATAGAGATCTCGAGAATGCTGGATTATGTCAAAAGTAGGAACTGCAAACCACGATGTTCTTCCCTCCGCCAGGTCCACTTAAGAGGCTCAACCTCAGGATAATGGGCTTGGCTTTATCCCTTTAAGCAAGGCAGAGGTGACTTGGAATGCACGCCATTCATTCACTCATTCATTCATGTATTCATTCCCCGCCTTTCTCTTCAAGAGGACCCACTGATGGCCTATTCTCATGTAGCAGACGCAACTCGGCAGCCACAATAGCACATTTTTTTCCCTAGCCACTTGGAGGCGTCCCAAGCATATCATGTGGCAAGAGTTGACCTGGTCCTACTAGTCACTCCTGCCAGAAGCTGGGAAGCAAGACTGGTGATGGGAGAGAGAGGAAAAACCATTGCTTGGGCTGCTCATGCAAGGCCCTCTGCCACCGTAATGTAATCATCACAATATCCCGGAAACAAACAACCTGTTCATCCAACTCTTTCTAAAGCCGGCTGCTGTTCACTGATTTATCAAAACAGGGTTGTATATCAAAGTAATCAAAATATATAACAGTCTTTAAGATGTCACAACATCTTGTATGTTTGTTTGTTTTTTGTTTTGTATTTCATGTTGAAACTCCTGCAGAGATTTAACACTACTGCAACTTTGTAAGAAACGCGTGGAGGGCTGCTGATCCATAGAAGCAAAACAAAATCCACGAGTGGCAACATCTTTAATAGGATCAAATATATATTCATAAAATATGCAAATTTTGACGTTTTCAGAACTCCTCATTAGACTAGAAAAGTGATTCCCAAATGGGACTCCAGATAGTGATTTGTTGCCTCCAACTGATGGCGACCCTATGAATGAGAGAGATTCAAAATGTCCTGTCCTCAACAGGCCTGTTCAGCTCTTGTAAACTCAAGGCCATGGCTTCATTTAGGGAGTTAATCCATGTCCTATTTGGTCCTCCTCTTTTCCAGCTGCCTTCAACCTTGTATTTTCTAGTGAATCTTGCCTTCTCATGATGTGTCCAAAGCAGGACAACCTCAGTTTCAACATTTTTGCTTCCAGAGGCTTGATTTGATCTAGGACCCACTTTGTCGTCTTTCCGGCAATACAGGGTTTCCGCAAAGCTCTCCTCCGGCACCTTATCTCAAATGAATCAATTTTTTTTACTGTTTTTTTTTCTGTCCAGTTTTCTGACCCGTACATAGTCATTGGGAATACAAGAGTGTGGGTTATCTTTTCTGATTCCTTCTTGCCCTCCTGAGTCTCAGTCTCCTCCTGATTTTTTGGTTCCACCGACCTTTTGGATTGATGATTGAACCACGTTATACAAAATCTTTAACAATTTCAATTTCTTCATTGTCAGCATGAAAGTTGTGTAGTTCTTTTGTAGCCATTATTTTTTTCTTCTTCTTAAAGTTCAACTGCAGGCCTGCTTTGGCACCTTCTTCTTTCACTTACATTCCAAGTGAATGTCATTCCAAGTCATTGCTGCTTTCTGCCAGTAAGACGGTGACATCAGCATATCTTAAATTATTGATGTTTCTTCTCCAATTTTCACTCCTCCTTCATCTGAATCTAGTCTGGCTTTCCATATGACATGTTCTGCATATAGATTGAACAGGTAAGGGGATAAATAAAATGCACCCTTGTCTGGAATCTTTGCCTATAAGAAATATTCCTGATGCATTTAAAGTCAACGTAAGGAACATATTTACATTACTAAACTTAATTGACTGTGAACCAGAAAAATTGTGAATTGAAACCAGATATATCATTAGGGAAGAATGCAAAAAGCCAATTCCTGTCATAAAAAGAATAGAAAAACCTAGATGGGTGACAGAAGAAACACTTAGAATTGTAAAGGACAGGTGACAAGCAAAAGTAAAATATAACAGAAATAGGACCAGAACCCTGAATGCAGCAGCTTTTCAGTAACTGTAGAGACAAGAGATAAAGTGAACGATTACAATAGTCAATGCAAAGATATAGAGAACAACAAAAACAGGGAAAACATGAGAGCTCTTCCAGAAGATCCAATAAATCAAAGGGAAATGTAAGCCTAGATTAGGAATTCTGAAACACCAACATGGAAGCACACTATCAAAATCAAGTAAAGAGAAGATGGAAACAATATACTGAAGACCTATACAGAAGAGATAGAAGGATGACAGACTCCTTTGAAGAGGAATTCTATGACGAAAACTGCAGTTCTAGAAAGTGACTTGAAAGCTGCTCTGAAAGCACTGGAAAGAAATAAATCACCAGGAGTAGATGGAGTACTGATATAACTATTTCAAGCCACAAAGATTGAATATGTCAAAATCCTAAGAAGAATGTGGCAATAAATATAGAAAACAAGACACAAATGTTTAATATACATTCCAATCCCCAAGAAAGGAGATGCTACGGAGTGCAGTAACTATAGGACCATCGCTCTAATTTCCCATGCAAGTAAAGTGATGCTCAAGGTGTTGCAACAAAGGTTTTTACATTATATGGAGTGAGAAGTGCCTGATGTCTAAGCTGGATTCCAAAAAGCAAGAGGCACTTGAAATCATATTGAGAATATCTGCTGGCAACTGGAGCACACTAGAGAATTTCAGAAGAAGATCAGTGTATGCTTTATAGACTATAGCAAAGCCTTTGATGGTATGGATGATGAGAAATTACAGGTTGTTCTGAAGGAAATGGGTGTGCTTCAGCACTTGATTGTCTTGATGTGTACCTGTAAAAAGAAAGCAAGAAAGGAAGCAAATTCTTCTCCTTCTGTCTCCTTCTTCACTCTCAATGTGTCAATTGTACATGGTCAATGCAGGAAGCCTTTTAAAGCAACAACAGAGGAACATTTACAGGAAATGCTTCTCTATAAAATGGTACAGGAACTGCCAACTAGTAACTTATGCCAAAGCTGTTGGTGCAGGGCAGCCTCCTTAATTCTTCCCATGTGCTGGAATACTATTCCCTCATTTCTAGCCATTGTGGGTGGCCAGTCTGGTTGCAACAATGCCAGCACCAGGTTAGGGAAGGCTGGTCTGAGGGCATGCTCCTAGGTCTGGGGTGCAAGAGGGATGGGCGGAGTTCCCTGACAAACCCATGTCAAAAACAATGTGTTTTGCAAATACAGGTCCCAAGTTGAAGCCCCACAGCTCTGTTTAAAAGGAGCGGGTGGCAGGTGATGGGAAGGGTTCAAACCTGAAACCTGGAGAGCCATCACCATTCAGAGTTAACATTAGAGGAACCAATGGTCAGGTCATATCGCAGCTTCCTATGCTCCTTTCTACTAGAGGATTTATAGAAATTCTGGACAGATTTTTGTGCCTTTAAAGACCTGCACAGCAGCCAGAAGTTAACAGGGACAGTTCAATATTGGGGGGGGGGGGGGGGGGGACACCAATGCCTGAAGATTTCTACCTATTACACAACTGTTTAAGATATATCATATTTTTTTTGTTTTGTTTTGTTTTTCAAAGTGCCAGCTCAAGGCCTCTACTGCTGCAGATTCCACTCCTGGTTTGGCAACGAACTAGAAAAAAACAGGCTGTGAGCATGTTTATTATATATGCCTTTAGCTGCAGAAATCTGCACGTGAAAGCATTTCAAACCATGAAAATAAACGTCACCATACTGAGGTCTGCAGATCATCATGCTTCTGCTGAGGCACAAGAGCAGCAGTTGCCTGAAAAGTAGTTAACTAAAATGCTATTTTATGTGTATCAGAGCCAGAGCTTGGAAAAATTACTTTTTTGGATCGTAAGTCCCATAAACCCCCTGCCAACGTGACCACTTGCTAGATGGTGCCAATAAGAATGTATTCCCCCAAGAAAACACCAGGGAACAACAGAATTAAGTTTTTAAGTAAAATACAAAATTAGAACAGTCACATTTTATAGCATATGAACAACTATTGCCCAGAATTGTTAAGAATAATTTTAATACACAGTCTTAAGATGCCCCCAGTTACTTAGGTTCCTGCCAATTAACAAGTAGATCTGGAACATTTTCACTTAATTCAGTTAAGACCAAATTAATTACTATCTGAAGGTGTCTGGTCACTGAACCCATTTCCAGCTTTTCTGAAAATCTTCGTCAGGAACCAGATTATAAATGAACCTTAGCAGTCTATACAGGTCTATATTTTGAGAAGGGGTAGGGACAGCATGTACAGAGTTGAGCCATTTCAGGAGGGGACATGAGAGAGAAGAGATTGTTGGCCAGAGATAGCATGTTAGTGAGCCATTGTTTGAGAAGCGAGGGTACCTCACCCTGGGACTGTGGTTCCCAACCTTGTTCCTGGACTACAACTCCCAGAAATCCTGGCCAGCACAGCTAGTGGTGAAGCCTTCTAGGAGTTTTAGTCCAAGAACATCTGAGGACTCAATGTTGGCAACCACTGCCTGAGAACCTTGAAATAATATACCCCACCATTCAGATAAAGGGGTTACTCTGCAGTGGAGGCAAGATTAACAACACAGATGAATGCATATGGCCATATCTTCTTGTTCCTCTCCTACTGGAGACCTGACATCCCCATGGCTATATTCATTTTGCATGCAGCAGCTGTAAACAATGCAGTTGTGGTACACCCACACTGGCATCCAAGACTCCTTAGTCAATATGCTTTTCTCCTTCCTTCAGTTCTTTCACCATTTAAGTTTTATTGAATGATCAGCTAAAGCAATCAATACTTTTATTATGACTGAAATATTCTAGTTTACTAAATCTTATGATTGTTATGATTTCTTGGTCTTCATTCACTTGTCTTAGTGCTTCTTTGTTGATTACCTTTCTTGATCCAACAAAGATTACAATTGGTACATGATAAAACACTCACAATGGCAATGGCAATAATGGAGCAGTTCCTTCAGGTGGGTGAGGTTATCAATTTCTATGGGTGGCCAATATCTAAAAATCTGTTGTTTAAAAAACTGTATAAGTTCTATAACCTCCTGAGCCCAAACAGAAGGCTTTCATGAGAAACATATCTAATTTAATGGTTAGTTAGTTATGCACTGTTGACTCAGAACTTACTGAGACCCAAATAGGGCTTTCAAAGTGAGATATTTAAGGAGTGGCTTTACCAGTTTCACTACCCCAGTGAGTTTCCATGGCCAAGTGGCAATTCGAACCCTGGTCTACAAAGTCCTAGTCCATCACTCTGTGCACTACACCACACTGGGTATCTCTTGTGATTTAATAGTTTACCACAAATTTGGAAGAACCAATACACCAAACCCCTGGAGTTAGCTCAGAGGAGATCATGGTTCTTGAAGGCCTGGGGACTGGAGTTTCCACCTTTCGGCAGGGCCAGACCAAGACATTTTGTTCCTGAGTCAAGGAACAAGATGGTGCCTCCCCTGCACCCCACATTCAGAATGTGGCCAGGCTATCTGTTGAACAATAAAACAGCACTTTGAAAAGTAGAACTTTGAAAAGTTACACTTCTGAATTACAAGTACTAGAATCCACAGCCACCGCTAACTGGGAGTGGTAGTCCAAAAAAGTAACTTTTCCAAGCTCAGCCTGAGAAGACCAAGCCGAGTTTTGGGGTCAAAGAGCAAACTGTGTGACACACTCTGATTTGTCAGCTCTCAGCCTGAGGCAGCCCCCTCATTCTCCCTCTCACTTTAGGAGCAGGGCTAGCCCTGCTGTTTGGAGTTTTAGGAGGCTGTAGCACTATTTTCAGAGCAAAAACTCAGAGGAGCAGCAAATCTAGCAGGAAGCAGCATTGCAACTCATTCTGTGGATCTGAAATGTGCCTTCTGAACAATGAGTAACAGAGGTCTCCCCTTCTCATTTTATCTGTGTCACATAAATCTTTACAAAGCTCCATACAGCCTGGAAATATGGCTTTAACATAGTGGCATGGAACATTTTGCCCTCCAGATGGCTTGGGTTGCAACTCCCATAATCTCTTGGTCATGTTGTCTAGGGCTTCTGGGAGTTGAAGTCCACAACATCTGTACAACCATAGGTCCTGTCTCCCCACCCCCACCCCTTTAGCTTGCTAGGCAGCTGTATCCAAACAATGTTACCAGCTTTATATTAGCCCCCCAATTATGCTCATTAAAAATATAACCATTTATAGGAGTGTCATATCTTCTGCCTTTCAGGCTTCTTGTGTTTTTCAAGCAACTTCATGGCAGGCTGTCATTCAGCTGATACAGCATTTCCTGCCATGGAGGAACCAATGTCGTATAGTGATTAAAGTACTGGAATTGGGACTTAGGAAGTCAAGGCTCTATTCCACACTGAATCCCAAAACTCACTGGGTGACCTTAGGCCAGTTGCTTTTCATCAGCCTGACCTATCTCACAGGATTCTTGTTAAGAGGGGAAAATGAGGAATAGGACAATGCCTTGAGCTCACTGGAGGAAAAGCAAGATCTAAACATAACATAAAGGAACAACCAATAAAATGAGGTAGAAAGACTTCACTTGCTTAATTTAAGCATGTCATGCATTTGATCAAAGCACAGTGGGCTGAAATCTCCTTTCTTGCTATGTGGAGCAATCACTAGACTCTCTTGTTACCAGTCTACTTAGCCAGGAAAAATGTGGATCACTTGAACTACCTATTAAACAAAGACCTAGACATCTAAATCACAAACCATACTACAAACCATGAGAGTTGTTCAACACAGGTAATGTATTTTTGTGCTAAGCCATCTGTTCTGCAGTAACATAGCCTTTCATGCTAAACCTCCCACATTAAAACAACCAGATATGCCAGATTTACTACCTTGCTTTCTGCAAGAGTCTTTATCCAGCAACTCAACATACAGGAACCAAGCAGGGGAAACTTTCCCACCAGAGAAACTGACTCTGGGAAAATTTGTTAATTCTTGCATAAAGAACCACTATTAAAATATATAGGTGGCAACCCCAGAAACACAAAAACAAGAACAATTACAAAGTTTTTCAGACAAATTATATCCACATTTCTCCCCAATGTACAAATAAATCATACAGGTCTTTGATTTTGCATCATTATAATGGTGTATACTGTAAAATAGTAACAGATCTATTACAGGTGATATTGTGCTGTTTAAAGACTGTGTAAAAATATATGATTTACAGATTATTATGAATTTGCTGATTGAAGCCAAAATCTCTTTTGCATCATGGTGGAAAGTGGAGTATTGTCCTTCCATTATCTGACTGGCAGTTTCGTTTCGGGGTTCTTTTTGTTTTTGCTTTGCTTTCCCTTCTTTTAAAGATTTTGGATATTGCCATTTACGGAAAAATAGAGTTGTTTTATAAAAGCAAGAGAGAATCAATGTCTGATAAGAAATTATTGAGAAACTGAATATTTTGTCATATTTTTGGCATATAAAGTTCAACATTGTATTTGACCATACTCTTTGTTTTTATAGATTTGAATGTAGCATGTATGTATCAGATAAATTCTCTGCTCTATAACATCATCATAATTATCTCGATTTAAAAACCTTTTAAAATAATGATTCGACAAGGATGTAGTCTTTGACACTGACAATCACATTGTACTGTGTGGTATTAAACACAGGCTCTTCTTGCTGTTATCATGCAGCATGAAGACAAACAAAACCAGAAGCACAAAAACAAATGGTGCTAATACATGAAAGGATATTGGATGCTGATTTGATCTATGGCTTAACCATGGAAATCCATTACCCGAGGATGGTGAAACAGAAATTGGCCAGAGAATTATTCTTCCTGTAGCCTTTGTACTTATAGATGAGTTACAGGCCTTTAAGCCTTTCAGATGCTTTTGGCCTAGAGTTCCCACCAGTTCCATACAGCATGGGCAGTGGTAACGAGTTGTGGAAGTTGTGGACTAAAACATCTGGAGCGCCAGTGATTTCCCTCCTATGCTTTAAGTCAGAATGAGCAAAGTGTAGCGTTTCAGGCATATGCTGGATTACAACTCACAGCGTTCCGCATCACTGGCTATACGGGCTAGGGCTGATGTGAGCTGTACACAGTTCAGCAATGGCTGGAAGGCCACACTTTCTCCGTTCCTGCTTTAGGTAGTGGACAGATCCAGATAAAAGCCAGTCTTCTTATATTAACCCCACAAGCTTCACTTTGTTTGTTTCTTGTCTCCCTCTTTAACACTAGCTCAGCTTTCTCTGCTGAGAGCTTTGATTCATTAGCTTCCACTTAAGCTGGGGAACTCCCCACAAAGCCCAGGTAAAGCAGGCTACATCACCTCCACCTACAGCATTCCCCCTCTGTCAGAAGTCTCCTCCCTTCACCTCCTCAGAGTTGGACACTTCAGCATGAATCAACCTCTGAATCAGCAATGAGGGAACAACCAGCACTTAGCAGCGATCAATACGGGCTCTGGCTAAGAGCTGTTCATTACATTGGCCAAGAGCCTTCCTTCCTTCCTTCCCAATTCCTCAACTGGCATCCAACCAACAGCAACAGTCTGTGTGTGCGTGCGCGCGCACACACACACAGGCTCTTAGGAGACACTGGCAGAGCTAAGGAAAGTAGCCACCCTATATGGATAGTGTCATTCCTTGAAGAAATGTTAAATCCAAATGCATCCAGATCCAGGGAACTTTGAAAAAAAGACATGAGTGCAGACACTGTGATCGGTATCAAAGAGGCAGTTTGGCATGAATAAGAGAAGTGCTGCTAAAAAGCTAGCTTCTTCCCAGTGAATGTGCTAGATTACAACAAGTATATTGTGAATTAAGGCCACTTGCTACCAGAAGATGAAGTGGATGGCCCATAGCTTAGCAGACTGGATGACTAGTAGTGGATGTCCAGAGCACATTTTCATATATATATATTTGCAAATGCCTAATGATAGGACCAGTGTTCTATGAGAAACACTAGACAGCATCTTAAAAAGCAGAGACATCACCTTGCCGACAAAGGTCCGCATAGTCAAAGCTATGGTTTTTCCAGTAGTGATGTATGGAAGTGAGAGCTGGACCATAAAGAAGTCTGAGCGCCGAAGAATTGATGCTTTTGAATTGTGGTGCCGGAGGAGACTCTTGAGAGTCCCCTGGACTGCAAGGAGAACAAACCTATCCATTTTGAAGGAAATCAACCCTGAGTGTTCACTGGAAGGACAGATCCTGAAGCTGAGGCTCCAATACTTTGGCCATCTCATGAGAAGACTCCCTGGAAAAGACCCTGATGTTGGGAAAGTGTGAAGGCAAGAGGAGAAGGGGACGACAGAGGATGAGATGGTTGGACAGTGTCATCGAAGCTACCAACATGAATTTGACCCAACTTCGGGAGGCAGTGGAAGACAGGAGGGCCTGGTGTGCTCTGGTCCATGGGGTCACAAAGAGTCGGACACGACTAAACGAACAACAACAACGATAGGACCAGTGTTCAAAGCCAAAAAAAAAGAAAAAAAAAAGCAAAGTATGCTGCTTATATACTGCCCCATAGCACTTCAAGCACTCTCTGGGCGGTTTACAAGTTAATTATGCAGGCTACACATTGCCCCCCCCCCCCCCAGCTCTCCTTTTGCGATCTCGGAAGGATAGAAGGCTGAGTCAACCTTGAGCCAGCTACCTGGGATTGAACTCCCAGGTCATGAGCACAGTTTTGGCTGCAGTACAGCAGCTTAACCACTGAGGTTCAAGGAACGTATGTGTGCAGGGGCTATTTTGGTCAGGCTCTATGCATCTGATTCTAGCCTGCTGCCCTCAGGAGAATGCTTTGCTACCATTTAACGTTAAAAAAAAATTTAAATTGCCCACCCAAATATTCATGGATGGAATCTTGTGTTTTGCCTCAGGCAACAGAATGTCTTTGGTCAGGCCTGTCTTCCCTGCAGAAAACTACTTGCATGTAAAACAAACAAATGTACATCAGGGGTCGTCTCCCCAACTATGATCATATTAGTAGTAAGTTTCATTTTCGATATTTTAACTTGGGTGGAATTTTTTAAAAAAACATATAGGACAATTAAAAAATGTGAGATTTCTTCTGCGGGCTGATGAGGTACAGTCCACAGTGCCATCCCAGAATTCTATTTTGCTGCATGTGCTGATGATGCTTTAGGCAATTTGGGAAAAAGATAAAAGAAACTTCTGGAGGAGGAGAGCCATTCTCACAGGAGCTGTTATATTAGTCATCATGAGCAGTGCAGTGATAAATTTGGAAGTGCAGATATTCACCATGACAGTTGCCATATTCAGACCCTCTCCCAACCAGGCCAACCAAAACACAGGTTGCTGAAATGGACCATATCAACAAATGAGGAACAGGTGTTTTGTAAAATGAATGGCTCTTAACTGCCCATTCAAGAGCAAACCACCCTCAAATGTTTGGCATTACAACAGAGATAGTTTCCTAAGACAATTCCTAAGAATATCTATTTTCTTTCCCGGCTAATATAAGAATTGCAGCTAAATTCAGACATAAGAGGGCAAATGGAGAGGAATAGCAGATGATTTCATAATCCCTGCTATTCAGAAAGGCCTGGGTTTCAAACGTATAAGCCATGATTTTAGTACACCACTGGTTACAGTAGCTAAGCAGGAAAGATCATGTCCAGAATCAGGTAAAAACTGGACATTGGATAATCAACTATACCAGGGCTGTCAATAAGACAGAATAGGTCAGTTGCCTCAGACAACAGATTGTGGGAGGTGGCAGCAAGATTTTGGAACACGGGGCTTTGTGCCATGAGATCTATTCTTCTCTCCTCAAGCTAGCTTGCTATCTTCAGGTGTTTGGGAGAATGCTGTCCCACTCTCAGTGTAGAAAAAAAAGACTAAACTGCCATTCCAGTCAGCTTTTGCTTAGAGAACGAGACAGGGTGCCCTTGTGTTCATTGTTTCAAGTAGCAAAATGTCTTGGGCAAGTTCTGAATCACGACCACTTTTGGACTTTCCAAAGGCATTGGCTGGTCACCACCACAAACAGCTGCCAAGGGCCCAGTGTCTTACCAGTGGCCACCACTGATACCTGGTGTGTTCAAGGTCTGAGCCACCTATACTTCCCTGCAATGCCACATAGGAATGCTAGTTTGAAGGCACTATGGGAAGATACAATGATGAGTCCCTTTTCGCCACCCAGTGCAATCTCAGAGCTACTACCTACAGTCACAGTGGCTAGATCTTTTTTAGAGGGGAGTGGTGTAGAAATTCTGCTGAGGGCCCCCTCAAACTCGGAACCAGCTGTGACTGGAGAAAATTAACCATCCCTATCAACTAGAGCTGGTCTTTTGAAGTTCTTATGGGAGAGAACATGGCACAAGGACCTGACAAGTGCTTGGAAGTACTTTGCGTTTTTCACCTTCTCTTGGATTCAATTCCTTGACATTGGAATTAGGTTCTAGTGGCAAGGGGCAAACCCCTTCGGAAAAGCTTTTCTGGGAATATTTTAGATGTATTTTCCATAATGGGGATTTTGCAAAGCATGTTTAACGGGGAGGATGCAGGCAGACAAAGGTAACCAGATGCAAAAAAGGAATCTAACATGACTTCACCAAGTTTAAGAATGATGCAGAATAAGGAAAGATGTGAAAGAAAAGGCCAAAGTTTAGTGGCAGAGCAGAAAGCTTACGTGTAGAAGAGTGCAGGATCAATCTCTGGCATCTCTCTTGACAGGGCTGGGAAGGGCTGCTGTCAGAAAGCCCAGACTGCGACTGAGTCACTGAGTAGACACTGTGTGCATTAGACTAGGGATGGAGGATGTTCAGTTATCCATATTTGTAGGATGACAGTTTCTAAGCTTCCCTTACTATTGGCTGGTGGGAACCGAGGCTCAACAGTTTTTGAAGAGTCACACCCATATGACTAGCTGCTAGACGAATCCATAGTCTCAGTCAGCCTAAAGCAGTGTTTCCATGTTCGTATCAATTTTGGCAGGTGCAGCTTGCCCGGCAGAATTTTTAAGAACTTTGCATGTATTCTTGAAGGCTTTCACGGCCGGGATCTGATGGTTGTTGTGGGTTTTTCGGGCTCTTTGGCCGTGTTCTGAAGGTTGTTCTTCCTAGCGTTTCACCAGTCTCTGTGTCCGGCATCTTCAGAGGACAGGAGTCAGAACTCTGTCTGTGCTCTGGTGCAGTTTGTTTGGATAGTTGAGTATTTATAACTTTGCATGTGCTGAAATTCCCTCTTCTGAACAATCCAAGCACAGAAGAGCCCCTGCTTAACTTTGCACTGAAGCATTAAGTAGGGTTTCAAAATGACCAAGAAAAAGAGAGAGATTGAGAGAGATTTCTCCTTTCGTGCCTTTAACAACAGCTTATTCTGCAGAGATCAGCCAAAAGTTTTTCATAGAGCTAAATCTCATCACCTGCTGATGTCTGTAGATGAAGCGGTTGGTCAAAGAAAAATGCCCGAGACCCACTGAAAAACTGGGAACACCAGAATTCCATAGTTTTGGTCCAGATAAGTAATTTTAAAGTAGCAAAACTGGTGCAAACTCTCCTGATGCACAAGGAGGAAAAAGAATTGCCACCCCTAGTGTAATATTGGCATTCAGGAGAGAAGGCTATTTGGACAATGCCTGGCCATTTGGACCACTCTTCCCATAATGCCTTTGCCCCTCAGAGCCCTGCCTTATTCAAACGGCTGGCTACAGCAGTGGCACCATAGGACACTGGTTCAGCAAAGCAAGGCTTTAGCTCAAGCCTAATGAATGGGTGATTCCCAGTGTTTTTTTGCCTGAGGCAACTGCCTGGCCCCAGTTCAGTCTGTAGAGCCGATGTGATGAATATGCGCTCCTCCAAATGTTGTTTTCTATGTGTTTTCCACACTGTTTTAGATCCTGGATTTTAAATGGATAGGGAGCTTTAGACAGATAGGGATGAAACACAGTGAGGAAAATCCCACCATGACCTAGGACACTCCACACTTTACATGACCTTCTATGCTCTTCTTGCTCTGTTAAAGGAAAACAAATAAACAATCTGTTTGCCAACCCTAAGGTTTCAAAAAAATCCCCTGAGCATGTGCAGTTTTTTTCTTCAAAGTGACTTAAATGGTATCACTGCAGTAACTAGAAAAATAAAATGGAATTTGCTTTTTGTTGCTATGATGATGAACACCTTTGCTTGAGAACAAGTACCATTTTGTTGCAGATAAAGGACATAAAAATAAAAATAGCAAAATGAACATCAATTAGCACATACATGCTCACCCAGCTGTCCCCTAACTATTAAATGTTGACAGTCTAATAAGGAAGAAAAAAATACTAGGGCAAACTTGTAAGCCTTGGCATGCCTATGCAGCCAGTCTGGATGCTGACGCTGGGCTTCTCAGCCACTGCCCTGTCTCTGTGGTTATGGGAGAAAGGCTGAGTTGCAAGATCCTGGACTGTGGCCGCTAATTGTACTGCTAGCTGCACTAACAGTTTGATATCATGGTTGAAAAGATATTCTCTATCTCTCTGCCTCTGGTTTGATGGTTTCTGAGATATACTAGTCCTTGGCCATTTAGGTCTTTAAAGGCCAGAGACCAAACTGCAAAAGATAGCTAGTTAAATTAGGACAAGAATGGTGTGAACTCAGACTCTGGTGACAATGTTCTAAATCAGTTTGCAGACTGTACCTTCAAGGATAGCTCAGGGAAAAGTGCATTGTGTTAATCCACCCAGGAAGTAACTAGGGCATAGTTCACCAAAGCTGCATTCCATTTTTTTTCACCTCTTTCCCATCCTGGCATCAACTACCAGTTAAAGCAAATAATAGCTTGATGCCCTTTCATGACACCCCAAACCTGCTGCCCAAGGTTCACGTTGTTGGCCCTGCCTGATGAAGTTGGTAAAGATGTTTGCAGATACTATTTATGGTCATCTGTGTCTATAGTCAGGAGTGGGTTTACAATTCCTGCCCCACCCCATCTGTCACTTGTTGCTTCAGTGGAAGTGAACCCTCTTCCAATACATGCTGATCATCCAGCTTTTTGTCTGGATTGATCTTCAGTTTATTCATCCTCACCCACTTCAAAACTCCTAAACTCATTGCCTCCCCAGCATCAGATGATGAAAATAAGAGAGAGAACATGTTAATGACACCCCAGCTCAGATCTCTGGTGTCAAATCTGGCCAGATTCTGAGTGCAGACCAGAAACAGACATTAGAGGCAGCCTGTAATTAGAGATGAAAGCTCATTAATGTTGCAAAGAGATACTGAAGCATTCTTTCTGTTTTTGTGGAATCAGACTCCTACATGGAATCCTACATGGAGGTCCTGAAGGACCTACCATCAAACAAAACAAGCTAATTTGCATAACCCCAGAGAGCTTGTGTTGTGACACTCAGATGCTTCTATTAGTTAAGAATTTCCCTCTTCCAGTCATAGGCTGTCTCTAATATCAGTATCTGGCCCATAATGATTTGTTTCAGATGGGTGCTGAAGAGCACGGTGGCATGGAGAAGAGAATTGAACCTCATATACGTATCAAGAAGAAGGAACATCTGTCCCTCTGGATCTTGTTGGTCTGCAACTTTCATCACCCCTCACCATCACTATTTTTGTTGGGATTAGTAGTCCAGCAAGATCAGGAGAGCCAAACATTTCCCACCCCGGGGGCTACACAGAGCCTTTGTAGACCACTGAAATGGATTCCAAACAAAGGTATATGTGGTATTGCCCCTATTTATTCTTTATTTCATGTCTCATACTCCTGTTCCCCAACCTATTCAAAGCACTCCAAAAATAGAACTAAGTTGGAGCAAGCACCCCCTACATTCACAGTTCCCACTAATTTATGAAGATAGAGAAACCTTCTTCTCCCAAAACACACCTTAACACACGCACACGCTCACGTCAGTGCTCAATTAGCTCACAGTCAGTGACAGCCAACGCTCTTTAATCTGGATCCTTCAAAGCCAGCTCGGCGACAGGCGGGTGACAGTGACCCTGATATGTCAGTGCTTGGGAGAGATGTGCCCCAGAAAAACAACTGGCATAGGGAGAAGGCTCACCTCTCCGCCTGAATCCCTTCCCTTCCTAGAGGTAGAAGTGGAAAGTTGATGAGAAAAAAAAGAGAGAGAAGGACGGCCACTCTGTGATGAAGCTTCATAAATATAGAAATATATGGGTGGCAAACGTGTGTCTGTCCACCGCCAAATATTGCTGGACCACAACTCCCATCAGCCTTAGCCAACGCAATCAGTAAGGAGGGATATTGGGAGGTGCACTGGATCTCGAGGGTCCCCATCCATGAAATAAAAATATCTGGCCTCTCCTACTAAACGACATAAAAGTCTCTGCTAGGCAACTGTCGGTGGGAAAAGTGTCTACCAGATAACTGCTACTACTCAGAGTGGATTGTCTTCCTGAGAGTTCTTTGCCCTTAAACCTGTCATTTCAGTAGGGGTGAGGGTGGGGGAAAAGATTTTCAGCAAACATGAAATGATGTATTCAAGATTATACTAGCAGAAAACAACACTGTCCTTGCTTTCTAAAAATACTATTGTGATAATTATCGTAAGCGCAGAAAAGCTGGGAAATGTTATTTTTAGGGATCACGATGCCCATAATCCCCCAGTCAGCTCTTTGAAAAAATGTTAAACATTTCAAAAAGTGATATTCCCAAGCACTGAGGGAAAGGATTTGTGTGTGTTTTTGCAGGAAAAGGTTAGCTGACAAGATGGGCCCATTTGCACTGCTTGTCACTAACTCTGAGGAATATTGGACCAGTGAGAGTTGGGCAGTAATGCACGGGTTGTTTAAGAGACACTGTGGTTACAGGGATGGTGCCAAAGGTCGGTATGATCAGTTATTTGCAGCAGGCCTGCACCCCGGTGGGCGACCCATTCAGAAAAGCCTCCAAGACTTGCTCTGTCTCTTTGCCGTTAGAAGCTTCTTGCTTACTCGGTGGAGTGTAGAAAGCTATTGTCTGAAATTACAGAACTGTAATTCATTGCCATTACAGTTCTGAAGTTCAAAGTAATTACTTTTTGTTCCAGTTACCAATATCAGAAATGAACTCTGCTTTCTCATATTTCAAAGCAACAGACATAATAACTTTTAAACATTCAAAATGCTATAAACCATTGGCCTGTGGTACCGAACACAACTAGTAACAAAGCATATGTACTCTGTAACTACAGAAAGAATTAAAACATTGACAACTACAACTACAGAAGGAGAGGCGTGAACCCTTGTTCTTGTACAATCATGTGACTTAGTCATCACTTAGTTATCACAAAAAAGGAGAAATAATTACACATAGTTCCTTGCCTGTAACAAGTTGCTTCCCAGATCTGTGATCACTCACCACTTCCTCAGGCCCAGCCGACCAGGGAGGTGAGAAGGAGAAACTGTAGATGCTGTTTCCTGCTTGCCCACAACCTCTCTTCGAAGCAAGAAAGCAAGCAGGTGGCAGCAGTTCCAGGAAGAGGATAAAAGAACAGCAGCCATCCCATATGGTGGAGATTTAAATGGTGGAGAGGAGGAAAATTCACCGAGGGAGGTAGGCTGTGAGGGGTGCCTGACCCACGCACCCTGCAAAACCTGGAGCCCAGCGTGTATCGTTTAAACAGAAAAGGTCGTGAGTGCCTTCTCCTCTCCTGCAGACCTGACAAGAGGGGAGGCTTTAAAAAATTACTCATGACTACAACTCCCAGAATCCCTCACCTACCATGGCAACTAAGGGATTCTGGGAATTACAGCCCGACCACAAGAAAATAAACTTTTCCAACCATTAATCCACACTTACCACCTGTGATAAGTCCCCAAGCGAATAACTCTAGGCCTCCGTCCATCCCAGAAGTCCTCCCTCCGTTGCAAATTTAAACGGAGGGAAAAACACATCCTGTTTAGTTTAGTGCCTGCCTGTGGTCTCTTGTTGTTGGTCCACCCTTTTATGGCCAAGTGCTGCCATCTGAGGAGATTGTCTTCCGCTGGCAGTCTTTCAAGACTGACCCCAATGCAGCTGTGGGTCTGGGCAGCTCGTTCTCAAAATGTGGAGAAAACTGGGCACCATTTAACTGCTGAGAAAGTAGCTCGTGGGTTTCTAGAGGTTAGCTTCTGCCCCATTGAGCCATTACTAGACTAAATGTCTTGTATGAGGGGTTCCAGGAGAGGCAGGCGAAGATTACCTCACATTCAAACCAGGTTTCTCTCTGGTCTGCTCCTCCCACAGGACTTTTCAAAAACCATCTACTCTCCAGTGGGATAGATCCGAATGAACTACTGAATTCCCATATTTTCTATTTTTATTATGTTATTATGCCAAAATCCTATTGAAATTTTACATTGGTGCAACACAGCTGGCATACATCTCCATGACAAACCGCCACAAGTGAAGACGTTTACAGAAGGGTTTGCTGACTTAGGTAACTTCTTGTGGCAATTCTTCACTGGTGAATTACAATGGTTTGAAGGAACTATATCAGATCATACATTTCTGTTGAAAGACCCTTGCCAAGATTTACGCCAAGTGTGACGTTAGTAGGCGTAACTCACAGGCTTCATGCCAAGTGTAATCCATGAGATGGCATACGTGGACACCCTGCTTTTATTTACCATTTTAAGGTACAGCTGTGTCTGTCAGACAGGGTTTTTTAAATGGATTGTTATGCCTTGTAGCATGATGTGTTTTTGGTGTTGACTTTTATAGTTTTAGTGTGATTTTTTAATTCTTTTTAAATATTTGTATGTGTACTGTTTTTAGTTTCCAAATATTGTTTTACTGATGTAAGCCACGTTGGGTCCTCTTTATTTTATTTATTTATTTACTTACTTATTTGATTTATATACCACCCATCTGGCAGCCAAGGCCACTCTTGGCCTTTAAAGAGAAAGGCAGGGTAAAATTATTTTAAATAAAATAAATAATTGTAGCAAGTGCACAGTATGCTCATAAACTATATTAACAAACCTGTTTTACAGTTTTATGCCCACCCAATGCAGGAACATGCTTGGGGATCCTTTGCTTGCAATCCTCTTTGGAAGGATTTGTATCCTGAATGATGGGATAAAATAACTGTAATACATATTAATAGTAATTATATGATAATAAAAAGTGCTGCTGGGTTGGGGGAAAAAACGAGAAAAATGGTGGAAGATACACCACATGCTGAGGAAATGAGATAATTATTGCAGGATCAACATGTATTAAGTAATATCCTTCTTTGTAAACACTTCAGCAACACTGAGATAGTTATGTATTTGAAGTGTACTCCACTATTTTTCTTACAGTGGGGTGTGGGGCACTCCATCCCTGTTCTGTCTGTCAGGCCATCTATGAATACCCAGTGGATCTCTGGGAGGACCAGATTTCACCCACCTCAGCCTGCCCAGTTACTTATCAGTAGGGAGGCTGCTTATGCAACACCAAAATGGGGGACCAAAGAGGATGCTAATTTGCAGGAAATTGCATATTGTAATTTAGATGCATAAAAGAAAAGTTTGAAGGTATTCATATGATTTAAATTGAATTTGAGTCCCTTTCAATTGAGTGGGAAAGAAGACTATGGTGACGTTTGCCTGCTAAGTCTACTGCCCAGATTGTTCTCCTTGGACAGGCAATGCCAGGATCCCAACTTCTCTGCCAGGAGCTTGCCATTGCCTCTGAAGATGGTGCCAGTGGCCTGCGGTGGTGGCAGAAGAGGCAGAGGCAGCAAGACCAGGTACCCCACTGGCACGAACCCGAAAAATAAACCGTGAACTGATTTTTGGGGGTGGGTGGGTTCATTATTGTTCGTGGGTAGCCACAAACCACAAAACATCACAAACCACTGGTTTTTCTGGTTTGTGCCCATCTTTACACAAAACTATCTAATTAGGGCTTACATGGACTCCATCAAGAAGCTCCTGTCCCCATGATCATTATTGAAGGGGGTGAAGTGATTTTTGGTGCCAGTTAAAGTACTGACAGGAGAAAGAGTCTAAAATTAAAGCATGTGCTTTCTTTTCCTGACCTGCCACCAGGGAATCAGGGCTAAGACTGGGATGGGGATTGCTGTACCCACTCCTAGGTTTTTGGTTTTGTTTTGTTACTACAAATATGCAAAGTCCTGTGGTGCTTGTGGTTCTCTGGATTTGGACTAGAGTTTTATCTTGTTTTAAAAAGAGTAAGCTAATAAAAAATCTGAGGAAGCAGAGTTGTCCACAAAAGCTCACATTAATGTATAGCAGTGGGTGACTCTGGGCATCTATTTCCTCTCCACCTGGCACCCCTGCCTTATCCTCTTTATCCCTTCCAAAAACACAGTATATTTGCCTATGGTTTGCATGCAAAGTGCAGTGTGCAAAACCTTAAAAATATACATACAGTTCATATTATTGGAGAAAAACACCTTCGGCCATCAATCTGAAAGGTGCAAGTGCTATAAATAGAGCAACAGAAAACTAGCAGTAATAATGACTATAAAATGAAATGAAACGGTAATTATTATAGGGTGGGGATCAAGAATGAGTTGAAGGTGGTAATAAAAATATAGGAGCAGATCAAGGGGGAAAATCTGGTAAACTAGCGAACTAACAAGAACTTTCATTTGCTACAAAAAACTAGACTTTGAACTCAGCAATTTGGGGTAAAGCCTAAGTTAATTGATTTCCTTTTCTAGCCATTATCAGCTTGTGCTTTGCGGAACCCAGGTGTTGCTTTGTCATGAACAGAATTTGCAGGTAAGACTATTAACAAGCTGCTTACCTCAGGAGTGGGAAGTCTTTGGTGCTTCAGATGTTTGGACTACACATCCCATAATCCCTTACCGATGGCCATCCTGGCTGGTGCATCTGGGACTAAAGCCAAAAATGTCCAGTATGCCAAAGACTTCTTCCTCACCCTTGCTTATCTACAAAACTAGTAGTCCCCACTTTATCTACAACTAAGTTTACCTCCTCCTCTCTTCTGTGAACATCCAGCTACCTACCATTCCCAAATGGAATCAGAGAAACAGGCTGGCCTTGCCATCATTTATCAGGGTTTTAAGTAGCTCTTAAAAACCCTTATCCTTTGACATTCTCGTAGTCTTTATACAATTGCAGGAACTTACCTTTAGCTGCAAAGCAGCCAGGAAATCAACAAGTAAAGCTTTTCCCAGCTGGGGCAGGGGTGTTGGGGAGAGTTGCCTCTTGATTTCATTGCTATTACTGCATTTTTACTACCAGTCAGAGACACAGAAAGGTACCTATGGAAATATCCTGCCCCATATGCAGGAATAACTTTGGCTGATTTTGGGTATTATCCACCTTGACAGATTATTTAGGCAAGCAGCAGCAACCTCTGTTGCTCATCCTCAGCAGCAAAATGCCTTGGATGACCTTAGTTTAACTGGTAAAGGCCCAATTGTAGGACTGCCAACCAGGAAAACAAGGACTTCTCTTGATGTCTTGAACAGCATCAAGATCTTCAGAAGAACCCTTTTGGAATGGGGACATCATAAGAGCCATGCTGGATCAGATCAGAAGCCTAATTAGTCTAGCATCCTGTCCTCACAGCAGTTAGTCGTTTGCCTCTGGGAAGCCCACCAGCAGGATATGAGCACAACTACACCCTCCATTTCATGCTCTCTGGCAGCTGGTACACAGTGGCCTCCAGTACTGAGGGTAATATGTCGGTATCATGGCCAGCAACTATAATAGTTTTATTTGCCATTAGTTTGTTTAATCTCCTTTTAAAGCAGTCTATTTTGGTGGCTATAACAAGACAAGACTCACTGGAAGAGATAACAAAGTTGGGCAAAACTGAATGCAGCAAGAAAAGAGGAAGACTAACTATGAGATAGATTGATTTAATGAAAGAAACCACAGACCTGAAAAAGATCTATTAATAATAAGCCTTTTCTAGATCACTAATTCATAGGGTCACCAGAAACTAGAAGCAACTTTGGTGGCAAATAACATCATATTGCAGAGGTGAAGTTTTATCAGTAACTAATGTCTGCATATCATACTGATACTGAAGGCACAGCTGCAGAGACTACTTGAAAAGCTGGCAGCCCTTCTAAGGAGACAAACAACTGCTGCAGTTTGCTACTATCCCATAGTCATAAAATATCTTCATTCCTATTGTCAATTCCTTTCCACCAAACCAAATTAAGGATGATTATGATTATTACGATGGTCATCAATTCATTTTACCTGAGTGCTTTGGAAATGCTGATCAATGGCAAACCCCCTTTTTATTGAAAAAAGAAAGGAAGGGAGGAAAGGAAGAGAGAGAGGCAGCACCAAATGGAAATGACTGGATAATCCTGCCTTGAATTAAGGTACAGCCAAAAACAATCTCTTTTCTTTCTACAAGAGCTGGAATTCTTACCATTTGCCAAGAATTTCTTGGCCGGGGGACGGGCATTGGGCCTGAAAGTTGCAGACCAAATTCAAACCAAAAAATTTTCTGTAATTGGGCATTTGGGTCATCCTGTCCCATAACAAGAACATTAAGAGGCAGTTGAAAGGCAGTAATGAAACACTGAGTGAGGGGTGGGGTTTCAAGAAAATTATCCAGCCTGCTCTGCAGATTGGTAAATATGATGGCATTAATGTAAAAACTCAAGTGAATCTGTCCCCTTTTTGTAGAAATTAAATATTCAGATTTTTAAAATGAGTTACATACTTAAGGAACGTATAGATACCCTGTGAGGTGTAGTACAGAGAGTGACAAACTAGGGCTCAGGAGGCCTGGGTTCAAATCCCCACTCAGCCATGGAAACTTACTGGAGGAGTAGAATTGGTAAAACCAGTACTTAAATATATCACTTTAGCACAGTTGCTGGAGAAATCAAACAAATGCTCTCCCACAGGGTAACATCCTGGAACCATTACTTTTTAACATTTACACAAATGATCAACCAACATTCCCATACTCTAGGAGTTTTATCTATGCTGATGATCTTGCATTGACAGTCCAGAAGGAAACCATTGAGCACCAGCTAACTTCTGCATTAGATTATCTTTCCTGTGTTATAAAAACAATCAGCTAAAACCAAACCCTTTAAAAACACAGGTCTGTGCCTTCCACTTAAAGAACAGAGAGGCCAAGAGGAAGCTCCAAATTAGCTGGGAAAGCAAGATTTTGGAGCATTGCCTCTCCAGAAGCATGTTGAGAACTGCTATGAAACAATGAATGAAAAAAGGTAATACAGCACCAAACCCACTTCACAAGACACCAACCCCCTAGATGACAGCTAAAATCAAGGAAAAGTTTTCTGCACACATCTCAGGCTCTAAATCAGGGATCTCCGAAGTACAGCCCGCGGGCCACATCCGGCCCGTGCATGCGGGGGGTGTACGCATACACACATGTTCCTTCGGACCTTGAAAATGTGGAAAATATATTATGTGACCCTCACTGTGAAAAGATTGGAGACCCCTGCTCTAAATGTTAAACCAGAAGAAGCTGGGCTAAACCTATGGAAAGCAAAAACAACACACCTTGCCGGATGAGTGAATGGATGAATGTTGAAGAGTGTCTCCTACGAGGACAAGATTCTAGCTAGACAATCTGGAAGGCACTTAATACATTCTGAAGCAAAGTAGGAAGATCAAAGAATAATCAAGTAAAATGTGGCTATTTGGATACAGGACAAATTTTATGTGACTGTGGAGAAATTCAATTAATGCAGCACTTATGTGCATGTAATTTGTACCCTGCCACATGTACAAAAGATTTGGTAAATGGCTGAGATAATGCTATTGAAGTAGCCCACTTCTGGCCAAAAAAAAATATTTTAAAATTTTAACTTGTTATTAATTTGTACCTTTTTATATATATATGTCCATAATTTTAAATTGTGCAACACTGTTACAAATAAAGAAAAGCCTTTTTCTTCCAATAGTGCAAGCAGTTTGCATTTACTTCATGTGTACACTGTGTTGTCAGACATGAAGACAAGCATCACACACACACTTTGCAGGTCACGACAACTGAAGTCTTTCTTCCCTCTATAATCTGTTACCTTTTTATTTTCTTCTTTTTCTATGAGTGCCTTTTTCCTTGTCTTGTGTACCTTGAAGGATGCTGGGAAAGTCCACTAATATGTAAGTATATCCAGAAACCAAAAATTTTGTTAGGGGCCTCTCCTGCCCCCAGTTCTCCCTGATTGTTTGCTCCCTGGAGTCTGTCTCAGTTTTATTCCTCTGCTCTGTTGGGAATCAGCAAATAGAAGGGTCCTCCCAGTACTCACAGCTACTACTTATTGCTCTCAACAGTTATCAGGACACACCCCTTCCTCTTAAGCTGAGCACATGCTGCTTCTGAAGGAAGAATTCCAAGGGGTTAAACCAGGTGACTTCCTGATGTGAATCTAATTCACTCACATCTCCACATTTGTCTCCTTGGTTTCCTCTTTTCTTGTCTCTTCTTCCAGTAGACCTTTTCCTTATTTCTTCTCCCGTTCCCCCACCCCCATCAACCTCCTGTTAACGCTCTTGTGGTTCGCTCCCTGGAGTCTGTCTCAGTTTTATTCCTCTGCTGTGTTCTGTTAGGAGTCAGCAAGCGAAAGGAAACATTCAATTTATCTTCTTCTTCACAGCAACTTCTGATCCTCTTTCCTTTGAGATTCCTGACTAGTAGTGGCAAGACCTACAGTCCTCTACAAAGTATGACAGGCCAACTTTGTGAGAGGGAGGTGTATTGCAGAGCCCTTTGCAGGGTGGCCCCCTGCTCCCCGTAAATTGTGTAGGCTACACACAGACTGCAACCACTGGGTCCCTTTTGATGGAGTCTTGAGTGGCCAATTGTTAAATATGCACATGTAGATTCTGTTGCAAAATCGTCCCAAGCAGCTTTCTTCGTTCATTTCCCATAGAAGCAAATGGCAGCCATGAGTATTCCAGGCTGATGCTCATCTCCTTTGCCCTATAGAGTTCAATGGGAATTCAGTGGGAACTGATTCAGTACCTACTTACATATTCTCTGCATTCCAACTCCTGTTCCTTGTTGTGAGCAAATCTTCATTTTTAAGAATATGGGGGGGGGGGGGGGGCGGGGAGTTAGGAACATTGTATTAGAGAGACAAGTGTATTAATTTCACCCCAATCAAGAGAATCAGGGGGAGCAGGGATGTGCAGGCAATAGAGGGAAGGAAAGTACACAATTAGTACTAATGGATGCAATTTGTGTCTCTACCGTCACTGCCAACACCTGTGTCTTGGAATCACACTAAAGGCCCTGATGCATGGATAAATATTTCATTGTTATTGTTTCCCCAGATCAAAGGCCCAGTTTTATTTAGATTCCCGGGGGCGTCTTAAGCGGGGGGGGGGAGTGAAAATGAGAGAATCAGAGAAAATTCATCTGAAAACCAGACTTTGTGGGTGAAGTCAGACAAACGTGGCGGTCCCTTGATAGTACAGCTGGATTTGGACACCGACTGAATTAATGTGGAAGCAGATGATGTTCTATCACTTTTTGAAAATGACAGGTTCTTTTTCTTATTCCCACCCACACCAAGCTTCTAGCATTCAACTATATGGGCTTTAGGGTCCCTTCTGTCCCTAGCTGTCATGTGCTCAATTCATTCAGCCATTCACAGACAGGGAGAACAGAGTTTGTCTGCACAGAACACATACACTGTATAAACATAGCAGTGTGGGTATATGGTTATGGAAGAACATTGCGCATATGGTCGGAGGCACTCTTGTTGCACATGATTCTGGGCTGGTTTCTGTAAACAAGATTCAAGACCATCTCTGACAAGGAAACTATCATCATATCTTTTAACTCACTCAATGGTGTAGTTAAGACAGGTCTTGCAGGACTGAAGCCCCACGACTTTCTGAGCTACAGGGACTATGACATCAACTACCACTTCACTCAGCCTTCCTTGTTTCCTCTAAAGAGAACTGTATTTTCCAAGGAACAGTATGTTATTGCAATCTATCCCTCTTGTAATGCAAAGTATTTTTTGAGAATGGTTTGGTCTTGAATGAACAATTAAGAATCATTAACTTTACAAAAGACCTGCTCCCAGTTTGCTAATATATCCTGATCTGACTGCCTTTGACTTTGCAGGGGAGCTGGGTGTGGGGACTGTAATGAGAGCTTACATTGCCAAACGGCATCTTACCATTCAGTTTCCAAGGGGAGAAAAGCAGATGACTGAAAACCTGATTGTACATAAAATAAAGTAAGTAACAAAATAGTAGAGCAGCAATAGTTCCTTTCTAGTTGTGTACCTGGGACGGAGGGTTCAAGTCTTACGTTCTCCCATATTAGGACCTGTATTTTTACTGCACTGCTCCCATAGGTGAGGGGCAGAGAACATGCACCTTGCAAACACTAAGGGCTCAGATGTTCTCCCAAACACTTCCACTTCAAAGGAACTTCATTTGAAGACCCAGGGCAAAATATGATGCTTTTGTTTCACCTAGGTGGAACTTGCTACCATGAAATCTGTCAAACTCTCATCTAATATGCTCTTGAGTTCTTTCTTGAAAAAAAGCAGCAGGGGGGGCAGGGATGAAGAGCAAAAGAGAAGTAAGTGATGCAGGGAACACGATTCCAGAGGTAGGCAAGCTTTAAGGCCTTCGCCGTGACCAAAAGAAGAGGTGAGCATCCTCCACAGTATTGCCATTCTCACATTGCATGGAACATACAAGGAAGCTGGGAAGTAGTGGATGAAAGTTCTCGGCGTGTATGCTTCACTTTGGTCAGATTAACTACAAGAACGACAGGTTACCCACCTGTAATTGTAGTTCTTCGAGTGGACCTCTGTGATTCACACACTGGGTGATTCACGCCTGCGCGGAGCCTCATCAGAAGATTCTAGAACTTCTGCGGTAGCAATAAACACATTAGAATATGCCCCTCCCCACCCGTATAAGTACCTTGGCGCCAAGCATCCCCTTTCAGTTGTGTCAACTGCCACTTAATAGTAAGCAAACAATGGTGTGACAGAGGGGAGGACGGGCGGGATGTGTGAATCACAGAGGTCCACTCGAAGAACTACAATTACAGGTGGGTAACCTGTCGGCCAACTCATGAGATGAGAAGACTCCCTGGAAAAGACCCTGATGTTGGGAAAGTGTGAGGGCAAGAGGAGAAGGGGACGACAGAGGACGAGATGGTTGGACAGTGTCATCAAAGCTACCAACATGAATTTGACCAAACTCTGGGACGCAGTGGAAGACAGGAAGGCCTGGCGTGCTCTGGTCCAAGGGGTCACGAAGAGTCGGACACGACTTAACAACTAAACAACAACAACAAAACTGTCGTTCTTCTTCGTGGCCTCTGTGAATCACACCCTGGGTGACTAATAAACTGTCTTACCCGGAGGCAGGGTGTCACACCAAGGTAGAGGCTAGAACAGCACGTCCAAATGCCACATCAGACTTTTGCCGGAGGTCGAGTCTATAATGACGGATAAACATGGACGGTTGTGCCCAAGTGGCAGAGGCGCAGATGTCCGGAAGAGGTACGCCATGGAGAAAGGCTGTAGAGGCTGCCACTGCCCTGGTGGAGTGAGGGCGAACCACTCTAGGGGCTGGCTGTCAAGCAAGTTGATAAGCCAAATGAATGGTAGAGGCGACCCATCTGGAGATAGATTGGGAAGTCACCTGATGGCCTTTTGTAGGTAGCTGATGGCATATGAAGAGACGAGATGACTGTCTAAAAGGTTGGGTACGTTGGAGATAAAAAGCAAGAGCTCTTCTGACATCCAACGTATGGAGTATTTTTTCTTAGTTTGAAGAAGGCGACGGAAAAAATGAAGGAAGGACAATCGTCTGGGAAAGATGAAATTGAGAGACAATTTTGGGGAGGAAGGAAATGCCCATGAATAACTTCACCTTATCAGGAAAAAATTGTAGATAAGGGTAGTCATAGCGTAAAGCTGCCAATTCACTAGCTTGTCGAGCTGAGGTGATGGCTACGAGAAAAGCTGTTTTAAAGGTGAGGAGTCTTAAGTCAGTTGTAGCTAATGGCTCAAAAGGAGCTTTGGTAAGCTGTTTCAAAACAAGAGTTAGTGACCATTGCGGAGAGGGAGGTCGAGTATCAGGGTAGATATGAGAGAGACGTTTCAGAAAATGTTTCGTTGGATGTTTGAAGAAGTTTGCTGCTGGAGAATTTGGAGGTTGGTATGATATTATTGCAGAAAGGTAGACTCTCAAGGATGAGATGGAGAGGCCCTTGGATTTGAGATGTAGGAGGAAGCGGAGAACAGTGAAAAGTGATGGAGGATGATGAGGAAGATTTGGTAAAGGATTGAAATTTCTTCCATTTGTACAGGTAGGCTTTCCTTGTGGATGGTTTTTTGGCATGATGAAGAACGTTCATTACCGAGGGAGAATCCTCCACACTGCCAGGTGCAGAACAGGTAAGTCCGGGTGTAGGACTTGGGAGTTGTTCTGTGTGAGAAGGTGTGGCAGGCGGGGGAGATGGTGGATGTCTGATGAGAGACTGCAGAGAACTGGGAACCAAGTCTGTCTCGGCCACCAAGGGGCTATAACGATGGCATTGGTTTTGTCTTGTTGTAGACGGACGACAACTTTGTGGAGGAGAGGGAACGGCGGAAAAAGGTAGGTAAGAGTCTTGGGCCAACGGCCGACAAACGCGTCTCCCTGGGAATGTTTTCCTATTCCTGCTCGGGAGCAATACAGCTGGCATTTCCGATTCGCTCGGGAGGCAAAGAGATCGAGAGTCGGTGTGCCCCATTTCCGGCATAGTTGGCGGAATACTGATTGATCTAGTTCCCACTCGTGAGCTTGGGCATCTGTACGGCTGAGCGAGTTTGCTAGGTCGTTGTCTTGACCAGCGATGTGTAAGGCTGTGAGACAGATGTGATGTTGCAGACACCACTCCCAGAGGTCGACCGCTAGGTAGACGAGACCTGGGGAGTGGGTGCCGCCTTGTTTTAGGATGTAGTACATCGCCGTGGTGTTGTCGGTGGCGATCTGTACCATTTTTCCTACGGGAAGGTTTCTGAAAGCCTTGCAGGCCTTTATGATGGCTAGTAGCTCCAACTCGTTTATGTGGAGCAGTTTTTCTCTGTGAGACCATTTGGCGTGGACTGTGAGGGATTTGCAATGAGCCCCCCAGCCGGTGCGACTGGCATTGGTAGTGACTTGTATTTGCGGGCGAGGTTGTTGGAATGGTCGCCTGATAGAAAGGTTGGTATGGGAATACCACCATTGAAGTTGAGAGGCCAGTTCTGGAGTGACTCTTAGGAGAGTGTGGGGAGAGTCTGTTAGTGGATCGAATAGGGCCAGAAACCAGGATTGGAGAGATCTCATTTTGAAATGCACATGCTGTACAACTGACATCATAGAGGCCATGGTGCCTAGAACTCATTGCACCGTTAAGGCAGGTATCAAGGCATGCGGAGTGAAGCCGCGAAGTAAGGTGAAGAGATTTTGTCTCTTTTCTGCATGGAGGAACGTGCGAGCTCGTGTGGAGTCTATGAGCGCGCCTATGTAATGTATAATCTTTGTAGGTTTTAATTTTGATTTCTGTTTGTTGATAGTTAGACCGAGATCGCGAAGAAGGGCGAGGGTGAAATGGGTGTCTCGTCGAGCTTTGCGACGGGAGTGTGCTACAAGGAGCCAGTCGTGAATATATGGAAAGACGAGAATGTTTTGAAGTCTGAGGTAGGCGGCTACCGGCACCATGCACTTGGTGAATACTCTCGGAGCTGTTGCAAGGCCGAATGGGAGTCTTTTGAATTGGTATGCTTGTGATCCAAGTTGGAAACGAAGGAATTTTCTGTGTGCGGGATGTATTGCAATATGAAAGTAAGCATCTCTTAGGTCTATGACGGTGAACCAGTCATTTTTTCGAAGTAGGGGAAGAACTGATTCTAGAGTAACCATGCGGAATTTTGTGGTAACGATGTAGTTATTTAATAATCTTAAATCTAGAATAGGGCAAAGTCCCCCGTCTTTCTTGGGGACGGTGAAATAGCGAGAGAAAAACCCGGTGTTGTTTTGATAGACGGGTTGTATGACATCTTTGAGAAGTAAATTCGTTATTTCTTCTTGCAGGGGTTGTGACAGTGGAGTAATGTTATGTGTTGTTGGAGGAAGTTCGAAGAAGTGGATGCGGTAGCCGTTTTTGATGATGGAGAGTACCCAGGAATCTGTGGTGATGGATTGCCATGCAGGTAAGTGTTTCCAGAGGGCAAGGTTGGTGGGGTGGGTGGCGATCTAGGTCAGAGGAACGTCAAACATGGTGTTTGGGTTTCCAGTCATTCTGCCTAGTGGCAGGCTGTTGCCGGGTTTTGGCTCTTTGGTTTTTGAAGTATGGATTGTAAGAGGTTTGTCGTGGAGGGTCTTGTTGGAACCTCTGGTATGAGTTATAGGGTCGTTTAGATTGATTTTGCTGAGGACGTTGCTGGTAGGAAGGGTAAACTCCCCAACGTCTGGCTGCTGAACGTTTCTTTTGTACGTTCTCTAGTATATCGTCAGTTTCAGCATAAAAAAGACCTGCTCCATCGAAGGGGAGGTCTTTGATACGTGCCTGAGCATCTTTGGCTAAGCCGGCCGTTCTGAGCCAGGAAAAACGGCGTAGGGCTACTGAAGTGGCCATGGACTTGGCTGTAGCGTCTACAGTGTGGCGGGCGGAAAGCATCTGTTGTTTAGCAATGGAGAGACCTTCTTGTTGGAAGGTTTGAGCTAGTATCTTTTTATACTCTGGCAGGGATTCAATAAAGGTGGACATGTTGTCCCAGAGGAAGCGTTGTTAAGCTCCCATGGCTCCTTGATAATTAGCGACTCACATGGTGAAGACTGCGGAAGAGTAAAGCCATCTACCCATGGAGTCTATTCGTCGGCTGTCTTTATTTGGTGGTATGAGAGATTGTCGGTGTCGAGCTCTCGATTGAGAGGCTTTGACAAATATAGAATTTGGAGCTGGTTGTTTTTGGAGGAAAATGGCTCCTGGGTCATGGATTCTATAGAGGTTATCAATCTGCTTAGACATGGTATGGGAGGAAGCTGGTTTTGTCCAGGATCTCTGCCCAGTACTAAGGAGAGATGGTAACATCGATATGTGCACTGGAGTGATTGTATTTTTAGAGATCGGATCACATAGATGATCGGCTGGTTCTGTCGATGGTCGGTGGACTTGCAGATCAAGGGATTTAGCCATGCAAATCATAAGTTGGGCATAGGTCTGGAAATCCTCTGCCGGTGACAGTGGGTCGGTATCGACAACGTCCAACTCTGAAGAGGTAAGTAACACCGATGGAGTCTGCGGCCGAGATCCATGGTCAGAGCCATCGAGGTCGCGTCTGGAGTTGATGGACTGTCGATCAACTTTGGTATCGAGAGGCTGAGTTTCGTAGTATTGCTGGTTATGAGTCAGAAAAGATGGAGGCGGCATGTCCATGGACATCTGTCGATGTCGACGATCCTTGACATCAAAAGATGGTGGCTGAGCGTCGACGGACCTCAATTGGTAGGGATGGACCTCGGTGTCGAAATGGTGCCGGGGTCAGTGACTTGGATTTACCAGAGGACGGGAACTGTGTTGATGTAACAGAATGGAGCGAGTGTCCATGGACCAGGATGAATATTGAGGATCGTCGATATCAGAGCCTGTCTCTGTGATGTTGAAACGGAGGTTGCTGATGCGATGGCATAAGTAGGATAAATTTATGCTGGCGATGCCGAGCGTGAAGAGTGATTTCCTTCATCTATTGTAGTAGGAAAGTATCAGGAGGCTGGGGCTGCAAAAGCCTCACGTGTGGATGAAATCTGCATGACCGTCTGAGGTTTTTTCGATACCAAATGGGAAACAGGTTGAGGTATAGTCACCTCTTGGTGATGTGGCCGCTTCGACACCGATGGTTGTCGAGAGGTAGGCCGACTATTAGATGGTATTATCGAACCGGGTAAAACACCTGGTCGACTAGTTGGTGCACTTGGTCAAGCAGAGCACTGGTCGGGGCAAATAGCAACCCGATGCGCGTGCTGAGCGTGGGTTTGAACCACACGCGATGAAGCAAGCTGTCAAGATTGTTGATGTCGATGGTCCTGGTTAGGGATCGGTGGGCAATCCGAGGGCATCAAATATGGAACGGTGTCAAGCCGTTCGGGATGGGAATCCTCGGGCGATGGAATAACCGAAGGATTGCTGGAAGGAATGGAAGGTTGTGGACTGGGAGGAGAGGACGTTAGTTGGTCGACTCTATCATCCCATTCTGGAGACTGAGAACAGGGTTGATGAGACGGAAGTCTGTCATCATCTGAGGGAGATCCGACTGAAATTGATTCAGAGAGTTGTGGTTGTGGTGGGATGTCTGTAGGCTTAGACTGTTTAGCTCGTTTAGGAGGAACAGGCTCTGGAGCTGGAGCAGCTTCGAAGTCGGGGACTTCGGTATGGAGGGTTTCGATTTGTGTGTCTTCGAGGTCTTAGACGATGCAGATGGAGAATCGGAATGAGCTGGTGTAGCCGATGGACGTTGTTTCGATGATACAGTAATGGCTTTTTCCATTGCTTTGGTTTGGGAAGTGGCCCTACAGGGAGGTTGGGCCATTTGAACTGGTTGTAAGGATTGTTCCCAAAGTCGGAGTTTTAGCCTCGAGAGGCGAGATCGAAGAAAATTTTTGCAGTGGGTACATGAGGAAGTTTGATGCTGTTCTCCCAAGCAGAAAAGGCACTTAGCGTGTCCATCGGAAAGTGGGATCTTATTGTCACAGACAACACAGTGCTTAAACGGGCCCAAAGGGGCCATGAATAGGAGAAAATAAGTGAGGAGGAAAAACCAATGATGGGGGGGGGGGGTGCTGCGGCCGGAGGCCGAGCGAGGGGAAAAGAAAAATCTCTGATGATAAAGAGTTTGATCTAATAGTTTAAAAGAAAAAGATTGATAACAGGAAGGAATCAAGAATAGGCTCTCTTTCTCTTTTACTCACAGAAGCAGAAATATGAGGCTCTCAACGCGGCGGTTGAAAGAAACTGAAAGGGGACGCTTGGTGCCAAAGTACTTATATGGGTGGGGAGGGGCCTATTCTAATGTGTTTATTGCTACCACAGAAGCTCTAGAATCTTCCAATGAGGCTCGCGCAGGCGCGAATCACCCAGGGTGTGATTCACAGAGGCCACGAAGAAGAACCAGGTCTGGACAAGGAGTACAAAAGGAGATGTGAACACCCAAGTCATCTGAGCTGTGTGAGTCTTTTAATACTTTTTGGGCCAGTCTGGACTCATCCTCCTCCTTCTAAATACCACCACCTCTTGCATCTTCTTAACCCGGAGGTATGAATCTTTTGCAGTGCAAAAAAGCAATATATGGGATGATGGATGGTGAAGAATCACCTGCGTCAGAGCTTGGAAAAGTGGCATTTTTAGACAGCAACTCTAAGAATTCCCTAGCAGGTAGGGTCACTAGCCATCCAAGCTGGGGATTTGGGCTGTCCTTAATTTTTTTTAAATTACTTTTCCAAGCTCATATCAAAACACAGCAAAAAGAAGAGTGGGTGAAGGAAGGACCTATCTCTAGCACAGAAGCCTTAGGACTCAGAACAACACAGACAACACAACAGCTCCTGTTGTGTGCATGTATCCTGCCTTTGCACAGCAGGCTCCTCCTTGCCATGAATTTGGCACTATGGAGACAAGAGCACAGCCTTCAAAAGGGGACATTTTACCCCACTTTCTCAAAGCAAGGACATAGAAACAGAGAGAGAGAGAGAGCCAGTCAAAAATCATTGTTTGCGTTATCATTTGCTCAACAATTACAGCCTTGTACAAGTCATTGATACGTTAAATAAAGAACGCACGCTACCCCCCATCAACAGAAAGTGCAGTTGGAACCTTGCATGAGCTCTGGAGTTCCCCTTCTGTACAGACAAAGATTTGCTCCACTTGGGTTCAGTCCTGCCCAGAAGGAGGGGATCAGCGCAAATATATATATATATATATATATATATTTATATTTATTTATCTATAACAGTGGTTCCCAGCCTTGGGTAACCCAGGTGTTCTTGGACTGCAACTTCCAGAAGCCCCAGTCAGCACAGCTGGTGGTGAAGGCTTCTGGGAATTGCAATCCTAGAACTCCTGGGCTACCTAAGGTTGGATCTGACTGATCTATAATATTTTATTTTTTATTAACAGCAGCAACAGCTGGATACAGCTGGTACAGATAGATTCAGGACTGACCAAGCATGCAAAGGGAGAAGTATGGAAGAACAGGAGGTGGAGGTAGGTGAGTAATTAAGAATGAATCAGAAGGAAGAAGTTATAGGACCACGGATGTACCTCCTAGGATGGAATGCAGGAAGAAAGGATTAGGCTGGAGAACATGTGGCTGCCTCATATTTGTTGAACAGCAGCTCCCATCGAGCCAAATGAGCATAGGCAATGCTGAGGTATTATGTGAGTTGTGGCCCAACAAACTCCAGATGGTAACACAGCACTTTGTGCTGGCTTGCAGAACCAAAATGTGATTTGCCTTCAAGTCCATCCAAAGGTAGCACTTCTTAAAGGACCAGTGACAAGATCCACCTCTGGAAACAGGTAGGGCACAATCAGCATGCAGGTGCCTTGGGGAAAAACCAAATCTGTTTCGGTGGGAGGAGTTGTTAGGCAGCCGTCTGAGGAAGATGGTTTAAGGAGAAACCGTTTGTTGGGTTAAGAAGGAGAAAGATTGGGGAGGCTTAAACTCCCTTTGAAAACAAAGCTAGATGGAGAGAAGTGATTCAGTAGTGGGGTGGGGTGGAGGCAGAAGCCACAATCCTCTTGGCATCCCCACCCCATCCCCCCGATGCAGCTGAGGGCACGTCAAAAGGGACGGGTGTCATCGGACGGAACGTCACTCAGGCAACATCACCCAAGGCAGGGTCAGCATCAGGGGACGGGACGCACTCCTTGCTGAGACGGACAATCTCCTGGGAGAGAACTTCCAAATCCTGGAGAGTGGGGGCAGGGGTGGTGGTGGGGGGGAGATGGAGGAAGGAAAAGGACACAGGTAGGATGAGAAAGCCAAAATGAGGAGAGAAGGCATAGGTTACAAAAAGGAAGAGATTGCTCAACACAGCACAGGGCTCACAGTCTGCTTCTGCTCGGGGTAACAGACAGTGTTACCCTGTAACAGACAGAGGACACATTTTGCCAGGATCCCCTCAATCCCATCCCAGCTGCACACTGACCGAGCTTGCAAAAGTGACTTCTGGGGGATGGCAGTTCCCTGAATCCCCCAGCCGTCCAGGGCCCTTTTGCCCTACTGGCTGAAGGGCTCTGGCAACAGCTGCCTTGAAAGGCCCCTCTTCCAAGTCACTCTGCTCTTGGCCCAACAGGGCCTCCCCGTTGCCTCTGTCCATATTGTCTGGGCCGCATGATGGCTCTTTCCAGGATCTTTCGAAACAAAAGTTGGTAACCATAAAAATGGGAGCCACCACAGGCAATGCATGGAGGGAACCGGAGGCTCAGACAGAAGAGTTTGGGGCAGGAGGAAAATTCACGCTCTTGCCCCTTATTGGAAATCTCATTGATGCAGCGAAAAGTGTGGATTGACTCCCCCTCCACAAAAGTGAGACAGGCACACACCCACACTCCAATGCCTAATCTGCACACATCCATTTATTTTCCAATTAAAAATGACTAATTGATCATCACTGGGCCTCAGTTCAAAGAAAAATCTGGAAAGAAAAACAAACCATCCCCTTCTCCAAAGTAAGGAACGAATCTCAACCAATAACACTTGCTGAAAGGTAGCAGCAGAGAGAACGAATCCAGTGTAAATTTGAACTGTAAAGAAACTCACCTCCAATCCTGACTATGTGGCTGTAGACTCCAGTCTCCCCCTGCTTCCACCACCACCACCACCACCACCTGCTTTTACAACACCATGTCCGAGGAAGAGATCTGGTGATCGTGAAAGCTTGCACCCATCCCCTTTTCTTGGCCTAACAAAAGTTGTTATCCCAGTTTCATTTTGGGAATTTGTTTCAGGGCCAGCCTGGCTCCTTCTGCTTTGGAATGCAACTGATAACTGTTGCCCATTTTCACACATCTCCGTGGGGCTCCTTAACCTCAGGTTCCTCAGATATTACACACCCTGCTGAGCATAACCACAGCTGGATACATTTTATTTCCTGTTGGGAGCCTGATCTACACATCCACCTGCTCTGAATGGCATCTCCCAATATCACCATCTGGCCTCCTGCAGTTAACTCAGACATGTAATTGCCTTTCCCAGCTCCACAGTGCCCCCTAGAGGCCACCACAGTACTATACCTTATCTACCCATCAATGCCATCCCTTCCTCTTCCTCCTCCCTGCCCTGCAGGCTTTCCTTCCATCTTGCACTCCAATGTCCCTTATGCCTCCAATCTCCGGGACAACACTCTCTTTTGTCCCACACTGACCCATCCTTTGCAGCCCCAACCTTGATGACTGCCCTCAGAAGGCTTTTCAACGCCCCCCTCTCTCCAATTCCCTCCCCATTCAGACACAGCTATAAATAGCCTCCTGTTTCCGCTGACATCACTCTTTCATCTCCTTGTTCCATTAGGACATTTGGAAGGATCAGATTCTACATCAAGCTAATACTGGGGGGAAAACAGACACCCAAGGTACTGCAAAATCTTTCACTGGGGCAAGCTCTTGTTCCGTCTCTGTCTTTCTCTCCTCTCCGTGAGTGCTCTCGGAAGAACTGTCTTGCCGTAGAATATAAAAGCCCCGTCTAACTCCAGAAGCTGACAAAACACAGGACACATGACGAGGAAAAGCCTCCCAACCTTGTCCCCAGCTCCTACTATTCACAGCTGCAGTGTCACTGAACAGGGACGATCTAGGGAGGCATGCCAAGTTAAAGCAGACCTTGCTCCCTTGCATTTTGCCAATCCTTAGGGAGAACGAAGCATTTAAAATGAAACCCCCATAAGAATTAGGAACACCTGTATGGATGTAATGGTCATACATTGGGGGGGGGGGGGGGGAGAGAACAACAGCCAATGTAAAGGGACTGTGAGAACTGTAGTCCAAAAGGGTTCCCCAGTCCCGTTCCAGAGGATCACCTTCCACCCAGGCCACCACCTGCTGATCTTCAGCAATGCTGTGGTGTCAAATCCTTCCTCAGCCTAAGGCAGTCAGTGGTTCCTAACCTTCGGTCCCCAGATGTTCTTGGACTAAAACTCCCAGAAGCCTTCACCACTCACTGTGCTGACCAGGATTTCTGGGAGTTGTAGTCCAAGAATATCTGGGGACCCAAGGTTGGGAACCCTTGGCCTAAGGGCACAAGGGTGGGGCAGGACTCTCTTTGGGGAGCTAGCAGGGTCTGCCATGGCCGTGAGCACAAAGCAGCCGCCGCTCCCTGGAACATCACTGTCACAACCAGAACTGAGGCACGCTCAAAGAGGTGGGTGAGTGGATGTCTGCCTCTGGCCATCCTGTCTGGCTGCTCAGCCCTCTACAACCTGGGTGTTGAGGCTTTCTCTTGAGTTTTAGGTTGGCTGCCCATCTGTGACAACACAGGGAGGAAGGCTGGAGAATCAGCAGATCGTTTGCTCTCCGCTCAAGGTCGCCACAGCTCAGAGGTGGGAGGGAAACCTGCTACTCCCTCAGCTGCTGCTCGGTGCCAGGGCCGAGCTGGCTTGCACGCTGCCTCTGTTCCCCAGCAAGCAGTCACCTTGACCTGCAGGCTGAGAGCGACAGGCACAACAAGGAGAGGGAGGGAACAGGCAGCTGCAGAGACTTCCCTTACACTCACATGTCCTGCCAAGGGAAGGGGCAACAGTGTCTTGGAGAACAGCCCTCTTTTCCCCTAGAACAGTGCACCATGGCAGAGCTTGGGAAAGTTCTGTCTTTGGACTACCTCTCCCAGAACCCCTCAACCAATATAGATACTGGCCAGGATGACTGGGAGATTCAGGGAGTTAATCGTCTCCCTACATCCTGCAAAAAAAAAAATCATTTTTTTCCAAGCTCTGAGTCACTTGCTTCTTATTCACTTACCCCAGTGGGGCATTCTTGGAGAAAAACACCCCTCTCAACCCATCCTCTGCAGCCAAGCCTTGCTGTGGGGACCTATTTTGACAGGGCTTTCCTGCCTACTGTGGTGGCAACTTCCCTGGGACCTTCCTCACTCCTGCTTACCTTCCTTTAGCAGCCTTTTCCCAGGTTCAGGATGGGAAAGACTGGTGCAGCTCCCCCTAAGTTCCTAATGGCCACTGTCTGCAACTCCAAGTGCCTATAAAGATGCAACAGGCATCTCCTCGCTGAACTCACATCCTATGGTTGCCTGTTAAGTCTCCCTCCCCATAGGGAGGAAGTTCCTTCCTTAATCAGGAAGTTCCTTGAACCACAGCTCCCATAATCCTCCACTCAGCCTGGGCAGTAGTTATCTCCTTTGGGGTATTCTGAGACCTGTAGCAGGAAGGTGGAAAAATGTAACACTTCCCATCTTTAGCCTTAATCCAGCACATCTTCTGACACCAGTTGTTCTTGGTCTGCTGCTCTAATAAGGCCCTTCCTTGAAAGTTGCAGCTGTGGGTTTGACCAACAGAGAGTTGGCAGGGCAATCAGTATCTTCTTTTTCTTACAATAAGTATGTCTACTTTGTAAATCAGGAATGTTTTGGAGGTCAGGTCCCAAGAGTCCCCAAGGAGCATAGTCAATTGTAAGGAAGTGTCCAAAACATTTGGAGGGCCAAAGCTTCCCCAGCTCTGACACAAGTGGCCACTTTCAGTCCAGAAAGAAGATCAGGGCTGTGTATCAATTATCTTTCTAGTTTGGTGGCTCTTCTGAAACTGGACAGCTCTCCCCCTTCCTTCTCCCCAGGACTCTACCTCTCACTCACTTTTGGGAAAAAGGCCTGTTCTCCAGGCTCTCCCCACAAACCTTTTGTAAGTGCATGTTTTTTGTGAGCTGCTCCTCCAGCATGTTCTGTAGCTTCTTGTTCATCTCACGCAGGTTTTCATCTCCTGGCTTCACCAGGTCCCGCAAGACGCTACTCAAGCTGCTCCTGTCGACCTGCCCATGGGCCCCTGAAACATCTGTCCGAGCAAAGGGGTGGGAACGAGGGAGAGAGAAAGAGAGAGGGCACATCACACAACTGAAGTTTCATTTATTTTTTATTCATTTTATTTATAGGCTGCCTTTCTTCAATAAGGGGGCCCAAGTTTCATGAAAGTCTCAGATTCATTTCTAACTCAGATGGCAAATCTGCATCTAGGCTCTACCACTTCAGAGGCTACAGGGTGGGTGTGTTTGTGATCCTTCACATGTAAGAGTTGCCTACACACAGAACACCAGCATGCAAGGGAGAGAACTGAGCCGGAGGCCATATTCCTGACAGCTACTTCTGTAGGTGTGAGGAGTATTCAATCATGTACATCTGTCACAGTTCATAGGATTTCAGCTCACACAGAATGTGAGCACCCCAATGAGAAACACAGGGTTCAAAGACTGTCTCCTCCTCTTTTATGGACCCAACACCTTCAGACAATGTCCTGATTCATGTTTCTTCCCACAGCAGAAAAAAAACCCTGCTTGGCAGACAAAGAAGAGGAACACTCTAGTGGTGGCTCTCTTCTCCTGGAACCAGCTTGTTCAGGAAGTTCTGCTTCCCTGAAAATGTTAAGGGAGTACATAAACAAATGGATTTATTCCAACATACTTTTGAAAGTACTTAGGTAGATTTTGAAGAATCTCCCTTTCCAAGGTGCTGAACTGAAATAATTTGTTTTATTGTTACACATTTTATATATGGATTTGTTTGTTAAAGATTTATTATTGCAAGCTGCTGGGGGAGGGGAGTTAATAAAAAACAACTGAGAAATATTACTTCTCCTCTCTTTATGTTATGCCTCCCCTTCCTAGCTAATCAGGGACCAGGTAGAAAATGCAATGTCATCACAATGCCACACAGCCAATCAGATCCACTTATCTGTCAGTGTAAATAAGCCAATTGAGAGGGATGGCAAGAAATAGGACTTTCAGTCTGAACACATGTAGGGGAGGGAACTGCACTGCAAACCTTTTCATCCTTTTTCACAAAACACACTCCAACTTCAGAAATCACTAGAACATGGAGTGATTTTTTTCTTACCGATGTCTCTATTCTGCTTTGGTCAGACCTCACCTGGAGTATTGTGTCCAGTTCTGGGCACCTCAATTCAAGAAGGATGTTGACAACCTGGAACATGTCCAGAGGAGGGCGACCAAATTGATCAAAGGTCTGGAAGCCATGTCCTATGAGGAGCGGCTTAGGGAGCTGGGAATGTTTAGCCTTACAAAAAGAAGGTTAAGAGGGGACATGATAGCCATATTTAAATATTTGAAGGGATGTCATGTCGAGGAAGGGACACGTTTGTTTTCCACGGCTCCAGACACTAGGACAAGGAGCAATGATTTTAAACTACAGGAAAAGAGATTCCACCTGAATCTCAGGAAGAACTTCCTGACAGTCAGAGCTGGTCGGCAGTGGAATATGCTGCCTTGGAGTGTGGTGGAGTCTCCTTCTCTGGAGGTTTTTAAGCAGAGGCTGGATGGCCATCTGTCGGGAGTGCTTTGATGGAGTTCCTGCATGGCAGGGGGTTGGACTCGATGGCCCCTGTGGTCTCTTCCAACTCTGTGATTCTATGATTCTCTAAAGGCTTATGCTATAATAAATTTACTTGTCTTTAAGATGCCACAGACCTCGAAGGCTTTCACAGCCAGGATCCAATGGTTGTTGTGGGTTTTTCAGGCTGTTTCTCCAAGTTCTGGAGGTTTTTCTTCCTAACATTTCACCAGTCCACCGGATGCTGGCCACAGAGACTGGCGAAACGTTAGGAAGAAAAACCTCCAGAACACGGCCAAACAGCCTGAAACACCCACAACCACCATGCCACAGAACTGTTGTTTTTCTGCTGCAAGAGCTTAACATAACTACTCTTTGGGGTCGGGGGAGCACTGTGGAATCCATACCCTTCTCTGCTGCTTCTGCAAGGGGATCCGAGTGGATGTCTCATCGGTTCTGCTCTCTTACAGAACGGACTCTTAGGCTCTAGCCACACTTCCTTCCCCTTTAACCTATAGTCGCTGCTCTGCTTCCCAAGCTCAAGATAGATCTAACCTCATCAAGAAGATGACATAAATTTGGGGGTCTTTCCCTGTAGGAAGTCTGAAAGCCGCTCAGCCATGAAATTAGCAAAACAGCAGGAAGCAAGACAACCAGTCACCCATCCTTCATTCCACCCCAAGAAACTGGCTTCAAAAAGGAAGATCAGGAACAGGAATTGAATGAGATTTTAGCACCGGGGAGCCTTCTTCTAAAGTTGTAGCCACCGTGAAAAGCGAATGGGCTCCTAGCAAGTCTCTTGTTGTTCTAGCTTGCCACTCCTGGGTGGACTCCTCTGGCCCTGATCATGGTGCTGGCTTTTAAAATCTTGTTGAGTCCCACCCCTCAGCCCCTTCTACGCCCACTTTATGTGACTCAACAGCACATTTTAAGATTGGGCCCTGTGTGGGAAATGTCACGACAAAGACTGAGACCGAGCAAGAGGCTTGGGTTCTTTCTTTCCACAGGGAAAAGGCCTGCGAGTCTACTGCCTGCTGTCCATCACCATTTTGCTGCCTTTTTGATGCCCCAGATTGATGCTGGGCTAAAGCAACCCTGACACTTAGATCGATTCCATTCGCAGTCCCTGCTCCCTGACTTCAGCCCTCATCAGCTCAGCCATCTCTCAGGATAAAAATCCGCCTGTCTGTTGGCTGTGCCAATGTGTGGCAGCACATGTGACACACATACGTCCACCTATATTTGCTCACTGACCAACAGATCAGAGACAAAAGCCAGATATTTTCTCTCTCTGCTTCAGGTCGCCCCATTCCAGAAAGCCCACACTCTGCATGATGGCCACCACAACGTTCACAAAATTATACCTTGTGACTTTCTGATCTTGATTTATCACCTCCTCCCAGGATTATTTCTGCATAATCGTCGACACGAGTCAAATTTGCCTCTATTTAACAGGGCTACATGTATAAACTTCAAACAGAAGATCCAACCTTTTGCCTGATGGAACAATTACGGTAAATGACGCTGTTAAAAGCTGTTCATGGCATGTTCAGCCAGCTTGTGCTACAGTGACTTTACTACCAGCCACATGGTCTTTATGGAGACAACCAGTACTGTTTCCATTGACCACAGGAAAAGACGGGCAAGTCAGTACTTGATTTGTGCCATCTCAAAGGGCAGAACTAGATCTAAGAGACTTCAGTCAGAAGCTGGGGTGGGGAGGGGTGGGGGTGGGCAGGGAGAGTAGACATGTTGGGAAAAATGTCTTGACAGTAAGACAAATGGTACCATAGAATCCCTTGCCTAGATGGGTATGGAGTTGAGCAGACTCTCCCTTGGAGATATTCAAGCAGAGGCTGAACAAGTCATCAGCTGGGGTTATACTAGCTCCTGCATGGGGCAGATGACTGGATGAGATGGCCCAGAATCCCCAATACCACCATGTCCACGATTCTATGCTGCCACCCACTTAAAACCCACAACCGTCAAACAAAACCACCCCTGGCTGCATTTTTCACTGAACAGCGTATTGGTTTTCCCATCTAATTGGCCAGCATCAGACTTCGATGTGCAAAATATGCTCCCCTCCCCCTAATATTGCTATCTTCCCACACATTGGCGAGGCGTGTTTGGACACTTATCGGAAAGAGCAGATGGGCGACTTCCTCATCAAGATATGAATCACTGTAGCTCCCTGCATGTGCATTTTGGCTTAGAGACGCACACCATGCCACTCAAAAGCACTGATACCAGATGAGCTGAATAATTCAGGTCTAATACGTAGCTGACATTACAGAGACCATGGTTTAGCTTTGCCACATCTGCACATATCACCAAACATCTTCCAGTTTGGGGGGAAAAAAAGAGGGGGTAGCTACAATGGCTCTAAGACAAATTCCAAACATCATACTGGGGTGATACCTTTATTACTCCAAGTAAAAAAGCACAGAAGTCTTTGTGCAAGCTTTTGAGATAAAATATTTCCCAAATATTTTTTAATGGGTCTAGTGATGATGCTTTAAGCTTGGTTTCTGTTGGGAACACGTATCCTCAAAAGCAACAATGCAGGTTTTGCAGCAGTGATGGACGCGCACACAGATATCTGTGGGAGCTGTCTCCTTACCCCTCTTTTACCTCCTCTACCTTCAATGCGAGTGTTCTTGACACAAGGCCCCTACGGAAGCTTGTGATTCTCTGCCATCTCTCAGAAATTCATAACTCTTCCCCACTCTCATATGCTTTAGGAAGACAGCTGAGAGGCTGAGGCAGCCTGAGTGTCATTATCTAGGCTCATCCTTCCTTCCTGAACTAGGTACTTCACCTCAACTTAGCTTCTTCCTCTCCAATGGCCCCTGTTTCCCTCTCAGAAATTTGTCCTCTCTCAGGGGTGGGCCAGAAGGAACCGAGCCTAATTCAGTAACGGATCCAACAAATTTAAACTGCAGCAGAGGCAGAAGCAAAGGAGTGTTGTTTTCTTTTAAATTTGGTGGGATCTTTCACACACTCACATACACAGCTCCACAGGGCTGTAGGGTCAAGTGGTTACAGCCAGCAGGCCAACAGCAACCCCTACATTCCTTCATAAAGATTTGGAGGACAAATCAGGCTGAGAATGACAGACAAAGGCAGAAGGAAGCAGCACAAGATGCAGGAGGAGGAGGAGGAGGTTTGTATTTTTAGCGTTCATGAAATATTCACTGGCTGGGCTGTGTGTTGCCAAGCTGAGGCGAAGGCGACCCTGCACAGGCTATTTATAACCGGCTCCGGCTCCCCGCCCGCGGCGCAGGTTCTGCGTGGAAGTATGGAAAACTTATCCATAGCCACTCCAGAGGATCCCACCCACCCCCACTTACTCAGTTATTAACCCTCTGCAGAGAAGGCTTTTTTCCACTCAGCATCACCACAAATGCCCACCCCCCTTCCCACCCTGCAATGGTCTCCAAGGTCTTGGCTCTTTTGTGTTCTTCTCTCTCTCTCTCTCTCTCTCTTTCCCTTTGCAGTTCCAGCCACTCCATGGAACAGCAGCAGGATTACAAATGGTATGAGAGGGGAGGTGATCAACAGAGAGCAGGAGACAGTTACCAAAGGGAGAGGAGTGAGAAAGGGGGTTTCAATCCCAGGCACAGGAAGACAATTCCTCACTTCCTTCGCACACTGCAGGAGTGGGCTGTAGGATTCAGGGGAGACCGATTGTGAAGAGACTGGTTGGCTGGAACACCAGGAAAGCAAGCTGACGGATGGAGGGATAGGACAGAGAGTTTTCCTCTCATGGCCTGGTGTCCCGGTTTCTTGCTCTGATTGATTTGCCGAACGATTTGCTGAGCCAGACACTTTCTCACGCCAAGAGCAAAATGTTGACCGCTGCCTGTACTTCCACCTTGGTGCATTCTGGAGGTCCTGTGCAAATGCGTTCCCACCACCCTTCTGTCTACAGCATGGCACTCATCCACCCACCCACCCAGGCCCTTGACACACACAAAGCCAGGAGACCACAGAAACCTGCTTTGCATTTCCATCTTTTTCACTCTTGCTAAGCAGAAAGCCATTAATGTGTAGAAAAGTTTATTTTAGGGGCCTCAACTCACCCCAAAGTGGAGTTGGAAGCCCTATGGCTGCTAATCACAAGCAGTTTCCTGCTCACCACAAGCAGGGATGAAAGAACAGCCCTTGCAGGACGGCCCTTGTCTCAAGGTTAAAGTCAGGGCTCTCTGTACAGGGCAGCTCCCTGTAATTGCATTCGTTACATAAGGCACAGATTCTGGATATCAGATACCGAATCTGGTTAAATTGGGATTCTAAAGCTTTGGCTGTTTCAAAACAAGAGTAGCAGGTTCTTAGTCCTTAAGATTTCCAAGTTGGTGTGTGGGGCAATGTTAGGGTTAGCACAGGAAGGGGGAGAGGGAGGACTAAGTAAGATCTCAGTTCTTCAGGAAGCAGGGACTTCACTGTCTCCTGCATGAGTAGCAATATCTATGCAAATAAATGTAGACCAATTTTTCCTTCTTTGCATAATTTACATAGGTTGCAGAACTGTGCTGCTCCTGCAGCAGAGTGCCCCCCTCCTCCACCCAAAAGGCATAGGCACGATTCTAGTTTATTCTGTTAATCTTAAACCAAGGTTCCATGGAAGAGCCCCAAATGTCCATGTTTGGGGCTCTGGAGTCTTCAGCAAGCCTTGGAAGAGTTCAGGTTGTGGGCAGTGAGTGATACAAAATAAAACATGCCAGTGGGGGTGCAGGAAGTGTGATAAGGAATAAAAAAAGATCAGCGAATCCCAGCCTGCAGAAAAGATGAAGGCTTCCTGACATCAAACCATCTTGTGCTCTGGGGTAGGGAGGAGGCACAAATTTCCTCGTGCCCGTCTCTTTACAGATCAAGGGTATTTTTCCAACATGAGGCTTACTTAAGGCCTTAGTCAGGTTTCTAATCTGCACACCAAAAGTCTACCATGGCCAAGGATGGTCACTACAGAACCAGTGCCTCTGCTCTACGGTTTCTTTATGAGGAGCCCCCTCCTCAGTCTGCCTCTTCCCAATATCCGCCACCATGGGTACTACAGAGCAAAGGCAAATAATGGTCTCAATCCAAAGGTTGTCGGTGCTCTTTGCCACAATTCTGTGACCCAGAGGGCAAATGTAAGCTAGAATGTTATCTTGAGATTTACTGGATCTGAAAAAATACCAGTGTTCTAACCAGTTAAGTCACTTCCTTTGGATGACAATTCCCAGACTGTTAAGACATCATGCTATGTAGCACTAGCAGAGTCAGTTTATTCAAGACTACAGAACTGTTAGGATATTGCTTCCCGCCACCATATTTATTTGTGATGAATAAAGTCCCTCTTGAATCTGAACACTGAGCTGGCTTTCACACGCACTAGTTTAAGTGCTCTCATCCAAAGTGCAAAATTTCAACAGTAAAAGATGGAGGAGGTGCGAAACCTGTTGGTAGCCAAAAAGGGCAGATGTAGGTTTTTGGGTTTTTTTTTTTAATTTTCACTTCCTGATTTAATTTATATCCCGCTTTTGTCACCTCCTACAGCATAAAACTGGCTGCAGACCGGAGATGCTTGAGCTATTTCACCATCCAGAAAACTGAGTAGCCCCAGCTGGCTTAGCTTCATGAGGTGTCTTCAGACCATCTCATGGGACTGATAGCAGATGGTGTGGGTCAGAGCTGTCCCAGAGCTTTTAGCAACCCCGCTTATCCTGCTTCTGGAAGTTGACTCCTAATGGGTGTAGAAGGATTTGGCCAGCCTACAGGAAAAGCCACACCGGGATGAACAACCTCTTGCATGCTTTGTGCAGAGTGGAAATGGGGACATGAAACAAAGCAGAGGCAGTCCACCCCTGTGGAAAGTCTCCTTCTCAAATGCCCGCTCCCCAGCTTCAAAGACTTCAGCAGAAATCCTTGCTTTTTAAAACTTATCTGTGCACAATAAGAGCTAGAAATGTTAAATTAAAAATAAATAAATAAATAAAAGCAGGGGCTCATAAGTCAGAGGAAAACCTTCCACACAAATAGCAGGGCTGTCCTCTGCTTTCCTGAGTTGCAGCAGCTTCCTTCCCCATCATTAAATTTTGGAGAGTTTTAAAAGCGTCTTGCCATTTGGTGTAGCAATGGAGGCTACCTGCAGAAGTAGAGGGTTAAAAAGAAAGACATTAAAAGGTCTGGCTCAACATCTGGGTCTCTCCCGGCATTGGAAATATCAAGTCTTCAGGAGAGATCCTGAAAGGTGCTGTCTACCACCCTAGAGCTAGATCCACAGAAAAGCAGCTACGGAGCTTGCTGGAAGATTAAGGTAAGGACAGATGTAAGAAAGAAGTGAAAGAGTCAAGTCTGCGCATGGTTGCACTGAAGCATGTGCTTTCCTCTCTGCTGCAGTGAGGTTGAGTGGGAACAGCCCCTTTCCTTCCTGCTTTTGTTGGAGTCCTACGACAGGAGATGCCGCTAACAGGTTTTGACAGCAGGTCCCCATGGAGACTGTCATTTCGACTGCAGCAGGAAGCCGCCCCATCCCCTCCTGCCCCCAGTTTCAATGATGATCCAAAAAGGTCCCCTTTACAGCCAGTCCTGTCACGGAAAAGACATGGAGGGGTGGGGCAGGGATGCCAGATCTACGAGCGGGTACGAGTGAGGAGGGAATACAGCCACCGCGCCCTCCCCAATACATTGGTAACTAGCTGTGCCCAGCTCCCACGCTCGTTCGGTCCCAGGTTCACAACTTCAAAACATTTCTTACGGTTCAAGTCCAATGCCCACCTTATGCAAAACATGCAGGAGACTATTCAGACAGGAGTAGCTTTTCTTGTAGCCTGCCTGATGTCACTGTCCTCCAATCCGGAGTCAATATCCAGAAGTGGGATGGAGGCTGCTATAATCTGCGCATAAACCTTCCCTGCCCAAGCCTTGATCCTCCAAATCAAAGAAATTGTACTATTTTTTAAATTAATCTCACTTCTTCAGGATTCTGTCCACATGCTCCTTCCCTATCTCCTTTTGTGCAGAAATGAGAATTTCTTGACAGGTGAAGAACTAAGCTGGACTGTAACCATGGCATGGATATTTGTATGCCAATTTTGCAGGAAGGTCCATGGGACTGGCATCCCTGGCAGGCAGCTGACTCCTAGATCTTCCACAAGTGCCATGGGAAGAGGCTGCAGAGGCCATCATTCCCCAGCTCCTAGTCCAGTGTAAAGGGCAGCCCTGACTTGCCCTCAAGAGGGTTAGGGTTAGAATCAAATGTGTCCCATCCAATGGCTGGAACCTTGTTGCTTAGCACGGGAAGTTGCACTAGAGAAGGCCCACTGAATCAATGGGGATTGAGTGACTCGACTCCTCCATTAAGTTCCACTGATTCAAATGCGTACTAAGTCACAACTAGAGTAAGCCCATTTGGATCAACAGAACTGATGGAGGAGATGACTCACCAAATCCCCATTGATTCAACCGGTCTCCTCGAGTGTGATTTACATTACTAAGCCACAGGGATGTCAGCAGTTCTTTCCCCTTCAGGTATGTGGGGAGGGTGTCCTGCTCAAAGAAGGGACCTGGCAAATGTGGAGGCTGCGGAGTCCATGCCTCAGGGGGCCTTCCCAGATCCCTTTTCTTTCCTCATCATTGAGTCAGCACCAGCCATGCCCTTGCATGCTTTATCTTTGCAGTCATGATGATCTGCTCTCCTTTCAAATTAAGCAGAGGCACACCAGCCTCTGGATTACTCAGCCGGGGGTGTGCTGGGAACAGGGAATTCTTGATGACCAAGCACCTATTCTGAAATTCATATTGTTTTGATGGATTTATATTCCTAAATATGTAGGCATTTCCAAGGCACTTCACGTTCTCAAAGAAGTAAAAAGCAAGAAAATCTAAATTGATAGCATCCACACAGAATACCTTCTAATCGGCTTGCTCCAGTGTGCCAAGAGGCAGAATGAAATTTGGCATGCACAACTGTGCCCCCAATATGCAGAGCACAGACATCATCTGGGTTAGGGAGACTGGCACCCCACCTGCCCCTCCCTTTCCAGAGGCTTTGGACTCTAACTCACATATTCCCTACCCCTGCTTCTGCTCTCTGGGACTTAGGAGATTTCTAGTCCAAAAAATCTGGACTGCAGGCTGCCTACCCATGACTATCCAATATGTTCTCTCTCTCTCTCTCTCTCTCTCTCTCTCTCTCTCTCTCTCTCTCTTTTCTTTTTTTCAGATCACTGGAACAACCAGGCAACACTATCTGCTGCAAACAATGCCAGAGAGACATGTGAGCTAAGGAGCCCTCCATTCAGAGCTCATTTCTACCACACAGAAACTCACATTTCCAGTGGCCTCAGAGGTCCCAAACACACCATTAAAAATCCCCCTCTCCTATCAGAAAGGGGAGCCTTGGGAACCCACAACTGCTCAGTTTGGCTGACATTTAAATAGCCCAGCAGCAAAGTCTTTTGATTTGTCTCTGCCTCCCACTCCCCCAGAGCTTAGAAAGGCTGTGTTTTGGATAACATCCCAGAATCCTCCAGACAGCATGACCACAGGGCCTCCTGGCAAGCTGGCTGAGGATCCTGAGATTTACAGTCCAGAAAACTTAACACTTCCAAGGTTGATTTTTCCCTCAGCTGAGGCCATAACTGCAAAATGGCAAGGCCCAAGCTGGCTCCCTCCTGAGAATGGCTGAGTCCTCACCAATGCGGCTATCCATCACATAGGTCTCGATGATGGCGCTCTTCCGGCACAGGTCCTCAGCCATGGAGGCACTGCTGACCTCAAGGTGCTTCACCTAGTGGAAGAAGAGGACACCCTTGTGAATTCAAGCACAGGCAATGTTTCCAGCACCAGAAAGTCTTTTCCTAGTCACTGGACTGGAAGTATATTCCAGGGCCACTAGCACACTGATGTCCAGCTCTGCCCATTCTACTGCATGAGGGCCAGTAAACATCCGGTGGCTTCATTTCTCAAAACCTTCACCCACCATTTCATTCCCCAACCAGGTCCCTGGAGTTTCAATACCTTCTCTTCCAGCAGCCACTTTTCCTGCTGAACTTCAGCCAGACGCTGGAACAGCTCGGAGATCTCCTCGTCTGAGAGGTCAGCTGGCCGTGGGGGCTGTGATTGGGACTGTGGGCTGCCTGTGGTTGACTTCAACAGAAGAGAACATGTTGGAGACAAAGAAAGAGAGAGAGAGAGAGAGAGAGAGAGAGAGAAGCAGGCAGGCTACTTCTGATATCCGCAGCTCCCTCCCTCCAAGTAGCATTTGGAGAACACCCCAATTCCAAACATTTCAAGTAATTTAAATTATTTCTCTCTCACTTAATGCTAAAGAGTTTAATGCAGTTAACTCTGTTTTTCAGACTACAACATCCATATTCTATCAACAAAGTTTATACGGGCTGCAGCTAATGGGAACTGTAGGCTAAAAACATCTGAAAGACTGACCCTGATGTATATTATGAAAATACGAGTCCAAATCCGATTGTTATTCCCAGGATAGAGTAAGCCTGTTGAATCAACGGGACTCAGATAAGTGTTGACTTACCAAGCTCCCACTGATCATGCATCTACTCCAGTTGGGACTCACAATCAGATTTAAGACAATGATTACAGTGACACAAGCCTAAAACTACTGACCACTCGTACAGACAGAGGGCTGGCCCCAGGACCTCCATCAACGTAAGGCAATTGGGAAAATGATATCACCTGCAGACGTCCAGAGCACAGAAGGGCTAGGGATGCATCTCCTGGGGGACATTAAAACCAGTAAAACTACAGAGCGGATGTTCGCAGACTGAGAACAGCAGGAGAGCTCAGGAACCCAGGAGAACAGGTAAGACTCCACCTATCTGTTAACTTCAGCAGATGGGTGGACTCCTACAATGCATGATGCTCTCTAAGTTAGAGTGGTTGTAACCTGTGACATGTACTTGTGTATCTTTCCAGTTTCTAATTCTATTGGCAGGCCACTTTCCCATCTAGTGTGCCTAAAAATTACCAATTCCCCACATGACTGGTGCTTTTCTTTTCTTCTCTTTTTTTTTAACTGATGTCTAGACCTTGACACATGGAGAAAGCTGATTAATGTAGAGACTCAAGTGTCTATAAACCAGGAAGCCTTTGACAACCCACTGTCATTTGCCTTGCAGCACAGTAACATCTTTTACAAGCCTGTGGGAAAGATTTCAAAAGGCCTATGAATTTAACATTGGGTTTTTATATTGGCTTTATTAAATTCCACTTGCAACAAACTGAGTTATTTTTTGATATTCACTAACTGTTGTCAGTTGTCTCAGGTGCAATTTTAGAGCAGAAAACGTGGCTTATAAATATTGTGATCAAAACAAGGTACATGAAGTGCTCTGAGCACCCAACATATGCTTATGCAAGTTCTTTTAAAATGGCGGAGAAAGGGCCCTTGGACCTCTGGTTGTTTGAGCTGTAACTCCCATCATCCCTCATCACTGCCCATGCTGGCTGGGGCTTCCATGAGCTGAGATCCAAAATATCTAGGACTTAAAGGTTCTTCAGCCCTGAACTAGTTGCTAGGGATGCTTTTCTGTATGGCAACACCCAAGAACATTCACTGTGTGACACCTCATGCTGGAATTTCCACTGTTCCACCAGTGAAAATGAGCAGTGTTGAGTTGTGGGGAGGGTCACATTGCCTTGTACAGTGAATTTCATTGGCTTTATGGAGGAGAGGGGAGAAAAAGACAGCGAGGCACAAATGCTGAGACGCTGGTTTCAAAGTATCGAAAAGCTACCTCCATTTCTGGACCACAACTCCCAGAAAGGAGGAGTTTCTGGGAACTGTAGTCCAAAAGAAGTAGGCACTGCATAGCTTGGTAGCATCTCCATCTTTGCAACCAAAATCAGTTTTCCAATGAAAACTGAAGGGCAACTTAATTTTTCTTCTTCTCACAGGAGCCAGTTTTCTTCTTCACTCTTCAGATGCCACTTTTTAGAGAAAACTCAAGACTCTTCCACCTCCCACGGGAAGGCCAACTTGCCCCTCAGAAAATGAGCCAGAGACTCTGCCCCTTCAAGAGTTCCAGCCTCCTTGGTTTCTACCACATAAGGCCCCTTGGTCGGCTCTTCTGCCCTGGGCCCCCTCACCTTGTTACTGCCAGCCACAGATCCCTCTTTCATGATTTCACGGTAGCTGAAGGATGAGATGCTGCTGCTGTCGCCTGTTTGCGCCCGACTGGGTGAGCTGATATCCGCCAGGACAAGATCCTCAATACCTGAGGAGGCAAGCAACAAGGAGAGGATGCCAGGAAGGCCAGAAGGTCAGACTCAAGACATTTTGCTGTCTGAGGCAGAGCAGTAAATGACACCATCAGCCACTTAAGCACAATACCTAAAAGTCAGATAAACTGTTTTGGTTTCACGTGAAGCAGAGAATCCCACAAGTGTGTGTCTCTCTATTGCTAGCAGTGAAAATACAGCAATAGCAAACTGGATAACCAAAATTGGCTACCTGAAGTCCATGTCTGAATCTGCCTAACAACAGGGCTGATCTTGAAGAAGGATGATGTTTCTGAGGAGCAAGACTGTGAGGGAATCAAACTCACTTCTCAGACATCCTGCTCTGTGTGGTAGCTAGATATGTGGTAGCTAGCTGGACAATTCACTAAAAGAGAAAATAATAATAACTGTGTGCCGTCAAGTTAATTCTGACTTACGTCAGCCCTTTTCAGGATTTTCCCAGTAGAGAATACTCAAAACTGTTTTACCATTTCTATCTTCTGGGGGCACCCTGGGACTGTGCAGTTTGCCCAAGGCCACACAGGCTGGTTTTTCTCCCCAGTGAGGAACTGAACCCCAACTTCTGTCTCTGCAACCACATTTCTAAACCACTGAGCTATCTAACCAGTGAGAAAAACCACTCTGTAAATCAGAAGCAGGCAATTGTGGAAGGTTAGGGGCAACTTTTTGTTCCCAGGATCCAAGAAAAAGGCATGGTGGGTAGAAGCTGGAAGACGTTTCCCATTTCTAGTAAGCACATGCATTTAAATTCACACTCTCAGTGCTCTGAGGACAAGTCCGGTTCTAAATTGATCCCTACTCTCACATCTTCCACCATCAAATAGCCCCTTTCATTTGGAGCATCAAGCTCTCCTGGCAACTACAGGAGTACCAAATGGCTCACAAGGGCCAGCTAATTAATATCCAGTTCATGTAATCAGAGATGCACAAGATTTCTGAACAGCAACAAAGGCTGCAGCGATGGGATCAGGAACTGACTGCAAGATCCCAGTGTTTGTCCAAGTGTTGTCTTCTAATACAAATCCTTCACAATCTGTATTAACCATGGTCAAGACCACCAGCAGAAGAGTAATAAATGTGTGTGGAACAAGAGCGACTTGGGAAATGCAGAACCTTACAGTCCAATCCTGATCTCTGATCTCTGATTAACTGATAGGTGAGATTTCTACAGCTGAGCCCTGATTAGCGTTATCTACAGTTAAGAGTCAGTGTAACTTGAAGCCGTAGTTATCAAACTTGGGGTTCCACATGATCTTGGACTAAAACGTCCAGGAGCCTTAGCCAACATGTCTAATGGTCAGGATTTCTGAGATTTGTAGTCCAAAATCATCTGGGGCCCCATGTTTGATAATCACTGACTTAAAAGGAAAGGTTGTTCGATGGAACAGTGAGAGGAAAATGGGCTTAGGGAAAAGGCAAAGACTACAGATCACTCCCCAATCATGGTTAAGGGTCCAGGAGGATTTTATCTGCTCAAGCCCTAGCAGTTGCCCTGCAAAACAGATTCTTTGCTCAAGACCTACAATCATTTGCTTGGATTGAATTCTCCGCTTTAAGTTTCTGCCCTTAACAGTGAAAGCTCAGAATACAATAAACCACCCAGTCTTGTCAAGAATCTTTCCCACTATGCTAACACTGGGGGTGGGGGGTGTTTTGTCACTCTTGGTATTTTTAGTAGAAGCAAAGGATATAAGTAGCAACAACAACTTGTTAGCTTGGCTATCCTATTCCTTTAAAAAGGGTGGAACTAGAGAATTTTTTCAAGTGCTAAACTTGACTGTGAAGTTGGAGGGCAAATCAACTGTTTTGTGTAGCATACCCTTCTCCCTGCCCGAAAGTGACAAGGCTCATGGGCCAGAATCCTGCATGTTTTTTATGCAGGCAAAATGGTCTGTGGTTTGTGTGCTTGTCTTATTTCTGCTGACTGCTCAAGGGGGTACCCACTGCTTCCTTCTGCCAACTCAGACCCCATATGTTTCAGTTTGGCGACCTCCAGCTTGCACAAATGCAGATAGTGAGAAACAAATGCAGGTTTGTGACAATTGGTGCTTGCTAACAAGACTCCGGCCATACTCTAGAAAACATTTTAATATTTATAAAGCAAGAGTGCATGCTCAGGATATGTAACACTCTGAAAGCATAAACAATCTATATTAAGAAAATCGGAGCACACTCTCTTGCTGAAGAGCAAGGTAGTATCCTTGCAGGACCAAATCTAGTTTTACTTAATCTAGCATTCTTTCAGCGATCAGCACCAAGAAAAATGGTGAAATGTGACCCGTAGTCCATTAGCAGGCTGAGATTTAGCCCAATCCTGAGTGCTACTTTGAAGATTTTTACTCAGCCACGAAGCTCACTTGAGTACCCAGGGGCCAATATGTGGCTGTATTCAGAGGCAAAAGTAATCTAGGGTAAGAGAGCCTAGGGGAGAATGAACGAAGGAAGGATGGGAGAAGAGGATGACTCACTTTCCTCAGGACAAACCAGAGTTTATTGTGACATCCGGATCAACCCAGCCTCTCTCAGCCTTAATTCCTTCACTGCATCCTAGTAATGAGAAAAAAAAGGCCTCGGGTGGGGAAGGCTATGAATCTCCTGCAAGCTCCTCGGGAGAAATGGCACAACAGGAATGTGATTTAGAAAACTCCACACCCAAACCCGAAAGGCAAGAGTCACTTTTGCCACAGCAGATTGCCAAATGAAGCCTCCACTACAGACCATCTGGCGCATCCATCAAACCCCTAAACAATTGAGCTAGCTTTCTTTTGTTTTTCAAAAACAGCAGGTTTAGCAATAGCGCTGGCAAAGAAATACTAAAAACCACAAAATGTTCCATTTTTGGAGGGTTCATAACCCACAGAGCAGGTCCTGGAGCATCCAGGACTGGCCTCTGGACCAGCCAAATGTGCCCACCCCTGCTGTTAAGGCTTTCCTATTTGTGGGGACAGTTAGTACTTCTGAACTGCAGCTCCAAAGTCTTCAATCTGGTTTTAGAACTTGTTAGAGCATGTTTCTTGCTCAGAACTCTTTGAGCTGCTGCAACATCCAGCCTGCCTTGGCTCTTTCCTCTTGCATGTCTGAACACAACATCACCCCTTGCGCCATGCACAGTATCCTTTGCATTACCTAGCCCATGATCCTTTCACATGGATGCCAGGATTGAACCTGAGACCCCCACCTATGTAACGTCACCCCTTTGTCTTCCCAGCTTCTCCCCAGGCTCTGTCTCTTGGATCGCGTCACATTGCAACGTCTTTCCATATCAATCCTCCAAAACTGTAGATTATCATCAAAGCACTGCAGGCAGGAGATAGAATCTGATCCCAACAGCATTATGGTAAGCACAACACCACCATAATCTTACTCTGCTTCAGATTTTTAAAAGGGCAAAAAGGTAATTTTCCTCTTTTTTTCATCCTCTAAAAAAAAAAAACACACAGCCCCATGCCTTCTGCTATGCACTTCCCTGCTCTTTCGTGAGAGGTTTCCCGTTCTGATCACTTAATCACGTCTCCTGCACACCCACTTGGCTTCAGAAATCCCGCAGCACGCTACATGTTCCCAGCCCATTCCCTGAACAATGAAATGCCAATTCTAACTATCCCGCTGCCCTGCCCACCCAGCACAGTGGGGGTGCTAAGGGCTTCCCAGAGGGAGAGTGCGAGGTGCGTAGGAAGTGAGAAATCCTCTGAGTGAGCACTGCAGCTGTTGAGCCCTGGCTGGTTAGAGCTGCCAAAGACAGGCACCTCTCTCACCCTTCTGGCGCCCTCCTGTTACCTCAAGCTTCCTCAAAGGATTCTTCTTTCCTTTCCTCCCTTCCCTCTTCATCTCAAACATTCCCTTTAGGTCCCCCCCCCCCCCACTTCTTTTCTTTTCTCTTTTCTCCATCTGCAAGCTGAGCCGGCAGGTCACTGGCCTGTTGTCAAGAAGAGAGGCAAACGCAGCCGTGTGGATGACGGCTTTTAAACTTAACTCCATGCAGGGGGGAGGGGGGGAAATAAGAACTCTTGGAGAGAGAAAGACTCTTTCTTGGAACGCAGAGAGAGATGGGGAAGGCCGGCAAATGAAAGAAAGTGTGTGTGTGTGTGTGTTTGGGGGGGGGGGGAGGTAGAAGTCAGAAGGCAACGAAAGTCCCTCTGCATCCCAAGGAGCTGTGAGATCAAAGCAGCCAGATGAAAAGGCATCTCTGGCCTGCAATTTGCTAGGAGCCAAATGGCAGGGCCTCCTGGGGACCGGAGGGGGGGGGGGACCGCACACTTCAAGGCCTACGTTCGAGGAGCGGGAGGGCGGGGGGCTGTTCTTTAGCAGTAACAGCAGCAGTCAGACGGCCTCTCAGAAGCAAGGGGGCTGTTAAAAATACCCTTTTCACCGCACTTTTGCTGTCAGAACTACTGTGCCGCCAAAGGACACCTCCTCCTTCCTTGTAACCCTTCCAGCGCCATCCCAGTTAGAAGGAACGTCCGGAGGGGTCTGTATAGGATTGAGGGATAGAAAGAGGTGGCCCAAGAGACACAAAGTGGCGAGCAAAGAGGCATGTGGCGGCTGCGGGAGCAGCTGAATGGATTTTTACTGGGCATTTGGGTAGGCCGAAAACCAGGAATTCACGAGGCCAGTGAGCAGAGTGTAGGGACACCATGGAAACGGTCACCAGAAGCCAGAACTGATTGGACAGCACATGATGATGATGATGATGATTACGTACAAAAGTGTGGCCTTTGGGACTGTCTGGAACACTTTTCCTAGGTACTCAATGCATCCCACAGAAAGCAAGGGTGAGCTAACGTGTGGCCCTTCAGAGGCCTTCAGACTAAAACTCCCCTCGGCTGGCTTTGCCAGGGAGGAGGGACAATGAGAGCTGCTGTCCGACAGCCTCTTCTGGGGTGTCGCCTGCTGCCGTCCCCTGACACAAGAGGGCTTTTCCTAATTTCACAACCGACATGTAAAACAGACGAGTTAGTATCACTCCCTTCTTTGATGGAGGGGCAAGGGCTGAGTTTGTCATAAGGGAGGCAGAAAGTCTACAGGGAGAGGTTAGGGTTTCAAGACATGGGCAAAGGGCAGCGAGCAGACTCAACTCATTCAGCCTTCTCCAACCTGCGCCCCAACTGTGGTTTACAGCCATTAGCTCTAAAAGCTGTCAAGGAGGGCGGCTCATCTACCCTTCACATAACCACTGCACTCAGCTTGCACCCGTTGACGTTGATGAGATGTGCAGAACAGTGTTGTTGTTTTTACTACAACCCCTAGAGCTCTCCAGGCAGCGTAGCAATTCTGGGAGTTGTAGCCCAAACATCCCAGATTTGAATACAGTGGTGCCTCGCTAGACGATGTTAATCCGTTCCGCGAAGATCGCTGTCTAGCGAAAACATCGTCTAGCGAAGCACGTTTTCCCATTGGAATGCATTGAAATCTCTTCAATGCGTTCCAAGGGAAAACTCAGTCGTCTTGCGAAAATCTCCCATAGGGAAACATCGTCTAGTGAGTGCGGGTCCCCGTCGGAATGCACTGACAGCTTTTGACCACTAGTCGGCGCATTCCTATGGGGAAACCTCATCGTCTAGCGAAAATTCCCCATAGGAGACCATCGTTTTGCGAAGCGCAGTAGCGATCGCAAAAAGGCATCGTCTAGCGATTTCCTCGTCCTGCGAGGCAATCGTCTAGCGAGGCACCACTGTACCTCTGTACACATTATGAAGACGTCTGATACAGTTCATCTGTGACATGGAAGGGGAAGGATTTCTCCTCTCCTGTACATTTGCAATTGTTTCTCCTCCTCTTCTTCTCTCCTGGCCATGTTCCTTAGTTTCCCATTAATACTCTAAAAGAATAACCTTTTGACTTCTACTTCCGACCCTCTTTTTCTTCCCTCCTCCAGTCCTTGCACTCTTTGAAAATCTCACTCTGGTGGCTTGCTCCAAGTGCGACCTCACATGAACAACCCCACTCTACCCCAAAGGGGGCTAACCCAACAAATTTTGCTGCCTGAAGCACAGCTGCAAACTCTGCTCCCCTACATTTTAAGTCAGGCTGTACGTACAGTGCCCAAAGCCAGAAAAGTTCTTTTTTGTACATGAAAAGCAGAAAATCCCACAAGTGCCTCTGCTCCTCCCAGATGGTAAACACACAATAATAATAGCAATAAAACCCTTAGAACTGCAGATCTGGAAGGGATCCTATGAATCACCAAGTCCAGTCCCTGTCAAAAAGGCACAGGGGAAAATCGGACTCCCAACCTCTGTCTTCGCAACCAGAGACCGAAACCACTGAGCTATCCAGCAGTTCTAACACAATGGATTTCTAATTTCACAACACCAAAGGTTTCCCCATCCTGTCTAATGGCAGAGCCGGGCCTGACCCCAAAGCAACATGAATCCTTTCATACATATATCATGACGTGCCACAAAAAGGTCCAGATTTTGCACCCACATCCTCCCTCCTCCTCAGTAGCCTCCTTCTCTCAGGACTTAACCAGATGGCTCATTTAGCTGATCAGGTGCTTTTAAATGCTGACATCTCTCCAAGGCCCTTCCAACCTGCACAGTTTCCTACCTCCAGTAGACCACAGAGCTGAGACCGCCAGGTGTTTGACTGACTATAACACAAACTGTGCAGGTGGCTGACTACACCTGTGATGCCTCTGGAGTGGAGAAGAATCCTTTCTTTTTTAATTTTTTTTCACCCCCCAGGAATACTTCTAAAGTTATCCATGATGCTGAGCCAGGAGCTTAAAAAGCTCCCCGACTGAGCAAGTTCTTACTCAGAGAACAGATGCCCCACTTGCACCAAATGTTTCGTTTATTCAACTGGGCTTAACGTGGCATTTGGAAGTGGATCCTGAAGTGAACTCAGTGTTGCGTTTCAGAAGGATAGATCACAGGCAGTCTTTACTGCTGGAATGGGTAAGAAAGGTTGCACAAGGGTCTAATGGTAGACTCCTGTGAGATTGGTGGTAAACTAGTAAGAATTCCTGCCCAGGCCCTGCTAAGCATTGCAGACTAAGATGGAGTCTACTGCTCAGATGGCAATACAGAATTATCAAGTCCTCGATATAATTTTAGCTCAGCATGGAGGAGTCTATATTTTAATTAATTATTCTTGTTACACAAATGTAAATAAATCTGGAACCTTTGCTACTCATGTCAAAATACTGCAGCATGAACTCCACGCCGTAATGGACCTGATTTCTGGGCACAGGTACAGAATGTGAAAGGGTGATTGGGAGAAATCCTAAAGCCTCTCTTAAAAGCACTCATTACCAGATTCATTATTTTCATAATAGGCTTTGTCTGTTTTTCCTCGTGTTGTCCATGGGTATCTTTATTGCATTGCACTTGCCAAAGAAAGTCTTCTTCTAAAACCTCCCCCCAGAAATGACAGGTCTATGTAAGAATGATCTCGAACCATTTTGAGCAGATGGATAAGAGTTTCACTGAAGAAAGAATTTTAAATGTTTATTTTTTTAAAAGAGGTGAATGAAGAGGAAGAGAGAGAAGGAGGAGTGATAAGCATGTGTCCATAACTGGGCATTAGGGTGGATATGGAAGTTTGTATTCACTGGGTCAGGTCAAACAAAAGTGTTATAATAGATAAAGCATTTCCTGATCACGTAGTCAAAACAGCCAATCGGAGAAAGCTGCACTGACCTTGTTGTAGTATTGCTCTTCAGCAGTTATTTTTATTTTATGCATCCCTGCCCATGCTCAATTATTTACTTTGGATTCCCAATCAGAACTATAAAAGAGTAATCATCTGGTTATTTGGGGAGACCCACTTTGCACCTATATTGTGTGCTAGTGCCTCTCTGCTTTTGAAAGCAATAAAATGTTATTGTTTTATTACTGAGATTCACTCTGTGTTCTGTTTTGTGATCCCCCGGTCAGAAAACATGAGCTGGGCTGAAAGGTCACCCTTCCCCAACACTATAATCAAGTGATTTCCCCAACCCTAAATAATATTGCTGAAATAGAAAAAGTCAGAGGGAGGGCAAGGAGTAGATTACGGGTCTGAAAGAACTATCAGCTCCACTTGACACAAGAAGGCTCAAGACAGATTTCTGGACTCAGAATTCACTAATCCTAAATGCAGGAAAGCAAGAGAGAGCTGAGCAAGATTCCTCAAGGAGACAGTCTGGAAGCCTCATACACAGATCTTTACTCTTTCTCATGACTTGCAACGCCAGAATAATGGAAAAGAGTAAAACTGAACAATCCAGGAAAGTGATAAGCTTAATTTTTGTGATGCATGCAGCCTAGAGAATTCAGCTTTTTCTTGAGACATGCTTGAAGCAGGGTGCTAGCTTTTCTTGTTCAAGGCACACTCCGCGCTGGCCATTATTTGAGCAGCTATAAGACAAGGACCTGTAAAAAGGACTTGTCAAAACTGCATCCCAGATCCCTGTAACCTTAAAATCAGGATGGCTTCTCCACATGATGAGATGAGTCACCAGCCTCTACATGCAGCACATCTTCTGAGGAGCTAGTACGTCTACGAATATAACTGCACTTCCTTTTAAGGCCAAGGGGCAGTTGGGGGTGTGGGGGAACAGCAGCTAGTCCTCTTTCCTGGAGAACTTTTGAAGTAAAACAAGGCCATTTTAAAACAAAGTGCTCTATTGTCTTAGTTTGGGTACCTATATCACAAGACAGAAACAAGGAATGAGAAAACAGCCCAGCTTTGTTAAGGCCAACTCAAAGCATTTTGCTCCCTGAGGCAAGGGATAAGAAGCTGTATAGAAGAAGCTGGCAGATCTTGCATGTGAATTTTGCTTGAGCAAGGGTGATGTGACATAGTGTGTGTGTGTGTGTACACACACACAGAGTATCTGTTGCCTGAGGCAGCTGCCTCAGTCTGCTTAATGCTAAGGGCATTCCAGTTTTCTGATTGACACTTTTGAAGGAAGTGCCTTCACCTTGATTACAACACTGCCCATAAGAAAGGGGAATGAAAGGGTGGGATTGACAGCCCTCCCCAGCGGGCAGCCACCTCTCACCTGTCCTGCTCTTGCTGTTGGTCAGAATCTCTTGAAGGCGCTCCTGGAGTTTGTCTGCTCGCTTCCGTTCCAGGTGGAGCTGCCTTTTGAGGTCCTTCAACTGTTAAGGGGAGAAAGGTGGGAAGAGGAGGATCAGGACTGGCGGCAGAGCTCACCAAGGTTTAACAGCTCACCAGAATGCAGCAGCTATGCTATGCCACTAGAACAGATCTGAGGAAATAAAGGGCCTGGAGGGACCTTTTAAAATTGAAAGCATTTTTGGGATGCCTTCTGAGGTCCTGGGGTGGGCATGCGTGGCTCCTGGGCCTCTGGAAGTTGCTGTCCCCCTGGTTAAGACCCACAACCTGAAATATATATATGCAAATCACTGAAAATCAAGCAAGCCTTGTTGATAAACTGTGTGCAAAACCCCTCTCACCAAATATCCAGGAAAAAAAGGGGCTACAGTTACAGGACCTTAATTCCAATAGTGTGCATGTGGGTGTGACAAATTTCTCTCACCCACATTCCATCTCTCTGCTCCAAAGGCTGTGTTCTCTTAGAAACACAAAGTGCTAATCTAACTCTGATGGAACTGGGATTCCGTGAGTTGAAGCCACCTCCATAATTAAGCCCTGGTAGCTTTGATTCCTTTTGAAATTAAGAGGCAACAAGACCGCAGGGATCTGTGATCAGAAGCAGATAAAAGTCCCAGGGTAGCTCAGCCTCTGAGCACAGGGACAAATGCTCAGTCTGGGAGGAGAGGCACAGAAGAAGCTGTCATAAAGCAGCTGTCATAAAGGGGATGGTGGCCGTCATCACCAATGGCTCAGCCCCAGCAATGTGTCCCCATCCCTTGCCCTGGTTGCTCAAATGAGCCAGCAGGAGAGAGGAGGCCGTCCAGGCCAGCAGGCAGGAGGCGAAGCACGAGGCACAGCTCCACATGGAGCAAAATGAAGGAGTGGGGGGGGGGGGGGGTCACTGCAGCAGCCAAGAGTTTACTGTACTTATAAGCCCTCAGGCAAGAGGACCATCAGGGGAACACCAAGGCTATGCCTGGGCCATTCACAACAGTCCTTTTTTGCAAGCAATGATTTCCAAGCACCGCCCGGCCCCCCAATGAGAACTCCAAATGGTGCAATGCAGTCTAGAACGACTGTGGCGCAGGAGGACGCCTTCCTCCCAATGTTGCTTTTTCGCTTGGGGGCAGGGGAGAAAAAGAGGGACTTTGGGGGTCTTGCCTCCAAGCATACCAGCAAGCCCCCAGCTTCACACTTCCTTTGAGGGATGAGCAGAGAGAAAACGGCTCTCTATGGAGTTCATCCCAGAAGGAAAAGTGTGTTTCATGGCCGGAGCAAAGAGGAACAGCAGCCCAATTTGAGGGCTGGATGAACAGCCTTTGTTGTTGGTTATGTTTGTTGTTGTGCCCCCTAACCTGCCCCCCTTCCGTTCCCAGGAGGAGCCCTCCAGCTCACCGCTGCACTGCCTTTCTTTTCCAGGATCCGCTGCCCATCCACCGTGTCCTTCACCTCCTGCCGGGGAGACAAGGATGTCACAAATCCACCTTCCGTGACACCGTCACTTAGGCCCAAAGGTGTCAAGTTATGTTTCTATCACGCATCAAGGGGCAGTAACACACTTCTCTGATGATCTCAGTCTCACAATCGCTACCTTTGGGGAGGCGGAACTGTTCCAATTCAGCTGCTTTGCCGCAACTGGATTCTCTTGCCCTCCTATTTCTGAGGTGGAGATGAAAAGGGATTTTTGTTCTTTTTAACAAAGAAAGCAAGTTTCTAGTCCTCATGGTGGCTGAGGCAGCAGAGTCTTGAGAACCCTCCTGCAAGTTCCCCATCTTTGCTGCCAGATTTCACTTCCAAATCTGTGGCTCTGTTTCGTTGCCAATCAGCATCTCAGCAATTCATCCTCCCTCCTTTTTCTCTACTTTTGCTCTACGTTGCCTGTAGCAGCAGAACATCCACTGCAGGAAAGGTAACATCCTCAGGTTTCCTGAATAAATGGGATGGGAGAGATTTGCAGAGGAACACTGGGAATGGAGGGCCAACGGGTAGCAAATTCTGGCCTCCTGGAGAGAATCACAGCAAGGGGAAGACCAGCCTCGTCCTCTTCATCCGTGAGAGAAAGAGCAGCAACAGGCAGTTTGCTTCCCAATCTCTACTAGAAAGAACGCTTAGCATCATTTTGTGTTTCTAAAACCTGCTACCTTGTATTTCTGCCCTTCCCTCTATGATCCCTTTTCTTAGGGATTGTCTTGCTTACAGATATTGGTTAAGCCCTTCTGGGAGGCTTTTTGGCAAAAGAGTGGGCCAAAAAATGCTAATGCTAATCCTTCCCACAATAGCCTCTTTCTTGAGTGGGATCTTAGGTACCAGCCACACTCAAACGCCGCACCTGTCAACTCCCATCCAGTGCTTCACACCAGGCATGTCATCAGCCTGGGCTCTTGACTCACACGGAGGAAGACCTGCCAAAGTCCCAGTCTGGAGCTATGAAGTGGTGAGGCATGATGCCACCTGCCTCTCCACGCCTGGCATTACAAGTGCTTGAAAGCAAGAGAGACATAATACACCAGATGGGCAATCCTGGCAGGAAGAAAGGGAACAGATGGAGCTAGGAACCTCATGCTGCCAAGCATCGTCTCCCAGGAGAGGCTGGCAGGCAGCAGTACAGATACACCTGTTTCAGGCGGCTGATGGTGTCCATGTGTTCGTCCCTGGCTCTTTCGATCTCCCGTAACTTCTCCTCGGTTGCTTCCACCTCTTGGTCCTTCAGCTGTAGGAGAGACAATCCGACAGTAAACTTCGGGTGGTGGTGGGTGGGTGGGAGTATAAGGGAAGAACCAGGTATCTGGCCACCAAGATGGGATTGCTAGTCCCGTGTTTACTGCTAGTAGGAATAATACCAGAGGCTGAGAGGGATCAGTGAGAAGTAGCAAGTGGGGCTTAGCTCTCTAAATCTTGGCCTGCACCCCTGCTGTTTCTCCCTCCCTTGGTCAGTAACCGCAAATGCCAGGCCGGGGTGGGGAAAAAGGTTAGGAAACGGGGGAAAAATAGCCGTGAAGTGATCAGTAGGGGAAGGGTTAAGCAAGCAAACACACCCATATTGGAGCAATTCGCCATGTGAAGGCTCCATCTACCACTTTGCACCCTGGCAGCAAACACAGGGACAGGATAGCCACAGTCCCCTCATCAGCTCAGCCTACCTTGGCACACCTGATGAGCTGGATGGGCCGTGAACCATGGTTTAATCTAAAGGAGTGGGGAAACCTGTGGCCCTCCAGATACTGCTTAAGCTTCTGGGAGTTGAAATCCAAAATATCTGGAGAGCCAAAGTTCTCCTACCCCAGGTAAGTCGCGTAATGGAGGGAAGTGGGCCCTTCAAGTAGCCCTGCTTGCATTTCCCCACCCTTGCAGCAGCCTCCTTGCTTCCTTCAAGCAACAGACGATTTCAGGCACTTCAGAACAGAAGTGCCAAAATGTTAAACAGTGCTGTGTGTCTGAATCATACCTTGCTAGTTTCAGAAGGGCTTCAGGGGCTCCCTCCTTGCTTCAGAACCCAATTCAAAGTACTGGGGCGTACTTTTAAAGCCTCAAATAGCTTGGGATCATGCCTACTTGATCTTCCCTCACCATTTGCTCCTCATCAAACATGAAGCCAAGGCCCATGAGGGAGAGGGCTTTTCGCGGTGTGGCATGTTATGAAATTTCTCTCCTCAAGGAGCACCCCAACGCTGAAGTTTTCACCTGCTAAGTTTTGCCTGGTTTTGTTTGTTCTTCCATGGTTGTAAACTGCCCTGAATTCGTGTTGATGGAGCACGGTAGAAAAATATTCTAAATGGATAAATAAACTCATTCAACTTGGGGAATCTGCTTCTAAGCTTGACCGTTTAGTTTTAAGGCACAGTTCTCCGCACCAGCCCTGGGCATAGAAGGGGAAAAGGTAGGGAACCTCTTTCAGCCTGACACCCAAGTTCAGTTTCAGAGAAGATTTGAAGGGCCACTTTCTGGAGGAGGGTAGGACTAGAATTGACAGCATTCCTGACCTTGCTACCAACAATTCAGTCTTTGGAAGAAGCAGTTAAACCACACAGAATAGAGGGAAAACACAGAAGACTGAGGGGAAACCCACAAAATTGATGGTAACATGAAGAAGAGGATATGGACATCTAATGAAGCCCACATGAGGGCCTGGGGGACAGGATCAGCTCCAGGACCTGCGGTTCCCTACCAGAAAGCAGAAAGACTCAGTTGATTCATCACCCCAAACACCAGAGCCAGCCAAATGGCTTCATGTGTTGAGCTCCATCCCAAATTTAACCCACACAGCCCAGAGGACGCCACCACCAGGGAGCTGCAGTAGGCAAGGTGCCTCCACTCTTAGTGCTCTCCAAGTTGGGTAGCCTCCCACACGAGAGGCTGGAGATCAGAGGAGATTTCTGCTATTTCTCCCAGTTAGGGAGACTCATAATAGCCAAGCTATGTACCTTCAAGTCAGCTGCATGTTGCTCCTTGCAGAGCTGCAGGGCTTCAGCATGTTCTTCCTGGTGCTTCTCTATCAGCTCCTGAGGAAGAGTGAGAAACAATCTAGTCTCCAGAACAAGACAGGAAGAGTTCCCTGTGTATGACATTTGAGTCCTACACAGCCTTTCTAGAGACAGACCAGGGACTTGGCCCTCCAGATGCTTTGAACTACAACTCCCATAATCCTTTGTTGCTGGCTCTATTGGTTGGGGTTTGTGGGAGCTGGAAACCCAGAACATCTGGAGGACCAAACTTTCCTCACTCCTGGTTTAGAAAATGTCCCTTCTGGTCTGAGTCCAGGGATTCAGTATGGTGGGGAACATAATCCAAGATGTGGACAGGGGAAGACATCTTAGCACCATACGTTTCTCGCTTAGACTGTCACCTCAGCTTCTTTAAGCCGCCGCTCAAACCAGCCCTTTGTGCCATCCATGGACTGTATCTGCAGTCGCAACTCTTCCACAGTCTGCTGCATGGACTCCAGTTCCTGACTTCGAGCCTAAAGTGCAAGACAAAAAAGAGGTACTGGTTATTTGGCACTTGTTAGGCCTCATTTTGAGTTCCTTGTCCAGTTCCAGACATTGCACTTGAAGAAGGATGCTGACAAATTGGAACAAGTTCAGAGGAGGGCAACAAGGATGATCAGGAGGCTGGAAACCAAACCCTATGAGGAAAGATTGAAAGAACTGGGCATGTTTAGCCTTGAGAAGAGAAGACAGAGGGGAGATCTGATAGCACTTTTCAAATACATGAAAGGCTGTCATACAGAGGAGGGGCAGAATCTGTTCTAAATCATCCCAGAGTGCAGGACACACAACAATGGGCTCAAGTTACAGGAAGCCAGACTTTGGTTGAATATCAAGAAAAACTTCCTAGCTGTTAGAGCAGTATGACAATGGAACTGTGGCGACCACCCATGTCACTCATGCCATTCATATTCATGAGCTGATTTGCATGAACCTATGAGAGGGCTGGAGAGGCGGAGTCAGCAGCTACATGAGGCTTGGCAGGAGAAGGAGGAGTCAGATAGGGCTGGTTAGTCAGAGAGCGAGGGAACAGATACTGAGAGAGATAGAGCTGGTTAGGAAAATAGGTAGAGAAGGTGGTAATGATATAGCAAGAGAAAAGAAGTATGTACTGAGAGAACTGTTGATGAATTGCTTATGTATAATGTGTATCTGAAGAACTTCTGTTATTATTCAATCTGCTTCACTCCAATAAATAAGTTCTGTTTCTGTTCACAAGACAAGTGTTCTGACAAACGTCATTTATATTGTGGATGGAGGTAATCCACTGGTGGCAGCGAGAAGAAAACGTGACGTGAGCCTTTGTGAGGGAAAGACAAGCAGGGGCCACAAGGGCAAACGCCACAGGAACCAATTACCTCAAGAGGTGGTGAGTGCTCCAACACTGGAGACATTCAAGAGAAATTTGGACAACTACCTAGCAGATATCCTTCTATTTGTATTCCTGCATTGAGCAGGGGATTGGACTCAATGGCCTTATAGGCCCCTTCCAACTTCATTATTCTATAATTCTATGAAACAACACAGACATTTAAACAGCTTGAGGCAGACATAACACAGCTCACTGTTCTTTCTGTTTAACTGATGCTGAGTACAGAATCTACACCATCAAATTATCAGCTTTCATGAAAAGAAGAGAAAAAAGAAATATTGTCTAGCCCTTAAGAGTGGAACATGTTGAACTCCACAGGAAGAGCTGGCCTCTGCTCCTAGTTCTTTGAATTAATACCTTCTCCTCCTTTAACTGGTTACGCAGCTCATCCTCCTGCCGTTTCTTGTGTTCGTGCAGCTCCCGCAGTTCCCGCTCATAGCGCGCCCGCACGGCCAGCACTTCTTTCTCATGCTGCAGACGGAGGTTACTAAGCTCGTCCTTATGGCGCCCCTTTTCTTGCTGGGTCTCAATGGCCATCTCATCTAACATGCCTTTGCGCTTCTCTGCTGTCTGGAAAGCAGATGCAGGCCCCAGGGCAATCATCAAGAAAAATGGCAGTAGAGAGCCTAGTACAAAATTCCCTCTCCTTCCACAAAGAAAAACTGAGGAGATTCTGGCCAGAATCTTATTGGCGTTCATGTAACTTGCCATGGCTAATGGCAGCTAATCGATGCCGTGCCAGGATGTGTCTTGGTTACAAGCCTCGTCCTGCACCTGACTATGCAACTGAGCAGTGCTCTGGCACCTCATCAATTAGCCATAATTAGTCTTGGCAAGTTGCACGTATCTTCCACAAAACACCAACATGATTCTGGTCTCTAGTTCATGAAGAACAGTCCAGAACAACCTCTGACTGGAAAATCACATTTCCTAGGTTTTATCCCCAAATTTTGTAAGACATATAAATAAATATGCGTATATTACATATGACTGATTACAAAGTAAATAATTTGGGTCTCATTGCTTCAGGGTTTTTTTTTAATACAAATATACACAGACAGAGAGAGAGACAGAAGTTTCTAGCCCTTGCGGTTGCAGAGAGAATTCTGTAAGTAGATTCTTATCAAAAACGTTTTTATTTAGGCAGGCCTTCCCGGACTCTACTTTACCTTGATACAACAGCTAATGTTCAATCTCCGCCATGCTTTCCTTATTTTTATTTTAATGTCTTACTGATAGTATTTTCATTTGTCTATTTTGTATTATTTTATACTACTGTCCTATTGCATTGTTTTGTCTTTATACTCTGTTTTATTGTACTGTGTAAACTGCCCAAAGTGGCCTGGGTTGCCAGATGCGCGTTATGGAAATTAATTAATTAATTAATTATAACACCCATCTGGCAACCCAGGCCACTCTGGGCGGTTTACACAGTACAACAAAACAGAGTATAGTTAATTAATTAATTAATTAAGTGAGTAAGTAAGTAAAGTGAGCATTCTTTGGAGAAAGAAACTAGGTAAAACTCAACAGCGCTTCCAAGTGTTGCTTTAGCACCTTGCAAGGTTTCATTTCCTCTTACCCTTACCATTCCTTGCTGCATGTGGCCATCCAATGCAGATTCTCCTGTTTCCTTTACTCCCCCTCCCCGCCCCACTTCTTCTGGCCTTTACATAATCCCCAGCTTTGAAAAGAATCTAGGTTTGGTGGTAAAGCACATTGCAGACTATATTCTAACATGGGGCCAAACTATTGTTTGGCATGATGTCTATGACACAAGTTACAGTTCACAAGTTCTTCCCTCTCTTTGCCTACATGCTTTGTTGGAAGTGACTTCCTCTCTGTTTTCTGAAGCAGGATCAAACTCTGGGGATTGTGGTTTAATGGTGAACTGTGATTTGACTGAAGCATAAGATATCATCCTCAGACAGCACAGCAGGCTGTGTTTTGCTGGCAAATCAGAAGATTGCTTTACAAACTCTAGCAGAAGAGAGGAGCAGTTCTGCTCAGCTCACACACAACTACCAGACCAAGGGCTGGCGTTACTTCCAAATTATGAGTTTGTTCCATGGAAAATGAATTCCCCGATGAGATAAAATGTTTGTCCAACCTGTGCACCCACCCTCACTTACCTTCCTAGCTTCCTCAAGTTCCTGTAATAACCTCTCCTTCTCCTGACCAAGTTCTTGGAGCTGCTCCACAAGACGGGTGTTGGCCCGGAGTGACTCCTGACAGAAAAAGCAAAGGCGGTTTACAATGGGTGCTCTCCTCTAAAACAAAACAGTCTCACAATCCCCTCACCGCACACTTATTTATTCACTTACAATTCTTACATCCGATCTTTCTTACAAAGAGCAGAAGGTTCACCTCCTTCCTACTTTATCCTCTCAACAACCCTGTGAGGTAGGTCAGGCTGAGAAAGAGAAAGCGACTGGCCCAAGAGCGCCCACAAGTTTCATGGGCTCAGCACCGATTTCATCCTGGATCTCTCAAGTCCCCGTCTAACACTCTGACCCACTAGAACACTTTGGCTCTTAGTTGATCTATCTTAAATAGGTGTTACAAGGATTAAAGATATCAATTACAAGGATTAAAGAGATTAATTACAATGTATTTCCCGTGCAAACCACTTGGAGCATTTGGTCTTTTCCTCAATATTACCAACACGCTAAGTATTTTTAAACGCCCTCTTGGGCTCACCGTCAATGATAGATTAGTAACAATGAACCTTTCCAAGTGGGCAACTGTAGTATAAATCGCTTAACACAAATCAGTAACGTAACAACCTGATCACATTCACTATTAAAAACACCCTACTTCCAAATGTCTGGGACTACAATTCCCATAATTCTCAGCCATTGTTCAAGCTGGCTGGAGTTGACAGGATATAAAGTGCGAAACATATGGAGGGTGTCGAAGATGGTGGAAGAAGTCTAGGATTGAGACAGCAGAAATGACCCATATATCTGGGCAAGAAGGGAGGAGGACAGAATATTGCAGATGAAGCCAAATAGGGTTTGAGAGACAGACAGCATCTTTAAGGAAGGGAAAGGATGAAGACTACAAGAAAATTAGTAGCCAAGAGGCCAGCAGAGATCAAACAATGAGATGATCAAACAATGAGATAATGAAAGAGTGGAGGAAGCAGAATAGGGCTAATGCCACAAACCTTCTGCACGCTCTTGGTTCTCTGATGAGCAAAGATCCCCAAACTGTCCATTTTGCATACTGTGCTCACAGGTGGTGATGAGAAGGAAACACGATCTGTTGAGAAGTGCTCCCTTTCTACCTCCCCATTCCAGAATATGCAAAGCAGCCAGCTGGACCATTTAGACGGTAGCACCCCCACCCCCACCCTGCTAGCAGGAGAAGCCTGGTCTTGTGGGCCTGTGTGCTGAGGCCTTGGCCCACCTGCAGCTGTGTGTTGAGGTCTTCCCGCTGGGCGGCCAACGCCTCCTTCTCGTTCTGATGCTGCTGCAGCTCTGCCCCCAGCGCTGCCACCTGATCTCGCAGCAGATTCATCTCTTGGGTCTTAGACGTCTGGATCTACGGGGCAAGAACACAAGGCAAGAGGGGAAGAAAGGGGCTTCAGAGCCGTCTGGAAAAATCAGAGCAGACTGGGCAAACCCTTAAGCCAGGCTTGGCATTCTGGGATCTAACAAAGCGAGAAATCGCTTCAAAGAGCGGCCATGAGGGAGGGGAGCAGAACTGGGAAAACTTACTTTTTTGGTTTATAAACCCTGGGATCTCCATCCCAAAATGGGAACTGTGGTCCAGCATGAGAGATACAGCTCAAAAATGGTTATTTTTACAAATTCTGGTCTTGGTCAATGAAAAGCCCATACTCTGAATGAAGTCTTCAGGTGCCACTGGATTTTAACAATACCTTTGGTCCCACAAAGCCACAAGCTTTCCTTTTCATGAAGGAATGCTCTACTCCAGAACACAATAAAGAGACAGTAAAGATGTTTGATTTGCTCTGGCTTTTGATCACTTGGGCTCAGAGTTTGGGAAATGATCTTTGCCTCGATTATAACTCTCACAAACATGGGGCGGATTCAAGGGGCTGTAGTAAAAAAAAAAGGTAACACAAGCAAGCTCTCCTGGGGCTAGGCTGGCTGAGGTGAGTCTCACCATTGTTATAGTTGTGAAAGGGGCGGCCGTCTTAGTCTGTACAAGCATTATAGGTGAAAACAAAATAAAAAATAAAAAGTTAAACAAAAAGACCAAAACATGGTTGCATATTAAAGACTAACTTATAAATATATATTTATATTTATATTTAATATGAGCTTTTGTGAGCTTTTGTCCACAAAAGCACAAACTAAAAATATTTATAAGTTATGCTTTAAGGTGGGACGTGGTGGCACTGCAGGTTAAACCGCAGAAGCCTCTGTGCTGCAAGGTCGGAAGACCAGCAGTCGTAAGATCGAATCCACGCAACGGAGTGAGCTCCCATCGCTTGTCCCAGCTCCTGCCAACCTAGCAGTTCGAAAGCATGCAAATGCAAGTAGATAAATAGGTACCACCTTGGTGGGAAGGTAACGGCGTTCCGTGTCTAGTCGCCCTGGCCACAGAAACTGTCTATGGACAAACGCTGGCTCTACGGCTTGGAAACGGGGATGAGCACCGCGCACTAGAGTCGGACACGACTGGACTAAATGTCAAGGGGAACCTTTACCTTATGCTTTAAGGTGCCACCATGTTTTTCTTTTTTTAAAACTTTGTTTTGTTTTCAACATTGTTACCGGTTCCTCACAGACCTATTACACTCAAAGGTTATTTTGGAAAGCCAGATCTATTTTTGACTACGCAGTTTAAAGAAAAAAGAAAAAGAGAAAGAGAGCAAACCAGGAAGGCCAAACTGATTCTTGGCATTGAGACACAAGGGGTAAAACTGTAGTTTTAACAAGCAAAACAGCTCCTGAACTCATTCTCAACATAGAAGGAAAGCATAGGCTCTTAATGTTCCTTTTGTGGACAGCTTTGAAAAAATACACCAAAAGGTGTGGAAATGAGATTCTCTTGTGACTACTATTCAAAGGTAGGCTTAAGGGGGATTAAAAATGCAGTTAATTTGCCTGCATCTATGCTGTGATGCGAGATAGCATTCTGCATTTCCCTTCCTATACTTTCCTAAAACAGCAATTGAAAATTTCTGGCCCTCCAGATGTTTCCAGACTGCATTTCCTATCATCCCTGACATTGGATGTACATCACTTAGGGCTGATGGGAGCTGCAAGCCAAAAACCCTTGGAGGGCTACATTTGCCCAACCTTGCTTTAAAAAGTTTAGCTGTTCATTGGAGAAACCAAGAGATGAGGAAGAGGTAATGCCTAAACTAGAGGTGGACATCTGGCAGCCCTCCAGATATTTCTTGGACTACAACTCCCAGTAGTCCCAGCCAGCATAGCTAATGGTGAGGAACGCTGGGAGCTGGAGGCCAACCAACCTCTGGAAGGCCACCCTTGGTTCTCCTCTCACCTCAAGGAAAGCCTCTGAGGCAACTCGTCAAGCTATGTGGGAGAGGAGCGTGTAAAAAGCCCTTCGCCTTCATCTTGGCTTGGGTGGGAGTTAATCAGAGCCAATACTCTTTCAGCCCCTGCTTAGCTGAAACTAACACATACACCACTTAACAATTAATGGCCACGTAGGGCCTTAAACGTCACCATTGCGGCTTCTGTCACTGTCACACACACACCCCTCCACCATTTTCTTGGTTCTTAGATTCCACAGGGGAGCCTGGTACCTGTTCTAACGCAGCCAGATTGGTTCTCAGGGCATCATTTTCAGACAGAATGGTCTCAACCTGCTCCTGGCTCTCCGCACTTTGACAAGCAACCTGATGCCCCACGAAGGAGAGGGTGGATGGAGAAAAGGAAGGAGGAGAGAGAGAGAGAGAGAGAGAGGACAAAGCAGAAGAAAAACAAGAGAGAAAAGATTAAAAATACCAAGCAGAACATGGAAGCAGCAACAGCAGCAACTGTGCTAAACAGTTTTAACAAAACAAGACTTTATTTTGCCTAGAAACCAAATGAGAAAAACATGACATGAACTGCAATTTTTTAAAAAGAAGACCAAACAAAATAAAATAGATTTCATATACATGATTAGTAAGACAAGACACAATCATTAAAGATTCAAAATAAACACAGAACACCTCTAGAAGGAAGGGAAGGGTGGCAAAACACAGTTAAGAGGAAAGTATGGGAGCCTCTCTGGAGGCTCAGAGGCCTAAGAAAAGAAATGTGAAAGACAAACAAGAATGTAAAGGCTCTTCCGAGCAGGAGAAACCATGGAACGTTAGGGTTCTCAAAGGCAGGAGGGCAGGATCTGGGGGTTGGGGGGGGGGAGAGGCTGAAGTTCAGGGCTCCACTGAACAGAACAAGTATGAGAGTTCCATAGCATAGCCGGGCTCGCAGAGCACATTTTAAAGTCAGTGAAGGAACAACAATATTGCCATCTAAAGGAGGAAACCACTATAAGAGCCTTAAGCACACAAATCTAATTCTTAGGGGTACCGCTGCCTGCAGGTTTTGCAGATAAACCATTGGGTCCAAGCAGGCCCTTACACGTGCAGATCCAGCCATGTTGCCCATGGAATTCTCCAACTCAAAACAGCAGAGAGTCTGGATATAAAAAAATGGAACCTTTGTGATCAGACGGAGCTCACTGCAAATAGCCTATAAAACTCCCCAGGAAGGGTGCTGCACTTGGGACTTTGAGCTGCCCTCAGGGCCAGAACAGATTTGGAAAATACTAACATTCTAGCATTTTGCCTTTTCCTGATCAACAGAACAAATCCTCCTGCCTGCTCTATTCCACATTACTCCAAAAGAAGCCTTGACCTCCAGCTTCCTGGGATCAGAAGAGAGCTATGATTAGAGTAAGGCAACCATGGTGTTGACTCGGGAGTATTAAAATATAGAGGGTGCAACAATTTGCTGCTGCCGCTGGGCACAAACTGCTCTGTTGGCACGCTGCTTGAAAGGGTAGGAACTTGCACATCCCAGGCTCCCTGGGCAGAAGGAAACACAAAACAGAGAGAACCTATATGAACATCTGGGAATCCAAGGCTGGGAATCACTGGACTAGATGATTCCTGGGATCCCATTCAATTCTACCACTTCATGACTTGGTTTTGTGTTGTTTGTGGTATCCTTTGTTTGCTGAAGCCCTTTTGAGGCAGTGCCTTCACACACAGATTCATGGTGCTTCAAGAGAAATACCTAATTGCTCCTTGTTCTGTGGCCACTTTCTATTTGTGGAAGGCAACAGTTATTGAGAAGAGAGCTTCCTGTTTGCCTGTAGGCTCTGCATACGAGGAAGAACCCTGGGAATCCCTGGCCCTTTGCTCATGTGGAAAGGCTACATCTGGCAGGAATGGGAACTTATCCTCTCCAGGCATGCTGCTTCCCACACGTAGAAAATAATGACCAAGAGAGACGGGGCTGAGTCATCTTCTTGAAGTTTGGTGAGCCCACTCATGAAGATAATGCTTCAGAAGAGCTGACATAGCCCCCACTGGCCTGTACCTAGAATTGATGCATGAAATTCCATGCAAAGAGGGAAACCCCTCTGGCAATTGTGACGCAGACCCAAGTCAGAAAAAGTTTCAGAGTGGAGATCTGAAAACTCTGGTAACTTCAAGCGCTGCTGATTCACACAACCTTACTTCCGCTCAAGGGAGATGGGAATGACTGCCACTACCAGGAACCAAATGCCAACCCCAGATCTGAGTTGAACATCTGTGCAAATTCCTATACTCTGAGTGAGCTGCAGAATACAGCTTCTTCCCAGCTTACAGTATGGTTAATGCCTTTTAGCGCACACAATGTAAAAAGTCCTCTGTTCACTCCAAAGACTGGGGAAAACACATACAAACCATGCTTGGTCTAAAAGTTACAGGAAAGAGAAAAGGAATAATTCTCGATTTCACTGAGACACAATAAAGTGTTTGCAGTAAAGAGAGAGAAGTGATCGCACAATGGGACTTTTAAGAAAAAATAGATGTGAAACACATGTTGAAGAAGAACCTAGGTGCAGAAAAGAGGATGTGAAAATTCATCATTTAGTACAAGAAACCATCCCTTCAGGGGGTTACAGATCAGTAACCACAACCAAAGCGAAACCACAGCATTGGAGAGACAATCCCCTCACCCCAAACACATCATAACCAACTAACTAGCCCAATTAATACATTTAATTTACTTACTACGTTTTCTCCCACCTTTCCACTAACAGGCTAGCTTTCAAGCTAGCCAACAAGCATCATGAAAAACAAACTAAACAATAAAACCTTTTAAACCATCACAATATCCAAAAGAAAAATCTCAAAAGCATTCAAAAGACCACTTTGCAGAATCTTCCTTAAAACAGTAAACATGGAAACAAACCGACTATAACTCTCAAGGGAAGTGCATTCCACTATCTGGGCCAACCCAACTTTTTAAAATATGTTGATCCCTCACCTTTTAGGATAAGTCCTTATAAGGAGCACTCGAATGTATAAAAACTCAGATCTGATAGCTGGAGTGGGTTGGGTGCCATTAGTACATCTCCACCAGCAGAGGGATGTGCCAACAAAGAGTAAGGGGGTTGCCACATTGGATGCCTCTTCTAAGCCTACGCTTCTGGTGAAGAATCATAGCAGCACCTTCAGATAAACACTGATCACAAGAGGACCTTCTAAACCAGGGGAAGGAAACTGTTTTGCCAGACTATGGCCCTAGAAAGCAAAGCCAACGGTACGCTTCTCTCTCAATGGAGAGAGAAGATGCAGCCCAGGAGTACATAGAGGGCTACGCGTTCCTCATCCTTGAACAAAAACAAAACCCATTAAACAAGAAAGTCTCCAGAAGGCACTTAAAAGGACTGGGAGAGACTGGCTTACTTTATTTCTTCAAGGAGAGAGTTCTGCAGTCTGCACACCAGTGCAGAAAGGGCTCCTTCTGAGTATAAACGAATGTTGTTTCGGTACAAGCAAAGCACCCATTGGTGAGTTGTGTGCATGCACATGCTTTTCTAAGTCAGCTATCAAATTCAATTGTAACAACCTAGGATGAATGTTAGTGAGGAGGAAAGGCTGCTATCCACAGCCTAGAGGGAAGGGATGGTAAAAAAGAGGAAGGAGGAGTTATGATATGGGAGGGAGGGAGGGAGGGAGGGAGGGAGGGAGGGAGGGAGGAAGGAAGGAAGGAAGGAAGGAAGGAAGAAAGAAAGAAAGAAAGAAAGAAAGAAAGAAAGAAAGAAAGAAAGAAAGAAAGAAAGAAAGAAAGAAAGAAAGAAAGAAAGAAAGAAAGAAAGAAAGAAAGAAAGAAAAAGAAAAATTGCAGTAAGAGGGTTGGTATGGAAAGCTTGAGAACTAATGGCTGGTGCAGGATGGTAAGGTTGGACCTCTGTGTCCCAAGACAATGGACACCATGGTCATTCTAGGAGCTGAAGACCAGAAGATCTAGAGGCCCCCAAATTGCAATTCACTGCTTCATATGATCATTCACTGATCTTAGTAAACTAAGATATTAATTAGGACTTTGGCTACACATGCAGCTGTTCTGCTCCTTATTTTGCACCAGAACAGAGGAAGAAAGACCTTCTAAATAGTTTTACTTGTTCGTTTGACCCTAACTCAGAAACTACACTTTGGAATAGACCAGGACAACAAACCATGGTCCTTCACTCAGGATGAAAATAGAAATTAAAGTTAATTGAGGATTAATCCCTCTACATAATTCTGTCTCTCTTGGTGCTATATTCTGGTTTCTTTTCTTCGTTCTCTTTGGAGTCCACACAACCTTGACCACAAGGCGACATATACTTTCAAACACAGAGATTGGTTCCTCCAGACGGACCCAGAATGAGAGCAGGGTGGATCTCTTACCATTACATTGTAGTCTGATAGAAAGCAGAATTTCTCAACTCAGACACCATTTGCTTGTGTGCAGAGGGTGTGCCTGGGAGTTAGTGGGGTGTACTCACTTGGTCCTGTAGGGCCTGTAGGGCCACCTCATGCTCTTTCCGACGACTCTGCAGTTGGCCCTTTAAATCTGAGAAGCCCTGGGAGGGAAGGAACACATTCAGTCAGGGAACAGGATTCCGAGGGGGAGACTTCACCGGCGCACCACCTTCCAACTAGGAGGGCAACACGTCTCCCACATGGAGGGAGAGAACTACGCCAATAAGAATTGAATCCGCCTCATACTGCAGGAGGGCATACGCAACATAGATGGCAGCTTCCACCTCTGAGGGGGGAAAAAACACCCTATCCTTTAGAACAGGTACTAAAATGCTGGGCCCATCTGTGGTCCACTTAAAGGAAGTGGCGCAGTTTTTCTCCAAAAACTCTGGGAATGGTAGCTTTGTGAGAGGCCAAAAATTTCCTGGTGGAGAGCTGAAGCTCCCTCACATTGTGTACACTTCTCAGTTCTCTTGGGAAATGTGTGTGCAAGTTAAGGTACAGCACAGTAGACAAACTTTTCCCCATGCTAGGTCACCAATTCTTCTCGTTGTATAGAAGAGAGAAATGGGGCTGCAGACAGGAGAAGTGATCAACATATTTTATCAAGAGGCGATGGATGTTCCTGGACTGTGAGAATTGGGTCACGTCACATGTGCCCTGCACTAGACCCAAACTGGCACCTGCAAGGCGACTCTTACCTGATTTGCCACCTGGAGCTCCTGCTGCAGCTTCTGGTTGCGCGTCTGTAGGGATTTGAGCTCCTCGTCCTTGCGCAGTTGAATCTCTTCAATTTTGGTCCTGAAATTTGGCAGAAGTGAGAGCTCACTTATAGACAGGGGAAGACAAAGGTGAGGGAGCCACACCCTCTCTTAAGTCACCCCTATTGTTACATCCCTCCCCTGAACGACCAGAGTCCAAACTGTTGGGTGTTGAACCAGTTCAGCCCTCCAGGACCCAGGCAGGGGAGGATGGGCCCTCTGACACTGGACATTACCCACCCCACGTCTATTATATGGTTTTGCTCAGTGCTTGGAAACATTCATTTTTGAGGGACTACAACTCCCAAAATCCACACGGTGGCTGGGGAATTCAAAGAAGAACTGTAGTCTAAAAAGCAAACAGTTCTAAAACATTTGCAAGGTCACACATTCCCCATCGCAGTGTTACAGGCTTGTCTGAACTCCACGTCAGGCATAGCCATAGGTTAGCTTTTAGGCTGAAGCTTCAGGCACCCAGTCCCATACCTGCTGTCATTGTAGAGAGCCTCTTTTTCTGTCTGAAGCCGCAGAAAGCTAATAGGAGGAAGGAAAAGATGGGAAAAGTGGTAGGGACCAAAAGCTGGATTCCACTCCCCAGCCCATGCACAGACTCTGCTTAAGCACCGTGACACACCCTTATAAATGCAGGAAAGAATATCAATTCACTCTCTAAAAGAAGGGTGCAAAATCTGTACATTGTGTCCCCTGCAATATCAACAGTCTCAGAGCAAGTTAAAATGCAGAGTCAGGAACCAAAAAGCTTCTGTGAGTTCCTGTGTAGTATGGTGGCTTGAAAACTGAATCAGAGCTTGAGACCGGAGTTCAAACCCTCCCTCAAGCAACAGAGTTGTCAGTGACTCACTCACTCTCTAACAAACTCCTATAATTCTCATTGTGAAGATAAAACTGGGGAAGTGGGAAGAAAACCATTTATACCACTGGGAGTTCACTGGAAGAAAGACAGAATGTAACTAAAAAATATTGGTATGTACAAACGCCAACTTATTGACTAGCAGCACTTCACCACTGCAACCAAGCTATTGCACTTACATGAGTGTAAATGCAAATAACCAACAGGATCCTGGCCATCAAATAATAAAACATTTGTTCTTACTATTTGTTACAATTATATTGTGTTTTTCCTTCTGTGAGCTCAAGACAATGTGCATGACTTTCCTTCTCCCTACCTCACTTTACAACAGCCCCGTGAAATACGTCCAGCTGGAAAGAAATGACCAGCTCAAGGTGGTGTAGCAAGGCTAAAACTGGGATCTCCCAGAGCCCAGTTCAGAACCTTAATTATTACACCACACTGGCTCTCGTTGATTCAAGAGACTAGTATTAGCCCAGTGTAGCTTTTACTTCTCACTTCCACTGCTCTAAAGAATGGGCTCTCCTGCGGTGGAAGCTGGTGGCTCCCATTTTGTGGGGGCAGTGAGTCTACTCCAGGTTTTACTTTGGACTTTAAAGGAACTGCCCAAGCACTGAACGTATTTTGTAGATAGGGTTCATCAACTTAGGTAGCATTTGTAATGTTCAGGTCAGAATCCAGACTCAACCCCACACACAAACACCAAAATATCCGAGTCACCACTCTCAAGTTTTCTAATGTATTACAACCTGTTTTGGAAACTCCTCTCGAACAAATGAAGTTGGTCAAGAAACGTAACTGAGGGTAAACGGGCCCAAGAAAAATATCCTTCAAGCCTCCCCTTTGACCCAACGAGTGAATAGCTTCATGACTCTTTGGGGGGTAAAGCTGATCTTTTTGGCCAAGAAAGAAAGAATCAAGAGCCTGAGCATAACCATTCTTTAAAAAAAAGGGCAGCAGTGCCTGCTCTATTGCCACAGGCCTTGGAGTTTCATCCACTCACATCTGAACGGTGGCAGATTCTTTACACAGCCCATAATGAACCTGTGGCTTTCACCACCACAAGAGGCATCACAAGTTGCCTACATGGAGAGCGGTCAATGGAGACTGGCCAAATGGCCAAGCTGGCAGGTAAGGTTTTACTCCCGAAACTCCCTCTGGGCTCAAGGGAACTGGATTTCCCCAAGACAAGGGAAGGCCCACAGCCTCTGTCCTGTGGCTACTGCTTCCCCAGTGGCTTCCCTTAGCCTAACAATTCCTTCTGCCCCTCGCTGTGTATGGGCTTTGGCAAGATGGAAGCTGTCCTCTGAATCCCTCCAATGGTTACTGAGCTGTTTTATTGGACAGAATCGTATTGGGATTTGAGCCCCCAGTAAACGAAACTGCATGAATTACCAAGAGAAATTTCAGTAAGTTAACAAGGTTCCAGTCACCTGCCTGCACATGTGTCAGTCAGTCACACAATCAGGCACATATCTGACCTCCTGCTAATCAGCTGCAATTTGTCACCATGATTTACACACTGTCACCTACTCTGGAGTGAAGTCACCACAGGCTGCTTTTACTGTCACTTTACTATAACCTGCCTTGAACGACTGTTTGTTCTAAGAGGTACTTCACCGACTTGAAAAAAAAATCACCCACATCACATGGGCAAGTAACTTGCTTTTCACCAAATGCACAAAAGAAAAAAGGGCCTGCCAGATGGGGATATTCCACAAATATAAAAAAGAGACCCAACCTTCCCAGTAGGTCTCCCCACTGGGAGCACCAATACCCAGTGGGGAGAAGGACCACCCGGCCCAGGGCCACCCAGGTAGCTTGTAAGAAATGAATCCCACTCCCCACCCTTAGTGGAGTCCCCTTTTCTCTCTCTCTACTGACTCACCTTTCCTGCTTCTTCTTTAGCTTCTCTGCAAGCTGCACAGGAGAAAAGGGGTGGTGAGTTCTCACCGGCAGTAACAATCACCCCTTGAAACAGTCCCACCACCAACGCTTATGGGCCACCCTCCTCACCCCAAGAATCGGAGACACATGCACACATGCAATGCGTTCCTCACCTTGCCGAGTTCTTGCTGCAAACGAGACATCTCTGTTGTCTTGGAGGCCTACCAGAGGGGGAGGGGAGACAAACGAGAGCAGCTCAAAGGTTCAAATTCTTCACCCTTTGAGTCCTTCTTGCAACATTTCCACCAGGTGGGTGTTGCTTAATTCAAGTCATTTAAGAAAGGCAAAGGGAAACCCTGTTGTCTTCTCTCTCACCAACCACTTACTCCCTTTGTCCCTTCACCATGCAAAGAAAGAGCTACCACTCCCTATTCTGGAGGAGGCAATATGTGAATGGAAGGTGGAAACCCAAGCACTACACTTGTGGTTAAGTCATGGTAAGGAGAGGCTGTCCTCTGTTGAAAGGAAGATTAAGGTTACTCGCAAAATGTCCACCACTGCAAAGCAGGAGAGTAAAGTCTTCTAAGACCAGGGTCCTTACGCTCTGTCAATCCAGATGTTTTGGACTTCAACTCGCAGAAGCCCCAGCCAGCATGGCCAATGGTCAGAGATGCAGGGAAGTCAAAGTTCAAAACATGTGGACGACTGACAGTTGACAAGCACGGCAACACACTTCTCCAGCTACTCCCTGCCCCTCTGGCTGGCAATCATTTTACTACGTAGTAATAATAACCAAGGAAGCAGATTCCTTATCCACATTTTCCATAAACTTCACTCCAACTTCATAAAGCAAGGGAGTGGCTTTTTAAATTACCTCTGCATTATAGGTAGGAGTTAAGATGAAAGAATTGCTGGCTTAAGATCACCCAAAAACTTCAGAGCTGAAGCTAGATTGGAAGCAAAAAGAGGTTTCCCAGTCTATTCTTTCTTTTAACCCCAGATGTGGAGAAACCTGGACCTACCAGCACAGGCAAGGTAGAGGAGGCATGATAGGAACTGCAGTCCCACCCCATTTGTGAGAGGCCGCAAGTTTCCCGTTCTAGGATACCCTAGTTCTCGACAAGAGCGTGACCCAAAAATGAGTGTGTTAGACACTGACTCTCTCTCTCTCTCTCTCTCTCTTTCTCCTCCTTGGCCAAGACTGTCAGCCTTGGGTAGGAGCCCATCTCTGCTGGAGCAGGCGCAGCACCCCAGCCCACCTCTCACCTCAAGGCTCTGCAGCTGCTCCTTCAGGAGGATTTTCTCCTCTCGCTCCGTCTGCCACTTCAGTTCCACCTCTGAGAGGAGCTGCTGGGAGGCGGCGCTGCTGCCACCCCCACCCTCAGGGGCCTGAGGCTCCGAGGCCTCTTCCCCAGCAGGAGGAGGCTCCACAGAGGCATCACCCTTTCCTCCGCCTCGGTTTTCAGCCTGCCGGGCCACATCCTTCTCGTAGCGCTCCTGTAAAGCTGAAAAGAGCCAGAATGGGCCAAAATTCTCTGGGAGTCACTGCTCAACACCATCCAAGTCCACCGAGATGGGACTGAAGCTGCTTACAAAGATTCAGAACTATCCACCAGGCCCTGGGGAAAGGGGGTGGGGTGGGGGGAATCGCCTTGATCCATCCTTCTATCTGGCTTTATTCGGAGAACAAGCATCATCCACAGAGAGTCTGGGAAAGGTTCTTTTTCTGGATGACAACGGGCAGCACAGCCATGGGCCAGCCTAGAGAGGGGATTCTGGGAGCTGTCTGGGCTGCAACTGCTCCTCTGAGATCACGTTCGCTTCCTGGGTCCAACTCCCAAGCATGCCCTAGAAAAAGCAGCAGGCAGGCTGCTCCTCTACACCAGCCAGACACGGAGAAACTTTTCCATGTCATGTTAACTCTCTGGCTGGGGTGGAAGAGGAAGAGTGATGATTGCCCTCTTCTCTCTTCTCTATCCCACCAGGCTTTACTTCAACTTTTCCAACTCACTTGCTTTTTACTTTACTCTCTCTCCAGTCTCCCCTGTCTACACCAGGGGAAACTTTGACCCTCCAGATGTTGACGAGCTGTTACTTTCGCCACAGCGCACCATTCATCAAGTGGACAATGGAGGATGAGGTTCAACAACATCTGGAAGGCAACAGCTTCCCCAGCCCTGATCTACCCATCCAGATTTTGCCCTTGACATGGGCCACAGGACACTGGGCAAGGGGCACTAGCACGGTGACACCACAAACAAAAACTGCTCCAGACGATGGCTTGGCTAAAACAACTTTTCAGCTAGTCCATGGGCCGCAACATTTATTCCCAGTGGCCATCCACTTTTGTCGGCCTTCCCCATATCCAGCTGACCCCTCTCCCTGGATTCCCCGACTTTAATCCAAGTCACTCCAGCTCCAGTTCATCTAAAGGCAGTACCTGCCATGTTCTTTTGCAGTGCAGAGTTCTCCGCTTGCAGCCTCAGCAGCTCCCCGTCCAGAGGGTTGGTGGGGGATGCCTCTTCTGGGGCTGCTCCGGCCACCCCTTCCCGGAGACTCTTGTTCTCTTTCTCCAGCTGCTCAATCTGGGAGCACAGCTATGTTGGAGAGAGAAGGGGGGACAATGACCGTCAAGACACGCAGATACACATTCCCTCTCTCTTACTCAGTTAATAGAAATGAGGTAGGAAGACAAAGAAGACCCATTTGTGCGGAAGGTTCCCCCCTCAAGCAGGGGATGTGTGTTGATCCTGATACTGCAACTCCTCTCACCACGGGCTAGAACGGATGGGAGCAGCAGTCCAGTAACACTGAGGGGTCCACGCATCTCCTGCCTTGCAACATCCACGCTCTCCAAAAAGCAGCCGTGGGAGCCCACTCTGTTCTGGCAATGGTGCAGCAATCTGGCTCCCACAACTTTTTTTTAGGGGGGGGGGGGGACTCAACTTAGGAGATGTTATGCCCCCTCCCTCATGCAACACCTCCCAATTTATATGTGTGAAAGTAACCCCAAAAATCATATTGTAACAAACACCCGGAGGAAGAATTCCTCCCACATGGATCAATCCACAATATCCCAACTACAATCATCCCACACAGAGCGGTTGCTAACGTTACGCCTTCCACCTAGAAAACAGTATTTGCAGTGCCATCCAGGTGCTTCATCCAACATGCTTCTTGGCAAAAGGGGATGAAGGAGATAGTGGGGGCGGGGGGGAAAGACTCTTACTGAGTTGATACTGCCAATCTGAATGACTGGCTGGCTGGCGTGCAAGAGGAAAAGAGGTCTTTTTGCAAACCCAAAGAAAGCCGAGACCCCACTTAGACCATGAAGTCTGGCCTTCTGGGACACCCAGCCTGCTCTATGATTTTGAGCTTGTTAATTTCCAGATTGCCGTTACCCCGACCCCCTCCTGAGCCAGCACAGGCAGTGTATTGACAAAGGGACTCTGGGTGATGTACTCCAAAAGGCCTTTATTTTGTAGTCTTGGATTGGCGAGGTGCGACACAGGCATGGAGCGGAACTTCACTGGACTTGAGAGTCACAACACAGATATTCCTTTTAAGCCTCCTGGAACTCACTCGGTGTTAAATGTACACTTCACTTTCAAACCCTACACGTTTGTAAGATTTGGCATGCATTCTGGATAAACTAAACGTATTCATCAAAGCATACGAACCTTTAGAAATGTGAACAGCTAGAAACATGAATGGTTTAAAAAAAACCAGATACAAATCTGTTTAATAATTATTATGGCAATCAAGCAGATTGTGACTTATAGTGAGCTTTCCAGGGCTTTCTAGGTATATAATCCTCAGAAGTAGTTTATCAGTCCCTCCTTCTGATGGCACTCTGCTTGGACTGTGCAGCTTGCCCAAGGCCACACAGGTGGCAGAGTATGGACCAACACCTCCACCCGGTCACCCATGCTCTGGTCAATGGGAAAAATACACACATTAGGAAAAATGTAGACCAAGAATGCATATCAATATCCACCTGAGAAAGACAAAAACAATATCTTGAAGCCTGATACCAATAAAAGATAGGCCAAAAAAGGCAGGGGGGAGTTAGAGAAATGCAGTGAAATCAAAATGGATGGTTTTCCACATCTCTACTGTGATGTTTCAGTAAAAAAAAGGTTAGAAGAAAACAAGATCTTACATGGTAGTATAGAACAGACACACACCCCTGTAGCCTCTAAGGGAGCCAGGTTAGAGCTATTAAATCGTAGGCACAAAATTAGTTCACTCTGTTCCAGTAGCAGAACTCTTCCTCTGCTTGGTTGTCAGCATCTCAAATCAGAATTCTGCACAGCTCTTCTTCGCTCACATCATTTTGTGTGGCACAGCGCCCTCTAGCAGGCGCCTGGCGCCACTGCAGAAGCCACTTCAAAAACACCGTACCTTGGACAGCTCCTGCATGAGGGTGCTGTTTTGTAGCCTGAAGTCATCCTCCTGGCTGTGCAGTTTTCCCTGAAGCATTTCATTTTCACTAAGCAAAGCATCCACCTCCTGGGGGGGGGGAAAAGAAAAGTCAAAAACAGTATGTCAGAAGAAGCCGGACAGACCTAATCCCTGAAAAGCTCTCCCTCTTTCCACTAGAGGGCAGCACCAAACCCACAGAAAAACCAGAGCTCCTTTGCCTTATCTTCCCTAAAGATTAGAAAGTGTTCTTCCTTTGCTCTTTTCCTGCCCTTCTCTCACTCAAAAAAGGGCCACTCAGATCTACGGAAAGTTTTACTTAGTTACAGGCAGAGTGCCAACAGCGGTGGGGTCTATAGCAGAGATACTGAACTAGCTAGGACGTACCCAGAAGGGAGGACCAGACAGCTACAGATGTCTCCTTTGTATTTGGGAGAAGAGATTTAGAAGGTATTGTCCAGTCCCATGGGTTACCCTCCTCTTTTCCCTAGCTTACACTTACAAAGTATAGATGCATAGTACACCAAAAAAGTATCACAATAGTCTGGAGCTTCAATAGCCTTCTAGCTATCTAAAGAGTGGGCTTTTCTAGAGAGGAGACAGGCTGGATCAGGGATCATGATGGGTGGGCAGGTAGGGAACAGAGCTTGGAAAAATGCATTTCCTTGGACTATAACACCCAGGAGCCTCCAACCCGCATGGCCACTGGAGAGCCAAGGCAGCCCCAACCACAAAGCCCAGGGATTGTAGGGAGATGTAGCAAGGAGATGGGGCAAGAAGAGGGGAAGTCTCTACAGAAAGAGGTGAAAAATGGAGGCTGCAGCAAATCGCAGTGGGAGAGATGGGAGAGCCTTTGGGCTGGCCTAGAGGGTGACCGATGGACCCAGGGTATATCCTGCTATGCAAGAAGACTTACCTGAGCCTTTTTGCTCTTACTCAGAGCCTAAGAAAGAAAAGAACTCATTAATAATGGACCAAGAGGAGAGAGGCAAAAGGAGAGACAAAAAACACTCGCCATTACATCTCAGAGTCAGCTGTATGGCATGTAGCACTGTGGAACGTATGGCCTTCCATGAGCTAATATACTACTACTACTACTCCCATCACCCTTTCCCACTGGCTATGTTGGCTTGGGATGATGGGAGCTACAGCACAAGAACAGCCAGAGGCCCCCATGTTTTCCACCCCAACCCTAGGGCTAGTTTCTCCCTATTTTAACTGATGAATAAAGCGGCGCGCCTGGAGGACCCATCCACCACAATATCATCTCAGCTTCTCTCATATCTCAGAATCTAATGCTTCCATCTAATTTTTTTAAAACCGAATCCACCCATGCATTTCTAAGATGCAAAAATAGATGTCACATGCAAAAAAAAAAAAAAAAAAGTTGCACCATTACTGCACAATAACTTTGTTGGGAGCGGTCACATAATCTGGATTCCAAAAGAACTGATCTATAACCCCCTTACCTTTCCTCTCCTCTTGCTAAGCATCAGCTATGTGCAGGGTAGGCTGTACTTGTGAGTGGCCAACACCCCCCACACACACACACACACACACAGGCACCATCCCATGAAAGAATGCCGCCTCACCTTCTGAGCTTTAGAAAACTCCTTATCCAAAAATGCCACCCGTTGCCGAAGGCCGTTTAATTCTAAAAATCAAGAACAGAAGGGATCAACATTGAGAAAGTATTTTAGAGGCTGACTAATTTGTTTTCTTATATATTTCTGTACAGGTAGACTGCACATATGAAATCTGGTGTCTCGCATAAAATTCTTGAACATCACAGTCTTTTTATTAACATACAAATATAAAGAGAAGCAGACTTTCAGTGCTCACAGTGATCCATCTCTGCCCAAACCCAAAACACTTCACATACGAACAGAAAAATTACCCCTCCTTGAGACTGTGGCAGCGACGTTATGTGCCCATGCGCACCCATAAAGACAACGGTCAGGGAGCTCACTCCCACATGGAGGGGGCAAAAAGACTCCACCCCTTTTGAACTTTCACAAAAATGACAGCCCTATTAAGGAAGGCGGAAGCAGCTGGAAGAGGAAGCAAGGACTGGAGAGGATGTCAGTGGAGAGCGGCTAAGGCAGAACCCGACTTCCTCTTGGAGGCCTAGAGAGAGAATGTTTTTTCAAATGAAGTATGGGGGAGGAGATGGATTTTGTAACTTCTCCACCCTCATCACAAGATGGGGGAAGGCAGCAAGCCTCTGGGACTTTGCATAATTTATCTTTCCCCCCCTCCCCATCTCAGATGGAGGGGGTTAGGCTTAGAACCAATGCTCCAACCTCCAACCACAGAAAAGCTTCTTTGGCAATAATCCTGCCTCTTAAGGTTTCCTCAGGCACTGCCCATATGTTTCAAGCTTATTTTACTTGGATATGGGCTAAAAAGGCTGGTTGTTTGGTGTTCTTTTTTGTTTGTTTTAATGACAGCTGAATTCTGCTGTCCATACCATGTTCTACACTCTTTTCAGAGTTCCCGCAAATCCATACGGTGCTCTATCCCTTCCTTTCCCTCCACAGTCACTCGTTTTGTTGCCATTCCAGAAATTGGCAGCAGATACACGTGCTTGCAAATATAAGCATCCATCAAACCTGTAGGAGTAAGAGGAATCGTGATGCTTTTAATACCGGGTAAGGAAAATGGCAGGCTAGATTACATAAATTTTGAGGAGAAAGCTGCATTCTAGGGTGGGCTTTCTGAGGGAGCCGTTTTGATGCTCTTCCCAGACCTTGGATGACTGCCCGACTGTTTTACCTGTCCCCCAATAAAAAAAAATCAGCACCAAAAAAAGTGGCAAGTAACATTTGTAAACATAATTTCCCTTTTAAATCTCACCCTCTCTGGCCGGTTTTAGGCCTTATGTGGCCATTAAAAGAAAGAAAGAAAAGAAACAGATTGACAGACTGGATTTCCAGGCGTATCATTTGGAACTTGGGGAAGAACAGGAGGTTGAAAGCACATTTCGTCCACCCCCACAGTATCCTGGACCAGCAGAGCCTAGCATGTTCACAGAAGACCCTTGGGAAACACTTCCCTTCTTACCGGCAGTATTCTTGCGGAGTTCATCAGAAAGCTGATAATTCTGTGTCCTAAGTTCCAGCAGCTGGGCCTAGCAAGGAAAATGGCAACAGATTTTTTAAAAAGGAATCTGGTAAGATTAATCAATGAGGATCCCCACTCAGTTTAGGGACCGAACCTCAAGGATCTTTCGGCAGGTCAGGCCTGCAGCCTGGGCTTATCAGGATATAATCCATACCATGATTCTGAAATGCAAACAACGCTTATCCAATCCTTTTCTCACCCATATATCTTTCATTTTTAAGAAATGAAGTTCGCAATATTCTTGTTCTACCAGCTGAGGCTAACAAATGGCTTGGTTCAAGGCCGCAGTCAATGACTTGAGTCTTGAAAGCTGCCATCTAAAATTGTATCCATTGTGTCAAACTGGCTTTTCACTCTAGAGATGGAGACAAAATATGGATACAACCATCCAGAAGAAACAGGAAAACTGCCTAGTCTACTTGAAACATTTCAGGCATTATAAAAATTTCTCTAGGGGAGTTGCTGTTCTTCAGTTCAAGAGAACTACAAGTTAATTCAAAGTAACTAAAACTCTCGTCATCTTGAGATGGCACAGAGAGTGATCAAGCAGGACAGGAGTTATAATCTGAAATAAATGGGGTGGGGGGTGCGCAATGTTTTCAAAGACTGCATTAACATTTGAAGCAGCAGTGGAAAACTTGTGGTCTTCTGGGTGTTGTGGAGAGCACCTTCCATCAGTCCTAGCTAATACATCCGACAGCATAGGGTGTATCTCCTATTTTCACAATCCAACACCAGCCCACTGTTCTCTTCTAGTCTACTCCTGCAAGCAGTTTTTCTGGACCGTTAGAAACGATGCTGGTGTCCAAAGCCCCAAACATTACTTCCCGAAGTGTCCTCCTGAGAAACCCTATTACGAGAGCCACCAGTTTCTCCACACCCTTCATTTATCTCTCGGATAACAATTAGTGGGGCCAGACATCATTGTCCCTTGGTGGACCAGAACTGACTCAGTAACCTCTAGCTGTCCATCTCAAAAGTAACCTCTGTGTTATCTTGCTGTCTTCCTCTGAGAAGAGAGATGTTTGTCTTTCAGCACCCAAAAAGAAAGGCAGACATCTTGAGCTGCAAAGAACAGCTTTAAGGATCGGAAATTTATCACAGAGAATATTTTTCTTTCAACAGCAGAAGAAACGAGGCTTGTGTTTATCACATGACAAGCCCCTCCACCATGCCTTTCAATCCGTGCTCCTTTCTCCTGACACAACACAGCACGCCCTGGGGCCTCCAACATGAATGCTAACAGCTGACCAAGTTCCCTATAACTGCACTGTACCTCAGAAACTTGGAAAAGTTCCTTATTTGAGGCTACAGCTCCCAGAATCCTCCTGTCACCATGATCAGCGATAGCTATGCTGCCTATGGGGCTCTGGCTGCTGTAGCCTCCAAGACCATGTTTTCTAAGCTCTAGTACAGGACCAGACAAATTGCAGCCCCCTATATGCTTTTGGATTGTAACTCCCATCAGTCCTAGCCAGCACAGCCAATGGTGAAAAATGATGTGATGGACTACAGATCCTATCTGTCAAAATAAACATTACTCTGAATGTGAAAATTAATTCACCCCTTTCTTGACTCATACACAAGATATATGTGACAGAAGAATGACAAATTGGCATTTCAGCGTCTGGAAAAACGCACGTACAGTCCCACACTGCTAGTACAAAGAAAAAAACATCAAGAGGCTGCATTCCTAATATCTTGTTTCTAAAAGCCTTAGCTGGGATCCGGAGGACGAGAGCAGTAATTGCTCTTTTGCTGGAGCAAAACAGCTAGAAAAACCACAGCAGCAAAGCCCGTTTGTCAGGGAGGCAAGAATCCGGGGCCAGTCCCCTCACAGGGCAGCCATCGGGGTGCACCGGGAGATGCAAGCAAAGGTGAACGCATGATATTGCCTCCCCTGCAGTGACACACAGTTCCTAAGGATGCTGGGACACAGCATGAGGCTGAATTCAGCAAGGGTGTGAATGTACACATTTCTACATACACACCAGAACCTAGAGAGACCACACAGAGAACAGGTCTCCTTCGATATTTGCACAGAGTACTGGCACGTTTGCCAGGAGACAGAATGAGAAAACCAGCACTGGCGAGAATTCCTCTTCCTGTATAACCCCATCATCCTTTGCCTATAGCCAGTCCAGCACACACAAAGCTCAAGGACCATTTCACACATGACATTTTTCCCCCAAGTACCTATGTAACCGGAAAAGAGAACACATGGCCCTCCAGATTTTCTGGGCTGCAGTGCCCATCATCCCTCACTGCTGGACCAGCTGGCTAGAGCTGATGGGAGCTACGGTCCCATAAACTACAGTCCAATAGTATCTGGAGGCCCACGTTTCCACAGCCCTGACCCTGATCTCACACCTTAAAACACCCAATACAGCAAACCACCTCCCACACAGGCACCACTCACTAGGCAGAAAGCCGTTGTGGTGGGCTGCAACCATGTTGCTCTACGTATGACCCTTCACCGCGGTGGAGGCAAAGGTTTGCCCCTCGGTAACGTGTGAATGGCCCGGAAAACCCATCTGCCTTTCCAGCTCATGATCCCTTCAAACACTCCTCCTCCACCTCTGAACCATCTGGGCACTCTACTCTTCCTCCTTCATCCACTCTTGAATGGACTCTTGACTATCTGACTCGACTCGACACCCGGAGGTGGTGCCCCTTCCGACGATCGATCGCTCTCCCTTCAACCCTCCTTCCGAAGCACACGCACCTGCATTCGCTCGAACTCCTCTTCGGACAAGGCCTGCGCCATCTTCACTCCCTTTCCCCCCCCGCCGCCCCCACGGTTCGGATCCGACTTGGTTTGACCCAAGAGAGAAACCGGTGGGTGGGGGCGAAGGGAAATTCGAACGTCGAAGGAAGAAGGGGCGGGGGAGAAAACCCCGCCCCCGCTTGCTAGTGGAGGCGGGGGGTGACTTTAAGAACAGACCATAGAGAGGAAGAGGAAGGACGGGGTTTTCATTCTCTCTTTGACTCCTTGTTTCTCTTTCCTTCCACCGGAAAAGATAAAAGGAGAAAGAAGAGAGAAAGAGCTTTGGAGGGAGAGCCGTGGAACGAGGAAAATCAGGGAACCGGGAAAATGACGCTCGGAGGCCGGAAGTGAGAAAGCATAGAGATGAAGAAATGTTGCTAGAGAGGGGTGGTTTGTAACCGGAAGCGTATCTGAAGAACTCGAGAAACCGGCTTACTCTATTTCATAGAGATAGAAAATTGTAGAGCCACTTCCGTCCTAAATTGTAGCTGGTTTTCTCTCGTATTTCATATGCAAAGCATACAGCCTTTTCGTTACATCCACAAGCCAAGTACAGTAGTAAGAAGACGCCACCTTGCATCCCGGGTGATTCGTAGCCAACATGGGCTTCCGACTGTTTCACCTTGAGTCAGTTTGTCACTCTTTTCCTATCTCTGTGTTGAAAATATCAAAAAAAATCATGTCGGAGACCAGAAGCAAGGAACGTAAAATTTTGCATGGGAAAATTCTTCATGGTGGAAAGACAGATGTGAAATTTTTTTAGTGATTTGTTGTTGTTACATGCTGTCAAGTCGCTTCCGACTCATGGCCACCCTATTCATGAGCGATCTCCAAAATATCCTCTCCTCAGCTCTTGTAAACTCAAGCCTGTGGTTCCCTTTAAGGAGTCAGTCCATCTCGTATGTGATCTTCCTCTTTTCCTGCTGCCCCCAACCTTTGCCAAAATTAGTTTTTTCCAAGGAATCAAGTCTTCTCATGGTGTGCCAAAGTAAGATACAAAATCCTCTTTATGAGGAGCAAAGAAGCACCTCAAAATGATTTCCAGAAGCCAACACTCTTCACAGAAAAAAGACTGCGTAAGGGACCACCATAAAGATCAAGCCCTGCCAAACTCCTAGAACAGCCTCTGGTGGCGGCCTCAGAGATAAATCATGGGAGGTATGTAGTGCTTGTGGCAACTGCTTCTCTTCGTTTAGGACCAAGGTGTACAACGTGTGGTGCTCCCCAGATATTATTGGACTACAACTCGCATAATCCTCCATCATTGGTTGTGTTCGCCACGGCAAGTGGGAAATACATTTTGACAGTAATTTGGGGCACCACAATTTCCCCATTCCTCCTGCTTCATAGGAATGGGACGAAACGGCCTTTTACTGAAACAAAACCATTTTTAACAACAGAGTTCAGTGGTTATGGATTGGCAGCAGATTTCAGGGGTTAATACTTGTTGGCAAGTCACTATGAACTGATAGTGACTCTACGAATGAGTGACCTCCAAAATGTCCTACAATTAGCAGCCCTACTCAACTCTTGCAAACTCAAAGTTGTTGTTTCCTTTATTTAAGTCAATCCATCTCTTATTTGGTTTTTCCTATATCTACTTTGGTATTGCCCACTCACTAAATAGAAATGGGGGTTTGTGATGGGGAAAAAGCATGAAATTATACCCATAGCTGTACAGCAGTTAAGGCCACCCTTTCCTTTATGAATTTAGCTGGATTTTTGCTACTGGTAACCACCTAACGCTATAGCAAAGGATAATGTTTCATGCATTTCATGGTGAATTTTAGTAGCCGTGTTAGTCTGTGCAAGGATGTCAGGCAAAATCTAAAGAAAACAAACAACAAATGAAAAACATGTGGCACCTTAAAGACAACTATATTTTAACATGAGCTTTCATGGACATGTCCGCTTCATCACACATATGGAAACTCTGTATGAGCCAATCAATATTTAGTATGAAACTGGTATTTCATTCAACTTTTCATTCTGTTTCAATATGACTGACAAAGCGGATGTGTTCACGAAAACTCACATTAAAATATAATAGTCTTTTAAGGTGCCACATGTTTTTGTCTTTGTTTTGTTTCTTTGGATTTTGCCTTGGTATGGTGAATTTTAGTGCATGGCAAATCTCTTTAAGGTGCCAAGATATTGTTTTCCATGATGCATCTTAACATATCTGCCTTTCTAGACGGGCCAATGCTATTTTTGTTCTTAAAACCAAGGTAATCATTTATTGTATTTATTTTATTTATATGCTGCCTTACTCCCAGAATTGTAGCTTACAAAACAGTTAAAAACAAGAGAAAATTAAAATACAATAAAATTACAAATATGAAAATAGATTTAAATCCATTAGCCCAAATACTCTTACTTAGTAACAGTGGTGTAACATAACCACTTAATTTTTCAAGGTGAATTGCTTCCAGGGTAAGAAATCACCATAGACACTATCAGTTGCATACTGACTACCACTTCGCTAAAATATTAAGAATAGTTTGCCTTAAGATAAGAAGACCAGCACATCACTTAAATAAAATCTTATGATCTGAGACTGTTAATTGTTAAAGGCCTGCCGGAATAAAATGTCTTAAGTCTGCCATCAAAAAGACAGCCAAGGGGGTGAGGAGGGCTAGTGTCTCTAGGCAAAGAGTTCCAGACCCTGGGAGTAGCCACAAAGAAGGTCCTCTCTGGAGACCCAACCCAATGGGACTCTGAAGGTGGTGGGGCCATCAAGTGCAGCCTCCATAAGTTCCATTGATTCAAATGGGCCTACTCTAGTTGTGACTCACCAGGCTAAGCAACAGGAGTTCAGTCAGTATTGTTTGCACTTCAGCAGGGTCTCTAACAAAATAAAAGTCAGCTAGAACCCCCCACCCCAGCAACCTTTCCAAGTTCCAAAGGACAAGTGAAGAAAAAATACCTTCCACGGTTTTACTGCCTTACTTATCATATAGCATTTGACTATATAGAAGCTGACAATTGCTATAGTCTCAAGTAAGACAAATCTAGAAGCTTTCTGGATACTGGGTCTGCCAGCCTGAATTCCAAGAGCCTCTCCCCTTTCAACATCAAACTGACCCAACAAAGCAGGGATGGGATTTTCATGTTGAAACAAATGGAGAAAACATTAAAGAAGCTCTAACTTCACTATTCTTTCATCCATTCTCTATAGAAAGTTTCTGAAATGCCAAGGCTTTGTTCAAATGAAAGACTGACATATGAAATTTTCATATTCTTTCAGGTTCTTCCTTTTGACCCTAAAGTTGAATTTTGCCACAGAAGTGAATTCACCACAGGCATCTGCTGAGCCTCAGACATTTGGTTCCCACTTGCTCTCAGCTGCACCAGCCACCCCTGTGAGAGCTGCTCTTCCCTCCGCCCCATATCTGCCTCCTCCGTACCTCCCTGGTTGCTGTCACCAGCACAATTAAGTACCCATCACCCCACCATTAGCTCACTCCGTTGGGAGGGCAGAGGCAGTAGCAGACCCTTGTCCCAGAGGGATGGAGGATGAGTTTCAAGCCAGTTCTCAGGCTTTTTCCAAACAAAGACAAATCAACAAGCCAACAAATAAGTCAACATGGCAAACTGGGACCAGAGCGAAGGATAAGGCTGTAAAGCAACTCAGTGCAAGTTGCTATATCAATGCCTCCCTCCACGTTTGCTCAAACCCAAACTCCTTGACTTGCCTGCTGTCTCTGCGCTAAAGCCTGTTGTTTCTCTCACCCTCACTTCTTGAGCCCACGGGAGGAGGAAGCAGTTGACCTCCTGGCCCCTTCCACAGTCAGGGGGGCTCAACGCTGAGCTGGAAAGTCATGGTAACAGTGACAGCTCCTGTGATGTCCTGCCCTCCCTCCTGGATTCCCCCTCTGTTATAAGGGGAGGAACCAGGGTGAGAAGAGGCAGCCAGCCAGCCAGCAGCTCGCCGGAGGCTTTGGGAAAGGGCTGCCCTGCCTCACCCCAGTGGCTTTCCCTGCCTCTCCTTTGCAAATGGAAAGGGAGGCATTTTTTGTGGCTCGCAAGACAGAGGTGCCAGCCTTGTTGCAGCATTTGGAACTTTGTTCCCAGAACCCAGGCTGCACCTATATGAGGGAGTTGTGGACGTGCTCATATACGCTCCCTTCCCTCAGTTTGGCTAACAGCTAGCCATGGGAACGTGGCATGGCAGCGAGAAGACAACGCCACATGACCTGCCAGTGCCGCCAAGCAAACAGGCACATGGAGTACCACACACAAAGGCACTGAGGTGGGGGTAAAAAGGGTCCCCTTCCCCTGCATGGCTGCCCAAAGGGAGAGGAAGCTCTCCCCCGCCCCATCATTCCCCTTTTGTAATGTGTTCTTTTAGAGCTTTAGTGCCAGTAGAAACTGGGACGAAAGAAAATGACCTGAAAGGACAGGTACCTTTCGTTTGACATGAAGGAGATCAGCATCTGAAAGGAACATCAACGGCAAGAGGCATCCCTTGCAACTAAACCTATATATATTGCTGCGCACATTCTTACAACCAAGTGTGGCTTTTTTAAAAAACCCCACAGAAATAATAATGTGAAACTGCTCAATCATGTGCCTATACGATTTCGGTTTTTTGCAAAACACAATGAAGAAACAGGTGCCACAGTGGCTGTAGAAAATTGGTCATTGCTGGTTTATTTGTTTTAGAAGCTTCTATTATGGATAATGGGAATGTTTAACAAACATATTAAAAGTAAAAAGAACAGAAAGTGACAACTGGGTCATTGGGGTTAGAGAATCCACCACAGGAGAAAAAAACCCCAGCCCCTTCCCTCAGTCTGTAATTCTCCTCTTTCATCCCCTGAACATCACAATCTGGTGAGCTTGGCTCTTTTCCTTCCAGGTCTGAAAATGCTGTGGTAACCTTATTCTTCCAATTTGCTTTCCCTCTGTTCTCTTTCTGCTTGCCAGCAAGATGGGCTGGAATATCACTACAGATTCATCTAATAATCTTAGAATTGCAGAGCTGGAAGGAACCCTATGGATCATTGAGTGAGTCCAGCCCGTCAAGGAGGGATAGTGGGGAATCGAACTCACAGCCAGAGAGCTAAACCACTGAGCTATCCAGCAGTTCATACTTCCAGTGAACAGCTAACTCCCACCTTTTCATTTGCTGATCAAGAGGAACTCAACACACAAGCTGCCCAGATACATAAGCTGCTTTCCCCTCTCCAACCACAAACTTGCATCATGTTTTCAGGTGCATTAGTACACCTCTAATCCCAATCCTCTACAGCAGTGGTTCCCCACCTCGGGTAATCCAGGTGTGCTTGGACTGCAACTCCCAGAAGCCTTCACCACCAGCTGTGCTGGCCGGGGTTTCTGGGAGTTGCAGTCCAAGAACACCGGGGTTACCAAAGGCTGGAAAAAACTCCTCTTCTAGGGCATAGGAGCCACGCTTCATGAAGGGCCAAACCCTCCTATTCCATTCTTCCCAATCTAGACATCCAGAACCACTGTGGATATTGTGCATCAACACCCAGTAATACTGGCATTCTAAAATATTCGTCTTTTCAAATCATCTTTTGAAACAAATCCTTCAGATGAGCACTTTGAGAGCATTCACACAGAGGTGAGAGGCCTACCCTGGAGCCAAAATGATTGTCTGTTCAGCAATTACAACCACCCATCTAACACCCATGAAAGAACAGGTTTTACAGAAGCCCGATTCCATTATTTTCATAAACTAGCATAGTGGATTCAATAAAGAATAGCAGTCCTATTTGCTCTCTGTTTCTCTTAAAGTCCGTTTGGTATCCAAATATTCCTTTAAAATTTATTATACTTCCATTTATATATATATATTTATATATATGTATATATATTGAAATAAAAACAGGGGAGGTGACAATTAAATTGTTACTCTTAAGACTTAAATGATCACATAAGGAAGTGCAAGAGTATTATTTCTCTTTTTCTTTCCCCTCCTCCTTTATCCACAAAGAAATCATGGGGGACAATGCCTGGGTTTTCCTTCAGCCAGGACTGAATGAAAAGAGCCAAGCAAATAAAATAAAAATAGAACAGTTTCACCAAATTTTGGCAGTTTAGAGAAATCTTCAGTCCTCCAACCTAATACAAGAATGGTAAAAGGGTGAGATTTACAAATTAAAAAAATGTTCCATACCTATATAAAATAAAGCTCATTAAAAAAAAAAAAGCAAGGAAGGAGGAGGAAGAGGTGCTACGCTATGCAAATGTCTTGAAAGGGAGGCCGTTTTCCTCCTCCCCTCCCACCTCGATTTCCCACAGTGAAGGTGCAAAGATATATAAAGGGGGGGAGTGAACAAACCCAGGTAGGCGTCTATACACTCCTCACACAGTGTTAAAAGAAATGCCCTAAGAGTGACATTTATAAACAGGGCAGGCTTAGGAAAACGCACAGATCCACTATTCCTAGCATTTCTGAACCTTGAGTAGATATTCGAAGGTTTAGGGCCCCACCCCTTGACAGGACACAGTCTATCTCTGCTGCTTCTGGTGAAGTTTGGTGTTTAGCTGTTCTTCACACCCACGTTTCCACAGAAGGAAATCATATCCATGATGAACGCCCTCCCTTCTCTTTGAAGGGACAGAAGGTAAACATTTTGAAATACGGAATGTCAGGGGAAGGGTCGGGATTTCAGAAAGGAACCTGGCCTATAACAGCAGAGGGGAGGGGTCTCCAAGGTTGATCAGAATAATAGGAAAAGTCTGAGCAGGGGTGGGGCAAGGGGCGGGGCGGGGCCTCATCCAGCTCCTCCTTTCCCACTCGCCAAAGTCCAAGTGCTACCATCACGAATCATCTTCCATGCTGAAACTGGAGCGGCGGCTGCTGCCCTTGGAGGCACCGGGGGAGACAGAGGAGAGCAGTGGGTCAGAGGCGCCGAGTGGAGATAGAGCAGTCCCGTCGTCCATGAGCACATCCTGCAACGCGCCCCCATCCGATCCCAAGGCAAGGCCCAGCCCCAGTTCTTCGGCGGAGAAGGGCAAATCGAGTGACTCTGCGAACGGGGGAGCTGGGTCTCCTCCCAAAGACTGCGCCAGCAGTCCCTGCGTCGAAGTCAAAGGCAACCCGTGCATCTGGACCTGGAGTTCCAGCTCCTGGAGAAGAGATCAGAGGCAGGCTGATGAGACCCAGCAGCATGCTTGAATCTTACACGTGGGCCTTTCTCCATCCCTCCTCACCCAGCACCCTCCTTTTCTACCTGCACTCGCAGCTGCAGGCTGCGATTAGCTTGCTCCAACTTGCGCTGTCGGAGCTCCATCTCCTTTGATCGTTGCTGCTCTTTCTGCAGCTTTCGGATATAATCCACCGACGCTTTCAGGATGGTTCCTTTATTCCAACGCATCTCTCTGAGAACAGAGGAGAAGAGGAGCTAAGCAGCTAGAAGCCAAGACCCTTAAGCTCCTGCCCTCAGTCCCATCCTATAAAATCCGTTCTATGGGACTGTAAGACAGCCCTCTCTAGGACAAGGGCAAGGAAACCCACTGTAGGCTTTTAGCATTTCTTGGACTCCAGTTCCCATCAGCACCTGCCAGCATGGCCAGTTGTAAGAAACACTGGGAGTTGTAGCTCATCCTCTTCTGGAGGAACAAAAATTCCTCAGCCCTGGCCTACGGCAACATCCTCTGCACAAAAACTACTTTGGGTAATGTGGGCGGCATATAAGTTAAATAAATAAATAAATAAATAAATAAATAAATAAAAACCCCAAAAAACCACCAACCCATCTGCCCCTAAGTGTTTGCAAAGAGTGTAACGACAGGTTACCTACCTGTAATTGTAGTTCTTCGAGTGGACCTCTGTGATTCACACTATGGGTAATCCGCACATGCACGGAGCCTCGTCGGAATATTCTAGAGCTTCTGCGGAAGCAAAGGAAAATATATTAGCATAGACCCCTCCCCCATGGTATATGTACCTTGGCGCCAAGGCTCTCCCTTCAGTTAGGTCAACCGCCGCATAAAGAAAAGGGCGTGACAGTGGGGAGGCCGGGTTGGGATGTGTGAATCACAGAGGTCCACTCGAAGAACTACAATTACAGGTAGGTAACCTGTCGTTCTTCTTCGTGACCTCTGTGAATCACACTATGGGTGACTAAAAAGCTACCGTACCCGGAGGAGGCTGTCACGCCAAGGTAGATGATAACACAGCACGCCCAAAAGCAGCATCAGATTACTGCTGAACGTCCAATGTGTAGTGATTGATAAATGTGGACGGCTGTGACCATGTGGCAGAGGCACACATGTCTGGTACGGGGACGCCCCAAAGAAACGCGGTAGATGTCGCCAACGCCCTAGAATGAGGACGGATACTCTGTGGTGCTAGAACTCGAGCAAGCTGGATGGTAGACGCAACCGAGTTAGATATTCTCTGAGAGGTAACTTGAAGATCGTTGGCAGGAAGTTGGTAGCTGACAAAGTCTAGCTGAGCATCTGAAGGATTGAGTATGGGCTATGTAAAAGATGTGGTACCCGTTTCTTATGATGGAGAGCACCCAGGCATCTGTAGTGATGTCTTTCAATGTAGAAATGTGCTTCTAAAGGGCGGGAGGAGAGGTGGGAGGTGGTATTGGGATCTTGGCTGGTTGGACGTCAAAAATGATGCTTAGGCTTAAGATCATTGCGCTTAGTTGTGGTTCTTGTTGAAATTTTTGATAGGAGGTGTAAGGGCTGCTTCACTGATTGCGCTGAGGGCGTTGCTGGTATGTAGGGTAGACTCCCGAATGCCTGGCAGCTGTCCTCCTTTTCTGAACATTCTCAAGAATGTCATCAGTGTCGGCATTGAAGAGACCAACTCCATCGAATGCAAGATCTTTAATGCACGCACGCGCGTCCTCGACTAGACCCGGGGTTCTAGGTCAAGAGAAATGTCGAAGCGCTACAGAGGTAGCCATTGATTTAGGTGCGGCATCAACTGTGTGTCTAGCGGATAGTATCTGTTGTTTCGCCATCGAAAGACCCTCTTGTTGAAAAGTTTGTGCTAAGACCCTTTTATCTTCGGGGAGAGCATCAATAAAAGTAGACATATTGTCCAGAGAAAATGATGGTTGGCGCCCTTAGCTCCCTGATAGTTAGCAACTCTCATGGTGAAGGCGGCAGAAGAGTATAGCCATCTGCCCATGGAGTCAATGCGCTTGCTGTCTTTATTAGGTGGTATTAGTATTTGTCTGTGTCGAGAGCGAGATTGTGAAGCTTTGACGAATATGGAATTGGGAGCTGGTTGTTTCCGTAAAAAGACTGTGCCCGGGTCATGTACTCGATAAAGGTTGTCGATGCGTTTTGACACCGAGTAAGATGATGCTGGTTTGGTCCAAGAATGTCTAGCTATGCTCAGGAGAGAAGGGAGCATGGAGATATGGAGTGGTGTGGTAGTATCTTTAGAGATGGGATCATAAAGATGATCTGCTGCTCCAGTAGTGGGTCTATGGATTCGTAGATCGAGAGACTTGGCCATACGAACCATTAATTGAGCATAGGTTTGAAAATCCTCTACTGGTGACGGAGGGTCTGTGTCTGCCAGATCAGAATCCGGTGATGTTAAAAGTCCTGATGGTATTTGAGGTCTGGAACCATGATCAGATGGGTCGGCATGCCTCGAGTCAATCGACTGTCGATCGATATCGACGTCGAGCAGCTGGTCCTCAAAATATAGGTGTCGACGCCGAGTTGTTGATGTCGAAGGGGCGTCGGTGGACAGGGGTCGATATCGAGGGTCATCGATCAGTGTGAACGTCAGAGGTGCGTCCATGGACAGTGTTCGATATAGAGGATCGTCATTATTGAAAGGGTCGGTATCGAGGTGTGTCAAATGGAGGTTGCTGTCGGTGTCGAGACAGCTGCCGAGGTGGTAAAGATGTCGATGGACCACGCTGTATTATGGTGGAATAGACAGACGCCGGTGACGCTGAGCGGGAGGAGCGCTCGCAGTCCTCGTAATGGAGAGGAAAATAGTAACTTGCTGGTGCTGCAACGTGCCCAGAGCCGAGGAGTATTGATCAGCTTGGTTGGGGCTCTTAGGTCCCGGCAAATAAGAGGTGCCAGGTAGTCCTGGGCGATCATGGTAATAAGATCGCTTCGACACCGAAGGCTCCCTAGCAGAGACATCCTGCAGGGGCAGCGCCGCCGGACCAGGAAGAGCGACTGGCCGATCGTGTTTGGCGGGCTTCTCTGTTAGGCACCGATCGGGGCAAACGGCATCCCAATGATGGTGCTGAGCGTGATCTCTTTCCACGCGAGAAGGCAAGCGGACGCTCATATAGGCTTGGTGCCTTCGTTGATGTGCCGGAGGCCGAGGTGGTAGGCCTACAGGGGCAGAGTAAGGCACAGTTTCTGGTTGCGTTTAGCACCATGGATGTCTGGTGAGGCAATTTGTGAAGACTCACTCAGAGAGCCCGAGGATTGTCACGGGCTATCAGGGGAAGCCGTGAGTCGATCAACACGCTGTTTCCATTCGGGAGACTGCGATGATGAGGTTGATGAGGTGGAAGTGCCTCCTCATCTGAAAGAGAACTGACACAGATGAGGTTCCCAGACTCCGGTGGTTGTGGAGTCGGGGAAATGGTTGTGGAAGGCTTCGATTTCGAAGACTTAGCCTTCTTCGGAGGTGATGGTTCCGGTGCCGAGGAAGCGTCCATGGATGGTTTTCTCTTAGAGGCTGTTTTCTATGTTAAGGGTTTCGACGTCGAATGTTGGGCTTTGTGCACTCGTGTGACCGTCGATATCGAGGGCAGAGTCGCTTCGGAAACAGCTTCATCCATGGCTTTAGAGATTGCTCCCAGAGCCGAAGCTTGAGTCTAGAGAGGCGACTGCGGAGAACTCCGCGTTTAAAGTTTTTGCAGTGCGGGGAAGAGGAAGTTCGATGGCCTCACCAAGGCAAAAAAGGCATTTAGCGTGGCCGTCAAAGAGCGGGATCTCGTTATCGCAGGCTACGCAGCTTTTAAATGGGCCTGAAAAGGCCATGAACCGAGAACCGGTTTAGAAAAGAAAACAAGGGAAAGGTGGGAGGGGGGGACGCTTCGGCCTTAAGGCCGGAGCGTATCTTTTGAAAATAATAAGGATAATAATAATAAGTAAAGTTCAATAACTTTCCTTCTTTCGTTTTCAGATTTCTCACAGAAGCAACGATCGAGGCTCTCAATGCGGCGGTTGAAAGAAACTGAAGGGAGAGCCTTGGCGCCAAGGTACATATACCAGGGGGGAGGGGTATATGGTAATGTATTTTCCTTTGCTACCGCAGAAGCTCTAGAATATTCCGACGAGGCTCCGCGCATGTGCGGGTTACCCATAGTGTGATTCACAGAGGTCACGAAGAAGAAGCAATCATCATTATCATCATCTGAAACAGGACTGGATCAAGGAGTACATGGATCAGACACCATGGGGGAATCTCCAGGTAGGGCTAGGAAATAATCTTGCTTGAAACCCTGGCGATCCACTGCTGCCAGTCAGAACTGGTAATAATGGCTAGATGGAATCATGCATTTCTTAAGCATTCCTATGTGGCTTGCTATGTTCTCTGTTTCCTATGTTCCTACAGGACAGGCCTTTGTTCCCCTTTGACAAGCAGTGGTGGTGGTCATCATCCTGCTAGACTTACGGGTCATTTGACTTTGGGATGAGGGTTCCCAATTCTTTGATTCGGTCATTGATATTGAATCGCCGCCGCCGCTCAACTGCAAGGAGAGAGAGAGAAAGACAGACGGACAGACAGTTATGGAAACATCTCAAATGGTCCTTCCCAAATCAGTCTACCCATGTTGTATGGTCTTCTGCTGTACCTGTGTTCCAGCCTCCTCCTTTTATCAGAGGGATATCATGCGGCAACTCAGGAAAAGGCTTTCTTGGCAGACAAAATGCCTTCCCCTAAAGAAACTCCCATGCCACCTACCTTGCAATATTCTAGATCAGTTAAAAGTGTTCTTATTTACCTACATATTGCAGCCTACCAGATAGTGGCAGCCACCGCAGGTAGCATAATGCCCTGGTGCTGGTGAAAGTATATATTCATGGTCACTAACAACCACAGACCACCCCTATGCTGCCTGCACTTGCCCATGTCTGGACTGGCCGCCATCACTGCATCCTGTGGATGTGAATTCCACAGATTAACAGCATGGTGTGAAGAAACAGTTCATATCCTTCGTCCTAGATCTCCCACCCCTCAGCTTCAGTGAGTGATCCTGGGTCCTAACGTAATACAAGAGAGGAAGAAATATCTCCCCCTGCTCAGTCTCACCACATCATGCATCCTTGTAAGTAAGTCCCCTTTTGTTCTAAAGCCGCCTCCCCCAAACTGTGATATTTTCTCATAAGGGAATTGTTCTAGCCTCTGGATCATCTGGATAACCTTTGTTCCACCTTTTCCCAACCTGTATGTAACAATATCCGTTCTCAGATCAAACACCAGATACATACTACGTTCAGATTTTACATGCAGGATCCAACTAAGGCCTTCAAGTGACAAAACAATAGTATTCAGCATAATTGGGAAATTAGATCTTCCCCACTGAAGCCTCCTGTGTATCCTCCATGCCAGGTTGAGGTTTGGTACCGTTCTCCAACCCCCAAGCTGGTTTTCAGGCAGCACGGAGGGCTGCAGGAGGGACGGGGAAGAAAGAAAATCCCACTATGACACCATGTTGGATTTAGCCCTCTGATCTATATTTGGCTGTCTCTCATCCTTAGAGTGCCTCTCCAGAAAGACACTGAGGTTTCAGCTCATCTCTCTTTCTGTTAATACAATCAATTGACGTGACACATCGCCTGTGCTCATGCAAAAAGTCTTGAGTTTCAAACACAGTCCCAAACACAGCCGCACTACAGACCTGTATGATGGCACACCATACAAAAGTGTACAGTGAAACACAGCAGAGAGGGAGGGGGGGGAGGGAGAGAATGAATTTACATGGCCTCAGCTAAGCTAAAGGAGTCAGTAAATCCAGTTCCCACCACCCACACACTTCAGACCAATCCAGGACACCTTCCACAAACTGGCTGAGCTTGCTCATTCTCCCTTGTTCCTGATCCGATCCACAAGCCTACGAGCTTTGCTTTTTCTCTTTCTCTTCTGGGAGAAAGTGGGTGAACAACCCCCTCCAACCTCCCCTGCTACCTGGGTTTGTCCAGCAGGCCTAACCAGTTTTGCATTCTCAGCCACACGCCCAGCTTAACAGCACCACAGTCCCCAGCTGAACCCTCTTGCCTTTTGCTGTGCGCAGTAATATTTATCACACTTTCCATGGCATTTTCTACCTTCAAGGGCCCTGGCATTTTGCATGATCCCATGAGGTCCTTCCTGCCGAGACAGAACAGTCCACCCAAGGCTATTCAATACAGAGTGAGGGAAGGGAAAGGAAAATAGTTTTTCCAATGCTTTGCTTCACGTGCAAAAATGGAAAAGACGTGGAAGTAATGATTGCTCCAAGCTTGAATCTCAGGAAGCAAACACCACATTTGCAGCCTCCTCCCAATCTCATTTACATTGATTTCAAGAGGAGCACAGCTCGGTAGTGGAGCACTTTCTTTGCACACAGAAAGCCTCCACTTTCCTGCCCTTTCTAGTTCTAACAATCAGGAAGCAGGTGAGGGAAAAGCCTTTTCCTGGGACCCTGGACAGCTGCTGCCAGCCAGAAGCAAAAAACGGCAACACTTATGGACCAGACTTCTCTGTTCCTTTAATGAGCTCGAAGCTGTGCATTCAACTCTCCTTATCTCCACTTTTGCCCCACAGTAACCCTGTAAGATTGGAAAGAATGGGAGAGAGTGATGACGAACCCAAGGTCACCCTTTTGAGTTTTCATGGGTCATTCAAGACTCCTTCCTACCTGGATCTCCCAAGTCTGAGTCCATCAGTAACACTCTAACCCAAGGTGAAGGCGGCCTGTGATCCCCTGGAGGCTGTTGGGATACAACCCTCAACTTCCCCACCCTTGGCCATGCCCACTAGGGCTGATGGGAGTGGCAGTTCAACAGCACGTGGAAGGCTATTAAGCTGTCCAGCTCTGCTTTCACCCCTTCATCTAAACAGTTCTCCACAGAGTTTAAGTGAAGCCAGTGGGGTGGTATGGCAACGTCTGAATCCAACCCAGGGATTTAGGATTGGACATGTGATCACTGTGTACCTAAAACACAGTTGGGCAAGCACAGGGAGACTGGAGAAGCCGAGTTTACAACCCCAGCCCCCTCAGGTCCTGCAGGAGCCCACAAAGGGCCATTTTCAGGCCCCCTCTCTCTCTCTTTTTTTTTTTTTTGAAAAAAAAAACTTAATCCGGAAATGCCTGGATGAGGAAGTTCTGAATCTCTGAATGCCCCCTCACTAACCATTTTTAAAACACTTTTTTTCTCCTGAGGAAAAGTCATGTGGCCCATAGGCCATACTTGCCCATCTCTGATTTAAAAGATTATTTCTAAGCAAATATATTTAGGGTTGAAGCTTTACATTTGTAACTAAACAGCTCTGTCTTACCTCCCACCCTCAATACAGGAGCATCCCTTTAAACCCTTCAGCTGGTCACCCACCATTCACCTAAGATGGCACTCACTCAGATTATGGTTGTCTTTCTTCTGCCTTTCCTTCAGAAATGCTTTCGCTTCATTTTCTACAGAGCAGTACCAAAAAGAGAAAGGAGGAGAAATAGAGAGAGATAAAACATCATCCTTGATTCAACAGCTGTTACCACCCCCCTGCAGCCAAGGCTCTTTTGATGCTGAGCCCTTTGGGACTCTCTATGCCCAGTACCTGACATCTCCCTCTTGATGTTGGGTAGATCAGCTGGGCAGGAGTTGCTGACTGTGACAGCCGGCTCCATTAGACCTTGGTTGCTGTACACATCCAAGAGGTTTCCAGAGACGGGAAGCTGCACATAATAGGAAAGAGTTCAAGCAGCTTTCACGCCTGCACATCGAATAAGGCCAAGGCTGCATTCATGTCAAAGCTCAGTAAGCAACAATTTAGGGGCTCTGAGGGACCTCTAAATGTTAAAATAAAGGGGGGTGGGAGATGCTGTTAGAATAATCTACATTTTTGAGGTAATGTAGGACAACCTCCAGTACTGGCCACTGGTATTTAAACCTCTGCCACTGATGTCTAAGCCAAATGTGCCAGGGGCAAGGGGAAAACCCTATAGATTACAAGATACAGAACACTGATTTTTTTTCTTCTCTGAGTATAGACCTTTTCTCTGCAGAGGTAAACAGACAGGTATGCAATCTGTTGATGTGATCAGAGAAAGAGGAATCACAAGAATCAGTGACTTTCTGATGGACCAAGGATGAGGAAGGGTGTGGCCTTCTCAGTAGTGTGAGACAGTAACTCCCATGATCATTCACCACTGGTCATGCTGGCGTACAGCTCATGAGAGCTGTCATTCTACAACATCTGGAGGACCACAGATGCCCCATCCATGAGAAGAAGATGCCTGGAGTTCTTCTTTTTGCTGCCCTATACTGAATCAGGTGGGACGTGGTGGCGCTGCAGGTTAAACCGCAGAAGCCCCTGGGCTGCAAGGTCAGAAGACCAGCAGTCGTAAGATCGAAGCCACGCAACGGAGTGAGCTCCCGTCGCTTGTCCCAGCTCCTGCCAACCTAGCAGTTCGAAAGCATGTAAATGCGAGTAGATAAATAGGGACCACCTCGGTGGGAAGGTAACGGCGTTCCGTGTCTAGTCGCGCTGGCCACATGACCACGGAAACTGTCTATGGACAAAACGCTGGCTCTACGGCTTGGAGACGGGGATGAGCACCGTGCCCTGGAGTCGGACACGACTGGACTAAATGTCAAGGGGAACCTTTTCCTTATACTGAATCAGACTGTTGTTCCAACTCGGTTAATACTATCTCAAATGACTGGCAGAAACTCTCTGGAGTCTTGGGCTGGAGATGCTGGTGTCTGATTCTAGGACTACTTAAATACAAGGTAGGCACCAGGACAGGAATACTGCTGCACTACCCAATACTGGAAACAACAGTGATTTTTTCCCCATATCTTTTTAAAAACCAGCACAGTTGCTTTCTCCATGATAGATGAGATCACTCAAAGATTCAAAGCTCTCAAGCACTTAAGTCTCATGAACAAACCAATCTGCTTACCCCTGGGATGAGGAGCATTTGATGCTTTTGATGTTTTTTAGACCAGTGGTTCCCAACCTTGGGTAATCCAGGTGTTCTTGGACTGCAACTCCCAGAAGCCTTCACCACCAGTTATGCTGGCTGGGGTTTCTGAGAGTTGCAATCCAAGAACACTTGGGTTACCCAAGGATGGCAACCACTACTTTAGACTACAGTTCTCAAAACCCCTTACTTTGGGCCACTCCAGATGCGACCCAAAGATCTGCCACACCAGCTCTATGTGGTACCACACTTTCCATTTTTTAACATAAATTAACAATGCATAAAGTTAACTAGATTTCCAAATCTACAGACTTCAGTTAGCAGATTAAGGCAAATACTTTTCTAGTTAATGACATTTCTTAAGTATCCAAAAACTTGGAGCTTTATGGCTATTTAACTGGGATGAGGATTTTTTAAAGCAGTGGAGCAAAAATGAAGACATCCTTGTTTGTTTATTCATTCAAATATAACATTGTTCCAGTATTTTCGTGTAGAATAGCAAAGAAAAAAAATTAAAAATTACCTTTCTTTCTGAGAAACAAATTACTAAGTTCCATCCCTCTCTGAAAAATGGCAATAGGCATTTGTATTTATACTAATTAATATATGACAAAGAGGTCATTAAATCAACAAAATGTTTTTATCAGATGACTGTTCAAGCAGCTCTTCTACCTTTGCCTATAAATTCTGATCCAGTCTCAGTTCTGAATTCTAGTTCCCCTCCAGTCACCTCTGTCTTGCGCATGTGAATTAAAAATACTCACTGTGCTGGGCATCTGTAGGCCACCGTAGCTCAGCATTTCGTCATTGTAGCTGGATTCGAGACTGATGATCTCATCAATGACATCATCGATCTGATGAATTGGCAAACAAGAAGGGTTATACCCAGGGACAAGGGGCAACAGATGGAAAGAAAGGAAAGGAAGAAAACCAAGGAAGACATGGAACAGCTTTACTCACCTCTTTCTCAGAGCTGGAACCAATATTGAGCATAGCCATAGGACTATTAGGGGCACTGCCAGTGCCCCCTGCCACTCCCTGCTGCTGAGCCAAACCGTGTTGGGGCTCAGGCGCTGATGCAGCCTGAGGGGAGCAGGTTGGTGCACTTGGGCTGGCCCCAGCTAAGGCCTGTGTTGCCATCTTGCTGCCCATGGCAGTGGAGAGATACTGCTTAACCTGTTGCCTCTGTGCCTGCTGGATGTGGTACTTGGTGGGGTTCTCCAGGTGAGTTTGAACCTGAGCAGAGAGGGGTGGAGAAGAGAAAGAGAGGAAACATGAGTCAGCCCCAAGATCAAAGGGTGATTTTCAATCTTCATATGCAGAAAGCTGGTAGGATAGCTTAGTGGTTGAGGTATCTGGCTGAGGAGCCAGAGGTTGGGAGTTTGATTCCCCACTGGCCTTCTGAGAATAGAACCAGCCTGTGTGGCCTTGGGCAAGCTGCATAGTCCCAGGGCGCCCCCAGAAGAAAGGAACTATAAGCCACTTTTGAGTACTCTCTACCTAGAAAACCCTGAAAACACTCGCTATAAGTCAGAATTGACTAGACATCACATGATGATTATTGTATGCAGAAAAGAGCAAGATACACTTCCAAGTACACCTAAGATGTTCTGCTGCCTTAGGCAGAGCAACAAATGGTATCTCCCACGATGCACCCAAATCAAGGCTCAGGATTATCCAAGTCAGCTGAGTTATTTTGGCACGTGGGCAAGAAATTACATGCCCCTTTCTCCAGTTCTGGTATTAACAATACAAACCATCTACAGCCATTTCATGATACCCATAATCTAAAGTCCAAGATGGCCACCTCTCTTCACTCAACTGACATTGTTCTGCTACCTTACCTGGGAGGTAAATAGCAATACCAAGAAACATCTTTCTCCAAAATTGTGGGAAGTCTAATTTGAACTTTGTTCTCAGTTAGGCTTGAGAGCAATAATGAAGATGGAACATTTCTTAAACCAAACATAATGCCATCTAAAGGATTCAAATGGCAAAAAGACAGGTTACTTACCTGTAACCATGGTTCTTCAAGTGGTACTCTGTGAATCCACACGAATGGGTTAAATTGCGCCTGCGCAGGACTCTTCGGAATATTCTAGAGCTTAAATAGCTGACCAATAGAACGTTTCCCCGTGGCGCACATGCCCCGTCTGCCCGTGGTACCTCAGTTCCGAACATCCGCCACTGTCATAGCTCCGATAATTAAAAAGCTGTAGACCACCCGTGACAGACAGCGGGGAGGTTGGGCGGGACGTGTGGATTCACAGAGTACCACTCGAAGAACCATGGTTACAGGTAAGTAACCTGTCTTTCTTCTTCGTGGTCTCTGTGAATGCACACGAATGGGTGACTAGCAAGCTCACTTACCGGAAGGAGGGCTGTCACGGTAAAACTGAAGTCAGCACAGCCCTTCCAAAACTTGCTTCCTTTTTGGCTCTGACATCCAGCCTGTAATGTGTCACAACGGTCAATGGTGTAGACCAAGGAGCTGATCGACAAATGTCAGAGACTTCAATGCCACGTAGCCAGGTAGTAGAGGTAGCCACGGCTCTAGTGGAATGCGCCTTCAATACATCTGGTAGGGTCTTGCCAACCAGCTCATAGGCTAAAGCGATGGCAGAAACTATCCATCTGGAAACTGTCTGAGAAGAAACCGGATGACCTTTTCGAGGACCATGCAGTCTGGGAGATTTGCGGAAGTCCTTAGTTCTAGAAATATAAAAGGCCAAAGCCCGACGAACATCAAGGGAATGGAGCATGCGCTCAACATCGGAAGAAGGGTTAGGAAACAACGTTGGGAGGATCAAAGGCTGATTAACATGAACATTCGAAATCACTTTAGGGAGGAATGAGACATCAGGACATAAGACGACCTTATCGGAGTGAAATTGTATATAAGGTGCATCAGCCCCGCAGTGCAGCCAACTCACTCGCCCTCTGTGCAGACGTAATAGCCACCAAAAACAAAGTCTTTAGAGAAAGAAGTTTTAGAGGAGTAGAAGCCATAGGTTCGAATGGTGGGCGTGTAAGAGCCCTCAAGACAGTCTGAAGAGACCATTGAGGACTGGAGGCCGTACAGGTGGACGAATGTTATTCAAACCGTGAAGGAATCTCTTCACAGTCGGGTGTGAGAATAAGCGGGAAGCGTCTGAACCCACAGGCTGATAAGAAACAATGGCTGAAACACAAACTTTAAGTGTAGAATGCGCCAGTCCTAGATCAAACAAATAACGTAGGAAGGCAAGAAGGGTACCTAAGGAAGCTGGAACAGTCACAAACAGCAAACTTGGTAAAAACAGACCACTTATAAGAATACAGTAATTTGGTTGAAGGCTTCCTAGCCCTGTCCAGCACCTCCTTTATACTGGGAGAATCCTCCACACCATGAGATGGAGCGAGTCGATGTCGGGGTGACAGACCTTGCCTCCATACTGAGTTAGGAGGAATGGCTGGGGAGGCAGTCTCAGGAAATCGGACGAGATGGTCTTGAGGGTGGTAAACCATGGTTGACGAGGCCACCACAGAGCTACCAGGATGGCATCGGTTCGCAACTGGTGGATCCTGACAATTGTTCGCTGAATAAGCAGGATGGGAGGAAAAAGATAGAGGACAGCATCCCATGTCACCATGAAGGCATCGCCCAAAGAACCGTTGCCTCTCCCTGCTCGAGAGCAAAACTTTTTGCACTTTGCGTTGATCTGAGTCGCAAAGACGTCAATGGCCGGTGTGCCCCACCTGCTGCAGATATGGGCGAACACATAGTCGTCGAGAACCCATTCGTGCATTTGAGTGGTCAGGCGGCTCAAGTGATCAGCCACATTGTTGTCCTCTGTCGACACATGGATGGCGATCGGAAATATGTGATGATTGCAGCACCACTCCCACAGGTGGATCGCTAAGTACAGAAGGGACAAAGAGTGAGTGCCTCCCTGCTTGTTTATATAATACAGAGTGGTTATGTTGTCCGTAGCCACTTGCACTCCGCGACCGACCACTAGAGGATAGAAAGCGCGAAGAGCCTTGATTACTGCCAACATTTCTAGAAGATTGATATGAAGCAGCTTCTCTGAGCTGGACCACAGGGCGTGGATCTTGTGAACGCCACAATGCGTGCCCCAACCTGTCGTGCTGGCATCTGTCGTGACGTGTACTGTCAGCTGAAGGGGCTTGAAGGGTCGACCAATTAGAAGATGCGGCACGAAAGTCCACCACGTCAGTTGACGTGATAACTCTGGAGTCACACGTAGACGTTTGGCAGGGTTGTCTAATAACGGATTAAATTGAGACAGGTACCACGCCTGCAGGGAGCACATCTTCAATCGAGCGTGAGGAAGAGCAGACGTGGTGGAAGCCATAAGGCCTAAAAGATGTTGTGTGTGATGAGCTGAAACCCTGGCGTACGGGCGGAACGGATGAATAGCACGATTTAATTTGTAAACCCTCTCGGCAGGGAGGAAGACCCTGGCTCTGTTGGAGTCCAGAATTGCGCCAATGTAGTCCATGATCTGAGATGGTTGAAGATGGGACTTCGCAAAGTTGACCTGAAGGCTTAGATCTGCCAGAGTTTGTAGAGTAAAACTTGTGTCCTCTTGTGCCTTCGCATAAGAGCCAGCGACGATCAACCAGTCGTCTATGTATGGAAAGACAATGATATTGTTCAGATGCAGGTAGGCTGCTACTGGGGCTAGGCACTTTGTGAAGGTCCTTGGGGCGGTGGCAAGCCCGAATGGAAGGGCGCAGAACTTGAACACTGACTCCATGCAGACGAATCGGAGATATTTGCGACGATGCTTGTGGACGGAAATATGAAAGTAAGTGTCCTGTAAGTCTATCACCACAAACCAATCGCCTGGAGAAAGAAGCGGAATGATCGACTCTAAGGTGACCATTCGGAAACGCCTTGGACGAAGGTAAGAATTGAGAAGCCTGAGATCTAAAATTGGTCGCAGTCCACCATCCTTTTTGGGAACTGTAAAATATCGGGAATAGAAGCCGTCCAGTGCTTCTTGAGAAGAAACACGTTGAACAGCATGCTTCTGGAGAAGAACAGAGACTTCTTTTTCTAGAGCAGGTGAGTAAGGCGTGATCTTGAGGCGACCGACAGGAGGAAGATCTGAGAACTCTAACAGGTAACCGAAAGTATGATGGCGAGCACCCAAGAATCTTTGGTGATGATAGACCACTTGTTGAAGAAGGGGGCTAGCTGGGGAAGGTGAGATAGATCGATAGAAGGGTTCAGCAGAAGACAGTCAAAGATATTGTTTATTCTTCTTGGCAGGGTGACGGAAAGTTTGTCGATGCTGACCAGAAGCCTGTGCTCGGAAAGAGGTGGTAGTAGAGGAAGATGGAGGAGGATTCGATCTTTCTTGAGCAGGAGGTTTATATGGACGATAGGCTTGATGATAAGGTTGTTGATAAGATTGTTGTGAGGTGAAAGGTCTGCGCCACTGATAACGTTGGTATCTGGGTTACTGGACATAATAAGAGCGAGATGTCTTCCGGATCTTATGTAAATTATCCATCACCTCATCCGTTTTCTCGTTAAATAGTCCGACGCCATCAAACGGAAGCTCTTCAATACGGGACGTAGCGTCGTCGTTGATGCCTGCTGAGCGCAGCCAAGCGTGCCTCCTGAGAGCAATGGCCGATGTCATGGCCTTGGAAGCTGCATCCGCTGTATGACGTGACGCCAAATGTTGTTGTTTGGCCAGCGTCGTCGCTTCCAGGTGAGCGTTGAGAGCAGCGGTCCTAGTTTCTTCAGGAGTGGCTTGAAGAACTGGCACAATCTTATTCCATAATTGTCTCTGATAGGCGCCCATAGCTGCCTGGTAGTTAGAGACCCTCATTATAAATGAAGCCAGAGAGTATAGGCGACGGCCCAGTACATCTAGTTTACGGCCTTCCCTATTGGTAGGGGTGACCTTAGAACGATTTCCCGCCCTTGGTTGATTGGACTGCACAATAATGGAATTTGGTGCAGGATGCTTATTGAGAAAGGTCGTGTCGTTGCCATGTGTCCTGTAATGGTTTTCAATACGCCTAGAAATCTGAAGATATGTAGATGGTTGATTCCATGATTCTTTAATGAAGTCCAACATAGCTGGAATAAAAGCCAAACTTAAAGGGGGGGGATTTGTCCTGGTTTATATTATCAAAAACAAGGTCCTGCTTGGGGGGAGGAGGTTGGTCTATGTCAAGTTCCAATGATTTGGCCATGTGTAGAATCAACTGAGAATATGATGTAAAGTCTTCGGAGGGAGATGGGGGATGGATATCAGCGACATCCGAATCCGGTGTAGGTAAATTTGAGGGGGATTCCCTAGAAGCCTCCGAAGGTGGGTCCTACTCAGAGACCGATGAGATGGAAGAAGCTCTGGATCCTCTATTAAGAGACAAAGGCAGTGAAAGTGAACAAAGATGAGATCTCAGAATGGAGCTCGGGAAATTGGTGCAGAGGTCTCTGTGCCAGGTGGATAAGCGGTTCTAGAAGACGCCGCCTGGCGAGATGACTGAACGTGAGACGCTTTCGGATGGGATACCGAGGGTGACGGTATCTATGGAGCCCGAGAACGCTTCGCAGGATGTGATGATTGCTGATCCTGCTGTGGTAGATGGTGTTTATTAACAGGCTTCGAGTCCATAGGGTAGGGTTGGAGATAACCTCGATGCTGACGTCAAGGCGGTGAAGGCGATGGAGATGAACCAGATGGGGAAGCATAGACATATTGTACCCTTTTGGGCCTGACATAATCGTCGGTGTCGTAAAAGGGATCAAGATCGTCCCCACGGTACCGACGTCGACCGGCCACGGCGATCAATTTCCACATAAAGTGGCTCTTCATAGTCAATGAAAGCATGCCGCCGAGATGGATGCAGAAGAACTATAACCTCCCGATGCTGAGGGAGTTGTCGGCCTGGAGAAACATGCCGACGTTTTGCCAGACGCTTACGTGGAGGGGATTGTTGTGGTGATACCTCAGAGTTCGACAGTTGAATCACTGTTGCCCGCCCGATTGACATAGGGCTCGAATGGGCCGAGGCCGGGCTGGAGATTACATCAGCCTCAGAATAGCCATGACTCGGAGACAGGCTCGGAATCGATACCGAAGCCTGTGTCTGTGGCTGCGGTACAAAGCCATCCCCTTCAGAAAGCGATTCAGGATCATGCAGCTCCCTGGAAGATTCCTCGAGTATCGGCGAGGGCAGGGTGACTCGAACTGGAGGAAGTTCCTTCAGTTGAACAGACTTAGAAGGCTGTTTGACCTTTTTATGTTTAACTACCTCCTTCTTTTTCTTGGGATCTTTAACAGATGGCGACTTCGATGTCGATGCCGACCCCAATGTCGAAGACTTCTTCAACTTGGACACCTTTGAAGAAGCTCTCGAAGAAGGGGTAGCAGGCGCCAGCGAGGCAGCGGGATCGGGACGAGGAGTGGGAGGAGCAGGAGGCACGGTAGGTTCCATGGATGTCGAGCCCGACGGTGTTAACAACTTCTCCCAAAGATACGAGTGGAGTCGCTGTAAGCGGAGCTTCAGGACGGGCTTGGTTAATTTTTTACACTCTTGGCAAGAGTTGGGCTGGTGTATTTCCCCCAAACAGAATAAACAGTGGTCCTGGCCGTCCGTAAAAGGAATTTTGTTAGCACACGACGTACAGCATTTGAACGGGCCTGAAGAGGCCATAAAATCTGGCGGGAACAGGGCAAGATGGGTGGCAAGGAAAAGGAAAAAGACTCACGGGAAACGTTAACAATAGCAGTCCAGGATCAAAAAACGAGGAGTCAAGCCGAGAAGATAAAGATCCAAGTATAAAGTCAGATTCCGTAATCCAAATCACAAACGGTAACCGGTCCAAAGGCCAAAAACCAGACACAAAAATGGTAGCCAATCCAAAGTGCAAGAATCGAAAATCAGGTCAGAAAACAGTCCGAGATCAAAACCAGAAATTTTAAACCAATTGAAAAGCTCTAAGAGTCGCGAAGGAGTCCGATTGCAGCGGCAGCAAAAAGGAACTGAGGTACCACGGACGTGCGGGGCATGCATGCCACAGGGAAACGTTCTATTGGTCAGTTATTTAAGCTCTAGAATATTCTGAAGAGTCCTGTGCAGGTGCAGTTTAACCCATTTGTGTGCATTCACAGAGACCACGAAGAAGAAAAGAAGCTTCTGCCTAAACCATGGGGGAAATCTCCTCAGAGTAAGAGCTGTTCAACAGTGGAACAGGCTATGTTGGAAGGTGGCAGGCTCTCCTCTGTCAATCAGGCCCAACTAGGAGGGTACAAGGATACATTGGGCACAGGGCATGTGGACCTGTGGACTGGCCTAGCCTACAGATATGTGGCTGATGGATTAGATTACTAACCTGAGGAATGGCCTGTCTATGGAATAGCATCAAGGAAATCTTTGATTTGTTTCATAACCTGCACGATTTACTGTTTCCTGTTGGCAAAAAGAGCTGAGGATTCCTTCCAGTCTGGAGTTTTGCATGATGGAAGGGAGAAAAAAGATAGATACATGATTGCGATGGCAATGAGGCTTTGGCCAAACTGGAAGACAATGGACAGTATGGACCAGCTACAAAGTTGAATACTTTCAATGGCTCCAGGCTCAGAGTGTACCATGGTAAGATAGTACGATCATGTCACACATGCAGGGCAAAGAGAATATTTACTAAAGAAAGGTGGTGTAATGCACTTTTTCTCCCAACTTGCCATCTACCAATACAGAACTGAGTTTTAGGGGTGAAGGTAAGGAAGCCGACCAAAATGCAGGAAAATTAAGAGGCATCAGTGGAATAAAAAGCAATCACGGCTTGGGAGAAAGAGACTCAGGGTTACACTCATTCACACTCACATTCATGCTCACATGCAGATGCTTTCCAGTTCACTTTTTATCATGATTTTTTTTTACTTTTGCATATTTTGACTGCCATGGGGTCTTTGGGCCTTAGTTTGCCTCAATTCTGAGAGAAACCTTAGTGTTTACATGGGTCAGGCTACTCCTTCTGGAAGGTTCTACACTTCCCTTACTGTGTTTTTTTTAATGTGTTACTCTCTCTCTCACACACACACACACACACACCAGTGACTTCACTACTTCATTTAAAATTTTTCCTTCTGATCTTTCCCAACTGAATTCTCCTGAATCAACTCTCCTGCATATTCCCGAGTGTTCAGGAACCTCTTTCTTAGAATACTGCCTGTAACCATCTGCCTTTCTTTCTCAGTCTTTACGCCAAAAAGTGCTATACAGCTGTGAACACAGTGAGCTTCAGCTAGAGGGCTGGTGGAAAATTAGGGGCAAATATAGTGTTTTATGAAGGGCTTATCTGTGCCTGACTATGCATAACAAAAATTTCATCTGATACTTTAATCCTGATTATTCTGCTTTGCACTTTTCATCTTATCGTTACATTGTATGGTGTAAGAAATTCATTGATTTGCCTTTGATTTCTTTTATATTGTATTTTCATTTCATGGATCCTGTTCCCTGTTTATCTGTTGTGATTTAAATACATATTCAGATTAATTGCACCTGTGAATAGCCTCAGATAATCTCTGATTACACCATGGAGCAACTAAAGGACTTCATTGTCATCCTCTTCCAGAGCTTTTGAAACAAAAGTTGGGTGGCTACTGGACAGGGATGGTTTATCTGAACCTCCGACAGGAGGTTGGATAAGATGACCCCGGGGGTCTCTTGAATGGGATTATGGTCACCACTAGATCTCCTTCTGCCAATGTAATTAATTTATGCCGAGGAAGAGATGGGGCTACTCTGACAATACAGAAGGAAAGGGAAAGGGAAGGAAACCTGCCTCTTCTTCAAATCTGAGAGCTCCAGATGCTTGTTCCCTTCCCCAGTGGCATTACTCAATGCAACAGCTAATCTAACTCAAGACTGAATCACAGCATGGCACAAGAAATATAGATGAGCTCAACAAGGGAACGTGGTTCACTGTTCCCATGAGCATGAGCTGCCCTCAGGAAGCTTAAAGGGCTAGGAGAGGCAAATGTCTATGCCCCAGGAGAACACAAAAAAGCACAACTAAGGATTTTTTTTTTGTCTTCTCTGTTCCCATGAGGCCGACTCACTGCCCTTGCACACAGCTTTAAGTTAGATGGTATGAGAGAGATGGCCCTCTTAGTGGTGACCCCTTACCTTATGCAATTATTCCCTCCTAAAATATGCATGGCTGGCTCCATCTGTGGCTGCTTTTAAAGGAGACACTGCAGCGGTCCTTGGTTTTTTTCTCATTGAAAAAGCTTCATGGCATTAGCATCTACTAGATATTTGAAACTACTTTATTTTACTTGGCTAGTTTCAAAGTTATTTAATTTTATGGTGCTTTCCTAACACCGTATCAAATGTTATTGTTTTCTATGATAAGCCTCATTGGGAAGACCACACTGCCTAGGAAAGTGGCTTAACAAACAATAGCTACAAGTTACATAAGGGAGGGACCTTTTTCTCTAGGTGGCATGTTCAGATGCTCTAGCGTTTTTCACGAATATCAGAGTTAGAATTCCAGAGAGGCAACCAGATTAGTCTGTTACAGGGGAAGAAAATGAATAAATAAACGAGACATTCTGTAACCCCCAAGACATGGCTGGGAAACCTGTGGCACTTCACCGCCGGTGAACGACCAGCCTCATTGCTACTCATTACTGCCCAGCTTAGCTGGAGCTAATGAGAAGCGGACTCTATCAGCAACTAGAAACAGGTTCACTCACCCTGCCTTAAAGTTCAAAAAAGTTTTTGTGGCATCCATTTGCTATAAGAATTTGAAGCAGTTTTTAAAGAGGCAACCATGTTAGGCTGTTTTAGCATCTGTAACAAAAACAGCACAAAAACCAAAACAGAAGTTTTTTTGGCACCTTAAATGACCAACCGGTTTATTTCAGTGTGAGCTTTGGCAGCTTTCATGACGAAGGAAGTGGGCTGTAATCCACAAAAGCTCACACGGAGATAAATCTGTTCATCGTTAAGCTGCCATAATACTTTTGTTTCTATATTTCTGGTGGGTTTTTCCCCCCTCTTGTCATACATAATTTGAAGAGAAACAAAAAAAGTGACCAAGCCTCTTTCTCTCATGAGGCAGAATGACTAATTCACCAAGTCTCTCCACACATAGGTCCCCCTGTATGCTCACCAGACTTTAAAGGGCCTGACGCTGGAGGGGAAAGAAGCATGAAAGATCACCAGGTCCAGCCGATCAACGGCCACATTTTAAAATGACTGACAGCTTGGTTCCTTTGCTGAAAAGGCTGACATGTCCCAAGAGAAAAAAAGAAAAGGAAAAAACAAAAAAATCCTCACCACACAGTCAGCCTGCCCTTCTCCTTTCTCTCCTTTGAGTGCAATCCGCATGAATTTTCTACCTCTTTGATCCAGATTTGCTACATCTCTCTCCTTCTTCTTACCTTCAGTACTTCCACAGGGACCTGGGCCGGTGCGGGGCGAGCTAGCGGGCTCATAGAAATTGCAGGAGTGGGAGGTGCGGGAGGTGCGGCCGGGAACTGAGCTGCCTGCTGCTGCTCCCGGCGCTCCTGTTCCTGGGTCTGCGCCCGCATCAGCTGCTGCCGAAGAAGCACCCGGGACGACATGACGGGACCTTGGGCTGGACCACTTGGAGGGCTGTAAGAAGACAGGACAGGAAGATCAGCCACCGTCTGAATTCACTCATCACACTCCCAGGGCTGTGTAGAATTCAACTGCGCATCTACACTGACACAAATACCTGTACCCAGGCACAATCTAGACATGGAAGGAAAATATTGTAGTGATAAGAATTAAAATTGAGATATACTTTCTTTTCAGGAAGGAATCCCAAGACCTTTTTTCTTAAAAAAAAAAAAAGGTAAAGCAGGACAAGAGACGCATTTGAACAGAGGCTTAGCGAGGGCAACTGTCCAGGCAGAGTTGCAGTTTTTCACCAGCTAAAAACCTGCAACATGGCACAGCAAAGCATTTTCAGCTACTCAAGGCATCACAGGTGGTGATGGGGGAGAAAAGGGCAGTTGTGAGAAGCTAAACAGCAGACGTTTGAAGATTTACTGTGGGCTTTTGAGCAGCAGGAGTTTCACATAGCCATAAGAATGTGGAATTTCAGCCATCAGTGATCCTGCCAGCAGAGGATTTACGGTCAAAAGCACAAGAGACCACTGTAGAGACAGGATTCCCCAATGCAGCAAGCCTGGATTAACCACATTTTGAAGAAAGCAAAATAAGACACATTACACCATCAAAACAGGGATCCATTGTTAGTGAAACCATTACTCCCCAAGTTTAGAATCACCTACCACTGCCACTCCCAATGGTAAGAGTTTCTGCTTATCAAAATCACAACTGTTTCCAATGTACCTGTGAGACTATATGGAGTGAAGCAGGTCACAGAACTGGGAAACTTCCCCCCCCCCCCCCAGGTCTAAAATTCAGCATTTCAGCCTGCATTTTACAGGAAACCAAGTTTCTAGCCCTTAAATAATAATCATTGTGTGCCATCAAGTCAATTCTGACTTATGGCAACCACTTCCAGGGTTTTTAAGGTAGAGAATACTCAGAAGTGGTTTTACCATTCCCTTCTTCTGGGCATACTCTGGGACTGTGCAGCTTGCCCAACGCTACACAGGCTGGGTCTACTTCATAGGAGGCATAGTGGGGAATGGAACTCCCGCCCTCTGGCTCTGCAGCCAGACATTTAAACCACTTAGGGATGCCAAACAAAAAAACAAGCAAAAAAACAAACAAAAACAAAACAAAAAAACACCAGATGTTTGTTAAAAAAAAAGGTAAAGGTTCCCCTTGACAAATTGTCCAGTCGTGTCCGACTCTAGGCGGCGGTGCTCATCTCCGTTTCCAACCCACAGAGCTAGTGTTTGTCCGCAGACAATCCACCGTGGTCACGAGGCCAGCGTGACTAGACACGGAACGCTGTTTACCTTCCCACCGAGGTGGTACTTATTTATCTACTCGCTTTTTTGCATTTTGCATTCTTTCGAACCGCTAGGTTGGCGGAAGCTGGGACAAGCGACGGGGGCTCACTCCGTCGCGTGGATTCGATCTTACGACTGCAGGTCTTCTGACCTTGCAGCACAGAGGCTTCAGCGGTTTAACCCGCAGCATTAGCTGTGCTCAATACAAAAAGGTGCCTCCAGGGGAAAAAATGCTTCCATTTTGGGCATGACCACTCAAAATGCATGATCTAAACCCTCTAATCTTTTCCTCTTTTATGGTTTGCTTTTCCTTTTGTGTGAGGGAAACAGATGGAAGAAGACATGAGAAGTCACAGGAGGAAGCTCTGTAAAATGATGGGAATGGGGCAGGGCAACTGCCCACAAAAAAAGACCTCATCTGGAAATGTCAGAAGCTTGGGAGGGGAGCAGACTTGCCAGTGGTCAACAGGTGGCCTGCTGATGCCCTAGATACACTTTTTCCATTTGCCTCTGACCAGCAGCTACAGATCAAAACTGCAGAAGGCAAATTAAGCATTTGCAAATTTGGAAAACTGTAGCCAAAATGGCCTTGCATAACTTACACTGGCGCAGGAGCAATAACATCACTACAGCAGCAGACTGCAGCAAATTCGAGTCCTTAGTGTGATTCCTTGTTGTGCTTTAGTTGGGTGCCTTCATTTGCACAAACCAGAACCCAAGGAGGGGCTGTTGATTTACCCTATGCTAGTGTAAGTTACACAAGGAGATTCTGGTCTGCATTTGGCTGTAGTAACAGGAACATCATCACCAAGGCTCAAAGTGTACAACACACCCAGCATGTCATTGGAGGCAGAGCTCCCACACATATGGTAAAAAGCATGTGTTTATCTTACAACAAGCTTGACTCACTTTAAACCTCACAAAGTAGCCTGCTTTTGTTCTGTGGATTGGTCCCCAGGAGGCTTTATCTGTAAGTCTCATTGAACTCTGAAAGAATGACGTGCCCAAAGGGAAAACATTTTGATAGTGGGAAATGTTCATTTCTGTTAATGTGTGATTTAATGTCAAGACCCAGAAAACCACAGCAGAGGCTCCAGATGGAGAAGACAACCTGTGCCATGTACTGACAGGCACAACACATTCGGAAACGGTGTAGATCAGCATTTCAGAAAGAAGTCAGAAGAAAGGGCATCAGATTTTTACTTTTACAAGCCCTTTCCAAGGAAGTTCAGACCTGTGGCCAGCGATCTTTCCTTCCTCCAAGGAACTCTTTGGGGCTGATGCAGGGGAGGAGAGAGAAAGAGATGAGGAAGTTGATGGGAGACTGAAGGAGAGAGTTAAAGGGAAGGGGATGGCAGTGCAAAGGAGGAAAGGGAACAGCCCTTCCAGTTCCTTGGGGGGGGGGGGGGAGAAGCAGAGCTCAGAATCTTCCAGTTAGAAAGGGTTATGACCAATCCTGAGAGTTTCCATTCAAAAATAAAGTAACAGGAATTTTAGTCTCAAAATAAAATAAAAACGAATTATCCTCTGAGGAAAAAAAAAACCACTCCTGAGATTGACTGATTGATTGATTTAAAATATTTTTATCCCACCTTCTCGTTAAGAAGTACCCACAGCAACTTACATCATGAAAAGACAAGATTTAAAGCTAACAACAGTAAGTATACAATTACTAAAAAGAATCAAACAAATAGCACACTAAAAGATAGTGAACAAAAGCAGATGCTAATGAACAAAGACTGAGCCATATCTATGCTAGAGACAAATGACTGACTACCAGTGCCTGATCATTCCAGCTCTCCCCAACTGCCCTCTCCACTTGCTCTATTTAAATACACAGTATAATACCACTAATACTCATGGGAGAAACACTGATTTTCTACAGAATTTTTCCAGAGAGTGAGGAAGGCAAACAAACCTGCACAGTAGTTAAGTGATCAGATAGGACAGGCTCCTTTCCTCCTCATGTTCAGAAAATAGTTGGAAAACCAAATTATTCATAGCTGCCTTCAACAACTGAGTCTCCCGCATATTTTTTCTTTTTCTTTTCCTTTTCTCTATTTTCTTTTTTGTATAATTTATTTTACCACCATGTATTGTTATATGGGGTCTGTCAGATTTTTAAGTTTTATCTTGTAAGCCACCCAGAGTAGTGCATGCACTAATGTCCACTAATGTGACGGTGTATCTATCTGTCTGTCAATGTGTGTATATAAACATGCAATCAAAGAATACTGTGCGTTTTCCATGTGTCTGTTGTGCTGTTTAGGCTCACATTCTATGACATACAGGTGGTAATCATACAGCTACTTATTTGGAGGTAAACCCCACTGATCTCAGTGGAACTTATGTCTGGGTAAAGATGTTTCAAAACTGTTCAATGAGAAAGATTTTTCCAAAAAGGAGTGGCAAAAATATAAATAAATCCTGGGACTTTGACAGCTCTAATGCATCTTCCCACAGGAGGCAGCATGAACTCCAATAAAATGTCATTAGACTGAGGCATGCTATAATTAAGAAATACAGAAAACAACAACAGACGTACAAATAGTTCAACAGTTTTGTTATATTATGTGCCACCAAGCCAGAACTGACTAATAGTGACTCTAATAGGGCTTGCAAGACAAGTGAGATATTTAAGGAGTGGTTTTACCAGTTACAGCTTCCACCAGTGAGTCTCCATGGCTGAACAGGAATTTGAACCCAGATCTCCTGAGTCCTAGCCCTTTACTCTATCCACTGTACCACACTGGGTGTCCGCTTTAACAACATCATACTTTCTGGCATCACCACCTGGATCGCAGTTCTGACAATTTCACAAGACTTCTCAGGAAAAGGTTCCCCATGTTCTAGGATGATTCCCCCCCCACACACACACACCCACCCTTGAATGCAAGGATAAACACTCTGTAGAGTAGCAATGGGGGTCTGCAGAGGATGCTGTTAGCGAGAAGAGAGGAGAAATAACTGTAACAGAGTGTGGGTGGTGCTTGCCTTTTCACATTGTTCTTAGCCACTGTTTTACATTCATTCATTCATTCATTTACGTCAGCTAACAGAATACAACTTTTGCAATATTTAGATTTTGGGCTGCAGCAAGAGCCCTTTTAAAACTGCACACTTTTCCTAGCACTGCATATTTTATAGCTGGTGCATTTTGTTTTGTTTTGAAAAGCCCTGATAGCATCAGAGAACAAGTCTACCATTCCTTGCCGATCTGGTGACAGCAGTGACAAGATACTTAGAGCAGGGATCTCCGATAAGAATCTTGGTACTTGAGATAGGTACTCTTCGCCTCTGGGAAATCTATTCTGCTTCTCCTCCTCAAATGTTTCTACCTGGAGAGACCTGGCATCCAGGCAACATCTTTAGTCTCATAGCGGAAACCCTCCATTCTTTCCCAGCCTGCCTTCAGCCCCAGAATGGCCCCATGAGCTTGCGGGCGGCAGCTTTGCCATCCCTGGGCTTTGACCTTCACAGACACAACAGATCCAAGTGGTTTGATATGAGGGCTTTTTATTGCTCCAAGAGAAAACTGTGACTTCTAAAGAGTTACATGGCACACTGCCTCAGTTTCTGGGCCTCAACTATGAGAGGGAGAGAATTCACTCAGGCCACTGGGGGAAAAGAGAAACTAAAACGAGCACCATTCTAGTTTTGAGCGGGCTTTTCCCCACTATTTTTGCAAACTCTGCAGGCCTCTTTTAAGACCACATCACCCACAGATACATCACAGCCCCTTTATCCTTATTAAATGGCACTGCTGTTTCAATGAACTGCACCAGCACTACAGCTGATCCTAACTTGCTGAAATAGCAGAGGCAGCCATGACAGGCCTTCCTTTGTTCTTCCTGAGCCCACCGGCCTTCCTCCCTCTTGAAAACCCCAGTGGTGTGTGCCATACAAGTAGTCCTGCACGTCACCCCGACCTGGCCTGGTGCCCTCAAGTGTAGAGGAAGCCCCTATGTCAGGCCTGGGCAAAGTGCGGCCCGAGGGCCACATACGGCCCGCGAGCCGCTCCTGTCCGGCCCGCTGGACATCAAAACCATTTATAGCTTTTTGTCTAAAGTTGATCAGTTGCTTATCTTTAACATACCGCAAAAAACCTCTTTAGTATTTGTGAAGATTAACAACTTTAAAATAAAAACAATCATAACATCACTGTTTCATTTTATTTTTAAGTAAAGTTGGTTCGGCCCCCGAACACAGTTCAGATTTTTCATGTGGCCCCCTATAGAAATTAATTGCCCACCCCTGCCCTATGTGTTTGCCAGTATTTACATATGGTTCAGGTATTTCAGTTCAGCACACACAGAAGGGAGGGAGCATCCTCTTGGGCTGTGCTTCAGGCAGCAAAATGTTTTGGATTATTACCTGAACTCCTGCTGGCAGAATGGGTATGAAAACAACATGACACAGCTTCAGGGCCAGCAGAACCCATACTGTCTCAGCCACAACCCCGTACTCCTCCAATTTGAGTATAATAGGCCTCGATAATCTGCATGGATTGACAAAGTAATTTTGTGTGTGTGTGTGTGTCTTTCTCTCTCTCTCTCGGCTTCATATTACAATCTCTGCAATAGCTGAAGACTACCGTAGGTTTTTGTTTTTAAATGGAAACTGATAATCTGGAAGCTGTGGCATATTCAAGAGGGAACTCCTCCATTCCCACAAAAAATATGGAAATTTTAGCACCTGTTTAAATCTGACACAAAAGTCCACAGAATTTGGCACACACAGCATGAAATCCTATTGCGCATCAATAGTCGTAAATTGCCATTGATAAAGGACTTCTGTTAGTTTTGTGGTATACACAACTCATATACAATGTGACAAAGTTGCATGCAGCCCAAAAACACCAGACAAAACCTTTACTCTGTGATAATCTGCCACAGTTGATGATGTCATTCCCCTTCTGCACACATAGCTGAGCAACAGGATTTCAGCCAAAGTCAACTTGGGCTCGATGATACTCTGTATTTGCACAGATTTCAAATTTTGTTGAATCCATTCAAAATTAAAATGAAATCTGACATATTGGTTATTCCTAGATAAGCAATGCAGCCTTACTGGGGCAGAGAATTGCAATTGTATTAATCTTTTAAGATGTCACGAAGAAAATGGGAAGAACACTCCTGCCGCCATCTGTGAGGAAGAAGCAACAAGCCATGCTGTCCAGCAAGACTTTAACCATTCCTTGTAAGTGTGTGGCAGTGTTGTCAGTGAAGCGGAGAGCAATGCTGTCAAGAGGCCAGTCTCTGTAACAAGCCTGGACTCCTAGCAGGGTCACCCGACGTAGAATGGTCACAGCTGAGGCAACAGACTAAGATGCATCCACCCTCTTCAGTGCTACTTCAAGGCAGCAGCTGTAGCTGAAGGTGACACTGATGGAGGAGGCAACAGCCATGACACTCCAGCTAACTTTTGTTAAGACTACGCAGATGGTGGCAATGGTAAACCCCTGCTGAACTTTCCTTACCATGAAAAACCTATGATGAGACAGTCCAAAATTAAAAAAGAGATAATGCTGGAAGATGAGACTCCCATGTTGGAAAACACTCAATCAATTTCTGGGGAAGAGCAAAGGACAAGTAGAAATAGCCCTGCTACTAAGGATGCAACTAGATTAATCTGAAAGGACATCTAGTGGCTGACATGCACACAAGTGAAAGGAAAATCCAATGCTGCATAATACATACAACTGGAACATAGAATATGACAAATATGAATCAAGCAAAACTCGAAACCATAAGGCAACAAATAGAATGCATAATCATTGTAATGCTGGGGATCAGTGAACTAAAGTGGACTGGAATGGGATATTTTCAGCCAGACAACTACAAAGTGTTCTACTCTGGAAATGACAAACCCAGAAGAGATGGTGGCTCTAATACTGAGGCAACATGTAACATAAATAGTTAGTGGCTACAACGCAGGTCTAACCAAATATCAATCAGACTCTGTGCTAAACCTATCAACATAACCATCATTCAAGTTTATGCTCTAACTACCGTGTTTCCCTGAAAATATGACAGGGTTTTATATTAATTTTTGCTCCAAAAAACACATTAGGGCTTATTTTCAGAGGATGTCTTATTTTTTTCACATACAACAATCTACATTTATTCAAATACAGTCATGTCATCTTCTTCTGGTTGCTGCACAATGGTGGAGGGCAGGGTTTCGCTTAACTGGGGCTTATTTTTGGGGTAGGGGTTATATTATGAGCATCCTGAAAAATTATACTAGGGCTTATTTTCAGGTTAGGTCTTATTTTTGTGGGAACAGGGTACCAATGCTGAAGAAGATGAAACTGTAAGCTTTCATGTAACCATCCAAGAGGAAATTGTTCAACATCAAAACAAGACATGCTTATAATCATAAGTGACTGGAATGCAAAAGTAGAGAATAAAGCAGAACCAAATGTTGGAGAATTTGGCCTAGGGGGACAGAAATGAAGCATAAAAATGACTCATAGTTATGTGAAGCCAGCAATCTGTTTATTGAAAATAAATGCTTCTCCAAACAGAGCTGTACACATAGACATCACCAGATGGTCAACACAGAAATCAAACAGACTATGTAACTGGAAGCAGGACATGGAGAAGTTGTATTCTCTCTGCCAAAACAAGAACAGGAGTGGACTGTGGTACTGATCATGAACTGTTAATATCTGACATTAGAGTAAATCTTAAAAAGAACACTAAGAGATTATAGTACCAGAATATAATTTAAACAACATTCCTGATCAATTTAAAGTCCACATAAGGAACAGAACTGCACTACTAAATTGATCATGAGCCAGAAGAACTGTGGATTAAAACTGGATATACTATTAGGGAAGAATGCAAAAAGACATTTCCTGTAGTAGAAAGAAAAGAAAAGATGGATGATGGAAGAAACAGGAAAGAAGCCTGAAAATTGTTAAGGACAGGCAAGAAGCAAAAGTAAAAGATGACAGAAGCAAGGTCAGAATCCTGAATGCAGCTTTTCAGCAACTGTCGCATAGAGACAAAGAGAACTATTATAATCGTCAGTGCAAAGATACAAAAGAGAATAAGAGAAGAGGAAAAGCAAGAGATCTCTTCCAGAAGATCCAAGAAATCAAAGGGAAAATTAAGCCTAGATTAGGAATGCTGAAGGACCAACAGGGAAGCACAATCTCAGACCAGGATCAAATAAAGGGAAGGTGGAAAGAGTATTCTGAAGACCTATACAGAAGAGATAAAAGGATGACAGACTCCTTTGAAGAGGAATCCTATGATGAAGAACTTGCAATTTTAGAAAGTGCAGTGAAAGATGCTCTAAAAGCACTGAGAATAAATAAATCACCAACTGTAAATAGGACACTGACGGAACTCTTTCAAGTCACAGAGACTGAAGCTGTCAGAATCCTAAAAGGAATATACCAACAATTATAGAAAATAAAACAATGGCCCACAAATTGGAAACATTCAATATACATTCCAATCCTCAAAAAAGGAGATGCTAAGGAGTGCAGTAATTATACAACCGTTGCTCTAAGTTCCCATGCAAGCAAAATGATGCTCAGGGTTTTGCAACAAAGGCTTCTATCTTATATGAGGTGAGAAATGTCTGATATTCAAGCTGGATTCTGAAAAGGAAAAGGCACTAGAAATCATATTGCAAATATCCATTGGCTACTGGACAAAAGGTTTTCAGAAGATCAGTCTATGCTTTATAGATTATAGCAAAGCTTTTGACTCCGTGGATCATGAAGAACTATGGATGGTTCTGAAAGAAATGGGTATGCCTCAGTACCTGATTGTCCTGGCGTATAATCTCTGTATTGCGGACAAGAACCTACTGTTAGAACACAATAAAAGGAGAGATAGAATGATTTACCATGGGCAAAGGTGTAACAGATAAAGGTGCATTTTATCTCTCTATCTGTACAATCTGTATACAGAAAGCTTAAGTAGATTCAGATGAAGGAGTAGTGAAAATTGGCAAAAGGAACATCAATAATTTAAGATATGCAGATGACACCATCTTACTGGCAGAAAGCAGCAATGACTTGAAAAGACTTATAGTGAAAGAAGAAAGTGCCAAAACAGGATTGTAGTTGAACATGAAGAAGACAAAAATACGATTACAGAGGAACTACTTTAATGTTGACAATAAAGAAACTGAAGTGGTGAAAGATTTTGTATACCTTTGCTCAATCATCAATCAAAATGGAGAATGCAGCCAAGAAATCAGATGTAGACTGAGATTTGGTAGGGCAGCAATGGAGGAATGAGAAAAGATCATAAAGTGTTAAGATGTGTCACTGGAGATCAAAATTAAGATCGTTCACTCTTGTATTCCCAGTCACTCTATGTATGAATGAGTGTGAAAGCTGGACAATAAAGAAAGCTAATGGGGGAAAAATGATTCTTTTGAAATATGGTGCTGGAGGAGAGCTTTGCAGATGCCCTGAACTGCCAGAAAGACGAACAAGTGGGTTCCTAGAGGAAATCAAGCCTGACCTATCTCTGGAAGCAAAAATGTTGAAACGGAGATTGTTCTACTTTGGGCACATCGTGAGAAGGCAGGATTCTCTGGAAAAGACGGTAATGCTGGGAAAGGTGGGAGGCAGCAGGATTGACACCCTACAAAGAAACTTTCTGGGCTAAAATATTCTTGAAACAATTTTTGAGGGCTTTGTGGATGCTAGTGATCTCCAAGGGTGACGGGGGAAAAACATTTGGCCTAAAAGCACATATTGCCCACTCCTGTACTAGAGAGATAAAACTGGCCCCAGTCTTCCTGAAGTTGCCACCTTATTTTCTGGCTACTTGACAAACAGTTTCACTCACTGTAAGACACTTTCACATGATTAAATTAAACAGGTAACCTGGGGCTCTGTGGGAAGGAATTCCATTACTTACTTTATTGTTATATTCAATTATCAAACTCTGAAAAGATAAGACTTCAGGGAAAGGGATAGGCTCTCTAAATAGCTTCAGAGCCTGGATGGATAAGTCCAACAGGCCCAGCTTGGCCTGTGTGCTGTAGTGCTGCAAATGTATATTGTGAAACATTGAGTTGCCATAATTATTATACCTCTTAGGTAGGGGTGACAGTTACTATGTGACTGCAGATGCTCTACAGATCATAAAACAAAATAATTAAAATGAGGAGTCCTATCACTGCCATGTATTCCATGGAGTCAGGGCTTCAGCAAAAAAAAATGAAGAAATGGGTGAAGAGAAGAAGAACTTTCTAGCTCCCTTGCATGTGATGGAGAAACTTAAGGACTTATGGTCAGTTTATGCTAAATAATCAGCAACAGGAGTGACTCAGCGGGCAGATTCCTCAGACAGCATTCTTCTCTTTCCCCGCTAGGTGACCAAATACTTTGGACTTTTAAAAATAAACACCAGCCACATTCTACATTCTGGAAAGACAAAGGTGTAGAATTGCCTTCCTCATGAAAACATTATTTCAGCTGTTGAATGGGAATCGTCCTTACCCTCCAACTGAAATGAAGTCGAGGCACAAATTACCACCCTGGATCACTTTCACTGCTCAGGAATCTCCTTTTTCTCTCCTTGCTTCATTTCTACTTCCACCTTCTTGGGGCAGAGCGCTCTCTTGCAGCTATGTTATTTTGTGAATTGGCCTACACGCTAGGAATGATGTTCCTCAAACGCCTGGTTACCCTTTCTCTCTCTCTCTGTGTGTGTGTGTGTGTGTGTGTGAGAGAGAGAGAGAGAAATGGAATTATTGTATGGCGAATTGCATAAACCCTTTATGTAGGTGTCATACGTTGACAATTTCATTGCACAAAGTTATCTTTTGTGAACACATATGTGCTAGGAAACTGACCAATCACTGCTTCCCAGAACACGCAAGCACGGCAAACCTTCCAAATGAAAACCAGGCAACAGATGAATTGTCACTCAGCACAAGCTTAGAAGACTCCCTTGCTCCAAGGAAATAACACAAGGGAATGCAAAGGCAGGCCTTGTGCTTTAAAAAAATCGGATGCAGGGAACCACAGTGAGTTCAAAGGGAATGGGAATTTCCCCGACTTGTTTGCTTTCCTTCCCATTGTTTGCACTGTATTACATGACTGGCTGCCTTGCTAAGTCCAAAGGTCAACATCAGTTAGAGAACAGCCATCAGTTTCTGCAACAGGATGCAGAACCTCTGAGGGGAAGGTGAGACCTTCTGGATATTGTTGGATTACAACTCCAACCGTCCGTCACCACTGGCTATGTTGGCTGGGGCTGACAGGATCTGGAGTCCCACAATAACTTAAAGACAGATGCTCCCCATCTCTGTACTATAGGCCAGTGTCTACTAAACTTACCTTAATAAAGACTTCAAAATATGATCTACACTATGCTCTAAATTTTGCCTCTCCAGGGGATCAGAAGGAAAACTCTCTGGCTGGTGCTTTCAGGAGCTGAAGTCCAAAACATCTGGGCAGCCAAAGGCTCTGTGTCTAAAATATCTTTCCATGGAATGTCATCGATAAAGGCACAGCTTGAGAGGAAAAAGAGAGCGGGGAGAAGCCAAGGGGCAAGATTCAATCTTTACTTTTAGGCCACTGATGCGAAAGGGAGTGTTTACCTATGGGGTGCGGAATCCAGGTTCCAAATGTAAAATGATTGTTGCTATAAGCATAAAGTTTCAGCATTTACCACAGTATATCGGGGGAAAAGCCCATTATATTTCAGTTTAAGAGACAGGCATTTTTAATTTTACAAATGTCAGTTTCTAGACCTTGGATATACTGTAGGTTTGTTATATCAGCAGAAGCATCAGGTGTTTCCTGAACTGTGTGAGTTTATAGGTATAAAAATAATATGAAACATCCTTTGCAGTAGCAGCAATGCCCTATTAGGTAAACAGATGGTTATCACTGCAGAGCGAGACTGACACAGTAAAGAGGAACGATGGCTCTAGTCTATCCTCAGTTCACCTCAGCGCTTCTTCTCAGTAGGTCACCGTCCTCAAATGAGCCCCAGCAGAAGTTTAGAGCCCTCAATGTAAAAAACCAAAGGGGACATATAAATGTATCGTTCTCCCAGGTCCCCAAATACCACTCCACCCCAGCTACAGAAATACAAAATTATTTAATTCTTGAAGCAATAGCAGCTACAACTACCAACTTTAATGCAAAGAGCTAAAAGATTATGTGAGCATTCTAAAGAGAAAGGTGATAAAATCTACACCAAAGATGGATAGTATTTGGTTCCTTGTCTTCTTGCACATAGCACCAGAAAAATTGAGAAAAATCAATGGCAGGACTCCATCTTGTGTTGGGCTATCCATAAACCCTCCCTCCTCCACCACCTCCAGGTAGCTAACGCCCTCAGGAGATGGCTGTTCAAGCTTTCAAGGCTACCCTCCATGTTCCTACCTGACACCAATGGGCTGACTCTTGAGTTCGTAGAAGCTGTCACTGCTCAGTGAGAGGATGTTCTCCAGATCAATGTCGGCCACGATCCCAGACTCCGGGAGCACAGAGTTGAGGCTGTTTGAAGAAATACACAAAGGAGTGACTCACAATACCCGATTCTTTTTGAACTCTACAGGCTGTTATCTCACTTGATAAACCAAAACTCAAGCCCTATAAGCCTCTCTCTGGATAACAAAAGATTGTCAACATCAGATACTCTCCTGGGGAGATCAGACCAGGTGTGATCACATACGCTTTGGTTACCTGCACACTGGACTACCATTACCATGTTTTGCATGGGCCTATCCTTAAATGCCATTCTGGAAACTGAGATGCTTTGAGAGCTAAAAGGCTCTGGGAATCCTAGTCTGAAAAAGGAACATTTTCAACCTCTGTGCTAGATGTCTACATGAAATACGTTAGTCGTGTCTTGGAACTAGATTACTGCATGGACACCCCTCCTCTTTGGCACTGTATTCCCTTATTTCAATGGCTCCCAAGAATCCAGGTGTTCTTGGACTGCAATTCCCAGAAACTCTAGCCAGCACAGCTGGTGGCAAAGGCTTCTGGGAATTGCAGTCCATAAACACCTGGGTTACCCATAGTTGGGAACCACTGCCTTACTTGATCAACATTTGGCAGGCATCCCCAATGAGTAAGGCATTCTCAGCTGTAGCCCAAAAAATTCCCCCCCCCCGAGGGACCACCCCAACACTGAAGCTGATAAAAACATGGCTTCCTAGAAAGGCGTTTGATTGTTTCTGCTGGTAACGGTTGTTGGCTTTGTTTTTGTTTTGCTCTTCATGGTGCCAAAGTGGAGCTATACCTTTTTAAAAAACCAATCTGCTTGACTTTTCACATTTTGATAGCCCTGTGTAAAATTGACGAGGTGCTGGCTGTGTTCCTGGGCACATGCCCAACAGCACAATCTGGCATGCGCCTAGGAATACAATCAGTGCCTTATTCATGAGTGACATTTTACTGCTAAGTCTTAAGCAATGTCCCTTAAACAAGCATACATTGGCAGTGGGTGTCTACCCTGGGACTTCTGCTTGATCAGGCCAGATATTGGGAATCACCACCGGGTGTTTTTTTTGTTTCCTCTCATGCTCTGCCTACAAGCTTCCCAGAAACATCTGGCCAATCATAGTTGGGAACAGGGTGCTGAGCTAGAGGGATGGCTGGTCACACCACGGGTCAGGATGGCTGGGGGATCACAGCAACTGTAGCCCAAAACTACTTCTTCCCTGTCTGCTTAGTTAGTTCTATCGGACTCCTATTATTTGGCATTAATGCAGAACATTGTATGTCATAAATACTCTAGTTGTCTAAATTCACTGATTGCCTCTTCCAGGATAGGGCTCATTTCCAGACAAAGGAACTGGCATAAAGTAGCTCCTAGCTACTCACACAATTTAAGACCTATCGTATGTCATATGCACTGACATTCTGAATCTTGGTCTTGCATCTCAGAATTGAAGGAGAGTGACAGGATTCATGAGACATCCTATCTCACTGTCACCCACACCCATGACAGGATCCACAGACACACAGTCAAATGCTGGCTGGGAGCCAAGTGGAGTCTCTGACTGCCTCACTAACCACTCTTGTATAGCACAGAAGAGGCATTAAACCTTGTATGGAATTGGCAACCAAACCTTGATGACTGAGCAAAGAACAGAAATGAGAAACATCTGGGATTCTGCCCCCCTCCACAACTACAACTGCCCAGAATCCCACAAATGTCTAACTACATAACGGCAGGGTTCTGCAAATTTTAGTAAGGGGAAAAAAAAAAGATCTACGTTTCCCATTTCTCTTTATTATTTATTTATTTAAAATATTTTTACCCTGCCTTTCTCCTTAAAAATGACCCAAGGTGGCTTACCTCATTAAAAGACAATATTTAAAGCTAAAAATAATGAGTAGACAAAGGCAGCTTACACCATTAAAAGACAATATTTAAAGCTAAAAACAGTAAGTACACAAATATTTAAAAAGATCAAACAAATACCACTCTGATTGCCTTGGGTTCTTTTAAAAAGAAAAAAGTGGGGGTGTAAAAATATTTTTAAATAAATAAATAAGTGAATAAATATTCCTGAAAATGCAGAGGTGGTGGGAAAAATTCCAAACTCAAAGAGGAAAGTATAGAGTGGCTGTGATAGATATGGGTTCAAAAGAAAAATACTTTGCCACAGAATAAACAAATATGAGGAAGTGAAAGAGAAACCTGCTAATTGCTGAGAGAATGTTAAAAAAAAAAATCCCACCAAAAAGGAAGTAAGCAATTTTGGTGTCTGAGCACAGAGAAAGCAGACTTTGCCTGAGAAAACTAGTAAACGTGGGAACTATTGATCACCAGATTCGGGGCTACAGGACCGGCCTTTCCTTGCCCCATTATGCAAGCCACTTAATCGACCTGTCTTCCTTTCTCTAGGGGCCAAGCATGATTCAGAAAAAAAGAAAGTCTTATTTCAGAAGAGGAACATAAAAACATTAATGAAGGTGCATACAAAGGAATAGAAATAGGTGCTTTGGGGTAAAAAGCTCAATTACTTTAAAATTATTGGAATGTTACATCAAATTGCTTTCTAAGCATAATAACCAATTTAAGAATATTGCATTTATTAACCTTTTCAAGTCAAGAAAAGGACTGTTTTTTAATTGACGGTCAATATGGGAAATTTGGTGGGCCTTCACACAATTTGGCATTTCTGAGGATTTGTCCTCATCTGCTTGTTTTCTAATATACTCATGCCTTCCCCACCACTTTTTTTTTCCAGACCAGGTCAAGATCTTCTACAACCATTATCAGAAATGTACCTTAGCCTTAGAAAAAATGATCTGCAATGTTTCCAGTGATACTCAGTGTGATGTAGTGGATATAGTGACAGGAGGCCTGGGTTCAAATCCCTGCTCAGCTATGGAAAATTAGTGGGGGTGTGGAACTGGTAAAACGACTCCTTAAATATCTCACTTACTTTGAAAACCCCTTTAAAGTCGCAGTTCCAACTTGAAGGCACATAACAGCGACAAACACTTCCAATAATACCACATAATATTTAAAAAGCACACTGCAAGTGCTCAAAATATTGAACATGGATTAACTCCAGTGCTGGGCAACATGGGATCCTACAGTTGTTGCTAGATGATAATTTTTATTAGTCAGCCTGGTCAATGACAAGAAATAATGGGGCTCATTTTTGTTGTTGTTTAGTCGTTTAGTCGTGTCCAACTCTTCGTGACCCCATGGACCAGAGCACGCCAGGCCCTCCTGTCTTCCACTGCCTCCCGGAGTTTGGTCAGATTCATGTTGGTAGCTTCGGTGACACTGTCCAACCATCTCGTCCTCTGTCGTCCCCTTCTCCTCTTGCCTTCACACTTTCCCAACATCAGGGTCTTTTCCAGGGAGTCTTCTCTTCTCATGAGATGGCCAAAGTATTGGAGCCTCAGCTTCAGGATCTGTCCTTCCAGTCAGCACTCAGGATTGATTTCCTTTAGAATGGATAGGTTTGTTCTCCTTGTAGTCCAGGGGACTCTCAAGAGTCTCCTCCAGCACCACAATTCAAAAGCATCAATTCTTCGGCAGTCAGCCTTCTTTATGGTCCAGCTCTCACTTCCATACATCGCTACTGGAAAAACCATAGCTTTGACTATGCGGACTTTTGTCGGTAAGGTGATGTCTCTGCTTTTTAAGATACCGTCTAGGTTTGTCATCGCTTTCCTCCCAAGAAGCAGGCGTCTTTTAATTTCGTGGCTGCTGTCACCATCTGCAGTGATCATGGAGCCCAAGAAAGTAAAATCTGTCACTGCCTCCATATCTTCCCCTTCTATTTGCCAGGAGGTGATGGGACCAGTGGCCATGATCTTAGTTTTTTTGATGTTGAGCTTCAGACCATTTTTTGCACTCTCCTCTTTCACCCTCATTAAGAGGTTCTTTAATTCCTCCTTACTTTCTGCCATCAGAGTGGTATCATCTGCATATCTGAGGTTGTTGATATTTCTTCCGGCAATCTTAATTCCATCTTGGGAGTCGTCCAGTCCAGCCTTTCGCATGATGTATTCTGCATATAAGTTAAATAAGCTGGGAGACAATATACAGCCTTGTCGTACTCCTTTCCCAATTTTGAACCAATCAGTGTTTCCATATCCAGTTCTGTTGCTTCCTGTCCCACGTATAGGTTTCTCAGGAGATATATAAGGTGGTCAGGCACTCCCATTTCTTTAAGGACTTGCCATAGTTTGCTGTGGTCCACACAGTCAAAGGCTTTTGCATAGTCAATGAAGCAGAAGTAGATGTTTTTCTGGAATTCTCTGGCTTTCTCCATAATCCAGCGCATGTTGGCAATTTGGTCTCTAGTTCCTCTGCCCCTTCGAAATCCAGCTTGTACTTCTGGGAGTTCTCGGTCCACATACTGCTGAAGCCTACCTTGTAGGATTTTGAGCATAACCTTGCTAGCGTGTGAAATGAGAGCAATTGTACGGTAGTTGGAGCATTCTTTGGCACTGCCCTTCTTTGGGATTGGGATGTAGACTGATATTTTCCAATCCTCTGGCCACTGCTGAGTTTTCCAAACTTGCTGGCATATTGAGTGTAGCACCTTAACAGCGTCATCTTTTAAGATTTTAAATAGTTTGACTGGAATGCCATCACCTCCATTGACCTTGCTGTTAGCCATGCTTTCTAAGGCCCACTTGACTTCACTCTGCAGGATGTCTGGCTCAAGGTCAGCAACCACACTCTCTGGGTTGTCCGGGATATCCAGATCTTTCTGGTATAATTCCTCTGTGTATTCTTGCCACCTCTTCTTGATGTCTTCTGCTTCTGTTAGGTCCGTACCATTTTTGTCCTTTATCATGTCCACCTTTGCACAAAATGTTCCTTTAATATCTCCAATTTTCTTGAACAGATCTCTGGTTTTTCCCTTTCTATTATTTTCCTCATAGTTCAACAATATTTGGGTCCCCAATCCTCCATTAATCCTTGCAAAAACCTTGTAATGTAGATCAGTATCATTATCCATATATATGGGTGAGGCTGAGATTTAGCTGTTGTCTGGTGAGATTGTGACAAAGGCAAGACTTGAACGCGATCTTTTTAGGAAAGTAAGGTTTTTGTTGGAACACTCTTCTGCCAGAGAAGCTTGCCTGGCATTGGTTTTGTTTTCTTTCTGGTGCCATTCAGTACCTGGCAGTCCTCTGTATTTCAGAGGACATGTGCATAGTTAGCAAAAATATATTCTGCCATTGGAATCCCAATGGAGTTTTGTATAACTTGAAGCAGCTAAATGTAACAAACAGGTGAGGTGCTGGGGCACATCTTACTTGTGCAATTGGGCACATTACCATGCATGTGACCGAGATGTACCCTACCACCCTCATTGATGAGCCATGGCAAGTTACACAAACATGATACAGACACTAATAGGAATCTGGCCAGCTTTAATTCAGAATACAGTAAACAAAAACAATTACACCAATTGCTTCCTTGGTATACTGTGGACAGCAACATCTTAGCAAACAGTAGCGAAAACAGATTAAAATAAATATTTTGTTTTTCTTAAAGTTACAAATGCTTGGATTTGGTTTTAGTTGCAATATTTGGAATTCTAAATAAAATGATTAGGTTTTGAAAGGGGACATGGCATTTTTACAACTATCAAAAGGGGCATAGGTTTAAAAAAAGTTAAAGAGACACTTGTCTATACTGGCTGGAAATCTATCAATTCCCAAGAATCTCCAGCTGGAACTAGAAAACTGAAGATCAGCAAATGTAAGAGGGAAAGGCTCTGGCAGAAATTCATCTCCTAAGGCTCTAGCACATTCTGAAGTGTTCATGCAGGCGCAAAGTAACACCCAATGTGTGATTTCACAGAGGCCATGATGAAGAAATATTAACTACCACAACAGCAATGTTGGAATGATTGAGTTGTTACATGCCATCAAGTCAGAATTGTCTTATAGCCATCCTAATAGGCTTTTCAAGGTAAATGAGGTATTTGAGGAGTAGTTTTACCAGTTCCAGCCTCCATGAGTTTCCATGGCAGAGCCAGGGAATTGAACCCATGTCCCCTGAGTCCTAGACCATTATGCTATTCACTACATCACACTGGGTGCCCACTGAAATGGCACTATGTAATAATAATTATTATATGCCACCAATATATGGTGACCCTTCCCAAGGCTTTCTAGGTATAAAGTCCTCGTAAGTGGTTTGCCAGCACCTCCTTCTGGTGGTTCTCTGAGACCAGATAGCTGGCCCAAAAGCACAGAGGTGGCAGGGTGCATTCCTTCATCAGCCACAACACGCTCCAGACAATCTCTGCTAGCCCTCTTCCAGGAGGCTCAAGGGGTATTTAGGCTGCCAACCCTTGGCTCTATGGCCAGGTGCAGTATTTAGACGAGTTTGGATTTAAATCCCTGTTAACTCAGTATCAAGTATGGCTATGGCCAGTATCTCTGACTCTCACAAGTGATATAATCACTACAGTAATCATTCTGCACAAAAGCAAAGTTATAAAACTTTTAATTTACTCTTGTGAACTAAACAGAATGTATGGGGGAAGAGGGAGGGGGAATGATAAGGTATTCAGCCATCTATTTAACGTCAGGTCATCTGAAATTGCCCCATATAATATACTATTCAAAGTCCAAGACTCAAAGACACTCCCCAAAGCTTACTGTCCTCTCAGTCCTATTTCTATGCTTCCTACTCATCATGCCACATCCAGCTGACTCTTCAAACCCTTCTCTCTGTTAGCTGGCACGCTTGTCAGTTATCCAAGTGGGATGTGTAAGACGTCTGCTCCTCCTGGCTCCCCTCACAATGCCTCCATAATGTGTTTATGGCAGGATCTCTTCCCTCAGTTGACAGAACCATGAACTATGTAGTCCTTTTGCTTCTGCCGCAAATTCCTGAGTCTCTCCCCATTAGTTAGAGCCATCTCTCAACTTCAGCCCCTAACTTTCGTTACTAGGATTAGAATATTGGCCAGTCCTACTGCAGGGATGGGGAACCTCTGGCCTTCCAGATGATTTGGGTTTCACCTTCTAAGCCCCAGCCTATGGTAAGGGGTTGTGAGAGTTATGCTTTGACAACCCTGGAAGGCCAAAAGCTCCCAGCCGTGCCTTACAGATTTACTGAAAAGGGTTACCTAGGTAGGATTAAAGACGTATAGTACCTGGACACCTATATGTGTGTGTGCGTGCGCGTATTTACCTTACACACACATACAGATACCAAACCTACTATCTGTATAAGAGATCTTTATGGAGGAAAAATAACAGCTTCTCCTCACAACAGGGAAGTATCACCAGGACTTTGGGGGGGGGAGGGGAACCTACTGAGCTTCGTCAAGGTGGCTATATCATTCATCTGCACACCAAACACTGCAATCAAAAATTTCAGAAGTCCGTAAAGCTTCAGGAGAAGCAATCGTGAAAGGAGAGGGACCTGAACCAACACAAGGACTAAACATGTTCAGTAACTACAGAATGAGAGAGGGATGGAAAGCCAAGGAAGCAGAAGAATGATATAGAAAAGTGGTTCCCAACCTTGGGTCCCCAGACGTTCTTGGACTATAACTCCCAGAAGCCTTTACCTCTTTCTGTGCTGGCAGGGGGTTCTGGGAGTTGCAGTCCGAGAACATCTGGGGACTCAAAGTTGGGAACTACTGATATAGAGTATGCCATAAAAGGGCATGGTGTCTGAGTTCAGGTACCCTGAACAAGGGCAGTTCCATGCTACAACAATGTGCTGCAGTTCCCACTTGTTACTGCTGGATGTACAACTGACTGCCTCAACCACAAGACCAATTTCCTCAATATACAACACATTTCCTAGTGTCTTTTCCTTAAGATTCATAGAACTGGCATGAATTCAAGGCATAGCCACTACAGACACATCCCAGCAATTTGATGAACTAATGTGTAAGAACTGTCTTGGAAATGCAAACGATACATAGCAATATCCCTCCCACCCTTATAAAAAAAAAAGTAATCCATGTTAACAGGTTTTTGTATTTTTCATCAGCATTAGGACAAGAGCGCCCAACTAGCCTCCTGGAATAAAATGATCTGCACCTTTAGTCGAACATCCAAAAAATGTATCTCCTTGGACTTTCTGGAGGGCAGATATAATACAAAGCAGTGGGAAACCTAGGGGAATCTTAAGACTCCAATTGTTTTGACCTCTAATAACTACCACTGGCTGCATGTAGGGCGGCAAATCTTAAGAGAGAGTGAAAGTTCAAGACGTCTTGTAGAACAAAGGTTCCTCATCCTTTGCGCAGCAGTCAAGATGCACATGACTTATAAGCTGAGCAACTCCAGTTCAAGATCCCAGAGTGAGCATGAAATCAAGGTAAAGCACTTCTCAGCTACAGAATGTTATCCTAAATACTGAGATAACAAGGTTGGCCTACTTCACAGGATTGTTTTAAGGCATACTGAAATAACAGTTATTTTAATACAGCATTGTTGGCACATTCAGCTTCCATATGCCATATGTGAAGCACTTTCCCTGCTTGAAATATGCTATATAAATGTTCAACATCATTTGAGCAGCAGTGTTTAAGTGGTTAATTGGTTTGGTCAATCAACTAGAAGTATTTTGGTCAATTAAGAACTTGACCAAAAACAGCATTTTGTTTAATGAGTTGGGTTTTTTTAATATAACAATTTTCAAACATGTAGATATATAGTCCAACTCTACACATGTTAACACAGAGGATATCCCACTGGGTTCGGTGGGATTTTCCTCATTCCCCAGCCAGTGTGTTTATGACTGCAGCTTTAATCCAGTCCTGAAGCAAAATACCACATTCTATCGCAATTCTTTGTAGTCTTTTACACAGCCTCAGCCATGGCCTTCCAAACATCAGCTTATAATTTTCACATGGTAGCACTCATTTGCAACAAAACTCAAGTTGTTACTTCTCAGTCCACAGTGTAGAGCTGCCATAAGAACCAGCAAAACAGTAAAATTCCTCCAATGCAAAGTTTAAACACCACTGCTAAGCACCTCCAAGGAAATCTGTTACTTCTGCCACAAGTATAGACATGTAAACAAGAGTACACCACACAATCTACCATAAGAAAAACTCTCAAATCTTTAATCTTCAAAGCTCTTACATGAAATGGCCCCACTGATTTTAATGAGAAGTGTCCTTCCAGTTAGGTTTGTTCTGATGATCAGATACACGATTATTTTAAAAAACCAAAAACATATTATCTACATTTGTTTATAACAACAATACTTAAGAGATCGAAGCGAAGAAACTAAAAGAACTAATAATAACATCAGTGTTCACTTCTTGCACCAAATCATAACTTTTATTTTGTTAAAGCTGCAGATCCGCAAGCTCAAAAAAGAACAACAGAAGCCCATGTCTCTCAAGGTATCAACAAGACGCTCATCAATCAATCAACTTACTAAAGAGCAGATGATGGACAGGTCTTTAATTAATAACAATAACAAAACCCAGAATTTGCAGACCAGTTTATGAAAGTAAACATTATCTTGGATGCCCTTTTCCAAGCCCTGGAAGGCAGCTGTCTTCAGCTTTCCTTCTCCTATGACAGTTTTCACTACAACTCCCACCATCCATCCCCAAACTGCATGATGAAAGTTTCAGTCTACACTCTTCAGCAGGCAGCACACTGGACAAACCAGCTTCAAGGTCTCAGCAGCATCCTTACTACAGAAGCTGGACACCACTTACAGCAAAATCCTAAGCATGTTGACTAAGTCCTCGGACAGTTCTGTGGAACTCCCACAGAGGCAAACGGGTACAAGGCTGCAATCTTTCCGAGCCCAAAGTGACATCTGAACAGTGGAATTCCCAGCAAGAACACTAGGCAGCGGGATGCCAAGAAGTTACAAAAGTCTTCCATGATGCAAATAAAACCGGTACAACATTCCAGAAGGGCAAGCCACACACCCTATTAAAAACCAAAAATAAACGCAAGTTCTCTCGTTTTCTTTTTACTCAAGAGCTGGGAGAGTGAGAGAGACTCCGAAGAACCTTGGATTTAGAAGTAAAATTTACTCGAATTAATGGAATTAAAAAATAAAATAAAATCCCTTTTGAAGGGGAAAGCGCTCTTCGCCACTGAAGGGCAGAACTAATAATAAAAACCTGGGCGTCAAATGAAACTATATGTCCACCGCCAGGTCACGTATTTATTTTATTTTAACCAGTGACCGTATCTGGCCGTAGCTCTCCAGAGATAAGATACTCCGGCTGTCGCCTTTTGTGCTTTATTATATCTCTTTGACGGGGCGGCGGTTCGTTGAGAGAACGGACTGTAGCACTTCCGACGTGGATTCTTCCAACCCACCGCTTTGAAACCCGGGAGTGCGAGTCTTCCAGGCGATTGAACAAGGGTCGATATTTGGGGGGGGTGGGGGGTGGAGCAAGCTGATCAACTTCCCTAAAAAAAGTGAGAACCCAGATCGGGCCCGGATCCCGCTCACCTCCAACCACCACCTCGCCAGCCGGACTTCTTTCCCAGCGATGCCACGCCGCGTGTCTGCTTGCCCCACAAGCCAGCCGTGGGCAAGCGAGGGCGGAGGGGAAGGGGAGCGAGCCCGGGCAGGAAGCAAGGGCTTCCGACCCCTCCTTTCCGAGATCCCGGCCGCTGGGCTGGCTCCGTGCGCCCTGGGATCGGAGGGCGCCTCCGGTTTCCTGCCCCACTTTTAGGCCTCTGACCAGGGCTCGGTGCATTTCCTGGTGCGGGCCATTTTGGAGAAGCATTTTAACCGGGCATCCCTGGATGCGTGGGGGCAGGAGGAGGAAGAGGGGGAGAGAAGCAGAAACCCGCCCTGTCTGCTTGCACGCATTCACACGACGACGCCCTCCCCCTCCGCAGAACCCTGCGCTGCCTTCCCGTCGATTCCCACGAGGAAACGCGCTCCTCGTTGCGCATCTACCCAAGCGCCCTTGTTTTGGAGCTATTAATAGCCAACCCAGGCAGGAATATGGACGCGCGTAGAGGCGCCCGCGACAGACAAGGCTGCCCTGCGATGTGCCCACTTGGCCTCTAGGGGGCGGCCCCGAGTCCTTCCTCCAGCTCCCACAGCCACACGCTCCTCCCCTTCTCCGTCGGCTGACCTCCTTAAAGGGCCCGCGCCGCATTCCGTCGCCGGGCTTCTTTTCCTATGGGGCAGGGAAGGCACTCAACAACGTAACGGGAGAAGGGATGAGGGTGACGCAACATTGAGCCATTAGGAGCTGGAAGGAAGCTCCGCTGAGCTCTATGAGCTTGACTTCTTAGTACACACACACAGGGTTGCACTTTATACACACTTATTTCCAAGGCTGCTGCTCAGCTTGTGCCTTTGGTACTGGTGATAAGAGCGTAACTACAGCCCTGGACAGTCTTATGGTGGAACAGAGTGAAGTCCCAGTGAACTCTGTGTGCCTGTATGCGGTACGAACATGGCGAGGCTCAGTCTGGTTGGGCGTTTACAGCAGCCTGATCCTCCAAATCTTTATATGGAAGTCACAAAGTGTTTCGTCCATATAAAGTATGCACCGTATGGGCCTGTGTTGTGCTGCCCTCAATCCATGTATTGATTATTCATAAGGAAATCCCCATGCACTCAAGAGAGTTGATGCCTTAGCAAGCGTTTTAAAGGGTTTCAGTAACTTATGAATCTGGGGAAGTGTACTGTGCTCCGAGAAAATTCACAGTGAAATAAATTTGTCTTTCAGGTGCTACAACACTTCTTTTCATTTCCAGTTGTATATAAGCTTGGGAGTTCAATTCCCAACTGTGCCTCCAGGGAACCAACCTGTGTAGCCTTGGGCAAACTGCACTGCCCCGCAACACCCCCAGAAGAAGGGAAACCACTCCTGAGTACTGTATTCTCTACCTAGAAAACCATGGAAAGGGTCACCATAAGTCAGAAATGACTTCACGGCACATGATGATGATGTTCATATATCCTTGCTCATTGTTTTGTTTACATATAGATATGACATTCTCTATTCCTCTAACGTGCAAATGTTTAACCAGTAAATATTCTTGTTAATCCCACTTGTTTCCTGCCCTGATTCTATACAGACCAATCTGTTTTATTATTACTTGTAATTATAGTTTACTTCTTCTTAGCTGCCATCAGCGCTGTTCAGTTCCAAAAATGAAAGATCTATATGAATAAAGCAAAATCTAAAATCCACATTGGGAATGTCTTTAGTAGGATCAACTATAATAATTGCAAGGGAAGGATATAATTCTTTTTCTTACAGAAAATAAAGAATTTGTTTTTTAACAGCACCTGTCCTGTGTGATGTCAAGTGAGGACTGCAGGAAAATGTCACAATAAATCTCTGCAGTCTAAGACAGGATTGGGCAACTCCGGCTGTCCAGATGCTTTTTAATTTTTTGCCTACAAACTCCCATCAGTCCTAATCACCAGATAACAGATTCTGCAAGTCGTAATCCAAAAATATAGGGAAGGCCACAGTTGCATACCTCTATTCTGAGAGAGGTGTTCTTGTCCAGAGCTCCAGCTATCTTACAATGGGAACTTAGTACTATAGTATTACTAGTGATTAGTAGTAATTTTTAGGCATGTTGTAAGGGCAAGAAGAGAAAAACCCAGCCCAGTCAGCCCTAGCTCAGTGACAGAGGTAGACAGAGCACATAATCTGCAGTCAAATGTCCCAGATTTTAAAACTGTCAAAACATCTCTCCCACAGAATTTCTACCTGTGTCACCAGTTCCTCATAGACCTTGTCTCTATGGGTGCCTATACTTAGAGGGGCCCGGAAGGTGTCAGCTAGAAACCAGGTCTTCTTGGTAGTGGCCCTGTCTCTATAAAACTCTCTTTCACCTGAGATCTGCCAAGCACCCTCGTTTTAGGCCTTTGGAAAGAGAGAGCTTTTAAAATAAGCCTTCAGGAGTATCCTTCCTCTTCCTTAGTTTTTTTTTTTTTCTTGATCCCCTATTGTATCATTTACCTCAGCTGTGGCCACATGGCCTTACTGTCGCTGTCTTTATTATTTTTGTTGTGTCGAAATTTAATTTTAATTTTTTTTTAAATTTATGGTTGGAGAGGTGGCTGTGTTTTAATACTGTTGTAGATTGCCCAGAGTAGTGGCTTCTTACTGGATGGATGGCAGAGAAATAAAATAAATAAATAAAACCTGGCAACTCCAGACAAGGTGTAGAGAGACACCTGTGTGAAAGTCTGGAAAACTGTGGATATGTGTATGTTTAATTTCATAGCAGGCCAACCCTAGAATAAATAACACCTGGGGGAAGAACACCTTTGCCCTCACCTTGTTCAAGTCCTGCTGGATTGTGTGCCTTCTGGAGAACTGCAAAACCTAGCAAAACAAAGCTGTGGGATGTCTGAGTTTTATCTAGCACAAATTACATCAAGCTGGGAATTGGAAATGAATACATACTTTAAAGTAATGCAGAACTCTTACCAGCCGGTTTAAAGATAACCTACTTATTTGCTTACCTGTCTATTTATAGACTATGTATCTATGCTATCTCTGTACTAAAAACAGTGTCAGAGTCGCTAACAAACATTTTGAAACTAATAATGAAGCAATTAAAATCACTGCAACAACCAAATTACTTCACACTCAGTCAGGTTACTATTATTGTGGACTCTGTTTTGGAGACGCCTCATTTTACTTTCCAGTTAGAGGCACTCCTATTACGTTTACTAACTAGAGGAAATAGAAATAGCAAATAAATGATAGAACATAGTCTTATCCCTGTTCCACAGGTAAGAGAAACTGAAGCAGACAAAAATGATTCCCCCATGGTTACACACTATGTCTGGAAGAGAGATGAGAATTCAATCCAAGTCTTTACCATTCATCACACTAATGGGGTGGTATATAACTCAATGAAACAAACAAACAAATGGGATGACTGCTGGGGTATTTTCTGACCCCATGGGAATTCCAGTATACTGAGGGTTAGAAAAATGGATAGGATTAAGGATGAGGTAACTAAGTCCTGTATTTATGAAACCTGATGAAAAATCCACTGTTGCCACCTAAATAGGCCCAATTTACTGGCAACTGGAAAGCCATTCCTGCTTTTTGCCATTACAGCAGGCTGGAAAATGGCATAGGACACTTTTTCTTCCAATATATTACACTGCCTGGGATCAAAACGTATCAGTAGCAAAATGCAATAGATTTGCGGGAACAATTTTTGTCAGTTAGGTTTTTGTTCCGTTTCTTGCCTGTTTAAAAAAAAAACAACTACATAGCAACTGGCTAAAACTTGAGGACATTGTTTGCAGCTCTTCAAATGAGCCATACAACTCCACTGCCCTAGAACAAAAGGCCTATCCTGGTCGCAACAACAAAGACCAGAGTACAAAAAACATCCAGACTGCCTGGATGAGGATAAATCTAGCAGGGTGGGACCATAGAGTTCATGTCTCAGCAAAAATTCAGCCTGAGGCAGGTCTCTTCTAAGGAGTGGAAGGTAATGATTTTAAAGTTAGTTAGTCAACAAGAAAACCCAAGTCTACCACTGGATTCAGGTAAAAGTTGAGATCAGCAGAAAGTTTTTAAAAACAAGAAGTGAAAATGGCACCATGGAGAAGGACTGCTGTCAGCAAAACAGAAGGAAACTGAATCATGAAGACACTCCTTCTACTACACTTGCCAGCACCCCAATCCCCCGAGAGAGAGAGAGAGAGAGAGAGAGAGAGAGAGAGAGAGAGAGAGAGAGAGAGAGAGAGAGAGAGAGAGAGAGAGAGAGGATTTCGTGGTTTTCTGCAAATGCAAAGCGAAATTCTGCCTCCCAACTTCTCCAAAAGTCTAAAAAAGAAGTGGAGAACCTGTGGCTCTCCAAGCGTTGCTGGACTACAACTCCCACAGTCCCTGACTATGCTGGCTGTGGCTGATGGGGACTGGAGTCCAAAATATGGAGTATCAGGGGTGTTTCACCATGCTCTACACTCCGTTCTGCACTTCCTCCCTCACACTTACATTTTGGACACATTATTTCTGTGTACAAGATGAACTTGGCTTTTCACCCCATCGGTGCAAGACAAAACAATCCGTCGAAAGACTCTTCCTGCCCATGAGCGATTATTGCTCCAGAAATGAGCAAAATATAGGTACCAGCACCTCCCGCCCCTCTTGCACGGGGGATTCGCAACCGTGCAAAAACCCCGCTCTCGGCGCTGTCATTCAAACTCACAAGAGGTGCCTCCAGAATAGGACAAATTCAGTCCTAGGACCCCAACGACATCCACATCAGCCCCCCCTCAAATCTCTTGCGATCGCATATACTTTCTCCCCACAACACAAACGCACTTACACACACACACCTCAAAGTGGGGAGTCTTTGGTCTCACCTGAGCAGCTGCAGGGCGTCAGTCGAACGCGGGTCCTCCACGAGGACGTAGACCGTGGCGGGGGGCGGCTCAGGGTTGGGGGGCCTCTCGCTCGTATCATGGGACATCATTCCCCACCCCACCCCACCCCCCAAGTGGAGCCTCCCCGGAGTGCAATCGAGGCCTCTCCGCAGGCTGGTCAAAATCCCAGCCTGAGTCAGAAGCCCAAATGGAGGGGAGGGGACGAAGAGGGCGGCAACGGGGGGGGGGGGTGGCTGCGTTTAAAAGCGGGTCAGAAGCGAAATCAATAGGCGAACCGTCCCCTCCCAAAGCTAGCGAAAAACACCCAGCTGGGATATTGCCTCATTTTCCGGCTCAAGGAGGAAAAGGGGGGTCGGGGGGAGGGGGATCTCCACGGGAAATGACATCAGGCTTGGGATCCACCCTCTGGTGAAGGAGGGAGGATGTAAAGGGAGAACCGGGAGGTGCTTCAGAAAGCGTCTCGTTACCAGAGGTCTTTTGTTTGTAACGGGGTTTATTTATTTCCGCTCAGCTCAGGGACGTGATGGGACTAGCAAGCGTGCCTCTGAGTCGGTGCAGAACGGCTGGCATGAATAACAGATATTTGTAAGAACCCAGGTTGCAGGTCACAAAGTGGAACCTCCAAGCCTGCCTCGTGCTCTCCATAGCTTTCATCTTTGAATTTAAAACCTTGCACGAGAAGACGACATTGCCAAAGAATGCCCCTCATTCAGCATTTCTTCTGCCCCTCTCTTTTTATATTCGTTAGATTTCAAGTATGGCTGCCTTATGAATATCATACTGTGTATGCCACTATTAATTCGAATAGATTTATGCCGCGCGCGGGGCGGGGGAAGAGATTCTGATGTGGATAAAGAGTATTATTGAATAGCCATCAGAGAATCAGCCCATTCATTCAGTGCCACGATTTCATCATACCGCAGCTTATATTTGCTATGTCACATGTTCTACATTATTCCCTTTCGAACAGATGGCATGTGTTTATTATTTTAAAAAATAGAAAATCCACAGAATATATACTTTTCACTCGTAAGTGTAAAACCGGAGGGATTTTTCTGTCTTTTAATATGCACGAACATTTTAAAAATTGTAGTTCCATCCCAACTATGAAGTGGTACAATCCATTCTCTAGCCTTTTATTCTGTTACATGCATAGCCAAGGCTACATATATTTTCCACTGATAAATATAGCAAAATTAGTTCTTATTTGTTATGAGCACTTGTCAAACCTTCCTTATGCTGTACACCTTCACCTTCTTCCTTGGGTGTCAGTCCCATCAATATTTAGAAGAGACAGGTGTGAGACTACTGTAAGTTTCTTGTTTACTTTATTTCCAGATTTCCAAACTAAAGTTACAAGTAGTTTAGTAGTACATTATATTTAACTGTTTCTCCAATGCAATCTAGGGTAAGAGGCTAGTTAGTTTATAATTCCATCAGTTTTTTAAAAAAACCAGTTAATTGACACTAGCACTTAACATTTATGCTATTTTTCTCTGTATTGATTTTTTGTTATTTTATCATATATTATAGAGGTTTTCAACCTTGAGTAACCCAGGTGTTCTTGGACTACAACTCCCAGAAACCCCAGCCAGCATAGCTGGTGGTGAAGGCTTCTAGGAATTGCAGTCCAAGAACATCTATCTGTGTTACCCCAGGTTGGGAACAACTTATATATTGTACAAATTTTATCTTTGATTTTATTATGACTTATGGCTTTGTCCCTTTTATGTACATCACTGGAGAAGAGCTTTGTGGATACTCTGGATTGCCAGAAAGACAAACAAGTGGATCCAACAGAACTATCTGTGGAAGCAAAAATGAAATGGAGGCTGGCTGTCATACTTAGAACACATTACGTGATGGCAAGATTCATTGGAAAAAACAATAATGCTGGGAAAACCTGAAGGCAGCAGGAAAAGAGGAAGACCAAATATGAGATCAATTGACTCCATAAAGGAACCCACAGTCTTGAGTTTTTAATTGCTGAGCAGTGCTGTTGAGGAAAGGACATTGTAAAGGCTACTCATGAATAGGGTTGCTGGAGGCGACTTGACGGCAGGTAACAACAGCATGTGTATCACTTTGAGCAAACAGCTCACACTTCTCTTACCTCCTACTGCAAAACTGCCTTTCATAACTTATTCCCCGGATGCTGTTAATACAAATTTGTATTTTATTTTATTTTGTTTTATTATTCTTTTCCCATTAATTTTATATTTAGATTAGTGAACCGCCATATTGATGTTATTGTTATATAGGAGAGTTCTGAATTTTAAATTTGTATACTACCCAGAGTAGTGTTTCCACTAAAGGGGTGGTATATAAATCAAATACGTACATACATATATGTATGTATTCGAGGATTCTGGGCACCACTGACCTAAGATATTTGTTACACCAAACCATCCACGTAATGTGGGGGCATGAGACAGAAAATCCCACAGGTTACGTCTTCCCATCCCTAGCATTAAAAGTGCAATAACAACAAGCCATTTGCTAACCTTTAATGATAACTAAAATCTGCTGCCCAAAGCAGCTGTCACATTCTACATCTACTCAGTAGGAGTGCCTCCCCCACCATAGTGTTGGTTTTTTTTAACTCAGAGTAAGTAAACAGAAACCTTGTCTACACATGTAATAGAATAAAGTGGTAGAACTGACCATACCATTTCAAACATGGAATGGGAGTGCAATTTTAAAAAAATTCATGCATATTTTTTAAAAAGAAATACCCCCTCCATGCAGATAAAAACCTGGCACATGAATGAGAGATTCTAGTTCAGGCCATACTGGCTTAGATGGGGTTTTTTTGTGGGGACTTTTTGGCACAAGAGGACCTGTCCAGTGGTGGTGTGGCAAATCCGGCAGCACAGATGCTCATCATGACAGTCCTTGTGCTTCCCCCCCCCCAAAAAAAAATTGCAGGCAGCTGAATCAAGCCATGTCAACAAATGAAGATCAGATTGTAAAAGATAATAGCTCTTAATCTATTTTATTTATTTAAAATATTTTTATCCCGCCTTTCTCCTTAAAAAGACCCAAGGCGGCTTACATAATTATAAAGACAATATTTAAAAGCTAAAAACAGTAGGCATACAAATATTTAAAAAGAATTAAACAAGTATTTCATTAAAAGCAGTAATAAAATCAATACTAAAACACATTTAAAACAACAAAGCACAACAATCCATTTAAAACCCCTCTCAGACCACCAGTCACTAAGGAAAAGCCTGCTTGAAGAGAAAGGTCTTCACCTGTTTGTGGAAGGACAGCAAAGATGGGGCCAGCCTAGCTTCCCACGGGAGGGAATTCCAGAGTCTGGGAGCAACAACAGAGAAAGTCCTCTTCCATGTCCCCACCAAGCGCACCTGTGAGGGTGGTGGACCGAGAGAAAGGCCTCCCCTGATGATCTTAATGCCCAGGCAGGCTCACAGAGGGAGATGTGGTGGGATATTTAAGGAGTGGTTTTTACCAGTTCCGCTTCCCCGGTGAGTTTCCATGGCCAAATGGGGATCTGAATGCTGGTCGCCAGAGTTTTAGTCCATCACTCTATCCACTACACCACATTGGACTCACACAACAAGAATGGCTTGCAATAATATATTGTTTCTAAGAAAATCCTTGACTTCCTCAGCTAGGATGAGAATTACAGCTATGCTGAGAGGGAAGGGGGTGGAATAAAGGATGATGTCATAGCCCATCCTAATCAGAAAGTCATGGGCCTTTGACCCTGTGAGCCCTGACTGCACTACACGGCTGGATCTGTTCAAGATGTATTAATGTAAATACCAAGGAGGGCTCTTTGAAGTACTTGTCAATGCTTTTTGTCCATGGAAAATGCAGTATTTGAGTTAGCCATAAGTTCACTAGGGCAAGGGCCCATCTTATCTTGATGAAACCAATGGTTCTCAAATTTTGACACACACACCCATATGTTTAGGATATCCGGCTCAGACCTTGGCTATATTGGCAAGAGCTTCTGAGAGTTATAGCCTGATCAGGACAAAATATTTGAAGGGCAAAAGATTGTGAACCACAGGACTAAACTACCACCAATCTCAGTCTACGGTTATATCTACACTGTATGAAAGGTAAGCAGGTAGCTATGTAGTCGAATAACAATTTGTATCATAAACAGTAATATAATAATAATAATAATAATAATAATTTTGTCCTTCATTTTTGGAGATGAACAGGCAAAAAAAAGAAGTGAGCAGTTAAGGCTGAGCAAAGGCACACAAATCTTCCTTTATGAGCATGCCCAGGTGTTAAGATCATCAGGGAAGACCTTTTCTCTCAATCCCACCACCACCTTTACAGGTACCTTTGGCGAGGACTTGAGAGAGGGACTTCTCTGTCGCTGCACCCAGACTCTGGAACTCCCTCCCATGGGAAGCCAGGTTGTCCCCATCTTTGCTGTCTTTCTGCAAGCAGATGAAGACCTTTCTCTTCAGATGGGCTTTCTCTTAGTGATTGGCTATCCGAGAGGGGTTTAAAATGTGGAACGCATATGCCTTGTCATTTTGAATCTGTTTTTCTGTTGATTTTGTTTTCCATTTTCAGTGGTATATTAGTGGTATTTGTTTGATTCTTCTTTAATATTTGTATACTTACTGTTTTTAGCTTTTAAATGTCGTCTTTTAATGATGTAAGCTGCCTTGGTTCATTTTTAAGGAGCAAGGTGGGATAAAAATATTTTAAATAAATAAATAAATAAATAGCTGTATACAAGCATGGTAGATATGGAAGTGCTGAGGGAAGGTTAGCAGATGGTGGGCTTCTTGGGCTGTTGAGATGTTATATCTTTGTTTTCTCACTTCTGTCTTCCTTTGTGCATCCTTGATTCTTTTTTATTGCAAATTCTTTCAACCTTTGTTGGAAAGCATTTCATCAGGCACTTCAGTTTTGAGTGGGAGCTTCCAAACTGACCTTAAATGCTTCATTAAGTTATTTCAGTGTTGTCTTCAGTGTATTCTTGGGCCATCAAGCACCTACAACAAGGTCTCAATAGAAAAAAAAATGTTTTGGAAGATGGTAATCCAACAGCTTAACTACATGGCCAGCCCAGTGAAGTAGTAATTGTTTCAAAACTGTAAAAATGCTTACTCGCCCAGAGACAGGACCACTCCATTAATCTGAAGAACTGTGCTTCAGCTCACAAAAGCTTCTGAAAAATAAAAATAAGTTAGTCTTATAGGTGCTGCATTAATGTTTCTACAGTATATGGTACAGCATAACTGGCATGATTTATCTTATGGAATCCTGGGATTTGTAGTTTAGTGGTTGGACAGTGTCATCGAAGCTACCAACATGAATTTGATCAAACTCCGGGAGGCAGTGGAAGACAGGAGGGCCTGGCGTGCTCTGGTCCATGGGGTCACGAAGAGTCGGACACAACGACTAAACAACAACAACAAAAAGTACTTGGACTCCTCTGCTAGGCAGTTCAGTCTGTATATAGCAATGATAGGCCCTCCAAATGTTGTTCAACTACAATTCCCAGAATCCTGGCCAACATAACCAGTGTGTGTGAGGAATAATAGGACTTGCAATCCAGTAATATCTGGAAATACATGTTGCCCATTCCAGACCTAAAGAGTTTTCTAGAAACATAGCATAAGGGCTGCAAGTATGAACCTAGAGTGTGCAGAAAACTGTTTTGGAGTTGGTAGTCTGTGGTGATTCTGTTGCAAGGGAGGGATGCTATTACTCTGTGCCAAAAAAAAATAAGTTTGTTTGTTTTTAACCTTTCTACCTTCTAACTGCAAATTAATAGATCTTTGCAAAGGTTAGGTTAATTCTCCAGAATTCTGTTCTCCAAGGAAAACATACCCTTCTAAAGCTTTTGTAAAGTTCCCATTGTTTGGGAAGAAAAATAAGCCTTGTTGTGCTCAGGGAAGGCCCAAGACACTTTGAGGCCAAACAGCAAATACCAAGACTGGACTTTAGGTCCAAAGACTATGTTCAACACCCAAGCGGATGGAGAGGGAAAAGGTGAGAACATAGTGAGTGGCACCTGAAAGGGGTACCAACGTGCAGTCCTAGTGTTCCAGCATGCAGCCTCATGATGCAGTGGTTAAATTTCAGTACTGCAGTCAAGACTCTGCTCATGACCTGAGCTCAGTCCCGGGCTCAGGTACCCAGCTCGAGGTAGACTCAACCTTCCATCCTTCCAAAGTTGGTAAATTGAGTACCCAGTTGGTGGGGTGGGGTGGGAAGGCAATGTGTAGCCTGCATAATTAAACTGTAAACCACCCAGAGAGAGCTTTAAACACTATGGGGTGTTATATAAGTAGCACACTTTGCTTTGGTGTCAGCAACTGGGCCAATGTGTGGGGTCCCACAGGGAATTTGCTCTGCTCATGATTACGTCCTTTCTTGTTTCCTATTTTTAAAAGCATTTTACAATCAAGTGGAAGCCAGGCAGGTCTATATCTCGATACAGATGCTAATTGTACTTATTCATTGACCTTATTTTAGAACCATCTCAATTTTTCTACAACAAAATGGTGCTTATTCATAAGTAAATGTTTTTAGCATCAGGGCAGCAAAAGCAAGCTCTGTTGAATGCATGCAGTCATGAATTACTTGTGCCCAGGAAACAATCAGTCTCTTTGTTTTGGGGCCATGTTTAACTGTATAAATATTTGTCATACAGTCCCATTCTCATGTCCACAAAAGCTCACAATAAAATATAGCAGTTAGTCTTTAAGGTGCCACAACATTTTGTCTTCTTTATTTTTGTTTTGTTTTTGCCTGATGTGCTAGCACAGGTTAACACAGCTAACCCTTCTAAAACTGCAGTCATGAAGGTGCTCTTATTTATGTGAATTACAAAAGACAACTATGCATGCACAGAATTCCTCTCTTTTGAATTACCAAAGCCTTAGGGTGGCTTGTTTATATTTAAGTTTGTTTGCGGGGGTGGGGGGGGAGTTGTGTATGTAAGATATCAGGAATGTCGAAATTGTAGATCATGGGGTGGGTGATGAGAAGAGAAATAGGAAACAATTCAGTTGTTGGCTTCATAACTGAAGAATTAAATATGACCTCCTAGAGCTCCTTACCATCACCACCCTGCTCCATCCATCATCATGTCTAGGGTCTGAAATTATCTAGCTGCATCGTGGAGCAAATGGCTCTTCCCTGCTTCCTTGTCTAGGCATAGCGTGCCCAAGGCTGGCACTTGAGCAGAGTCATAATTAGGGAAAGGCAGTTGAGGCTCTGACTCAGGCTGCCAAAATTTGGAGGGCCCAACATTTTGCTTTCTGGAACCCTCCCATTGGCATTTGCTGCTGGAAGATCATGAATAGGGCAGTAAAGCCCAGGCACCAACACTGCTAGTTATGGCCCTGCATATGATACAGGAAATCCCAAGCAGAACAATAATTTTGGCATTGCTACATTTCTACTTCCAGGATGCCAGAGGCATTTTCTGCCATGTGGCAAAAGCACTTGGCTGATTTTGCATGCTCCATGCACCTTGACTTAGGTGGGACAGAGGCATCGATTGCTGCTCTACCTTAGGCATCAAGATGTCTTGAGATGGTCCTGAAAACAAGAAAAGAAAGCAGCAAAATAAGGTTAGAAAATATTTGTGCCTTTGAGTTTTCCCCAGTCCTCAAGCACAGCCAACCCTGGGTAGGTCATGTAACCTCCTGGACGGCACAGCAAGTAGAGATTTGGTCGGCAGCTCAGGACACCTGGGTTCAAATCCTCATTCTCCCACGAAACTCATGAGGTGACCTTGGGCTAATCACAGTCTCTCCGCCTGACCTGCCTTACAGGACTGTCGTGACAGTCAAGTGGGAAGAGGCAAACCATGGACACCATGTGCACTGAAGGAAAGATGGGATAGACGTACAATTGTTTAGTAAGAGTAGTAGTAATAACAATACAGGTAGCTTACTACTCTCAGGTGCTGTGCTAGACAATGTTGATCGCCAGGGATGGGTTATTGACTAGGCAGAAAGGATGCCTCACCCCCCAAATTTTGCAGGCCAGCCGTGCCCTAAGGTTTCGGACAGGGTGCAGTTGTTGCTTTTGTTTCTCTCTCTCTTTCAATTGTTAATGGAGCCCCCCCACAATTCCCAGACAGGCCAGAAGGGGGTGGTGTCGCCACAACCTGGTGATCTTCTCTCTGACCATCTACGTTCACCTCAGGGGAGGAAATGGTGATGGGATGCTTTGCAGATATCTGGGCTTTTATTGCAGCTCAGCCACTGGTCTAAAAATATCATCAGTGATTCTCAGGGCCTCCTTGGCAGCTCAGTCTACAGTCGGAAACCGACTGAGACGGAGAGAAACAGACTGTGTGTGTTTGGAGGGGTGCATATGCCCGGTATACAAAGCTAGGCAAACTGTTCGGCTGTAAATGCCATGTGTCAGAGTCAGCGTCGCTGGAATTCACTCTGTTCTCCAGGGCTTGTTCCTTCTCCTATTAAATTATTTAATGCAGGTCTGAGGAACCTGTAGATGTCCAGATGTTGATAAACTCCAGTTCCCATAATCCCTAGTCTGCCTGGCCAAATGAACAGCGTGATGGGAGTCATAGTTCATCAATAACTACAAAGATGTAGCCCTTAATCCCTAATCTAATTGTTGTTACATGTGGTCAAGTCAGAACCGACGTATAGCGACTCTAATAGGACATCAAAGTGAGATATTTAAGGATTGGTTTTACCAGTTCCACATCCTGATGAGCTTCCATGGCTAAGGATTTGAACCCAAGCCTCCTGAGTCCTAGTCTGTTACTCTATCCACTACACCATACTGAGTAGCTAATCTGATTGTACACCTCTATATTTCCATTCCACTTCCGCCTCTCTGAGACTTGAAGTCCTGGAGTCCTGGATTCAAATCTTCACTCACATGTAAAATTGGTGTTAAAATACTCACTTTTCCTTAGTTTTTCTCATAGGATTGTTCGTATAATGAAACAGAACAGTCGGATAAATACAAGTGTATAGTATTTTGTTCACCATTTGTCAATCACCCATCTCTGTGCCTGTTGCTCTGTGGGTTTTGCTATTATCTGTCATATCTTCTCTCTGGTCACCTAATTTTTCATAGTACTGTATTTCTGTCTCTTTACCTATTTATCACAATGCTACTTTTATCTGCGCATTTAAAATGTGTTCAGATTGCTTTGTGCATGTCTTAGTGATCTCTACAACAATCCTAGCAAGTGGGTCAGCATCATTGCCCATCATATCAGGACAGTGAGGCCAAGAGGTTAGAGATAGGTGTAAAGCACCTGCTGAATTAATTACCAAGGCCAGTTTCAATTCACTTCCTCAGACACTAACTTGTGTCCATCCAGATATATGAGAATCAAGATATTTCAATGTAACCACATGTAACCCAAGTTCTCATTTGCATGAGGGGGTAGTAATTTAATTATTTAATTTCTTTATTATTGTATTTTCACTGCCAGTAACCGGGATACGTGCTTGTGGGATAGTTTGTCTTCTGTGCCAAAATAACTTGGCTGGCTTTGGTGCTGTGCATCCTGACTTTCATATGTGGGGATAGTTTGTTAGCTCAGTAACTCCCCATTCCCTCAGATGTCAGGGTCAAATCATGAGAGCAGGGGGCAGAGCTTTGTGGTATTGTAGAATGTTGCCCCTTGTGCATTATTGCAAAATGTTGTTGTTTAGTCATTAAGTCGCGTCCGACTCTTCGTGACCCCATGGACCAGAGCACGCCAGGCCCTCCTGTCTTCCACTGCCTCCCGGAGTTGGGTCAAATTCATGTTGGTTGCTTCGATGACACTGTCCAACCATCTCGTCCTCTGTCGTCCCTTTCTCCTCTTGCCCTCACACTTTCCCAACATCAGGGTCTTTTCCAGGGAGTCTTCTCTTCTCATGAGATGACCAAAGTATTGGAGCCTCAGCTTCAGGATCTGTCCTTCCAGTGAGCACTCAGGGTTGACCTTTTGTTTCTGTCCATGGAGTTTTCTTGGCAAAGATACTGGAGTGGCTTGCCAGTTCCTGCTCCAGGTGGATTGCGTTTAGTCAGAACTCTCCACTATGACCTGTCCATCTTGGGTGTCCCTGCACGGCATAGCCCATAGCTTCTCTGAATTACTCAAGCCCCTTCGCCACGACAAGGCAGCAATCCATGAAGGGGTATTGCAAAATAGTGTAAAATAATTTGCAAAATAGGTCTGGACAGCGCGGTGCATACAATCATAGTATGAGAGAAGGAGACAGACAATGGGGATTCCCTCCTAATGTTTTGCATAGAGAGCATTGGCACCAGCTTGAAGTGGAGAGGAAACAGGTGCTGCCTTTTACAGCTGCCACACACCCTATCAAACAACTTTCTCCTCTGCTCTGTTCGCCTTTAGATTTATCTTCCCACCTGAAGAACACAGAAGCATCGTAATGCCCCGAGACCTGGCAACTCTAGCCGGAGCGTAATTTACCAAACCGCCTCAGGCAGCAAAATGTCTTGTTCGGGACTTTATTATAAATCGTGCTGCCCATGTTTCATACTGGTCGGATGATGCCTTTTGTTTTTTTAATGCCCTACCACAGCGAGGTCAGAGCAAAGGCGAGAGTGCCTCTGAGCACAGACAGTGTCCTCCCTTTCTCCCCGCCCCTTCCTCTCCCTCCCCATCTTTCCACGCCTTTGAGAGGAAGACCGCGGGGGTCTTCCAAGTTAAAGAGGGCGTGGCGGCGGGGGTGGGGGGTTGGATCGCGGCGCCTCTCTTTCTCTCCCGGAGGCAGGCTCGCGCTTCTCGCGTTTTAACCGGAGGCCGCCTCTCCGGTGGTCAAGAGTAGCACCGCTCGCTCAGACGAGGTGCAGCGGCACGAATGCGGAGCCATCCCCGCCGTCCCAACCAATCTAGCGCCCAAAGGGTTAATGCACACAGCAGGCGAAGAAAGCGCGCGCATACACAGACACACACACACACACGTCTGCCAAGGCACACACCGTACGTTAAGGGTGTGCGGCCAACAGCCACACAACTACACTACAACCGCCTTCTGCTGTGTCTTCGTGCGTGTGAACGCGGGAGCCGAGACGCGCGCCCGAGCTGGGCGAGGGAAGGAGGATGACCCGTCAGGGGCTGGACGCCAGGAGGTAAACAAACAATAACAGTGCCGGGCCCCCCCCCCCCTCCCGGCTCCGCAGCTCGTCCGCCCGAGTCCTCCGCGGCTTCCCTCCCTTTTCCGCGCCCCTCTTTCGTCCGCCTGTTCCAGACCCTGGGGAAAGGTGGCTTTCCAGTGGGCAGAGAGACCCCCGCCTCCCCACTTGGAAATGGGGTCGAAGAAAACCGCTTTGACCCACTGGAGATGGGGTCGCCGTTGGGAGGGAAGACCTTGAGCCCCCCCACCTCCCCAACCCACCCCACCACATCAATGCAAACACGCATCGCTTTCCATCTCCTCCGCCTCCTCTTCCCCGCCAAGATCCGGCTGGTCTACCCGGCTCGAACAAAAAGACAAACCCCGACCCAACTCGGATATTATTGAGAGGGGAATTCAACACCGTTTGGGGAGGAAAAAAAATAATGGTAAGATAATCCGAGAGTGGAAATTGGGGAGGGGGCAGGTTGTGGTGCCTCTTCGGCGCCGAGCGCGTGTGTATTGTGCTGCTCCATTCGCCCATCTTAAAAGTTTGTGGGGTGGGGGGGGGAAATCGGGTGGGTAGTAGTGGGGAAACCATTCACCTTATTGATTATAGGGCGGATTGGGGGGGGGAGGCCTGGAGGGAAGGGAAGAGCGAGCTTTGGCGCTGGGCCAGGCAGACATCCGTGGGTTGGGGGCTGGGAAGAGGGGGAGGAGACGAAAACTACACACAAAGAGGGCAGGATTGGGGTGGGAAGCCTTTGCTCTGCATTGGAATTTGCTGGCTCGGCTCGGAGCTTCGTGGGGGTGGGAAGAGTGTCGAAGGGGGGAAATGATTCATAGTCCATCCTGTTTCAGATTCTGAAGGTAGACAACCACACGGCTGTGTGCCTTTTTCTTTTCTTTTCCAAACCTCCCCCCAACAAAATCTTGCAACTAGGCAGTGTTACTGTGAGCATTGCTCCCATTTTACAGGTGATAAATCATCAGCAAAGAAGGGCAGGATCCTCCTTAGCCCGGCTTGGGTCTGTGGCCATCAGACTGCACTGAGCGTCACAGTGTGGTGGCTACTAGATTTAACCCAGCCCCAGAAGTAAGGACTGTAATAGTGGGGTGACAGGTTGGGGTAGGGGATGGGGGGCAGAGGACAGCAATTCATGGAATGATTTGAGAAACCTTCCCTGTTTCCTTCTTCTGTGATTGAGTCCTTCAGAGTTGTGTGGGTGGGTGGGTGATAATTTATTATTATAGGGTGGCCCAGCAGGCCTGTCTAGACTGTTTCTCACATTTGGCTGTGCTGGAAAATTGATGATGGTGTGGGCATAATTAAAGAAATGATGGCTGTCTTTCTAAGTATCAGCCTGCAATTCAAGGCAGCGTGGGTGGGGGCACACTGTACATAGAGTATTTTTCCCCTGGAGTCAACAGAGGGCAGAGACCTCCTTAGATGGACAGATGACATTTGAGTGACTTTGCGTGATCTCTGAATGGATGCTGTAAATTCTCCCATCCTCCCAGAAAGCCTCAGATGCACCTGGCACAAACAGGGTTGTTGTTGCTTTTGCAAGGAAAGTAGCTAAACCTTAGTGGCAGATTACAACATAAATCTACTGCTATCCCCAGAAAGACATCCTGTCAATAAACAATAGATCCCCCTGGCAAAGCAAACTTAAATTTCTGGCTTGTTTGGGATTTTAAGCTACCCACCCCCTTGTGAATTAACCCTGAATCTGAGGTCAGTTGATGCTGACAACTCCCACCGCCCACCAACACCCCCACCTTGTATCACACTGTGAATTAGCCACAGGGACTGATTAAATATTGAATGAGTGAAACAGGGCAGAAATTGGAATTAAAAGGGAACCAGCCCAATTGGGAGCAAAGGGAATCTACAGGCCAAAAAGTGTATGGGTATAGAGGTTGGAGGGGTTGACTAAAGGCTATCCTTCCTGCCTGTGTTCTGTCTATTGGAAGTGGGGGGTGCAAATAATGCTTAGCAGGATCAAGGTGGAATATACCTTCTGGAAGCTCGAACTTCTGCTTATCTGTTCCCCATCATGAAGGAAGAGCTAGGCACTGGCCTAGCAGAGGGAGATTGGAAACAGCTCTGCGGCAGGCTGACCTAGTTTAATTTACCGGGCTGGTGGTGAATCCCACCCACTCCTTTGCCCCCCCTTAACCAATGGAAGAATCAATGTGATTTTTATATACCTGGAAAGCAAACACCGAAGGGATGTTTTGATCTTGTTGTGTAGGAGGGACTCTGGTGGCACTTTAAAAACTAACAAAACCTAGTCTCTGTAAAATGAGTAACTCATCTGGTGAAACAGGCTGTCATAATACATATTTTAGTTTTTCAGGCATCACAAGACTCTCAGTCTGTTGCACTAAAAACAACAAACACATATACACTGATTTTCTCATGTGAAAACAAAGCAAATATGACCTAATCAGAACCACTGTAAACCACCCAAAGAGTGTTTGGTACTAATGGGGCAGTGCAGAAGTTGAGTTAATAAATAACCAGAACCAGTGGCCACTTTGGGCTAATACTTTAAGGAAGAGTATTAGCCCAAAGGGGAAGGAAGCCAGACTGCCTAGATTATTTCCAGTAAGGGTATACCACTGTTTTCTTTTTAAGGCCAGGATCTCTGGCCTCTAATGGTTACTGGAAGAGATTTAGGATTAGGGATTGTGAAGTGTTCCAGGACAATTTGCTTGCTTGCTTTTGCCACTGCATATCCCCCTTAGCTGGAGTTTTCTGTTCTTCCTGGGAATGCAGGAAAGAAAAGAGAGGCATTGGGAAATTACCTAATAAATATGTGGTGGTGTTCCATTTAGGAGGAAAGGGTTGTGTGTGTGGTGTGGGGGTCAAGACTGAAGACCATTGCAAGACAACCTAGCCTGCAGCGCCTCAGAATGACTAGTTGAAAGTTTATGGATAGGGAAAGAGGAATGTTCATACCAAGAAGGCAGCTGCAGGCAAAACAAGGCTGGCCCTGCCATTAGGCAGAGTGGGGGACAGCAGTGGTACTGTTTTGGTTCTTCCATCAGAATCCCCCACGGTTTCCTTCAGTCACAGCATGACGTACTTGTCCTTGGCTCCATAAATTACCCTGCTACCTCTAGTGTGATGGAGGCTCTTTTCCCACTGGCTGTGTTCAAGGAGTTCCAGCCCAGTCAGCTGCTTCTGTAAAGTGGGCAAGGCGGAGAGAAAGTGATCTTGTGATTCACCACAGACAGCAAAAGTCTTAGGTCATCACTGGGAGGGGAAGTGAGTTGGAAATATTACACGGACTAACAGGGTGGTCAGTCTCTGTCCCATATAAACTGGAAGTGTGCATGTCACAGAGGCCAAAGGTTTGACAGGCCTTGTTTTTCGAAGTGTGTTTTAGGCCTTCGTTATCGTTAGTGCATCCCACATCCTATTTTTCTTGTGAGCTGGAAGTCAAGGTCCATGTTCTTTCACTCTCCCTTCACCTTCTAAAGGTCTCCTTGGTTAGAACAGAGCAGGGCTGGGAGGGACGAATCATGGGCTCAATCTCTCTCATGCTTGGGAAGGGAGAAAGACCACTTGCGATGGATTAGAACTGGAGACCAAGAGTTTGGACTTCTGCTCCTCTGTCTTGCATGTGTGGAGAGTATATCAATGGATTTAAAGAGTTAAGCCTTCCAGACACATCAACTATGAGCTTTTGAGGGGCTCCCTCAACTCTTTGAGGAAAAGGGGAAGGGAATTAACAGGGAAGAAGCAAAGAGAATGATTATTACAGAGTCATTCCCTGGTTTCTCTTTTATAAGCCGATTTAAAGTCAGGTGACGGCTTCTCCAGCAAACTTTCTAATCCCAACTTCAATGGGAGACGAATGAGTGGGAGGAAGACGAGTGGGAACCTAAGAAACCACTTAACTGTCTAATCCCCATTTCCCTCTTGGTGACAGTATAAAAATCCTATCTCCAGAATCCTATCCCTCTCTCCAAATATCCCTCCAGACCTATGAAGAGGAGGGAAATGTTTTCTAAAGAAACTTTGCCATCTTCCTTCTGCTAGAGCCAGTGCTTTTTCTCCTGTTTGGTGTGCATGACTAGAAATAATTACATCAGTGCTAAGGGTGCACAAAAGGAGAGGTAGCCCTGATAGGCGTTTTTTAATATGGTGACACAGAGATGAAGAGGAGGTGTAAAAGACACTGTTTTCCACCAGGCCCATTCTTGGCCTTTCTTGCTGAGGGTAACGTTAAAGCTGCCCCCTTTTCCCTAGCATTTTCTGTCCATCATGGTATCTTTGTTTCTGCAGGAGAGAGTTTACTGACAGGCCCATGTCAATACAGCCATAATAAATATATTCTCAAAAGGGCAATAATTTTGTGTTGGAGATCAGTGAGATGGGGCGGGGGGCTCAAGATGTCTTTAACAACAACAGAAATCGATTATGTGGGCAAGCTTGGCTGCCTGCTCTGAGAAGTCTTGGTCTTGATAGCTTAGGCTATGTCCCCTGAGGCTCAAGGTCTACAGCTCAAAAGATCTGGCAACCTTAGCCCAGACACAGTGGGGTTTTTTAATAGTTCCTCTTTCATTTAAATAGTAACCTCTAGAATCTTCTGGAACTCTTTACACCCACTCCTGAGCTAAGCATGAGAGTTAGTGATTCTTATCATGGAAAAAGGAGGGGAATCCTTAGCCCCCCCCCCCAAGACAGTGAACCACTCCACTGTTCCTGTTCAAGGCCACCTGTGGTTCTAAGGAAGCTGGGGACACCTTCTCTTACAGTGATGGGCATGATTGTAGTCAGGAATGATGGGAGTTGTAGTCCAAAACAACCGGAGAGCACCAGATTAGGGAATGCTGTGTGGTACAGCTGAACATAATTATCAGAATCCTGTCAGGCAGTAAAATATGACATTTGTTTCATCACCACCATATATTTGCAGCCCCTAGATCCAAAGGGAATATATCTCTGACCACTAGATTCTGGGGACAAAGAATAAGCAGAGATTAGTCACCTTTATACTTTGCTAGCTAGCCTTCAGAGGCATTTGGCAGACTGTTGCTGGAAGAATAATGTTGAAGTAAGTTGACAAGTCAGTTTTGACTTCCGAAGGTATCATATTGTTGGAATACATTGTTTTAAAAGAGTACAGGGAAGCCATTCGCTTCTTTTTTGGCTCCATATACAATGTCAAATTGTGTTGATGTAATTATCCATAAACACTGGGCATAATTCATATACTTTGGACAGAATTTTGGCACTATTTTTGGGAAACTCAAAATAATAATATGTGTATTCACAGATTGCAGAGCTGATATAGTTCAGTGGGTTGACCTGTCTAACTGTGACCTCAGGGATCAGGAGTTCAAGTCCCTATTGTGTCTTCCAGGAGGGGAACCAGTGGAGACCTCCCAGAACATGGGGGTCTAGTGGGGTTATGCGCCCTGCTGCCTATGCAGCTTTAGGCAGGCAGCATAGTCCCAGAGCACCACTAGAAGGAGGGACTCTGTGAAGCATTTCTGAGGACTTTAAAGCTCTTGAGAAGGTTGCTGTAAAACAGAATCCACTTGACAGCACATAGTTTTTTTATTACATTACACAGATTATAGATTGATGGTAATATATCACCCCGCCTAATACCCAGGCATTTTATAGAAAGTATATAATGAAGTACAGTGAAGCTTCAGTCAGATTAAAGGGGTTAATTGTAGCGGTAGTGCATCATCGTTGTGCTAATTCTCTTTTTGTGGTGGACACATGTCCTTGGACAGGGATGAAAAGGAAAGTCTTAATTAACTACATTTTCCGCTTCCAAGGAGGTGTAACCTTGCAGACCTTCTAATTAATTATCCGCAGAATTTCCCAGGGTATATTTGCATTTAGACAGAGACCTCCTGATTATATTTGTTGACATAAGACTAGAATAGCAAAAAGATTTGTATTAGAGGTCCAAGTACACTATGGACATTTTGCAAATAAAATTAGCTCAGGATTGAGGGAATCAGGAAATGTATGTTACTGTTGCAACCACTTCTCCCTTTTCTCAGTCAGAGGAAAAGCCTGGACAGTATTCCATCCAGTAGTACTTTTATGTGGCGAGATATGTCAAAAGTGATGGTGTGGGGGTGCAGTTACTTTCCAGTCAGGTAGGTGGGAGGCTGAAGGTCACTGGCTAGATAAACTCCTGGATTGACTGCTGACAGGCAGTCTGAAAAGAGCATTTAAAAGGAGCTTTTTGAAAAATAGTGTTTAAAGGCTTTCTTTTTCCGTAGGCTGAGGAACACCAGGGCCTGGAACAGTGGCATAGCAGAAGCTAAGCATGCATGGTTGAAGTACTGGCTCTCTTTCGTGAGCTGGGACAATAACCTCACATGCTAACCTTCCTCCGTCAAGCTTCCCAGTTCCTCTTGAATTTAGCTGCAGTCTTCACCGTGGCTGAGATGGACATGGATTTCCTTAGCCATCACATATTATTGTGACTTGCTGCTGTAAAGCAGGGTGCTGTGCCTTGAATGGATAATTAATTTAAGAAGACTCATTGTTTTTTTTTAAAAGTCTTGCTCTTGTCAGAGATGAAAAATTTGATTTGTTTACATGGATCCATGCAGCTGCCTGCACTTACGGGCTCTCCTTGAGGGCCAGGAAGTGCTCACCCACACTTCAAAATATACCACACGTTGCTTGATTGAGCCCCTGAAATCACCTTGCCCACTAATGCCACCTGGCAGTAGCTGCAGTGCCCCTTTGGGACCAGCTGCGTCCATGGCACCTCAATCTAATGGCTAGCTAATTGTCTGCCCTGAGATTAAAAGGAATATCTGTCCCATTGTCTACTAGGTTCTTTGCCTGGAATTAGGATATGCCATTCCTGTGTATGTACTGCTGTGATGCATCTGTTTCTAGGATGGAAACAGCTATTAATGGCATAATTCTTGACCTAATCAGGCTGCTTACAGATTAGAGATATTAATGCATTTGTCTCTTGCCCACCAGTGAACTTTAGGTGTCATCCATGGTTCCTCTAGGTTTTTCTCCCTCTCGATGTTATTATTTATTTATTTAGAATATTTTTACCCCGCCTTTCTCCTTAAAAGGACCTAAAACGGTTCACATTGTTAAAAGACAATGAAAAAGCTAACAACAGTGAATATACAAATATTTAAAAGGATCAATAAATACCATACGAAAAACACAAGCAACTCCAAAACATGTTCAAAGCAGTAAGGTACAACAGTCCATTTAAAACCCCACTCAGGCAGCTGTTCGCTCAGGGAAAGCCAGCCTGAAGAAGAAGACCTTTGCCTGCTTGCAGAAGGACAGCAAAGATGGGGCCAGTCTGGCCTCCTGTGAGAGGGAGTTCCAAAGTCTGGGTGTAAAGACAGAAAAGGCCCTCTCCTGCTTTCCCCACCAAACACACCTGTGAAGTCAGTCAGACTGAGACAGCAGCTAGAATCCTTTTGGTGATTTACACTGATGTACGTACTGGAAATCACAAAAACCATGATGGCAAATTAATTAGCAAGATGTGCCTCTGCTCAGAAACACAACCATCACCTTGTCAGTTGACAGCAATGTGATGCCATCGCTTGTGGGGAGCTTAAATTGCCAATACGTAGGACTCTGGCCAGTATCTGCTCCAATGCAACCTAAAGAATTGTGTGGCTAAGAAAGGTTTGAATTTGACCCTGTCATAGTCCAACACTCTAGCCCACGAGTGAAGAACGTGCAAGCAGCTCCCATCATACTACACCATTGACGGTATTATCTAGGTCTGATGGGAGTTGCAGTCCATTGACATCAGAAGAGGCCCAATTTGCTCACCCCTTGAGGTAGCCTCTGCCCCACACTGACACTAGAAGACGCACAACTTCCAGAGGAGAGAGGTGGCAGTGATTCTGGACTTTGTTTACAATTCATGCAGCCACTTCTGAGGAGGTAGCTATTTATATCAATGATCCCTCGCTGGGAAGCACAGCCGCATGAGTAGGTGCTCGTTCCCATTATTGACCCAGAGGGAGGACTATGTGGGAGGGCCGGGGAGGGCTTTGTCCTTCTGCCTGAAGGCAGCGAAGCAAGTTTCCTGTGGCAGGAAACCCCAAACACTGCAGCACATTATGAAGAGAATTAGCCAGGAAAGGTTGATTTCATGTGGGTCTTTTTCCGGCTATTTTTTTTTTAAACTCCCAAGCTGAATAGATTTCATTTGTTTCTTTTCTACCCGCCAGGCAAGGGAGGAGGAATAGTTTTCCTTTGTGATGCTCCTGTGGGTGGTTTGTTTGGTTCTGTGTTAAAAGATGTAACGTGGGCAAGATGACACTTTTTTCTTGATCTGGTGGTGATGCTTGTGACGGATCGAGGCAAGTATTAGAATTACTCAAAGCTCTTTGAACTTTTGTGCCGCTTAAAAGACTTGCATACTCTGAACGATCCCAGTCAAATAGGTCGTTTTGTATCAACGGTGAGGAATCTCAGGTGATGGTGTAACCGAGTCCATCCCACTTGGGATCACAATCTCTGGGTTCCCAAGATGGCCAGGTCATCTTCTCCAGGACACCATTATGTGGTTTGTTTCTCAACTTGCATCAATGTTTCCTCTCATTTTAAAAGATCAAAATGCTTCTCCTAAGACCTATTTGCTAGCAGTGAGAGATTTGGGCTAAAATGTACCTGTATTTTTGGTCCCTTTGCCTTACTGTGGGAAGGTAAGTGAGAGTTTATCTGGAATTAGACTTTGCCTTCTAGCTGAAATAGGTTTCTTACTTGTGTTTCATGTATTTAGTTATCCTTAGAGCCCTACAGCATAGTGGCTGGCATCCTGTTGCGTAGCTACACAAATGGTATAACTTTTTGTTGCAAATTGCCCCAAGTTAAAAAATCACAAGCCCTTATCGGTTGCATACTGAGTCATACAATTAAGTATGCAACGGATTATGTCCAACTTAAGCGAATTCACTTCCAGCAGTTATGCTATTTGTACTATGACAGCATAATTAGGCAGGAGGATTTGAGCCAGCAGTTTTTTGGGTTAAATAATTACAAGAAATGTTGAAGTTAAGTTTGATAGTTTGTTTTGCTTTGCTTACTGTTGGGCTGAAGAAAGGCACGGATAGCCACCACATTTTGGCATATTTATCTTTTCCTCTGATACAAACATGGAATTCCATCTCTACTATGAAGGAGATTTATTTGATTATCTGCAGCATTCTGTCTTCATGATAATGCCTGTGCCCTATTCACTGAGATCTTTGTAGTCTTTCTCTCCCATCTAGCAATTACCTTTTTATCACATCTTTGTTCATAAAGCACAAGAACAAATGAGCAGCACTAATGTGCTCCATGTGGTTGGCCTTTTTGCCAATGCAATCCTATGCATGCCTATTCAAAAGTGGCAGTGATGCCGAAACTTAAAATTAGACTATTAGTAAGTTGAACCGAATGGGATTTGTCAGTCCTGGATGCATCAGGGAGCAGTATTCTGTTGCACCCCAACTTTGATGTAAAAAACTTTAATATTTTCTTAATTCAAACCAAGACAAATCAAGAGCTAAAATATATTTTGTGTGCCTGTAGGAATGACGTGACTAAGCAGCCAATCTCTGCCACCACTTCCTTGTTAGCATAGGCAACATGTTGAATCTTCCAACAAAGTGGCATTTTTGAAAGTGCTTCTGTTTCTTTTGCTTCTGTAGCCACTGCCTTTGCCTGTAATTTTATGTGACTGTACCATGACAGAGATGGACAATGTGTGATGTTGCTGGCTGTAATTCCCATAATCCCTCAACAGTGCTGTCTGGGCCTTATGGGAGTGGCAGTCCATTAATGTCTGGAGGGCTACGTGTTCCCTGTCTAAACTTGCTAAACAAAGTACATGTAATCGCAGCCAAGACTAGGGGTGGTGTGGGAAGAATTCATTGTGATGCATTAATACCATGATACGTAGGGCAGAAGACAACACAGTATGCACACGGGGTTCCCAAAATTTGCTTTGGTGAGGCACAAGAATTATCAGAGAACTTTGGTTGAAGTTGAATTCACAATGCATTGTGCAGTTCACCCATCACAATTCAGAAGTTAAGTCCCGTTAAACCCAATCAATCTTACTCTTAGGCAAGTAGATATAAGTCAGAAAGAAGTACAGTCTGTCAATACTGTATGTGTTTCTGCTTTGTTGTGATGAGTACTCTGAATAAAGGAATTGCTGAAAGATTAGACGTGTCTACTATAAATATTTGGGCTAAATCAAGTTGTGAATCCTAGTGAGAGTAGGCCCATTGAATGAATAGGATCTGTTAACTGAATACTTACATAAATCCTATACAGTCAGTAGATCTATTCTATTTGGGACTAGCAGTTCAATTTAGCCTTTCTATTTTACATCCAATCAATGCCATCAATGTACATAATGACTTATACAGTTTCTTCAAGCGGAAATTCAGATCCCCCTTGCCTAAAGGAGCTTAACATTAAGATTTGACTGTAGAGAGCGGGGAAAATGGGAAGGCAGGCTAACAACGAATGATTGTTATCAGATGGTGTTACATGTATTGAGCCTCTCGGTTAGTCCTGTTGTTGTACAGCAAGAGTGGAGAGTGAGTTTTTGTTTGTTTGTTTGTTTAAATTTGTATCCTGCCCAATTAATGCAGATGCACTATTCTGGGCAGTTTACGATCAACTAAAACAATACATATAAATAAAAATGAAACACAAAATAACAACACATCAAGAGGAGGAAATATCAAATAAAATGCAGCACAGGGGATGTAAACAGCAAGGAACAGATCAAGCAGGGTTTGCAAAAAAAAGGCCTCTCTGTAAAGCAGTGTTTTCAGTGATCTTTTAAAGGAGGAGAGAGATGGTAGCCAAGCGCAGTTCCACCAGCAGTTGCTTCCATAGTGTTGGAGCCACAGCAAAGGAGGCCCTACCTCCAGTGGAGGATTTCTTGGCCTCCCTTGGAGTGGCTATCCGGAGGATCATGGCCTGGGAGGGCCAGTGGTTCGGGTGGATGACCTTAGGAAAAGATGCTCCGACAGTAGACCTGCAGATATTGTTGGACTACAGACCCTATCATCCCTGGCCATGATTCTGTTGCCTGGGGCTGATGGAAGTTTCAGTTTGACATCTGAAGGACCACAGATGCTCTGCTGCTGCAAGAAAGCCTTCCTTGTGTGTAGGAATTAAAAGTACGGGATGATAAAGCTGGTGTCCTGTTTTCTAATGGGAATATTGTTGAGCCCAACAAATAAGCTGAAAATGTCTCCCAGAGTCAGTATATGTAAGATTTTAGAAGGGTATGCCATGTGGCAAGTTGAGATGGGGGTCAATAATTTCAAAAAATCAAATCATCACCAGGGGGCACTGTGCTTCAAGGAGTGTTAATGCCTAAGGTGGTCCTCCCCAACCTAACCAGTGTGTAGGGCAGCTTTCCTGAGCCCCCAGATATGTTAGAGTAGAAATCTGAAAGGCAGCTGCTTGAGACAAGCAGGCGTGGGGATTGTCTGTTGTAAATGGAGAGGGGGAAAAGCCACTTCACATATGATTAGAGGCACTTTCCTCTCCGTCCAGCCTGCAGGTACAGAGAAAAACAGCCTGAGCCACAGATCAAAATAAGTGCCAGTTTTGGTATTTTCAGATGACATTCTTCATTTGCTTCTCCATTCCAAAATAGCTAGGTTTAATACAACATATTTTGCAGAAGACGCAGCAGTAACTCTTGCCTGTAACAGGCAAGAACTGCCTCCATCTGAAGCCCAGACTGCAGGTGGCAGGCCTTGGCACCATTTCACCTTACAGAAACATATTTTCAATCTCCGTTTGATAAAGCAGTGTTCAGAACCACCAGCTGGGGGGTCATAGGATTCCGCAGAAGCCCTGTTGCCCTAGTGAGACTTGCCTCTACTCTGCCAAGGTATTTCACCAAGACACCTCAGAGTCATGGGTGGAAGAGCTAAAATGGGAGGAGCTTGTGTTCCATAAAAGAGGAGCACACTTGCACCACCTCTTAATCCTGGTGTGGGAAATATTTAGTCCTCCAGATGTTTTGGACTTTGATTCTCACCAGCCTTACCCAACATGGCCAATAACAAGGGACTACAAGAGGTGAAGTCCTAAACACCTGGGAAGGGTAGGGTGAACAACCTTTATCAAGGTAGTGCTGGCTAGGAAATTACGGAAGCCCTTTATTCTGTGCCTTCTTCCTCCTCCTCTTGTGTGTCATGCTGTGAACTGGCAGTGGCGAGAAGCAGAAGGAGATATAAACTCTTGTCTGTAGGGTTGTTCGGTATACAGGTTCATTCCCAGCTGAGCTACTGTTGGATTGGGGACACAGTTGCATTGTGTTTGTGTGATTGCTGGGATGTGTGCTAGGTGTGTATCTGCATCATCATGAATTCAGTAGAGATCCTGGGTTCTTTTAAGGAGAAAGGAGGGGGGTAAAAATATTTTGAATGAATGAATTCATAAACAAACAACTAATTCTGTGTGGCTGTAGGAACAGGCCCTGGGTTGGTGGACCGTGGTGGTGTTTTTGAGGATGCTACAGAGGGTTGTTGCTACAGCCAGTCTGAGCGTAAGGTGGAATGAGGCAGCTATTTCAAGAAGCAGGTTTGGGATGTTATAAAAGGGCAGGAAATTGATGGGAATCTATGGTGAAATTGTTGTGTTTCGTACTGTGAGAAACGAGGAGAGATCCTCATGGGATATTCTGCCTTATGTACTTAAAGAACTTGGCTACATTGAATACCACACAGTTACTCCAAGGAGAGGGCATTTGACCTTTCTTGAAATTTTTGTGCTGTGTGCTTTTCCTCTCACACTGTAACTGAATATGTGTTGGACGGAGAAGCCATTCTAAGAGCCAAAGCAGCAGTCTGTCTCCCCCACATCCCCAGCATAATTAAAACATAGGATTGCTTTGTTTACCTCCATCCCAGGAAGGAGTTCTGTATAAATCAGAAGCTGGTTTGCCACATGGAGAGCTTTGCCTGTCCTTAACAAAGGTATTCTTTGCAGCCCAAGGTAATTAAAGGTATCAAGACTTTCAGAATTATACAGTAGCCAGTCCGCTTATTCTATAGTGACAGATAATCTCTCCCTCTTATCACAACAATATACCCACAACAAAAAACATGCTGATCACCACAATCACCCATCTCCTGAAAAGGACAAAAGCTGATCCCACAGCTATAAATACTCAACTATCCAAACAAACTGCACCAGAGCACAGACAGAGTTCTGACTCCTGTCCTCTGAAGATGCCGGCCACAGAGACTGGTGAAACGCTAGGAAGAACAACCTTCAGAACACGGCCAAAGAGCCCGAAAAACCCACAACAACCATCAGATCCCGGATGTGAAAGCCTTCGAGAATACATTGCTTATTCTATGTTTTTCTTGGTGTTGGAAAAAAATATATCTCAAATCCAGGTTGAAAAATATTTTTTGTTCCTTAAGACTGGGGAAGTAACCAGTGGGCGTTTATGGATGGTTTCTTACTGTATAGCACGATGTCCCTGCAAAAGAGTCGTGTGATCGCCTGTGAAATGTGCAATGCAGCAAGAATCACAGATGTTTTTCCATCTAATATCTCCCAAGTGCTGCTTCTCCAGAACCACCCTCAGGATGCATTATTTTAAAGGGGAAAGAAAATCAAGCACGTTCCAGGAAATGGATTTCAGAAAACCCACACACTGTTAGGTTTTCTTTTTTTCCTGCTCATCCTGTTTGGTCTTCAAAGTGGTGGCAGCACCTTTGTTTCATACATACGCGTCACCCTCATTCTGTACCGGTTTTTTCTTTCTCTGTTTTTTTCTCTCTCTCCAGCCATCTGAACTGTTGGGAGCAGGCAAGAAAATGAGTGGAGGGCAGTACATTTTGTAGCGTGACGCCTACACAACCAGGTATTCAGTGAAGCAGATTAATTTCGATCCGTCATGTGGTGGTCAGTGCTGAAACACAGATGCTCGTTGTGACTCGCCCCATCGCCACGCTCCTGAAAAAGTTCCAGAAATTCAGGCAGCTGGTATGCGGATCCAAATCAACAAATCAAGGGTAGCAGTTTTCGCCAGGAACAGGTCTTTTGTAAAATCAAGGGATCCTTCCATTAAGCTACACACAAAATAATGTGCCTTACAAAAGAGAAAGTTCCCTATTTGCTGTTGGTAGGAAAACCCTTCTGGCTGCTCTGAGGCTTGTAGCTAGACTCAGAAGCAGCAGGAGAATCTGGGAGTAGGAAGAGAGGTCATCCTAACCCCTGCTAATCAAAAAGTCACTACATCACTGATTCTGAGGTGACACTGATCAAATATGGGACACCATACTGATGATGAGGAACCTGGAGTCAGATATTTGATAGGGCATTGTGAACCACTATATGAATTTCATCTTCTTTGTCTTAGCAGTTTCTGGCCTTGTACAACTTTGCTTTTGTCCATTCTTTCCTCTAATTTTCTTTCCCTTGATTCTTCGTTTTGTGCTGCCTGAGTTCCTTGTTCCCTTGGACCACTCCATCTCCCATTTTCTTTCCTAGGTCCCCTCTGGTTCCCTAAACCAGCCTGCTTTCCTCCCTAAGCCCTCTCCTCCTCCTTTTCTCCTCTTCTAGGTCTCTTCTGCTAATGCTCTTTCCTTACTGCATGTAACCAATGAACTTTTAGAATGTGAAACTGACATTTGATCTACATTTCATTAAAATATAATGAAATATTACTGAAATATAATAGTCTTTAAGGTGCCACGTGTTTTCTACTTTTGTTTTGTTTCTTTGGATTTTACCTGATATGCTCTTTCCTTACACCACCCTGCATGCCTTGCCTTCCCCTAGGACTAGTGCTTCTGAAACTTTGGCATCCAAAGATCCATCACTATGGGTCGTTTTCCTTGGGCTTGGGAGTGGGGGGGGGGGGGCCGCGCAGGGGAGAAACCTTCTGCAGCAAAATGTTGTGAACAGGACCTAAGGAGTGGGCGGACTTCAGGTCTGCAGGAAAGAGAGACCTATGTGGCAACTAAGTTTGGAAAAGGGAAAAAAGAATCCCTCTGAAATTTGTCATTAAAGGTGAATTTACCGTATTTCCCCAAAAATAAGACAGGGTCTTATATTAATTTTTGCTCCAAAAAACGCATTAGGGCTTATTTTCAGGGGATGTTTTATTTTATAGTCATGTCATCTTCTGGTTGCTGCACAATGGTGGAGGGTGGGGTTTCACTTAACTAGGGCTTATTTTTGGGGTAGGGCTTATATTACGAGCATCCTGAAAAATCATACTAGGGCTTATTTTCAGGTTAGGTCTTATTTTTGGGGAAACAGGGTATATACCATGCATAAGTGATGTATCCTGGTTCAAATATCATCTCAAGGGTGAACTTAGTAGGTGACCTTTGTAGGCAAGACAGTACTCTGAACTTTATTATATCTGCAACGTGGGGACAATAACATTGACCCGCTGGGCAGCACTTCATTTGACAGCCAACACGGTGTAGTGGATAGAGTGGCACATTTATGGCTCAAGAGACCTAGGTTTGAAATTCCCATGGAAACACTTGTCCATTGGGGGTGGCCCTACTAAACAACAACAATATTGTGTGTCATCAAGTCAATTCTGACTTACGGTGACCCTTTTTGGGGTTTTCCAGGTAGAGAATATTCAGAAGTGATTTACCATTCCCTTCTTCTGGAGACATCCTGGGACAGTGCAGCTTGCCCAAGGCCATGCAGGTTGGCTGTATTCGCAAGAGGCTCAGTCAGGAATTGAACTCCCAACCTCTGGCTCCACAGCGAGATAGATACCTAACTTACTGAGCAATCAAGCTAGCTACACTAGTAAAACTACTCCTTAAATATCTCACCTTCTTTGAAAACCCCATTAGGATACCCATACATCAGCAGCAACTTGGCAACACATAACAGAATTATGGTTGCACTGCTTAATTTCTCCACTGGTTAGATTAATTAAGGAAAAAAATCATTAATAGAGCACCCCACATCAAATGAACAGCATTTTGTAATATATTATTTTTAATTTAAGTACTTAGAAGGATAGCAGCAACAAGCACCATCTTAAAGAAAAACCTCTTCTCTTATGTAGAAACGGTCCTCCTCTTAGAACTGCAGAGCTGGGAAGGAGCCTATGGATCACTGACTCCAGCCCTTGTCAGTGAAGCACAGTGAGGAACTGAATTCCCAACCAATACCTAGACCACTGGGCTATTTATTTATTATTATTTATTTATTAAATTTATACCCCGCCCATCTAGACCGAAGTCTACTCCAACAATTCAAGGAGGGTGGTGGCTCTTAGAACAACTGCTACAGCACATGTATATGTTTTCTAAAGATGTGGATTATCGTGTCAGCACTATTTTTCTTGCTATCTTTGTGCAGTTCAGCTGGCACATTAATCCAGCCTGAAAACATATTTGCGAGCTTGCTGAGAGGCTAGCAGTAGCCTGGGAGCACAGGCCACCAGCCACTTAGCAGGCTAGGAATACTTGTGATTTGCCCCTGCTACTCCAATGGGCTTAGCCACAGAGGAAGGAAAATTCCTTCCTTTGCAACCACCATGGAAATGCAGTGGGCTGGTGTAGGAGTTTCTGAAGGATCCATCCCTCTATTGCAGGCCCAGTCGATAGCTGACATGGAATTCCTGATGTTCTGGCTACTGGGTGAATTGTAAAATACAAGGCTGGATTAATTAACTATAACACTTGTATGATTAATTGATAAAGATGTATTTTTAATGGTGTTACAGCCTAGTAAATGTAACTGAGACAATGCTTAGGAGGCTCTTTGAACACTCGAGAGGTGCTGTGTAAATGCTTAATAAAACTAAAAGTTCATGGCATGTGGAATTAAGATCATACTGATGGTTTGATAGCCTCTAAAAATATGGAAAGGGAAGGTTGGAAATGGGGTGAGAGATGGTTCCTGGCCCCAGAAAACAAAAGCTCTGTGATACTTTATTTTATTTAAAGCTTTTATTATTCCACTCTTCAGCTGGAAAAGCTCCAGAGTAATGCCCAGATCAATAAAAACAAGACAGTGCCTGCCCGCAGGTTTACAATTTGGAAAGACACAACCAAAAGAAAACAAGAAAACAAAAGGAGTGAAGAGGGAAAAGGAAAGGAAAGCAAGAAAAACCAAATATTTGCTCTTAATACTATATGGATCTTACAACAGTTAGGAGTAATGTACCTTGAAGTTGTCAGGTCTTATCATGACCGGCCGGAATGGAATTTATGTTTTTGTTTATTACTGGTTCTATCTCACCTTTCCTCCAAAAAGCTCAAGGGGCACATGTGGTTTCCCATCTCCCATCTTCTCAACAGTCTTGTGAAACAGATTTGGAGACAGAGTGGGGTGGGGACAAACTTTATCCAGTTAATTTCACAAGTGGGAGATTTAAACCCAAATTTCCCGAGACTTAAACACAAGACTCTTTATTGGACCACACTCTGCCCCTATTCAAATGTTACGTGTATGTGCAAACTGAACATGTGAGCAAGGCTTTGGGGCCAGCCATACCGTTAGGTAACGTGAGGCAACCACCTCAAGCAGCCTTCATGACTATGTGTCAAGAATGGAGCTCCAATGGTTAGTTATCTAATTCAGTTTATTGGACAAAATCCTATTAGAGTTCATGTGTGCATAACTTGCCTTGGCTAATTTTGGCTAATTGATGAGGTGCCAGAACATTTCTGTTGCATGCCTGGACCTGTGCCTGACTGTGCAAGCTGAGATGCTCCTGGGAACCTCACCAGCTAGCCAAAATTAGCCGTGGCAAGTTACGAAAAGCTTACATGAATGCCAGTAGGATCTCAAGCATTTAATTTTTATTGATTAAATGATCTTTATTGATTAAACAATATATTTCCATGATGCCATGGAAAGATAAAGGTACTTGCACAATTAATGTCTCAGGTGCCAAAATAACTTGACCATGCTCTCCATTTCAGGAAACAAAGTGCCTTATGTGCAGGCCTACAGGTTCCCACAGAGTAGGTACATCCCTAACAGCACATGTCAACTAATGCTTCCTTCATGCAACCATGTATGTTGTGCAAATGCTTAGAAAAAGGAAGTGCAGAGTGGTTGTTGTGGGTTTTTCGGGCTCTTTGGCTGTGTTCTGAAGGTTGTTCCTAACGTTTCGCCAGTCTCTCTGGCCGGCATCTTCAGAGGACGGGAGTCAGAACTCTGTCTGTGCTCTGGTGCAGTTTGTTTGGATAGTTGAGTACAGTATTTATAGCTGTGGGATCAGCTTTTGTCCTTTTCAGGAGATGGGTGATTGTGGTGATCAGCGTTTTTTGTTGTGGGTGTATCGTTGTGATAAGAGGGAGAGATTATCTGTCACTGTGATTGATGGGTGTCGTTAGCTGGTCTTTTGTGTGCAGTGATCACTGGTCCTTGTAGCTGGGTAGAGTTCGTTGACCGTAACATTCCAGTTTTTCTTCACCGTGGTTCCAAATTGCGAAGGTGTCATCCACATATCGGAACCAGACTGTGGGTGCGAAGGGTGCCAAAGCCAGGGCCTGTTTTTCGAAATGTTCCATGTAGAAGTTTGCTATAACCGGGCTGAGGGGGCTCCCCATGGCCCCTTCAGCCCAGTTATAAGGGGTCACGGACCGCATGGGGAAACTTTTGAAAAAACACAACCTACAAACAGTATTCAAGCCCACCACAAAAATACAACAAATGTTACGGTCAGCAAAGGAGAAAAGGAACCCCTTCACCCCACTGCAGGAGTATACCGGATACCTTGCAGTTGTGGCCAGGTATATATTGGAACCACAAAACGCAGCATCCACACCAGAATCAAAGAACATGAGAGACATTGCAGACTAAAACAACCGGAAGAATCGGCAGTAGCTGAACATGCCCTAAAACAAGCTGGACATGAAATTCTATTTCAAAATACTGAAGTACTGGACAACACCACCAATCATTATGTTAGACTGAACAGGGAAGCCATTGAAATCCACAAACACCAGCTTCAACAAAAAAGAAGAAAGTTTAAAACTCAACAAAGCCTGGCTCCCAGCACAGAAAAATACAGCCTGCAAAAGGTCAACGAACTCTACCCAGCTATAAGGACCAGTGATCACTGCACACAAAAGACCAGCTAACGACACCCATCAATCACAGTGACAGATAATCTCTCCCTCTTATCACAACAATACACCCACAACAAAAAACATGCTGATCACAACAATCACCCATCTCCTGAAAAGGACAAAAGCTGATCCCACAGCTATAAATACTCAACTATCCAAACAAACTGCACCAGAGCACAGACAGAGTTCTGACTCCCGTCCTCTGAAGATGCCGGCCACAGAGACTGGCGAAACGTTAGGAAGAACCACCTTCAGAACACGGCCAAAGAGCCCGAAAAACCCACAACAACCATCAGATCCCGGCTGTGAAAGCCTTCGAGAATACATTGAAGTGCAGAATCTTTCATACATTTTGCAGTCCCTACTTATGCATGGGTTAGTGGTCACATGGCTTCTTTTCCAAAGGACAACCTTCTGTCTGAAGGGCTGCCAGAGGACGGCTTTCTTTTTTTAGGTGTCGGCTATTTGAAGAGCTGTCCAGTCCAAGCCTTAACTGAAAGTTAAAGAACCAGAAGGAGGAGCATAAGGGACCTTGAAATTTGGACCTGGACAGCAGTTCAGCAGGTTACCTGCTCACAGTCTTCCACTTGGGTGAAACGTTCTATGATTCTGCCTAAAATACTAAAATACTTTAATTTTGTCTGGAAGTTGAGTCATGGCAACTGGACTTCTTTCTTGTTAGGATGAAACATTTCGCTACTCATCCAAGTAGCTTCTTCCAGACAACCACACCTGGATGACTGAGAATCTTCACAGATATCTTGCTACACTTTAATTTTGCTTCTCTCCCTAAAATACACACACACACACACATGCAATGTTATGCAAATGGCAGTCCTCTTGCATGCTTTCTTGGTGATGTGTGCCCTCTTTTTTTTATCATGTGTAAATGACTATGCTAGCGTCATTTCCAGTCATGGTGAAAAGTTGGCCTGTACAGCCATACCTGACTGGTCGGGGGCACTCCTCGAAGACCCTCCCAGGGCCTGTTTGACATTTTGCAGGAAATATAACATCTGAACAGGGCTTCCGTTACCGTGAGACTAGGTGACAGCTGCAAGATGTGTGTGAACACGAATTCTCCTGCAAGGAAAAGCAAGGAGGAGTAGAACAGCCACTAGAGGGAACCCAAGACTGAAGGAAGAGGAGTAGGGCGGTCCACTCTGGGACGCTGGGGGGACGGTTCTCCGCTGAGCTCGCTCCCCTTGTCTACCTGTAGGGCAGGGAGCCAAGAATGCGCGGAATCTGATCTCATCCCAGCCAAAGACAAACACACCCCGCCGCAGTACCTAGAGCTGGGCTGTACCATCCTGCTTGGAACAGAGGGGTGATGGCAGGGAGCTGGGCTTGAGATGGGAGGGAGTTAACTAACCCCTGCTGTGCTTGCAAGCCTTTAGGCAAAAGTGACTGGACCGCACATGCATGCGGTTTTGTTTGCTGCATAGCTTTTGAGATTGTTATAACAACCACCTGTATAGTAGTAAAATGCTGGCAATTCAGGACCTAGGAAGAATAAGCTTCCTTCCTTATTTCCTTCATGTGACTGGTGTGCGTTAAGAAATCTCATACCTATTAAAACAACTTTTCAGTTACCACTTATATATGTAACAATTTGTTTGTTTTCATAGTATGTTTAGAAAGGGAGGAAATGGGCCGTTGAGAAAAGGGGGGGCAGAACTGCAAGTGGTGCAAAAGTGGGTCCCCATATAGGGAGAAAGGCAGCCTGTAAATAAGACAGACAGACATACCTAGAAAAATAAATAAAAGGGAGGAATCTGGCCTCTAGCTCTGAGCCTGCACAGTGTCTCCAGAACTTTGGCCAGATTTTTTAAAAATTTATCTTCCGCCCCCCTTTTATGTAAACCATTTCTCAATCTTTTTTGGCCATGGCCATAAATACGATATGAAAGAAATATAGGCTGAATCAGGATTGTATAAATTGCATAACGGAGCCTATAAGATGGTGTGTGAAGAACTGTTTCCTGTCTGTGGCCCCCTTCAAATGTGCCAGGGCCCCCTGTTGAGAGTAGCTGAGATGCAAACAGTTCACAAGCTGTGGGATCTACTGGATCTTTTCACCTATTGATCCGTATTACTGGCCTTGGTGGCTTTCCATTTACGTACCTGGAACACAAGGATGGTTCCTCTGATCACAACCCCTCTTTGCTCTAGGATATATTCTACTATGAGTATAGCCCTGGAAAACTGGGCTCTCTATGGGTTTTTTGGTTAATACCACTTGCAATCTATGCTAAACACTATTGCCATCTGTCGTCTACCAACATTTAGAATTCTTTTAATGTAGGCTGGGTAAGTACCTGTGCCCGGAAAAATGTGGTAGAGTCCTAACATAGGAGAATAGACTGTGTCACTTCATTGTTGTTGTTGTTGTTGTTATTATATGCCATCAAGTTGCCTCCAACATATTTATTCAATTTGTATGCCACCCATCTGGCTTTCAAGGCCACTCTGGGTGGTTCACAGCGTAATAGATCACAATAATACATTAAATAATAATGACAGAACCATAATAACAATACAGAAAATTTAATAAACATATCAGTCAATTAAACTAAAAGGAGAGATAACATAAAAACAATTCATAACGACAATTAATAAAAACAAGATGGTGGAATTGATAACTTAAGAGCTGAAGGAACCTCTGTGCTCTGCTGATGTAATGTCTTGAAATGCCTATCTAAACAGCCATGTTTTCAGAGATCTCTTGAAGATCCCCACTGAAGTGGCCAGGTCAATTTCAGACAGGAGTTTGTTCGAAAGATGGGGATCAACAGTGGGGAAGGATTGGTTCCTGGTCCTCTCCCTACGGGCCTTCCTCAGGGTCAGTGGCCTCAACTGTCCAGCCTGGGATGACTGAATGCGTCAGGCAGATGTCATTGGAAGAAGGCATTCTGCCAGGTATCAAGGTTCCAAACCGTTTTAGGGCCTTTTATGTCAGCGTCGTCACTTTGAAGCTGGCACAGAAATGAAAGAGTTTCAAAACATCGTGTTCTAAACAGCTCTTGTAAATTTAAGCCTGTGCATTCCTTTATGGAGTCAATCCATCTCATATTTGGTCTCCCTCTGTCCTGGTACCTTCAACTTTTCCCAGCCTTTATGTCATTTCCAGTGTGTCTTGCCTTCTCATGATGTGCCCAAAGTATGGCAGTCTCAGTTTAATTCTGTTTGCCTCCAGAGAAAATTCAGGCTTGAATTGATCTAGGACTCGTTCATCTTTCTGCTAGTCTAGAGTATCTGCAGAGCTCTCCTCCAGCACCACATTTCAAACAAAACATTTTTTTCCTGTCAGCTTTCTTTACTGTCCAGCTTTCACACCCATACATGGTGACTGAGAATACAAGAATGTGGATCAACTTGGCCTTGGTCTCCAGTGACACATCCTTACATTTGATGACCTCTCGTAATTCCTTCATTGTTGCCTTTCTGAGTCTCAGTCTTCTGATGTCTTGGCTGTAGTCTCCAAAGTATGTATATGTTGTATCACTTCAGGGAGGCATTTTTCAACTATTTCCCAATGTGTAGAACAAACAAACAAAACCACCTGTCACATAATATAGAAGATAAAAATGAGATGACTAGAGAAATCTTTGCTTCTGGTATTCCTACAGGATTTTTCTTGATGCCAAAACAACATTCAAACATAGAATGTCTACATCCTAAAAGGGTATCACTCCATTGCACTTTCCACCTTCATTCTGCTGCCTATGTAAACCAGGCCCACACTGTGCAAAAAGACAGCATATATCTCACTGCAATCTGAAGCAACTGTCCTCTCGGTCTACCCCCTCATTCTGTGCACAAGGAGATGGTAGAATTTTGGACTGTAATATTTCAGACTGCAGTGGGGAAATAAGTGCCCTGTTTTTCAGTGTATGTCAAAAACAACAGCACCCAGCTTTATTCATGTAACAAATTCACTCATCAGTATATAGCCCTTTCCTGCAAGTAGTTTTGGAGGTGATCTGCAGTTAGAAATATGCCCCCCTTCCCGTCTGAAGTAGTCCAGTCCATGAGTCAGTTTTTCCCTCCAAAGTTTAAAGCTTCTTATTCCCAAAATTCAATTAGAGCTATATAAGTGAATACATGGAGCTAACCTTGGGACTAAGATCATGGCCACTGGTCCCATCACCTCCTGTTAAATAGAAGGGGAAGATATGGAGGCAGTGACAGATTTTACTTTCTTGGGCTCCATGATCACTGCAGATGGGGACAGCAGCCACAAAATTAAAAGACGCCTGCTTCTGGGGAGGAAAGCGATGACAAACCTAGACAGCATCTTAAAAAGCAGAGACATCACCTTGCCGACAAAGGTCTGCATAGTCAAAGCTATGGTTTTTCCAGTAGCGATGTATGGAAGTGAGAGCTGGACCATAAAGAAGGCTGACCGCCGAAGAATTGATGCTTTTGAATTGTGGTGCTGGAGGAGACTCTTGAGAGTCCCCTGGACTGCAGAGAGAACAAACCTATCTGGAAGGACAGATCCCGAAGCGGAGGCTCCAATACTTTGGCCATCTCATGAGAAGAGAAGACTCCCCGGAAAAGACCCTGATGTTGGTAAAGTGTGAAGGCAAGAGGAGAAGGGGACGACAGAGGACGAGATGGTTGGACAGTGTCATCGAAGCTACCAACATGAATTTGACCCAACTCCGGGAGGCAGTGGAAGACAGGAGGGCCTGGCGTGCTCTGGTCCATGGGGTCACGAAGAGTCTGACACGACTTAACGACTAAACAACAAAAACCTTGGGACAGTTGTTGTTATATGCTCCCTTGTTACTTCTGACATACTGAATTCCTATGAATTAATAACTTCTGAAACATCCTATCATTAACAGCACTGCTCAGTTTTTGCAAACTCAAGGCCATGGCTTCCTCTATTACGTCAATCTATCTCTTAATAAATCTACTACTTTTCTCACTGCCTTCTGCTTTTCCTAACATTACTGCCTTTTCTAGTAACTCTTGTTTTCTTGTGATGTGTTCGAAGTATAGTCTCGGGTTAGTTCTTTTTAACTTCTGAGAGTTCAGGCTTGGTAGATCCTGCTTCTGGTTGCCTGTGGAAGTTGTAATGTTCTCACATTATATTTCAAATAAATCTGTTCCGCTGCCCTGTCAGCTTTCTTTACTGACCTGTATTCATATCCATATATAGTAACTTGGAATAGAATACCATGGATTACCTTGGCCTTGGTCTCCATGATACTTCCTTACTGTTAAAGGTTTCTTCCAGTTCTTTCATAGGTCTGTTTCAAGTCTGTCTTTTTCTGATTTCTTGGGTGGAGTCTCCATTTCAGTTGTTTATTAGATTAGGTAAGATGTGGAAAATCTTAACGCTTTTGATTTCTTAATTTTCAATAATAAAGCCATTATTTTCATCTTCTTAATGTTCAAATGTAATTCTGTGCTTCCACTTTCTTCTTTAACTTTCATCAGGAATTATTTCAAGTCATTGTTTTCCACCAGTAATGTGGTACCATCTGCTTACCTGACATGATTAATGTTTCTTCTACCAATTTTCACTCCTCCTTCATCTGAATCTAACCTTACTTTCTATATTAATATATTCAGATAAGGAGGTAAAAATATACCTTTGTCTGACACCTTTGCCTATGGGAAACCATTATTTTTCTCCATCTTCTGTCTTACCAGTAGCCCCTTATTTAGAGTGTAAGTTGTTTATCAAGACAATCAAATGTCTTGATAAACACATTTCTTTTAGAACAGTCTGTAACTTTTCATGAGCCATATAGTCAAAGGCTTAACTATAATCTACCCTGTTTCCCTGAAAATAAGCCCTAGTATGATTTTTCAGGATGCTTGTAATATAAGCCCTACCCCAAAAATAAGCCCCAGTTAAGTGAAACCCTGCCCTCCACCATTGTGCAGCAACCAGAAGATGACATGACTGTATTTGAATAAATGTAGATGGTTGTACATGAAAAAAATAAAACATCCCCTGAAAATAAGCCCTAATACGTTTTTTGGAGCAAAAATTAATATAAGACCCTGTCTTATTTTCGGGGAAACACGGTATTGAGTCGACAGTGATTTTCTTTTAGTGATTCTTCGGTATGTTCCAGTAGCCAATGTATATTTATAGTATGATATGTATGATTTATAGTGCTTCTTCCTTTTATCAACACATCTTGAATATCTGGCATTTCTTGCTCCCTCTAAGGTCTTTGTTGTAAAATCTTGAACATCACTTTGTCTGCATGGAAAATTAATGTGATGGTCATATAGTTACTGCAGTCTTTGGCATCTCCTTTATTTGGAATAGGAATCTGTATTGAACATTTCCAATCTTTGACCCATTGATTTGTTTTCCATATTTGTTTGCATAGTCTTGTTAGGATTTTTACAGATTCAATCTCTGTAGCTTGAAATGGCTGTATTTATATTATATTTGTTCTGGGTGATTTACTTTTTTAAATCATAGTGAGAGCAACTTTCATTTCACTTTCTAAAATGGCAGATTTTTCATCAAAAGGTGCTTCTCCAAAGATATCTATCACTCTTGCATGTTGTCTGAATAGTTCTTTAATATGTTTCCTTTTTTTAATTTTATTCTCGCACAAAAAAATTCCCCTGCTGATCTTTCAGCATCCCTACTTTAGGTTTCAATTTCCATGTGGTTTCTTGGATTTTGTGGTAGTGATCCCTTGTTTTTCCTTTTTTTGTTGTTCTCTTCTGTTTCTTTGCAAATATCATTATAATAGTTCTGATTGTCCTAATGTGTAAATCACTGAAAAGTCACATTTAGGATTCCAGCTCTGTTCCATTACCTTTTTACTTTTGCGTCTTGTCTATCATTAACTATTTTAAGAGTTTCATTCATCAGTGCTTTTGTTTTATTTTGACTGTGGGAATAGTTCTTTTGCGTTCTTCTCTGATAATATTGCTGGTGTGAATTCACAATTCTGGTTCATGGAAAACTGAATTTAGTAATACAAATGTTTTCTTCACATGGTCTTAGAACTGTGCAGAAATATTATTTCAATTATATTTTGGTACTATGATTAATTAGTTCAATGTTCTTCAGCTTTACTCTAATTTTTTATACTAGCAGTTCATGGTCTGTACCAAAATCTGCTCCTGATTTTGTTTTGGCAGAGAGAATACAGCTTTACTATCATGTTAACATGTGCAGCATATTCAATAAACTGGGTACATACACCAAGGAATACTAGTTCCTCTTGCGTCCTGTGGACAAAGAGGCAATGGGTGTACAAGTAAGTAATATTTGGCATTAATCACAACTTCATGGTAGAACTGGGGTTACACTGTTTGAAAATGACTTTTAAAAAAAAAATTGTCTTAGCTATTGTTAGTGTAAACCTTTCAGGATCATCTCATTCACAATAGTTGTCTGAACTAAAGAGTTTTACCTAAACCCGTGCTTAATCTGGGCTGGAATAAAGGGAGGGCGTTTTGTTTTTGTCATCTGATGCTGCAAGTGGTCAATAGGGGAGTTCATCATGAGTTTAGATTTGCTTTTGAATGTGTGTCTTCCTAGTTTAGGAGGGATGATGATGATGATGATGGGGCTTTGTGGGTGGCATCTTCGTGTGTGGCGCGCTCGCATTTATTAACGCATGGGCGATAATACCAAGCGGTGTCTTCCTCGTGTCTCCGTTGCTTCTTTTATCCACAGGTGTGGTGGGATAAGGAGGAACCAGTTCTTCTGTATTTGGTGTGTGGATGCGCGCCGTTTATTGAGGCTGCTGCACGTGTTAATAATCGTGCGTGTCCTTTCCGTGGGCGGCTGTGGTATGAACCCAGACGCGGTGCCCGCACCCTCCTGTGAACCTTAGGTAGAGAGCGTTGGGTGAATGAAGTAGGGGCTTAATTTGCTCCTCAAGCTCTGAAGCACACACGGGCCCCCACCGTCAGTGTGGAAAATAGGAATAAGGGCGATTGCTCACTGAGCATGTGAAGAGTGTCTTTCTTCCTCTGGTGACGGCAGTCGCCCTTCACCCATCTGGGATTACTTTAAGAAGGAATTCCAGCTCAAGTGTGTGTGTGTGTGTGTGTGTAAACTTGATCTCCATCCCACCCCTTTTGCTCCCTGACCCCACAAGTGGCGCCTGGGCGTGCATGTACACGTTCCGCCCGTCGGTGGCGAGGCGAGGGTTAAAAGGTGGGGCCCCTCCCTTCCCATTCCCTCTTTGCTCCGAAGGTTGATTCGCCGCCGCCGCCGCCGCCTCAGTGGCTTCGGTTTTGCCCAACTCTGGAGCGGGGCAGTTTCTGGGAGCTGGAGGTCTCGCCCCCCCCCCCTCGCCCCGGCCCCGCTTGCGACTCTGGATCGGCCTCGGCCCTCCCTTGGAGGGAGTCGGCCTCGGTGTGGGGGAGACGGAGGTGAGCTGGGGAGGGGGGCGTCGGGGCATTTCCCGCTCCCCCGGGATGGGCGAGCGCCGGTGGGGAGTTCAGTGGCACCAAAGTTCGTAGAAAGTCCCGGGGAGCGGTTTCCTCGGTGTGGGGCGGGTCCGGCTCTTTCCACCCGCTCTCTCACAATAGACTGCTTTCCCCTCTGAATGGGAGGTCTTCCTCCAAAGCGTATTCCGACACCCCCCACCCCCCACCCCGGTCTCTCTGCTTTGTTTCCTGGTTAGTCGAGCCGCACGGCGGAGGAGCTCTCTGCACCCCTGGGACACTTTCCTCATCCATCTGGGGGTGGGGGTGGTTGTTTTCCCCATACTTGAATCGAACTGGTGTTTCCTATGGGGCAGCTGCGCTTCCAAACTTGGGGAGAGGCTGAGGGTGTTACTGAGATGCAGCATAAGGTGCAGCCAAGTTCAGCGAGGGTGGGTAGGAGGAGCTGGCTGGGTTTCTAGGGAAAAATTTGCGCCTGCGATCTCCTACCATGCTTGTTTTCTAGAATTGGGGTTCCCTGTTTTGGAGGATGTGCGCTCTCTGCTTTAATTGGTGACTGAGCCATTGGATAGCGAGGTGAAGAATGCTAATTAAATATATTTTATAGTCTCTTATGGGTGTGTATGTGTGTTAGAGAGTGCGTGATCAGAAGAAGGACACCTAAATACAGGTGTTGTTCTCTTCATCCTTCATTCATATTTAAAACCAGCTGCAGGTATCCTAGATGCCTGACTGCTTCAGCATTTATAATGTAATGCTGGTGCAATAAGCTTAATTACATCAATATTAATTTTATGGGTAGCTGGCATAGCACAGTGGCCATAGAAGCTGGACTGTGATTCATAAATTCCCCCATTTGAGTCATTGCTATGTTGTGAACTTGCCCTGTGACTCTCTCTCTCTCTCTCTGCTCCCCCTTTACCTGCCACCTCCACTTGCAAGAGGAAGCTAGATAATACCTGTCTCACCTGGTTGTGATAAAGCAATAGTAACTTGTTGCCCTCTTGGTGGACTTCCATTCGCCGTGACAGTGCTTGCTGTGGTTGATGGGAGTTGGAGGCCAGCAACATCTGGAGAGCCAGGGTTCCCTACTTTTGGGTGAAGGGGTAAGAAGTGTTTGAAATATTCGAACATTTGATATAAATATGAAGTATAAGTTCTAGTCTGAAACATACACTTCTGTACAATCAGATGTTCACCTCAAAGCCTTCCATGTAGGATGCTATCCTTCCCATCCTATCAGTGTAGAAAACTGAGGGTTAGTAATATCCCATTACTGTATTCTATATCCATTTAATGAGTTAATAGTTTAAATAGGATCATGGACTGATTCATTGTTGCTAAATAATTGAGTGGTTAAAGGGTGGTGGGTTAGAATTGGGAAACCCTGATTCGAATCCCATGGCTGACGTTGATCCATTTGCCATCCCCCAACCAGACCTACCTCACAGGGTTCTTATGAGGATAGATGCAGTGGAAGAGAACCATGTATCCTGCCCTGAACATATAGCAGAAAAGGTCTTTCGACATCCATGTGGTAACAGCTATGAAAGAAGGGTCTTCTCCATGATTGCCTCCAGGTTATAGAAGTCCCATCCAGGACAGGCTAGGCTGGCCTCTTTCCAAATGTCCCGATGCCCTAAACAAACACGCTTTTATTCAGATAGTACTACTCTGGCACACCCAGATGGTATACCCAGTGTGGTGTAGTGGATAGAGTGACGGACTAGGACTCTGGAGAACATGGTTTGAGTCCCTGCTCAGTCATGGAAACTCATTGGAGGAACAGAACTGGTAAAACCACTCCTTAAGTACCTCATTTACCTTGAAAGCCCTGTTAGGGTCACCGTAAGTCAGTTCCAACTTGAGGGCACAGAGCAGCAACAACAACAACAAACTCTGGCAGCTAGGTGGGTTTTAGTTGAAGGGAATGCTTTAACCTTTTATAGATACATTTCCGTCTGTTTTGTGTTTTCATGGTATTAATTTGAATTTCATTGGTGCTCACTGACTTGGGTGACATTTCTTGGCAAAAAGATGGGATATAAATGTAAACAAATTGGAAAAAAATAGGGGTCTTGTAAATAAAGGAATGGGGAAGAGGCTGAGCCTCTGATTGAGAAACAGCAAAACATGTTTGGGAATTTTTCTTTGTAGCATTTGCCAGCACAAAACGTTAAAGCAATTCCTTTAACAACTGAACTTGATTAAAGAATTGGAATGTCTAGTTTTGACTCAAAGGCTTGGGGGGGGGGGGGGGAGAGTTAGGCACAACCTTGGAGTTAAACCCTGGAAACACAGAGAATGCTTGAAATAATTTGCTGTGTAAGAAGCCTGAAGCATAAGCCAGCTTGGAGATATAGTTTGAAACTTCGTTGCCCATGTACTGTGTGAAAGCTGCCCAGTCCCTTGGTGGTATCACTAGACCCCCCAGGGACACAAATCATCAAATTCCACAGCTTATAAGGCATCCAGAGTTCAGAGAAAAACCTGACTGCAAGCTGGGGCTCCTTGAATGGGTGTTCCACTCTGTGGAATGATTCTAAATCTGGAAATGAATGGTTATAGAGAGGCAAGGTGGAGGGTGGGTGGCGGGTTTGCAGGAAATTGCTACCTTGCTGACTCTGGGGAAAAATGTGTCCTGTCCTGCCCAATTTGACTCTCGTCTGGGGATTGATTAGGTGAACCTTTCCCTCAGGCTGCCAGCCAAAGATGACGTTACCCAGGTGTTGCAAGGATTTCCGGGGAGGGGCTCCACCTGCTGAACTTTGCCCATTGATTGCAAGCCCAGCTCTTAAAACGCCTTCCACTTTCAGATTTGCTACTTTTCTTGAGTTCTCCTTCTCCAGTTGTTTCTTGCAAGAATGGATCAATGGCAAAAATTTTCAATCTTTTCGTCAGGTCTGTGCTCAAATCCCAGTGTGGCTATCTTAAAGTCTCCTTCGCCCCTCCTCCGATGAAAAAGGGGAATTATAGCAACTTGCTAATTTATGAGACCATAAAGGGGAACGCAGTGGATAAGAATTCCTCCCCACTCAATGGAGTGAGAAAAATTAATTCTCTCTCTCTTTTAGATGGCTGGTAGCCTATGCTTGGCTGATTATATTCTACGTGCCCGTGTTATGAAAGTACCGGGCTTCTTTTTTATTTCTCTTGAGTCCCAAATTGCCTCCATTTTAACTTTGATTGTAGGGGGTTTGGCAACCTGCGACCCTCAAACTGCACACAGCCCCTAGCTTGATTTCATGGAACCCAAAGCCTAATTTTAAAAAGCCTTCAGCAAGCAATCAGTTTAGGCTTCTGTGAGAGCACTCTGTCTTTTCCCTGCAGACTGCTAAAGAAAGAAGGAAGAGTGGGGAGAGAAAAGGGGATAATAGAGAACTGGAGGAGGAGAAAATGAAAATGAAAAAAAGGCGCAGCTTGCCTTTTTGACCTTGCTAGCTGCATATGTTGCTCCTTACTCCTGACAGATTATGGCCGGCTAGCCAAGAGGATGTGGCTTTCAACAACAAGAACAACAACAAAAAAGGTTGGTCCATCCGTTCCTTTCAGGGACAGCTCATTCTGCCCAGAGTTCTCTGCAGGAATGAGAAGTCAGGATGGGTGCCCTACCAGGTGAAGTGCCTGTCTGGATGGATTGGGGGGGGGGGGGGGTCGGGCGGTTTCACCCAAGGTCTTCCCTGTGTCCTGGATCCAAAAGGAGGTCTCTGTCTCTTTTCTCCAAAGGTCTTTCACAGCAGAGCAACTTCTGCCAAGCAAGGAGATGTGTGGTGACAGGTTTAGTTTATATTGTGTTTTCTCAGTGCTCCACTTTGGTCTCCAAGAACAGGTTGCTGTTTTCCTCCCCCCCCCCCACTTTTTTTTTTTAAACTGAAGGGTTCATCCAACAGCTCTGTCTTCTGTCCCAGCTCACAGAAATCACCTTACTTTTCCACTCCCCAAGAACAGGCAGCCAGCAGTGGCTGGGAGTGGTGGAGATGAAGGTGTTGACACTAAACAGTCATGGGAAAGGAATGGACTGCAGAGTTTCAAGAGCCTGGGGCTGGGGGTTGGGGAGCCGGGAAGGGATATTGTCAGCAGCAGGCAGCCTGCGCTCCCGTTCCCCTTCTGTTTCTACCTTGTTACACTACTAGGGTATAGACAGTGGGACTGAGTTTCTCACAGGTACATAGACATCTTTACTCTTCATGTGCACACATGTGCATGTGTGTGCAAGAGAGATAGTCTTAGTTGTCTGCATTCCTATTTGAATACAGCGTTAAAAACTGGGCTTGTGTGTGTCGCGAGAATTTTAGCAGGCTAAGTTCGCATTTGGCTACAGAAAGAGAAAGTGTGTGAGAGAGTTTTAACTGTCTTGAATTTACACTTGGCAGTGTTCTGTGTGGGTGGCACAGAGAGAGAGAGAGAGAGAGAGAGAGCGCTTGGTGAATGTCATGGGGCCAGGAGGAAGAATCTTTGGTGCATGGCCAGCTGGACTTTGAGCCTGCAGAAAACGTAGGGAATTCCAAGCTGCTTGCGGCTGTTCTACCTGACATGGATGTCGTTCTTACTGTGATACATAGCTCAGCTGGGAAGAGCTCTGTTGTGGTTGAGATTAGTTACGTAACTGGGGAGGTTTCCTGACTGGGCTGCTCCCGCCCCTCTACCACCACCGCCTCAGCAGCTGGGCTTGGCCTTGATCTGGTCTCACGGAGCAGCAGCTGTGGCATTTGGCCTCAGCTCAAAAATGTGGAGAGAGCTGGCCAGCTGTCTTGCTGCCCCCAGACTTCCCATTGTGGATGGTCTGTGGACTTGGCTGGTTGGCAGAAGGAGGGCCAGCAGAGCTGGGAGTGGGCCAGTGGATGGCTTGTCCCTGACTCCCATGAGGGACACTGGCTTCGTGGCACACTCAGGGAGGAAAGAGAAGCAATGGTGTACCTTTAGACAGGTGCAACACACTTTTTTTCTTTAGCTAGCTCTTATTTGTTTGTTTGTTTGTTTGTTTGTTTGTTTGTTATTTAAAATATTTTGCCCCACCTTTCTCCTCTTCCCCACCCACCTGCTTTAATAACCAGAACTGTTCTCTATCAAAGAATCCCTAAATTGTATCTGTCAATATAACAATATTACTCCACATATGCAGCTACATTTTACAAGTGAGAGTGCTGCCATGAAAGCATTCAGATAGACAAGCTATGCATTTAAAAGCATATTTAGCCAATTAGAGAGGAAATCAAAATAGATGAAACCTACTGGCTAAATGCACCCTCCATGTTCAGGAGGCAGGATTCCTGTAATCAGTAGTTTTGAAAGGAGGGGGCAACTAAATGGGGGATAATAGGTTTTGTTCTCCTTGGCTTGCATACTTCCCTGGGGTATCTTGCTAGCCACTGTTTTAAGACAAAGCACTGTACTAAACTAGTGTTTCCCACCTGTCACGGCCCTCCAGATTTTGCTGAGCCACAATTGCCATCATCCATGGCCACTGATTGTGCTGGCTGGAGGAGCTGATGGGAGTTGTAATCCAGCAGGACCCTGGTTGAGAAAGCCCAAGTTAGATGGGCCCCTACTTTGATCCTGCCCAGGCAGGTCTTGTGTGTGTGTTTTATTCATTTCTTCCCACAGGAACTCGAAGATAGAACACCACAATAGTCACAATTAAAACCACTGTAAAATATAATTCCAAAAAGCAATTAGACACATAATATTAAAAAAAAAAACCACACACAATTAAAAACACATTTTAAATGAAGTTTTTTTTAAAAAAAAACACCTCTCTGAATTCAATGAATGTAGCATTCCTAAAACCCATAACTTGTGCAAGTCACTTAAAATCCTGCCTGAAAAGGAAGGTCTTTGCTTGCCAACTGATGGATAAGAGGAAGGGCCAGCCATCCAGGCTTCTTGAGGGGAGTGTATTCCACAACCTGCGAACTGCCACTGTAAAGGCCCTTTCTAGCATTTTTCCCCCAATGAGCCTGTGACGGGGGTGGGTAGGACTGAGGAAAGGGGCCTCCCCAGAATACCTAAATAGCCAGGGTGGTTCGGATGGGGCGATACAGTCTTTCAGTCAGTGATCCCATCCCCAGCATCACCCAAAGATGGCCAACACACAAATGCTTTTCAACACTACTGAAACGGCCTAGGTTGAAGGGTTTGGTAGTTCTTTCTTGCCAAAACTCCCACTTGCCAAAGAGTGCCATTAACAGCAGAAGCCTCTGTCAGGAAGGCTTCAGCTGCTGACTTGTTATTTGGGGAATCGTAGGCCAGACAGATTGACTGATCCTCATAACTGTACCTTTGTGCTTTGCTGTTGACATCTGTAAACAGAGAATAGCATGACCAGCCCTACCATTAGGCTGACTGAGGCATCCAGCTCAGGCAGCAGATATTGAGTGTCATGAAAAGGGCAGCAGACTCCTGGTCATTTAATTTGTTGTAGTGGCTTATGGGTTTTGTCTGCCTCATGTGCCAAAATGTACTGTTTGGTTTTCAGTCCTGTGGGCCTTGATGGGGGTGGGAGGTGGATACATGTTGGGGCCACCCCTTGCTGATCCATCTCAGGCAGTCTCATGTGGAGAAGAGACCCTGACATTGCAGAAGCTGAGCTTAGTGAGAAGGTGGGGGGGAGAGAAGGGCTTGGGTGTCACAGCAGAGAGATGACACTGCAGTTTCTAACCTCTGCCCAACAGTGTGTAAGAGAATGGGATGGGCTCCTAAAACTGCTCCTAGTTGTCCACCCTGGCAGACAGATCTGCATCTGCCGTTGCTCTCATTTCAAGGTGATGGAACGAGCTTACAGGCTCAGTTGAAAACAATTTCCTCCATCGGACTTCAGTTTGAAGATTGCACTCGCGGCCTTGGGGCCACATTTGGGTTGGAGCTGGCACTGCTTGGGCAGAGTGCCAGACTCAACATCAGTCCATAATGTTTTGTTCCCCTTTCCTGGTGGCAAGCAGAGCTGTTGAATGGGAGACAACATATTCTCCAATTACTCAGTAATACATTTTGCTTTGGCTACCATCCACTTTCCTAGGGTGTATGCTAAATTCTAGCCCAGGTTCTCAGATACGGAGTTTGCCGTGCTTCTGTGTGCCTCTGTCCCAGCCAAAAAAGCAATCATGTGTTTTGATATTGGGACGAAAGGGAGGGTGCAGAGTGACTGGAACCCCATTGACTAACAAAATTGAGAGTGATATTCTCATCTAGACCACCAGAGGAGAAATCTGAAACCTGCTGCCTCTCAGCTAGTTCTGCAACCCCTGTTATAAAACTTGCCTTGAACAAGGAAACATGGCCTGCACAGCTGGCCATAGATTTTGACACATTTATCTTTCCTCTGTGCCATCTCCAGCTCTGTAATGCCCAGCCTGAGAAAGACCCGTGTAGAGTCAAAAGCTAGTTTATGTTCTGTGATTTTTATTTTATTTTAGTAATCTAATAAAAATATCACCCACCTGTGTCTTTTTAAAGGAGCTGGTTTTTGCCCAACTTTATTCCTTCCACATGTGTTGACCTGAACTCCCATCATCCACAGCCATGCTGGCTATGGATGACGAAAGAGCACCAGATTTGAGAAGGCAGATAGGAGAGATCTGGTGCCCATGGGAAAAGTTGCTGGAGGTGGGAAGGAATCAATGCTACGTAAGAATTCCCTTCAGGGCTTCTGTGATCCTGTAGTTACAGGGCATGGCTTAGGGTGGAAATCTTAATCCTTGTGATCAAAACTAGATTCCAGAGTAGATTCCTAGGTAGGTGAAACTCTTCAGTTTGGAGTGAGTGCCAAGGAATTCAGGGCCCTTCAGACGTTGTTAGACTGTAACTGTCAGCAGGCCCACTCAGTATCACTCATGATGAGGGATGATAGGAGCTGAGCTTAGAAAAGTTACCCTTCTGGAGAATTCTGGAGGTGGCCATTCCAATAAGGATCATATCCAAGCTCTGGTTGGGTGTTGCAGTCCCACAAAGTTTGAAGAGCCACATCTTTCCCAATCTTAACTGCGCACGGAAGAGTTTCCATTCCTGATAAAAAGGAAGAAATTGTCCCGCTTGTCTGGTTCATTTCCATAAGTGGATTTACATTCCTGTCCCTGAAGAGCCATTAGATGGGAAGTCTATCCATTTCCCCTCCTTGGGAAGCCATCTCTTTTTTTGGTGGGTGAGGCATCTCCTCCAGCGCTGCCTTTGCCTTTCTCCTTGTGGTCTTGAGTGTCCTCTGCTGAGTTTAGGAAGGAAGGATATCTTTTCTGCAGCATCATGCCCTCTGCTGATGACTCACCTGCCTTTGTCTGCAGCAGCAGTCCCTCCGTCCACCTGCTCAGATGTACATCCACTTCTTTTGTCTCCCTGTCTTAACAGTAGTCAGCCGAGGCCTTCCCTCTGGGAATTCCTGATGGCTCTCGGATCAGAGTGATTTCCCCAAGAAACAGGAGACAGAACTGATCTTTCCTAAACATGGAGGTGAGGGGGCAGCTGATAAACTCATCCAGCTACAGCTCTTCAGGTAACTTGTTTTCGCCTTCCCTTCCTTTATTCCTTCCTTCCTGGGCCGACCCAAGGATTAGGCAAAGTGAGGCAGCTGCCTCAGGTGGAAATGCAGGAGTCACTTGACTTACTCTGACTTACTCAGCTTCCCTCAGGTGTAATAGAGGACTGTGACCTGCCAGAGGGAGTGAAATAAGAATACCAGTCTGGCCGGATTTTTTTGTGTGGAGTTGGGGGTGGGGGAAGGGGAGGCACCATCTCGCCTTGCCCTCAAAATGCTTTGAGCTGATTCTGCCGGCTCCGTTAACACTCCACCATTCTGATTCTCATCAGTCCTGGACTCTCCACCTGATTGCTGCCCTCCCATGAGTTTTGACATCTGTGAAATAGAACTTGGAAAAGTGACTTTTGACAAGACTTCTCAGAATCTCCTGGCCATCTTGGCCACTGGCCATGCAGGCTATGAGGTTCTCAGGTTGTAGTCCCAAAAGTCTCTCTCAATCTCTCTCCCTCTCTCTCTCCCTCTGTCCCTTAACCTCTTAGTATCCTCTGGTTCTTAACCCTTTGCTTCTCTCATCCCTTTGCAGAAGCCTTGCAGCGGGATCTCTGTCCCCGGGTTCGGCTGGAGCGGGTGCAAGAATTGGTAGAGAAGCAGCGAGCCCTTCAGCAGGTGCTCAGTCTGCGCCTGAAGGAGTTGCGCCGGGTTTGCCTTCAGGAAGCTGTGAGTAATCTTTGAAGAAGAGGGAGGGGGGGTTGGAAGTTGGTGGTCCTCCAAGTGCCATTGGACAGCAACTCTCACCAGCCTTAACTAACGTATCACGGGGAGGCTGTCTTAGCTGCCGTTCAGCACCATCTGAAGGGCCATGGGTGCTCTGTAGCTGATGAATCTGGAAAGCTTTCCACTGTCTTTCAGAGCCTAGTAGTGGTGACAATTTCCATTTCATTTGCATCCTTCACTAGCACTTGGGGAAAGATTATAAAGGCTGACTATGGGATGGGCAGCAATCCTTTTGGTGCAAAATATGCTGCAAAGGTTTTGGAAAACAGGTAGATCTTCATCCTCCAACTGAAACGCAAGTAGAAAAAGGGAACAAGAAGTTTACCTTGAAAGATTATTTCTTTCTAAACGTCGATAGGCTCTGTGGCCAAAGAGATCCTGCTTTGACATTTGATAGACTGTATGCTTTATGAAGAAGCATACATGGAGCAAGATTTCTTTCCTTGACCTGGCCGCGTGTGAATGAATGTATAGGAAGAACTACCTCCTGGAACAGGTGCTCAAATTTCTCATCAGGTTTACATATAAGTGGTGAAATTCAGTTTTTCTTGGTGCAAAATTTAACCTTGAGGCTGGATAATTTGCATGAATTCCTCATGCACACCTGTTTTAACTGTGGATTCCTCACCTGTACAGTACAGTACAGTAGGACCCCCTTATCCGTGGAATCAGTATCCATTGATTCACTTATCCACAGTCTGAAAATATTAGAAATATTGGGGGGGAAATATCTATACATATAGTGTTTGCTATTATCTGCGGTTTTCAGTATCCACAGGGAGCTTGGAACCAATCCCCAGTGGATATGGGTGTCCTACTGTACTTACGAATGTGTCTTTCTTCCCCTCCCATTGCTAGGAACTGACGGGAAAGTTGCCTCCAGAATACCCACTGGAACCAGGCGAAAGGCCTCAGCCTGTGCGGAGGAGGCTGGCAGCTGCCTACCGAATTCCCCCTGCCCTGAAAAATGAGGTGAGTGTCAAACGGTGTCTGTGTGTGTGAAGGAGAGAGCACAGAGGAGGAGGGCTGAGGGCTTTGAGGGCAGGGCTGACCTGTCCTCAAGGTCAGCCCATCAGGCAGAGTGAGGGCTGCTGCCCCAGGCGGCAGGAGTAGCAGCAACAGCATTCCTTTCAGCCCATTCCTCTTGTGACCCCGTCCCTTCTTGAATGACAGAGCTGTGTAGGCCGTTGGGCCTGCCTCATTCATTTGTTAAACCAATTGACCACCACCAGGTGTTGGGGGGAATCCTGTCCCATCAGTTCCTAGTTCCTTTGACTTCTGTGTTTGGAGTAAGGTGGGGAGGTCCCTTTCCCTCCATGGGGAGGCTACCCAGGATTATTTCCCTGAACATGCCTGCACTAGAAAAATGTCTTGGGCCTGGCCTCTTCAGGGAACAGTCTTCAGAAACCTTCTCCCCTCTTCTAGGAAGTCCCTTCTCTGGAGGAGCTGACCCGTGAGCTGGTGCTTCAGCAGCAAGTGGCTGAGGCAGCTCGGCGTCTGGCCGTTGCCCCGGAGCTAACAGCTGAGCAGCGTCGTCGCCGGAGGCAGGTCCAGGCTGATGCTGCCCAACGCCTCCGGGAGCTAGAGGTGCAGGTAGTGGAGTGCCGGATGCGGCTGGGTAAAGGTCCTCTCCAGAGGATCAGCCACGGTGAGTTAGGACTGGCTCCTCCGGATCTTTTCCCTTCTTCTTCCTTGGTCCTCTTAGTTGTCTTCAACATCCCTAAATCCTGACCATCCCTTTCCTTCTGATACTCTCCACTCATCCCTCTAAATTACTTTTACCAATTCTGAACAAATCTTTAGAACAACATCTACCGCTATGGTAGTATGGCAGGAATAGGGAATGTTTTTCCCCTGAACAGTAGAGTTTGGAACGGGGTGTGGGTGGGTGGGGTGGGGGAAGGAGGCCATGCTTAAAACAGGGCAAGAGTCCAAAAATGGGAGGTGTTGGACCTGTCTCCTCTCCCTCCCTCCCTCTTCTCCTTTTTTCCACTTTGAACACATCTTACTTTCATATGTGTAAACATTCCTGCACATGCTTTGCTTTGCTTTTCTCTCCCTGTTCCTCTTTTTTAATATTTTTCTTTTCTCTTTTTTTCACTTTTGCCACCTCTAATCTTCTTTCTATCTTTTTCTCTCCTCTGTGTCAATCTCTGCCATTTTTCTGTCTCTTTCTTGTCACCTTTCTGTCCACCCCACCCCCATTTTTGCCCTATCTCTCTTTCACTCTTCCCATCCTTCTCATTCTCCCTCTTGATCCCTCTGTGGCCCTTCTCCCATACCTGCTCAGCTGTCACACTTTTAAAAATGCTTCCATAATACGTAATTGTGCCTGGGGAGGTGGAGGGGGGCGGGGTATGTGATTTTCAGATCTAGGTAACAGCAGTCAGGAAGAGAATGGGGTTGCTCTTTGGCTCTCTGTATTTACTTCTGAACTCTAGGAATATCTATTAAGATTTCTTCCCTTGTGTGAGGAGGGGAGAATTAGTCTATCTGTCCAATGTCCGCCATCTTAAAAGTTTTATTTGGTTTGAATGTTTTTTAATGTTTTATTTTGATGTATTTTTATGTTTTGAGTTTATTGCTTATTTGTATTTTATTATTTCTATTTTTTGTGATATTTATATGCTGTAAACTGCCCAGAGTGGCCTCAGACAGATGGGCAGTATAAAAATGATTGATTGATTGATTGGTCGGTCGGTCGGTCGATCGATCGATCGATCGATCGATCGATCAATACATGTCTCAATCTTCCTCAGCCAGCATGGAAACTGGTCGTGCTAGTTGGGGTCAGGGATGTTGGCAAGTCTTTGGGTCCGATTCCAAGTCTTTGGTACCAAGTCCCAAGTCCAGGTCCCTATTAAAAACAAGCTTTTTTCCCCCAGAAAAAAAGAGAGGGATGGGTGGGTTCCGAGTTGCGAGTCAAGTTCGAGTCATGGGGGGGGGGGGTACTCCTGAATTGAGTCCGAGTCAAGTCACCAGTGCCACTTAAGTCTGACTTGACAGCAAGTCCCATGACTTGAGTCCCCATCCCTGGTTGGGGAGACTCTGGGAAGTGTACTCCAAAAAGTTACTTTTGCGAGCCCATGTTAGGAGGGGCTCATGGTTGCTGACTTTCAAGATACAGTTCCCATCCCCATCCTTCTGGCATATTATGTGGCTAATCCACACACCCTGGTTTCTCATCCCTTCCTCTTTTATTCACTCTTTCTTTCTTCCTCAAAAAAACAAAAAAAGAAGAGGCTTTTCATTCCGAGAGCAGCTCCCTCTCAGAATCGGCCAGCCATGAAAATGGTAAGTTTGGTGCATAGCCCTTGGGTGTCTTACCCAAACCAAGGAGGGATGGTTGGTGGGTGGGTGAGAGAGAGAGAGAGATTGAAGACCTGAGTAGAGATTTTGAGAACTATTGGACTACGCATGTTTAATTTTCTTTTGTATTTTTGCCGAGGTAGGGGTATGTGGATGCTTCTATCCTGTCCATTGTGCTCTGTCCTCAGACGACCCCCACAGCTTCCATTCTTCCAAGGTCTCCAACCACCAGGGAACTTTCTCCGACCGCTCTTCGCCTCCCAAAGCCCGAGATCACCTACGTGCTATCTCCAGCAGCCCAGACCGCAGACCGGGCTGGCGGCTTTTGCAGCCAGATCTGTACAACGAAACTAAGGACCGTAGGAATTCTCTCGCCAGCCCTACCAGGTGAGAGATCACGCTGGGGAGCTGGACCTGTTGTGGATTTCTATCCGGTAGCAAAGTGAATGAAGGGAATGAGTTACTGCTGACCGGTTAGCAACCATATAAAATCCCTCTTTCTAATTGTTGTAGAAGCAGAGATATGATGCAAGACTTGTAGTCTTTATTTCACCCTCCTTTGGTGAGATACTGCCTGTTTAGCCACTTACTGAGGGCATTTATGTGTTCCGGGTCCGAGAGATTTATAATTTCAGAGTGGCCTATTATAGTTGCACTGCAAATATGCACAGCCCTGTTTCCGATAGGCATACCGAGTCCTGTACTTCTCTGCAAGAGGTTTCATGTTCATTTCAGTAGATCAAGAAACCCCTTTCAGAGCCAGTGTGTCTTCCAGGCTGTAATCCGTCCTGTATCCTTTTACCAGGAGTGAATCCCAGAGAATTTAAATTGTTTTCTTCTGAGTAGGCAGGTTTAGGATTCCACTGTTCATTGACTATTTGAAAAAGAAAGTATTTGCCCAAGGTAGAAAGAAGGCTGCCGTGTGTGTTCAGAGACAATCGGTCCCGAGAGCCATTGCTGAAAACCAAAGCCATTTCCTTTTCTCATGTGAAAGGCATTCTGGGGAGGCATCATTTCATTTTCTTATTGCCGTTATATAGTGTCGTTGCCAGTAATAACACTTAGCCATGTAAAAAAAATTTTTTGAGGCTAGAAAGCACTTTTCCTTCATTAGCTCAATAATCATTAGAACAACCAGAACCTTGAGCCAGCTCTATATGATTGTCCTAAGGCTGATCATGGGTGTGGCTGTGTACTTCTACACTGGATACTTGATGACTGCACAAGGGACAAGTGTGTCTCTGTCAAGGATGTTGGCAAGTCTTTGGGTCTGAGTCCCAAGTTCGAGTCCTTGGTATCGTCCTGATCCCCAAGCCTCAAGTCCAAATCCTTGTTAAAAACAATTTTTTTCCCCAAAGAAAAGGAGGGGCTGGGTGGGTTCCAAGTCACAGAGTCGAGTCAGAGTCATTGGAAAAAAACAAAGAAACCCAAGTTGAGTCGCTGGTGCGACTTAAGTCCAACTTGATAGTGAGTCCCACAACTTAAGTTCACTTAAGTCCCCATTCCTGGTCTCTGTGTATTTAGTGGCCTGTCCATTATACATTAAGAAAGTGGACCACAGGAATTGGTACACCCCTCCTACTTCCTTGAGGGGCCTCCACAGCTTCCCCATGTTCTCCCTCCTTCCGTCCCTCACCTCACTTCCTTGTATCTTCTCCACTTTTAGCCTCCCGCTTTTTCTCCCTTCTTTCCCTCTTGCCTCCCCTTGTCCTGCTGTGCCTCCTTTTGCCTTGTCCCGCCTGCCCTGTTCCTTCCATCTTTTCTTCCTCGTCCATGCCACTTGCCTCACCTAATGAGCAAATCATGGGCAGGATATGCAGATTAGGTTGTCCAGATTCAAGGGATCTGACTCTGGTAACTGTTGTACACGTCCTGTCTCACACTCCATAAACTAACCTGCTGCCTTTGTATGTGTGGGAGAACACTGTGCCATTGCTAGTCTTGAAGGAAGTTTTTTCAACAGCCACTCCAGGTGGCTTCTGTGGAATGTAGAATATGGGGAGATAAAATTTTGTCCTTTAACTTGAGATGGCAAAATGGCTTCAGGCCGATGTGCCCCTGCAGCATTCTGTGTAACCAGAACTGTTCTACTTGGGATGTGCTTGGCCTTGCAGCCCACATTTTCTGGAAAGCAAGATGTTAGATTGCTGTGTCTTGTGTTTGTGTTTTGTGCAGAGGGCAGACAATGCACGGTGTGTCCATCAGTGAGAGAAAGAGGGGTGAGCGAGTGAAAGACAGCGGGAGCACAGTGTGTGACTGCGAAAGGGTTCCTCATAGATACAGAACTTGGACAGTTTAAAAACTTTTCCTTCAACCTTCTTTTATCTTTCTCTGTTCTAAAGCCCAAATCGCACCCTTCCTCGGAGCGTGTCCAGCTTTGAGGGCCGAAGTGTTCCTGCAACGCCAGTGCTAGCCAGAAATGCTTGCAGTGGAAGCCATCAGTTCAGGTAGGAGAATCTGCTTTTGCGTAGTCAGTAATTTAGGATGTCATACTTTTGAGAACATCAAAAGAAGATAACATGGAAAAGCTAAAGCAAGCAGGAATATGAACAAGACCAGATAGGAGACGAACGGTCATGAGTTTGCAGACGTGAGTTGGGCTGTTAACGATAGGACGTTTCATAAATCTCTTAACTCCTAGAGTTGCCCTAAACCAGAAGTGACTTGACAGCACATAAGACCACATCAAATATAGAGAGTTATTTCTTGAAATGTAGGCCAAGATGATCATCCCAGAGCAGTGTCTTGAGGAGCAGCCAAATACATTTTGCTGCCTGAGACAAAGCTGCAAATAGAACTCCCCCTCCTACTCATCCCCAAAGCCAGCCAGGTTGTTGTGGTCCATGAGGCTAAGTAAATTCCACAAGCACTTCTTCCCTTCGCTGGCAGTTGAAATAAAATAAAAGCAAATGCCATAACTAGAAATTTCCCGCTTCCTTCTTGACATCCAAAAACTGATGCTTGAGAAGGTGGCAAGGCTGCAACTTGTACAGAGAACTGAAAGGCGGACTCCTTCTCAGGGGACAGACAGCTTCATATTCCTCCATTTGCCCCTGCTGCAGACTTGTGCCAGAATTAGCTGCCCCCGAGGAGGTTTGTCTGGAGAAAGCAGCGCATGGAAGGGTTGATTTTTTTAGACTTCAGTTCTCAGAATGCCCCGGCCACCATAGCCGTGGTCTGGCAAGGCCAGACCCCCATGACAGTGCCTGCCAAAGTGTATTCTTTGGGTAGATACTGTGAGTGACAAAGTTTTTCAACTACATCTGTTTCTGAGGGCACACACTGGCAGTTCCTGCTTCTCGTGGCATCCAGAACTGTTTTTTTAAAAACCTGCTATCCTTTCTTTCTCTTTCACAGGTCAGAGGCCTCAGCCCTCCACCCCCGTCAGTGGTCAGGAAGCCACGACTCCCAGCTCGGCCCCCCAAGCCGTGACACCAGTGCCGACCGGGCTTCCCTTTTTGCCGCTCGGACCCGTCGTAGTAACAGCTCGGAAGCCTTGATTGAACGGGCCCCTTCGGAGGACCCACTCTTGCCCTCAGGCCCACCTTTTAAAAGCGCCGAGGCCTTGAACCCTTCTGTTCCAGGCCGAAACCCTCGCCCCCCTTACAACGATCTCCTGCTGGACTATTACTTTGAGCGCAGGTGCTGGGGAAGTGGCGGGTGGCAGTGGTGAGCATCTCTCCCGCAGGGACGGGCCTCCCCAGCTGGAGTGGGGGGGCTTTCCCGAGAGCCCGCTGCCACGTCGAGCACGGCCAGCTGCCCGCACTAAGTCCTGTGGCCCCTTGTTGCCTCCCCAGTCCCGGGAGGTGGGTTATGCCACTCCCTTGGCCCCCCACCGCAACTTCCATAAAGCCCTGGCCCTGGAGGGACTCAGGGACTGGTATTTGCGCAATGCTGGAGTCAACCAACGGGGGGCACCAGAGAGACGGGGGCCAGCTCAGCCTGTCCACCAGCCACTGCGTGGCTACTATGAACCGGCACCTTCTAACTCTGAGATGGTCTACTACAATGGGCCAGGAGGGCTGCCCCACTCTGTCAGCTACGCAGGGCAGCCTCTGTATGGCAGGTATGGAGCACAATTCCATCCTTTGCCCCGATAACCTCATCTGCGTCTCTAATGCTTGCTTGTTCTCTCCCATCCGTGCTTTTTTATTTAAAGGTGGGGGGGGGGGAGGCCTTTCACTCCTGCTTTTCTCTGAGTTGTTTCCTCTTTGGTTTTTGTTGCTGCACATTTTAAGCTGCTTTGATCAATCCTTTGTTTTTGTCTTCTCTTTCACCCACTATGGAAAGGCAGTATTGTTGGATTGGGAGTTGTCATTTTACACCCTGATCTTACTCCCCATTTGTTAATGGTTTGAAGAACTTCTCTAGTGACTTGTGGGGTGGGGTGGAGTGGAGGTGGGTGAATCTGGGTTGAAATAAAAGGGGGTCAGGCATGCAAGGGGAGAAGTCTTCCAAGCATTTCGTCTAATTTTTTTTCTTCCTCTTTCTCTCTTTTCCTTCCATCCGTCTGTCCGTCCTTCCTTCCTTCGTCCCTTCCTTCCTCCCTCCCTCCCTCCCTCTGCTCTGCCTTCCCCAGGCCTTTTGGGGAGTTACATTACATGGATGACTCTGCTGGCCCCTACAGCTTGGACTCCACAGAGCACCCAGCTCCAGGGACTCTGGTCTGACCCCTGCTTTTTCCCCCAAGGGGAACTGGAATTCTGTTTGTTTTTTCTCTCTTTTTTTCCTTGCTGGTGCCTCTTTTTGTGTGTGTTATACACCATGTTGAGGAGGTGGGGACTCCCTGCTGGCAGGGTGTGTGTGTATGTGTGTGTGACAGAGAGAGAGAGAGAGAGAGAGAGAGAGAAGGGGGGGGGGGAGACTGAAAGCAAGCATGTGGATTGTTGCATGTCACACTGGACCACAGAACTGGGGGGCAGGATTGTATCCCCAATTCTTCCTACACATTGTTGACGTTTTCCTCTATTGAGATTTTTGGGATATGTGTTTGATCAAAGTCCACAAAAAGGGTTTGGCTGCTCTGGCTTGCGCCCTCTGGTGTTTTTTAGGGGGCGTGCAACAGTACCACCCTGGTGCTGTGAGTTTTAAGGTGTGGCATTTTAAACCCAAGACTCTGGAATGTATAATGGGAGGTTTGTATGTGTGTATGTGTGTTTCTTGTGAAATGTTAAAATAGCACAGACCTGTCATCTTGCTAATGAACATCAGTCCTGTAAAAACTAAATAATAACGATAATGTTTTTAAAAGAAGGGGGGGGGGGGATACATGCTACACAACTACTACTGCCCCAACAATGAGCAACTATCCTTCACCTTAAGTTCTGTTGCCCCTTCATACTCATATCCTGCTCTTATCAGATGCCAAAAGAGTAAATACTGTGTTCTGGAAAGGGTAAGAATCCCCAGTTCCATTCCGCAAACCCATTTTATTGCCTGACCCCTCTGCCCTCAGATGAAGCACACCATTGGGCTGGCTGTAGATGTATAAAATCTGTAGTTTCCATCCTGTTATACTGGAAGGCAGGGACCTGTCAGCTGAAATGCCAGCCTGCGAGGACAGTTCTACCCATTATCCAGTCAGCAGAAAACACCAGTATTTCAGAACCAGTTCCCATGGCAAAGAGGCACATGGACTTCCCGCATTACAGTGTTTATATCTTTTAAAGCACCTGTGTGTACCTGCAGAGAGCAGTTGTGGCCCTCCAGATGTTTTTGGCCTACAGCTAAACATAAATCTCTCATCACAGACAGTGCTGCCTAAGGCTGGTGGTGGTTGTAGGCCCAAAACATTTCTAGGGTTACAAATGGCCACCCCAATGTGTGGGGAAGCACTTCTCATGTACAGTTCCCACATGTTACATGTAGGATGTGGGACAAAGTTAGTCTAACCTAGGTGTTTACCATAGCTGTTGTAATGTGAAGAGCTGCCCTGAATGAGAGGGACATCCAAAAATTAAAAATTAAATTCATTAAAAATTAAAGCACAGCTAAAACCCCCATCCTAGCTTCCTCGTATCATCTTTCCCAACCCATTTTCTCAGTTCTCTCCTTTACAGCCTAATTTTACCAAACCCTGCCTGCCTGTCTCCTTCAAGAATAATAAAATGTTTCAGAATTGTGACGGCTTGCCCCCCTCCCCTCACAACTGCACAGCAAGGAATAGTCACTTCCTTTAAAACTCTGGTTTTGCCAACTTGACTCCCAAGTCATAGTGGAGGGGAGGGGGAAGAAGGGAGAGAGAGAACAATGGTGGTTCAGGCTTTCTCACCTTTCCCCTCTCCTCCCCATGTGAAGGAACAAGGGGCATGTCAGAGCCACTGTCTTGTGTGTCATTTTAATATGCATTAATCTACAGATTGTATATGGGGGTCTGAATGTAAAATAGAGCACTGTGCATATGATCTGTGAAAAGGTTTCTATAATAAAGATTGTAAAGACGAACAAGGCTACAGGGTTTGAGAGCTCAATACCACCACCACGGATCTTAATTGTCAATGGCTTCCCATTTCTAGTATAAGCAACGTGATCTCATCCTGAGGACGTGACTCTTAGAACATCAGACTAGAAGCTGGAAGAGATAAAGAGTCAGATCAGATGTGTGCATGTTTGTGGTTTTAGACAAGAATTCCCAAAGCATGCTGCTGGACAATCCTGCGAGTGTTAGTCCAAAACACACATACACACAGATGTGCATACCTTTAATATGAATACCCATTTAACCACAAAGCTCATTGGGTGACCTTGGACCTGTTATTAGGCACAGTCCAGCCCTATGCAATCGGATAGCTGCTTGTGCAACTTTATTTTTTCCTCCGGCTCCCACATACTTTCCAAAATTTGCTCTAAAAGGGTCTGTCAAAACTCACCACCCAGCTCTGCAGACACGAGGACTTCACTGGGTGTCAACAATTCACACTCTGCTTTAGCCTACTTCTTATAGCTGCTGTGAGAATGAAATGGGGAAGTGAGGAGGAATGAAAATATGATAGCTAAACCCGTCACTTGCATATGTACAAGCCAGGCTAGCACTGCCATTGGCAATTCATGTTGAAGAAGTTGGATCTTTGTCATCATTCAGATGGAATGCACACATCATTCTGTTTTTCTCAGTATTCATCAAGAATAACTGCTTAACCCAACATGCATAATCTATTGGATTCAAATTTTTTGTCCATTCCATTCATAAGCAATTACAGAGGAATCGCCAGGGTAGGGATGGGGGCAGACAACAAATCCATCTATTTGTGGTTAAGCTAAGAAAGGCAACCAATTCATACCGAACTGGTTGATGGGGAAATTTTGGAAAAGTAACATAATGCCCGCTGATGGCCTGCCGTGGGCAGAAGTGTCGTTACCTAACAAGGCTGGACCTACCATTAGAGGATGAAGTGTCGTCTCAGACAGCAGATGCTGAGAGATGGTGCAAGGCATTGGGGAAGAGAGCTGTGGGTTACAGCTCATCCCTGCTGGGCTTTAGCCATCAGGTGTGCTTGATCAGTGGTTCCCCAAGTGTTCTTGGACGAAAACTCCCAGAGAAGCCTTCACCACTACCTTTGCTGTCCAGGATTTCTGGGAGTTGTAGTCAAAGAACATCTGCAGACCCAAAATTGGGAACCAGTGTGGTAGAGGATACTGGTGCATGGCCAGTGCTGAAGAGTTCCACTGTCCCTCCAGTCAGCTTACCTACCTGCAGCACTCTCCCCTGGCCCTTTGCCTCCTCAGTTATTTATCCCTCTTTACCAAAGCATATGGTGGTGATATGTTTTGGGGTTGTGGTTGTTTTTTTTCAAAGAGAGGAGGTTGGGGGTCAAAACTGCCCAGAAAAACTATCCTGTCGACTACCCTTTCCTGTCATCTGTGAGTTTGGAGGATCTTCTGTGTTTACTGACAGGGGGCAATGGCACTCCGGATATTGTTCTTTTAAGTCTTTTATTTAAGGATTGGTACTTCTGCAGACCTCAACATTCTCCCAAGTATGCTGAGAAATCCTTCTGCTTCTTGGCTTTAAGTTGGTCTGTACGTGCCACCTGTCATCATTATTAGATGGAATTATATAGGGCCATCAAGCCCTTGCTGGTGGTGCAAAAAAGAAGAAAAAGAATAGTTCCTCATAAAAAAGAAAACATTTCAGTGTATATCCAAAATAACATGGTAACGACCACAAGACTTTATTTTTAAGAGAATGCAAATGTTTAAAAAAGAACAATAAATAAGGTGCATTGGATAGCTAACATTTGTTTGTGTGTTTTTAAAGACGCAACACATGCTGTCCCTGGTCTGTCTCATAGCTGCGTCTGATTCGTACTAAAGGTACATTTGTGACAAGCCCTTTACATCAATTTTATGTATGGATCAACTTCCAAAGCTGTCTATTGTAAAAATATACATCTGCAATTAGACACTTCAGTATCTAATATCATTAGGGGCCACAGTTAACATTTTACACATTATTCTAAATGATTTGGACCACAAAGAAGTAACCATTCAAAGGTAATGGACATCATATTCAGATGGAAACAAATACCATTGAGCATCTATACTTGAGGTGGCAGCTGTAAGAATTTAATGGTCCACTTGACTTCCTTAGATTTCAATTGTAAGAGCTGGATTTGTCCATGTACATTCAGCAGCTACGGGGAATGTCATGTAGTCGTCTTGTTTCTGGAAATCCTTCATGCTGTGCAAAGATTTTTCAGTTGGCAGCTATTCACAGATACGTGCACACCCTCAAGACTGGCAAAATCAGGTACTGTGCCATGGTGCTACATGGTGAGTGCTATACCTGGCTAGTGTTATGTCGTGGACTGTACCCATTTTGCACTCTGACTAAAAATGCATTTCAGACATAGGTAGTTTCCCGCTATAAGATTGGCAGAAAATGATGCTCAACATACTCTGGGTATATAAACTCTCAAATCACATCATTGGCATCCCGACTCAGAGAGCGAGCACCTTCAGATCTGATATTTTTAAAGAGGCCTACAGCTATGGAGTTCCTTTTCTTGTTATCAGCCTATGTCATGCCATGCATTTGCAGTGAAACAAATGGTTATATGGCAGGAAGACAGGTAAGTAAGCAAGCCCTAAAGAGAAAGATGGGAGTAGAGAAAAAGAAAGTTAGTTTGCTTCTGTGGGTTTCCTCAGTGGAAGTAGACCAGGAATGGGGAACCTGTGACCTCAGAGCATTTCATCCCTTCTTGTCATCAATGCTTTGGGGAAAATGGTGGGCTTATCATCCAAAGGTACTACCTGTGAGAAATGGCACTGTGGTTGCTGCAGCCGGCGGCTCCTCGCCCCCAACCAGTCCCTTCTCGAAGCTTGTGATGGCCACACCTCTGGAGTGCGGAGATGGAATGTCCTTTCAATGTCTACATGCCCCTCTTTTTTGACAGGAATGACCTCTCGGCAATGAGGGAGAGTCTCCCTCTTCAGCGTACACTATTTTAAGTGTGAGGAGAGCACTCATTTTACTATGTATTGTTCCTGAGGTAAGATAGGTAAACAGTTTTAATACTGTGAAAAGGTATATACATTTTAATTGGTACGGACTAGTTTACCATCAAGCTTGCAGAGGCCCCATGGGCGGGGCTGATAGGCATTGTAATACAAATACTCTGGAGGGCAAGAAATAGTCCCTTTGCCTCTAAAGCAATTTTTAAAAACCAGCTTTTATGTTCTTTTATCAAGCAATAAATTAATTTACCCAATTCATTTAACTGATCTCCTCTCAACCAAATAAGTACTGGTTGTGTAAACAAAGAAATGGACAGGCACAGTATTTGGGCTCCTCTGACAAAATACTCATTTTTGACAACAGTTAAGAAATCTACCATCTTCATTTATTACAGGATTACAGAATCTTTGGCCCTTCAGATTTTTTTGACTGCAACTCCCACAATCCCTTTCCTATTTATTATGCTAGGATTTCTGGGAGTTTATGTCCAAAACATCTGGAAGACCAAAGACTCTCTACCCCCCCCCCCAATTTATGACTTAACACACTACCTCTCAGCTAGTTCTCTTATACTGTTTAGAAATATGCACTCCACTAAGTTTGGTCCATTTGCTTTAGTTTCATACAAGATCATGTCCCAATACAGACTGAATACGAGAGATGCCATGAAAAAAATGTCATTTAAAACTTTGCTAATTTGGCTCCTGAAGGAGAGAAGTTCTGCTTACCTAAGAAATCTAGAGACGAAATAGGAATTACCTGGACTCAGTTTTTCTCATTTGAAAAGTAATGTATACTTTTAAGTTTACAACATAGTTACTTGGCTATTGCCTGCTCTTCTGGAGTTTTCTCTCCCCTCCACGCAAAGCATATATTAAGGGAGATGTATAAAGTTCATGAATTTCTAACCCACATCATGCACGTTAAGGCTCAGTTAGGTTTTTGTAATGATTTTCTACCTTGCAATACAGCTCTCTCTTCCCTAATGAACTAGTCTAATAGGAAATGTTGCCTTGTATCTTGCTATAAAAATCAAGAGACCATAAATTTTACAGAGCTGATGTACTACAGAATGAGGCTTCACTTGAAATCTTGCCCCCATTCTAAATGGGTTGGGTGAACTGAGAGAACGGAACCAGAGAGTCAGACTCGCCCCGTCACCTGCAATGTGCAGATAACTAACACTGACCTAAATAAACCACTGGGCTGTTGTAAGAATTATAGTGGCATGTTGTACGTAAAGCACTTTCAGTATTCAAATGTGGTACATAAATGCTAAATCACACTATCCTTTTTCCGGCTATTGCAAGTAGTACTCTCCCTTGAAACCACTATAACTAAGCTGCCTTTCAGCTTGCCAACAGACTTCTCTTTGCGCTAGGATCAAGTCATGATCCTTATCTGCTTGCTTTTTCAAGTCCTGAGGAGTTCTACAGGCTAACATTTTATACTCGATTGTTTCTAATGGCCTCCTCTTTCCTTAATCTTACTTGCTGCTTCTCCCTCTCTAGCATCTGTAAAACCAAAATGGGTAAGAATTCCAACATTTAGTACTTATTATAATGAGAAACACTGCCTTGATTTCCACTCTGCTTTCTCTTTCTACTCCCCTCCTAAGTCTCATTAATTGCTACTCTGAGCTGGGGGCTTTCCAAGGATCTTCTGCTCTAATCCCGAGAAAATAATACATTTTTTACATAAGCTCATAGCCAGGTCGTTCAATTGGGTTGAGTGAGATAAGCACACAGGCCAAGGGTGGAGGAGAGAGAATCAACCATCAGTTGGAAAGAAGGAAGGAAAGTACTGTGTTTCCAGAGGGAAGAGAGAAGCCTGGCGATTGTCTAAGATCCAGCTTCCTGTTCCTGCCCTAGAGCTTCCAGGAGTAGTCCCACGGGTGTGCGCTTGAGTCCGATGCTCTCCATTTTGTTCTCTATCTTGTTTTTGAGGTTGCGGAGACGCAGGGAGGCATGGATGAGGCTCACTGCAGTGAAAGGAGTGGAGGGAGATTTTAAGGTTTATAGAGACAGCAGTGGAAAGACGAAACCATTATGTTCTCTTACTACAGACACTTCCCTTCCCACAGAATAATTTATGTCCTCATAACCAGGCTTGGAAGAATGAAGCCACTGCAGGCAGTCCCCTGGGAAGGACTGGTGCATTCCTCCAGATAAGAAATGCAGGAGTAAAATTTGTCTCTTAATGGCTCTCCAGCTTTACAAATGCAGTTTCCCAGCAATCAGGTAAAAAAAAAACAACTCTTTTGTAGAAAGAAAGATTCCTGCAGATATATTCCGATTATTATTTCAATTAGCTTTTCCATGTCAAGTGCATGCAGCAGGAGCAGGCAGCCTGGGAGTTTTAATTACTGCTTCCCTCAGCTTCAATTGTGGACAATGGTCCAGAACTAAAAGTTCTTTTGGACTACAACACCCATATTCCTTGATAATTGGTCATGCTGTCTGGAGTGGGTTGTCATCCAGAATACTTGAAGGGCACCAATTTGGTATAGGGTGTAGGGCCTCATAGGGGTAGTTCCTGCTCAGACATGGCTCCAAATGCACCCTTAACAAAGACGCTGGCTAAAATCCTGTTGTTTTGTTATGCCTGCAAAAGGCAAACAGCAGAACATTCAGTCACTTCTGCCTGGCAGGTAATAAGTCGCTGCTGGGATTCTCAAACATGTGTCAAGCCAGTGGGAATGCGTATCCCAAGAATCTCAGCGGTGACTCATTAATTGACAGGTAGAAGCAACTGAATGTTCTGTCATTTGCCTTCCACACATGCAACAAAACAACAGGAGTTCAGCCACTGTTTCTTAGCTTACCTCACAGGAATGCCATGGGGTGAAATATAATGTCCTGAGCTCCATGGGCAATGAATGAGAACCAAATTATCCCACCTCTCTATAGCACAGAAGCTCTAAGAGACCTATCATGTATAAAGAACGAGTAGTTCATCAAGGGCAGAAATCCCAGGTAAAAGTGTTCTGTTAGCTTCTCACAGGACAGTTGGGGGAGACAGGGAACGACACACAGACCACAGTAGCACCTATTGACTAGCCTCTGGACGTGCTATTCTGCAATCCATTCTAGATTTGAGATAGCACTCCCCATACATTTCTAAGCTTATATTGTCAACCAAGGAGGCTTGAAGCTTGTTACAGAAAAAAGTGAAACTAGGGAATCCCTGGAAGACATTCCCCCCATTATGCAGGCTTTCAGTGCTTCACAGCATTGCAGCACACCTTTAGTCCTCAGTGTATCATGGGAACGTTGTGGAAGAGAACCGGATGCTACGTTATCTTGACACTAAATGTAGCCCATTTTCTCTCATATTAATTCATTCAGAAGAGTGCAGTAATGTACTTCTTGTAGTAGAAGCATACATGTGTTCATAGATCTGCTTTAGGCACAACCTTAAAATAAGAGCCAAGAGCAGAATATGGAATATTACACCATTCTAGTGTAAGAACAATGCAACCAGCCAGCCGACAGCTGTTCCCAGCCAAGGTCCAGAGCCACCCTGTAGCACAACATGTTTTGAGCAAGAGAAAACACAGTTGCCCAAAGGAAGGTTTGTCTTCTGCCTACATGTAACTCTGTGCAGGATGTAAAATCTAGTTCAAGGCATGGAAGTCAGAAAATCACCCACTTGCTTTCTGACAACCAAGGCCAACTGGGAAGAGCAAACGGCATAAAACTAAAGTTTCATCCCATGAATGCAGAATCCTTTTGCAAATATGTTCTGTGTGTTTTCAGATTTATCTGAACCAAATGAGGACTAGAAGCTTAATTTTCATGGAAGCTAAGAGCCTTCTCTATCAAATCAGATTCTGCACACGCAGAATCATGTTCTGCTTAGGCTCTGCTGAAATATTCTGGGGTTAACCCCAAGTTCAATGCAAAAGTTAACACACAGCTAGATATGCAAAACCTCTGCAACCGTCACATAATCTAGAGGCATCAATGCTGTACCTATAGGTACAATTTTCCCATCCTCCCCCCCCCCCCCCCCCGCAACCCTAATTCTATGTGGAGAGACTCACACATTATGGGCAGGGCGAAGAAAATCAAGAAGGTGGCAGAGCCTTCCAAGAGAAACACCAGAAAATATGCCAAGCCAAGGATAATGAAGACACAGGTGCCAGGATAATTCCTCCTGAAGCGCCGCACAGGAGCCTTGTTCTCAGCTGTCCAGACGAAACCCACAAAAATCAGAGTGATGAGGGCACCGCTCAGCAGAGTCAGTCCAGGGCAAAAGAACCTGCAAGGATACGGGCAAGGTGGGACCTAGGAATCCATCTTCAGTTCAAAGACAATATACCTTGCTGGCAGACAGATATGCACTGCGCCACAGGTGAGAAACCAGGAAGAGGTCTGGTAAAAGAAGTATGAATGTGCAAAGAAAGCCCAGTTAGATGGTTGGGGGAATATTGTTGTTTGATATCAGTGGCTTAATAAGAGCTCATTCTGGAGCCAGTAGAAGAAGGGACGGTGCAACACCTGTTCTACATTTATCCCTCCCTTTGCGGGAGAAAAAGAAGTTTTACCATTTAGATACCAGTACACACATTCATTGTGGTGTAGTGGATAGAGTGATGAATTAGGACTCAGGAGACCCGGGTTCAAATCCTTGCTCAGTCACGGAAACTCACTGTGGGAGTGGAACTGGCAAAACCACCTCTTAAATATGTCACTTACCTCGAAAGCACTGTGGGGGATCGCTATAAGTTGGCTGCGACTTTACAGCACATAAGCAACAACACATCCACTTGTATTTAGCTTGCACTGATTGCTGTCTACCACTGTGGAGTCCAGAGTTTAAAAGGGGAAAGTTGATTTTCATAATGACAACTTCCAAAACCATGGCTCAATAATACCCAAGTTGACTGTGCCATTCTGGGAGTCGATAGTCCAACAAAGTTCTCCCTTCTCTGGGCTACAGAACTGTCTGGATGTTAAATGCCATCTGCCACAGCACTGATGAGAGATGATGGCAGCTGCAGCTTAACAATATCTGGATGGCCAGGTTTCCCACTCCCATGGTACTCTTTTGTCCACAATGAGCACAAAGGCCTTGATCATCCATCTTGCAGCAAATTTTATTTGCCATCGCCATCTTAAGCGATCTGAAGACCATTTGAACGAAGGGAAGCTGTGCACGTTACCATCCAAAGGGAGCACTAAAATTATCAAACTGTACCACTGTGATGGCCTTACTACTGAGCAAGCAGGCATAGAACTGCACCATTAATTTCTGAAAATAATTATGTCAGGGTTCAAGTAGACCCACATGATAACCCCACCCTGAGAGTGGGTTGAGGCACGTGAGCACTCTAAGCGGCACACTTCCATGGTTGGCTGGGTGATCACTCATAGGACACCTTTTGCCTCAGGCAGCAGCTTTCCAGTGTCATGAAACAGCAGCAAATTCTGAGCTATTAATTTCTTGTCATTTTCAGACATTTTGCTTCCAAACACGTGGAGAAGCAGCACGCTGGGATATTTTGCATCAGGTTCTAAGATAACATGCCTGGTCTCAGATCCTGTGTACCTTTGAGTTGGGGAAGGTCTGACTCCCCACATGGGAGTACATGGGGCTTATTCTGCATTTATTGCTTTCCTTCAGGTAGCAAAGTCCCAGCTCCTGACTGAGGAAACCAGCTGATCTGCCTGTCATGCAGCTGACAAAGCTCAGAAAAGTGGGGAGGGGAGAGAGGAAAGGGAAGAGAAAAAAAGGAACATACTTAGATCGAACCAGCAACTTCTAGGAACAATCCTTAGGCTTGATTTACACATAGCCAATGCAAACCCAGTTGGGTTGTCATCCACTCTTCCCCCTCCCCCCAAAGTGGGCCTGCTCCTGTATCTTCAACAGTAGGTTAGGCTAAAAGAGAGGGGGGGGGGGGCAGAGCAGTATTTTTCCTGTCATGAAGAGAAGCACAAAGGAAGGGGGGGGAAACACATTCTGACTTTTATTGGGGACGTAGGGTGGCCAAATGCAAAAGAGGGCAGGGATCCTGCGCCTTTCACTCATGTAGATGTAGAACAGGATATTTTAGCTCATGAACTTTGTCAGATTAATATTCTTTCTTCTGCAGGGCTAAGGAAGGAGCAGAAAGCCTGTTTTTCCTTTTGCATCTGGCCATCCTACAAAGTTGCTGTGAAAGACACATGGGTGTTTTTTTTTAAGGTGGCAACACTGCCCTGCACAGCCCCTTTTTGTCCAATGCATGGTATAAAAATACAGATTATGATGAGATGAAATACCGCACTTCTAGCGAGCTAACTCCACGTTACTGAGGTTTCATAAAAATTCCCAAAAAACCATTCCTACCCCCCATTTTGCTCCCGGCCCTACGTAGCAGGGGTGCAGATGGTCTGACCATTATGCCCAATACGTGCTCCTTCTTTCGCATCCTGCGCCCCAGAGGACACCCCCCCCAGGCTTTCCAAGAAAGGGGTGCCCGCTGCCGCCCGCCCCCCCGCCGCCGTGGCACTCACCCGCCCAGCATCAGCGCCAAGCCCAGCAGCAGCAGATAATTGCTCTGGTAGTAAAGGAGGTTATTGATGACGCGGTTGTGCCAGCGCTGGAGATCCCGCACGTCCGGGAAAGCCAACCGGCTGGATCCGAGCAGAAAATCATCTAGCGCCCGAAGCGGGGGCAGCCGCACCTCAGACATTTTCGTTGTCTTTGGAGCGAAGAGCGAACTACAATCCCCATAATGCAAAGGGGAGGGGGCTCGCCACGGGGAAAGATGGGAAATGCAGTCCTATGGACCACTCCTGCCTTTTCCTCGGATTGTCGTTTTCAAACGCATTGCGTCGGCAGTTCCTTTTTAAAGAGCAGAAATAGATAGGTTTTCTTTCTGGAGCCAAACTATATCTGCAGTGCAGGAAGATAAGAGCGTGGCGGGCTTTTGTTTTTTTTGTTTTCTTTCTCCGCGTTCCTTTTTCCACGTCCAGCGTGTGAAATGGTGCAACGTTGCTGTCTTTCCTTTCCCAAGAAAGTGAAACGGTGGTGCGGTTATTCATTGAAATAAGTTGTGAAGTACGTGTCACCAACATCCCAGATGTTACTAGGCTGCCCTTCCCATCAACCTCAGGGAGTAGATAAATCATGGTGAAGGATGATGGGAGTTGCAGTTCACCAGCGTCTCTGGAGGATGGCTATCCATGGGTAAATTTAGGATAAGAAGCGCAGCGCAATGTTCACAATAGCTGGGTGGGTTGGGGGACCGGTGATGTCCGAATATACCTGCCAGCTCTGGAAAGGGTGGGCAAACAAACAAAGCAGTATCTGGCATCTTAAACTTCGAGGCGTAAAAGGAGGGTCTAAGTAAAAGGTGGATCCATGAAATCAAGAATGGATCCTTATGATTTCATACGATTTTTATGCGGTATCCTCACCAAACCACCATCAAATCATAGATCGCATCTATGCCCACAGACTACAAACAAAGCAGTATCTGGCATCTTAAACTTCGAGGCGTAAAAGGAGGGTCTAAGTAAAAGGTGGATCCATGAAATCAAGAATGGATCCTTATGATTTCATACGATTTTTATGCGGTATCCTCACCAAACCACCATCAAATCATAGATCGCATCTATGCCCACAGACTACACATAAATTATAGATTTTTCTGCACGTGGCTTTGCAGTGATGCAAAAACATGGATCCGAGTCACGAATCCACATTGTTTCATATGATCTTTAGATGGAATCCTCTCTAAACCACCATCAGATCATAGATCCCATCTGTGCCCCTAGATTACAATACAGAAATCATGGGTCCTTCAGTGTATGGCTTAGCAGTGGCAGAAACAATTGTGTTATGTAATAACAACTTCCTCCTAGCTAACTGTCTTCTAATCTGCAATATAATAAGTCTCAGATTGAAAGGGCATTCAATAACATGTCCGCCCCACCCCGGAAGTTTTTCTAACAGGCTTACCTGCAAAATCCCAAAACCTGACCTAAAACAACATGATCCCTGGAAGAAGTCAGAGTAACTCTTGGCAAAAAAACAAAGCAATCTTACGGGGCTCCTGCAGCTTTTCAACTCCTTTCTGAGTCATCATGACAATGTTTATGCAGCAGGGCCTTATATAGAAATAATCAAAGAGACTGAACCAAATAGCAACCTTGCAATGGATCCCCAAACTGCCCACACAACATAATCTGCGAAAATGCTTCCTCAAAAATATTTCTGCTTTGGTGCAAATTTCATGGCAGCTTGCACAGCTTCATTTTACGCACATTTGTCCTGCAAAAGTGGTGCAACCAGTGGGGGGGGGGGGCACACATTGGAACTTAGGTGCACTTGGCCCCACCACCACCAAGGGAAAAAAGAAATGAGCTTGTTTGTTTTTCCCCCTCCAAAGGATCTTCCACATGAGACCTCATCCAAGTCAAGTTGGCTGTGGTGAAAGAGGTCTCTTGGCTCTTCTTGTTCATGCGATGTGCTGGGCAAGGCAGATGTAGCTCCCAGGCAGACAAGCTCCCAACCAGGGAAAAGGCAAGGCAGTGGGAAGCAGGTACTGCAGCACTCGCCAAAGCAGACCGCCAGGGCAGGGCGATCCAAAGCAACGTCCCATTATCTGTAGAATTAAAAAAAAAAAATTAAAGATAGTTTCTAATCTAAATTGTACAAAGCTAAAATATGAAGTTTGTGTCCTATGCAAAAATGGGATATAATGGCTTATAATAGAACCTATTCAAAGCAGAACTGGAGCATAAATGTTTGTTATTTCTTATTATTTGATACATTGTTAACCATTTAAATGTGATGGTTTAAATATGATAAAAATAAACAACAACAACAACATAATGGACTGATGGTTGCTGTGGGGAAGGCAAAAATCTGGCCTTCAGCTAGGAACAGTTTACCTAAGTGATGGTTCCCGTGCTTCGGCATGGAGGCTGCAAACCTTGTGCAGCGTTTCTGTCAGGGACCAGCATGAAGTCCACATGGCATCCTGTGAATCAAAATCAGGCATTCATTCATTAACTTCAAAGCAAAGTGGTCTCCACCCCATGGCCATCCTTGTGGGAACCCTGTTTAGACATTGTGGGGTTTGTGATTTTTATGAGATTTTAAGTTAAGTAAGATGTTTTTTATTTAAAGAAATGGTCCCTCTTATGAAAATGGAATCTGGCAATCCACCTGACTCAGTTTTCTCTGGTGAACATAATCCTGGTACAGGAGAAGAGTACATACGGGCAAGGAGGTACAGGAGAAGAGTACATACGGGCAAGGAGGAAGAGGCAGAGCTGCTATGGTATCTGTCTTCTACATTAATATACATGACCAGCTTAAAACACTGCTGACCCTACTGTTTAGCAGGGAGGGAAATGGTGCTGGGCTAGGAGTCTCTGGAAGAAAAAGAACTCGGCAAAGGGTGGGTGAAATCCCTCTTCCTCTTTGGTACATCCCAAAATCCATTGGCCCTTTCCACGCATTGCTTTGCAGTGAAGAAAGGGCTGCAGCCCAGACACCATTTCTTACAGGCTGGAACTGCCGTGCCTTTTCTTATAGAAGAAAGACATGCCTAACTTACTGAAAGGCTCGAATCTTCTTCTCTCTTAATGTTGGTACAATTAGGAGGTGCCACCAAGAGACTAGGAGCAATACTCCACACAGCAGATTGGAACATGAAACCTTAAGGCAACTCCTGCTAGATCGGACCATCTCCAACCCAGCAGGCCAGCAGTGACCAGTTTGGCCCCTTCTGGAAGGTTCCAAGCAATAGCTTTTCCCTATCTTCATTCCAAAGGTAGACTGTTTCTCAATACAGGAGCTCCCTTTCCTTGTTGTATCCATGAACTGTGTGTGACACTTACCGTGCTAGCTGTGATGAGGTTGACCAAGTGCCAGTTATCTTTACAGTGATGGAGCTAGAAAACTGGGTAGAAATCATTGGGCACTTGTTCCACAGTCCCAGCCATTGCCCTAGCTCTGATGCTGAGGGGAAGTCTGGAGGTATATATGAGCCTAACCAGGGCACCCCTTCCTATCCCTCAGCCGATTCACCTTTCTGAAACAGATGGAGGCTCAGAAATAGAGATGGGCACAAACCAGAATATCGGTGTTTCATGATGGTTCATGGTTCATGAGGGTTTGGGCACTTAGTTTTGTTTCAGCAAAACAGGCTCCCCAAACCGAACCACAAACCGAGGTGTGAACCAGCCCAGTTTGTGAGCTTTTCTGGTTTGTGGTCTGGTTCATGCCCATCTCTAGTCAGAAATCAAGTCCTCAAGGCTGCTCCGTCGGCTATCTGGGGCTTCCATGTCCATCAAATCCTGTAAATTAAATAGAATAACGTACTGGAAGTTCCAATATTCTCCCGGAAGTCCACCTGTCTCTTTAGTCCAAAAGGTGTCCCCTGCTATGATTTCTCTCTGGATAAAGTTGGTTCTCCCTTTAAAACAAGGGAGGCCTCTTCAGACAAGAGACATCCAGAGAATTATCTGGGAAGATTATTCCTGTACATTGTGTACAGGTAGTAGAATTCCCACCCCCGTCTTTTAGGAAAGGTAGGTGCCTGCTTGGCCTAGCCATATTTTTTAATTACAAAAAGAAAAAAGTTTGGGTGCCTTTTTAAGTGTAAAAAAAATATCTGTGGCTCTATTTGCTGTCAAGAGGTTCCCCTCCTTAAAAACTTGTGTTAGCCAGGTCACTTAGACTATGACTGATTCTTACTCTCCAGCCCTCTGTTCAAAAAAAGTAAAAATAGAATAAAAACCTGCTTTTGAAGACCCTTAGATTGATGTTCATGTTCTTCCCACATTTATAAAATGGCTTTTTCCCTCTTGGTAATAATAAAAAAGACTTAACACAATCAGTTGGTATTGTAGTGGTGTGTTTCCCTCTTTATTTTTATTTTAAAGAAATCTGCTTATGTATGTTGGGTGTGCATTCCTATTCCCCACTCCCCCGGCCACAGAAAAACCGTCCTTGTAATTCTTTGGTTTGGCATTGGTACTCTCCCTTTTTCCAGGGAAATCCCTCCCTTTCATTCTTTCTTGGACCGGCGCTTAGGTTTACACCCCTTTGCACAAGGTTGTTTAAGGATGGTGGGGAACAGGATGATGGTTGGGAAACTCAGAAGGAATTTTAGATAGTTGAAAAAAAGAATTACAATTTTAGTAGTCGCAGCAAGACTGATTATAGCAAAACACTGGGAAGTTAAATATAACTTTCAATTAAGTGAATGCTATAATGAAATACAGAATTTAGCCATTAACAGTAAGTTGATGTGAAATTAAAATAAAAAAGGGATTGTTAAAAATGAATGAATTTAGCAATTGTGAGGATCCATATCCTGCCTCCAGCAGAATACTAGTCAATTCCTCCTTGGGTTCACTGAATCTTTATTCATTCCTGGGATCCAAATGGACAATGTTTATTTCGGGTAAGTCCAAAAAACTATTAACTTCAACCGATATAAACAGTCTCTCTTCCTCATGCAACGGCGTGAGGAAGGGGTGAGTTTCTTGGTCCATGAATGGGTTGCTAACACAGAATTCTAACTCTCCAGAGCCCTTCTCTGGGGGAAAGTCCATCAATGGTGGGTCTGATGAAACTGGCAACAGGGCATCCTCTCCCCTCTGTGTGCATCTAACCTGTATGGCTTGGCTCCCGGGTCTGGGAATTCTCATGGCTGTGGTCCTCGGGCCTCTCCAATCCAGAAGGTCTCTGCCAGATGGTCCTTTCACCTTTCTCCTCCTTCCTTTGCTATTTTTGCTCTCTCTTCTCTGATCCTCCTCCCCCATTCGCTCACCTCCTTTGAGGGTCTGACAGGTACTACTTTCCCTCCACCTCCTCTCTTGGCACCATTAGTTGTTCCCATTTGATGTTCAACCAGACCCACTCCCAGCCAGGGGAAAGGGTCTTTGGTTGTTCCTCTGGACCCGTCCTCTTCCTATACCTCCTTTTCCTCCTCCCCCTTCACTCCAGCCTTTTCAAACTGCCCTGTCACCACTCACTTTCTCACTTTTTCTCATGCCCTCGGTTCCTCTCTTTGTCCGGCAGAGGTCGTTACCCTCCTTTCCATCCTATCCTTTCCAGGCTTGGACTCACCACTTGGCCCCGCAGGAAGGGACCGCACTCAGGCAGAGACGTTGTCAAACCTGTCTTCATTCTCACCGCAATATATGGGAAGATTTTATAACATTTGTTCTAGTGAAAGGGAAAGGTCAGGCACCAGCAGAAGAAACATGACAATTCTGGAAGGGACAAGGGGCTTTGTAGTGAGAAAGAGGCGGGGGGAAACTCTGCTTTCAGAGTTTCTCTGGGCCACTTTGTGCACTACTTCAGTGCTTTGTTGGGATGCTTAGAAATTCCCTATTTTATTTTAAGCCCTCTGGGTTTCACTCAAAAAGTATGGTCCAAGACTGAATGTTTGTTTGTTTTAAAATATTTTTACCCCATCTGTCTCCTTAAAAAGGACACAAGGCAGATTACATAATTAAAAGACAATATCTAAATATAACAAAAGTAAGTATACAAATATTAAAAAGGATCAAACAAATATGTATACTGAAAAATGGTAACCAAAAGGAACACCAAAAACACATTCAAAGCAGTAAGGTATGGCCATCCATTTAAAAACTCCCCTTGGGCAGCCTGTCACTCAGGGAAAGCTTGCTGGGGTTAAGGAGCCAGGTTGTTGCTTTGATATCTAGCAAAGGAAGTGTGTTTGGGTTTTTTTGCTTCTGTTTTTTTTTATTCTGGTGACTAATTTCCTAGATCAGAAAAAGTGGCCTTAATCCAGGATGAGCAAAATGCAACCCCAGGACATTGATTGACTTTTTTGGGAGGGCAAGGTTGAAAAAGTGTGTTTTTTTCCCACTTCTAAAGGACTCCAGTAGCAATGGTTTTTATATTAAGCAGGTTGGTGACCAGAGCCCCCAGACCGCCAAAAAACCTAATAGACACCAGAAGTGGCTGGAGTTTCCCTTCTCCTCCTATTTTAAGTGTACTGGCTGGGTGCCAGGAGCAAAAAAGATGCCCACCGTTGCCCTCCACTCTACCTCCCAAACTGTCCGGGTCACGCTCTCTGAACGCTCTGGTCATTCTTCTCAGTGCCGTCATGTGCTGATGCTGGAGAGCCCAGTTGAAGCAAAAGTCTTGCCCAACCAAGAGCCACCAGCAGGAGAGCTGTGATGCTGCTGCTCTCAATCACCCAGTCCAGAGCACAAATGACCAGTAACCCTGGTCTAGCTTGGACTCGTGTCACTGTGGCAACCATGGAAACAGACTAGGGCCTAGTCTGTTGACATGGTTGCCACAGTGACTAGGCTCTAGAATCCAGCAGAGCAACCACCAAATTTTGAATGAAAACCAGTCTAAGCTTTCATAGGACTCAGGGGTAGCTATGTAGGCTGGGCTGCCAACTGCATTCCTGACTTGGCTCCTGTGCCTAGAAGCAGCAGCCTGACTGGTAGCAAGCCTTTTTTTGAGAACCCCTCCGAAGTTGTCTAAAGATCACGTTCACTTCTCACAAACACAAAACACGAGTTCCTCTTTGCTTCCCTTCTCAGCATCCTGGGCCACTTGGCTCTTCTTTTTAACTTTCGCTACCAGCCCATTAGGAAAGTTCCTCCCCAGCATCTCCCAGAATAACAGTTCCTGAGATAGCAAGGGGTGATCCTGGATATCTGGGCTGGGCTGACAGGGGGGGCGGCTCCATTCTTTTTCCCAACAGGAGGGCCAAGGGCCAGAGATGATCTCCTGAGTAGCCAGTCTCCAGGAATCCCCAGGTCTCTTGTCTCTGTGTGAAGGGTGAAGACTTCCACCCCATCTTCTACATCCCAGATCTGGATCTATCCCACATCACATACCATGCCTTAGGGCAGCGATCCCCAACCTTTTTGGGACCGCGGACCGGCTGAGCCTCTGAGGAAGGCGGGGCAACCCCACCGCGCTCGTGCAGGCGCGCACACGCTCTTGGGCGCATGCACACGGGCTCTCGGGCGCATGCGTGAAGCAGTGGGGGAGTGCGCGCCAGCACTGGCGTGAGCACTCCCCCACCCCTTTGCACATGCACAGGAGCGCCTGCAGACCCGCGCGTGTGCCCGCCCAGCCCTTCGCGTGGGCGCTCGGGCGCATGCATGAAGGAGTGGGGGAGCGCTCACGCCGGCGGTGGCACGCACACGCGTGCGTGCACAAAGCAGCTGTGGGGAGAGGAGTGCCGGGGGGGCAGAGGTTTGTCTCCGCAGCCCGGTCCGGTTCAGGCCATGGACCGGCACCAGGTCGCGGACCGGGGGCTGACGACCTCTGCCTTAGGGGATACCTATTATTGGAGGGGGTGTGACTTGTTTTTTGAAAGAAGCCTGCTAATATCTGTGGCCAACACTGAACAGCCTTGATCAGGCCTGACCCACCTAGTGGTCTAGTCTTGAAGAAAGATGCAACAGCCTTTCCAGTCAGCCTTTGGACGTGGGATGGGAGGGAACGCCATCTTGTTCTTTGTGATACTGTTTAGGTCAGCCTGAGATGTGCAACAGAAACACATGATGGTGCGCTTCATGGCAACACCCAGGGTCAGTGCAAAGGGGCAGGATCTGGTTTGTGGCAGATCTCACATTATAAATCATGTGAATCCATGGCTTGGATCCATGTTTTTCTCCTACTTCAAAGCCATGCATTGGACCCATAATTTCTGTGTTGTATTCCGTGGGATGTGCCCTATGATTGGACAATGGTTTGGGGATGATCTTACATCAAAATCATGTGGGTCCATGAGGATCCGTGCCTGAGATCCATGTTTTTGCCCCACTGCAGTGGCGTTTTTTGAAGGACCCATGATCTCTAGTCTGTGGGTACAAATGGGGCTTACTATTTGATAGTGGTTTGGGGGCAGATCCCAAATAAAAATCCTGTGGATCCATGTGGATCTGTGCCTTGGATTGTCATTTTTGCACCACAGCAAAGCCATGTACATGCTGAAGGACCCATGATTTCTATCCTGCAATCTGTGCCACAGATGAGGCCTATGACTGGACAGTGGTTTGTGGATGATCCATGTGAAAATCATGTTGATCCATGAGGATCTGTGCTGCTTAAACAAATTTTTGTGCCAACGCAAAGCCATACACTGAAAGACCTATGATTTGTGGTGTAGTCTGTGGGTGCAAATGGGCTTTTATCTGATAGTGGTTTAGGGAGGATTGCATCAAAAATCACATGAAATCATGAGGGTCCATGTCTTGGATCCATGTTTTGTGCCACTGCAAAACCATGCACTGAAGGATCCATGATTGTTGTGGTGTAGTCTGGGGTATATATGGGATCTGTGATCTGATGGTTTGGTAAGGATCCCACATAAAAATCATATGAAATAATAAGGATCTGTTCATGATTTCATGGATCCACCTTTAATTTTATCCCTTAAAAAGACTTCTATTTGGCCTACTCCTGGACATGAGAAATCTTCCAAAAGCTGTTTTAGATTGGCGTGATTTGGGGCATAGTTTTTAGCTGCTTTGGTTCTTGCTTCCATTGAGGCATCACTTGTTATTTCATGTTTTAATTCAATTGTTCACTTGATCTCCATTTATTTTATCCTGTTCTTGTAACTTTCAGTAACTGCACTGAAATACCTGTACTTCAATTTGAAGAGCAGGATAGGTCATGTTCTAAACAAGCTGGGGGCAATTGGTGGCCTGGGTGCTTAAGGCCCTCAACCGGATCTTATGCACCACTCAGCCTAATTTCAAAAGCCCTCTACAAGTGGTCAGTAGCAGTCTTCTTCAAAAACGACCACTCTCTTCCTAGCAATTTGTTAACTGAGGAGTAGTAGAGGGAAAAAAGAGAGATAAGGGAATAGCAAGAAAGTTGGGAGAAGAGAGAACGAGACTGAGAGAAGGGGTTGGTTCATGTTCTTTCTCCATCACTGCTTCTTCTTTCAAGCCTCATCCGATGTCAGCATGCCACTCCTGAATTAACTCTGACAGATGAGGCCCTTGGCTGAAATAAAGTTGTGGACCCCTGCTCTAAATAATGAAACAAAACCTAGGAGAAAGTCCCACTGTGTTTAATGCTGCTCCTTCCAAGCAACAGCAGAACCCTAAGCATGTTTACTCACAAATCATTCTTATTTAGGTTTAGGACTGCAGCTGTAATGTTCCTAGGATCGGACCTTTGTAGCGTACCTTGCCGACAAGGAATCTCCAACTCCCCAAGCTTCCCCTGGTGGCCAACCCCTTTTCTTCATCACACCATCATTTTGCGGCTGCCCAGCTTTTCTGAAGGTTTTTCATAATTCTAAAAGGCTGAAATGTCTCTTCTAAGGCCCAGTTACTGGCAATAGGAACTTTAAAATATGTGGGTATTTTTTAATCCCCCCTATTTGCCAGTGGCACTGCCTTCCACTGAAAGGCCGCCCTTTCCCCAAATTCTGGAACTGAATTCAGCCCTTGGGCTCATCTGGTATATAACTCAGTGTATCATTAAACATCAAACTGAATATCAAAATTTGCTGCCACAACTGCAAACACATTATAGGGATTCCTTTCTATATATTCTCTCTCAAAATACTAGTTTTTGCTTGATAATGTTGAGACCTTTATTTTTTTAAGTCTGGGTAAGTCTTATGTCTTCCTTTTATTAAGCGTAGCAAAACTGGAGTTCCGATTTTGAACTTCCATTGTTTTTTCTACTCCATGCTCCATTTCCCACATGCGTCCACCCACATCAACACCCACATGTGTCATTATTTGAATCAAAAGGCTTTTATATTTCTAATACTCATCAGTATACTGAACAATACAATATTCAGTGCTAAATTAGACATGATATATTTAATGTCCTTAAGGCAGTAATTTAGATCCAATATGAAAGTATTAAATATCTTGCAATATTCTACCTTTCTACCTTCTTTCCCTTAAAAAAAAGATCTTTTTAAAAGAGTCTACGGAGAAGAAATTATAATGATTTGAGGATACTTTGGATAATCTGTGGGCACAGATATTGCTGAATCTTACATATTCTCAAAGTATACAAACCGCCTCATTTTATCAACTAAATAATTAGCAACATCACTTTTCAGCCAAGGTCTTTTCCCTCCATTAACACAGAGTTGCTACAAACTTCCTCTACAATGACATTTAAGACTATCTATGAATGGTCTTCCTTTTAAATGAGTAATAGCATTCTCTACTTACTATGTTAATTAGTCTGCTTTCACATATTCACCTTTCAGTTGAAAGGCATCTGTCATCCACCCTTCACTGATCACATATTGTCAATAAAACACACCAGGATAATTTGCATTTGAAATTTTAATAAACTGTTACCTCCTCCTCCTCCCACAAAAATATCTATCAAAATCTGGGAACATCCAGACATAGCTGGTTGCAAGGATATTGCCTCTCCTTGTTCCAAAAGCTAAGCCAAATAGAGATTTTGAGAAGTTTTCTCCACAAAACCCAAACTTTCTGTGGTCCCAGGGGAAAGAAACCTGTAAAAACAGGACACCCAAGATAGCAGCAGAGGGAAATGAAGAATAAAAGTGCTCTCTGAATATCCTCTATCACATTTCTCCAGAAGAGTCCAGCAAAATTTCTGCGTGTCTTTCTTCCCCAGTCTAGGCACTCAGCATAACCGCAGCTAAGCAGCGCGACCAAACGTTCCTGGAATCCAGCAAGCTTCTGTCTACCCATGGTTGGCTGAGCTCTCCTCAAAAGTCATCATCATCACATATATCCAAGTAGACATCAAAGGCCTCGCGGTTGCAATTGCCATCAGGTGTGAAGACATATTTGTGGAAGGTGCCATCTATGCAGATAGCTGTAGGATTAAAAAGACAATAATGGGACCCGAGAATTTGATTCCCAAAAAGAGATTCTGAGGTGGAAAATCCAAAATGGTGCCTTCCATTAGCAAGAGGTTTAAACTAAAAATAACGGGCAATTAATTGCTCTTAAACAGTACCCAACATTCACTGCCTAAGACTGCCCAAGATGGCGTGCTTTAAAGCAGGGCTGGCTGTGGGCCATGGGTTGCAATGGCCTCACAAGAGCTTTGAGAGTCGCCAACGTGGGCCACAAAACAGTTAGCACTACTCACCGATGACTGAGTTGACGTTCTTGGAGGTGTTTCTGCCAAAAGCACAGATGCAGGCAGACTCGGCTGGCACCGTGAAGCTGGCCAGACTCCACTGAGAATCCACGTACTGACCTATCATGGGCCCAACTTTCCCCACACGTGCCAATCTACAAAATGGGTTGAAGGAAGAGAAAGTCAGAATGGCACGGAAAGCACTGCTTCCCTCCTGAAAGGATTGACCGTGCCACTTACGCTGAACGACGGTTTAAGCGGGTGTCCTTTAGGGCAAAGATGTGGACAGTTCCCTTGTCACTGGAAGCACAGAGGAATGAAGAGTCGTGGCTGAAGTTAATGCTGTGGGCAAAGGAGAAGGGTGATGTGGCACTTCAGACTTTCTTGGCATATGACCCCACCCATGTGTCCACATAATGGCAACGCCCTGTGAGAAGGGCAGGACATGGAGGAGCAACCAACACAACACAATATAATAAGAACGGTCAAAGTGGTTCAACCCGAAAAATAATCTGACCCCACTCTGTGCTTACAAAAAGGATATTTTGTCATTATTTCTTAAAACAGACTTTGTGAAACTTCCGATCTTCTCTGGCGAGGAACCATTTGAGGCAGTAATGTTCAAACTGTAATCAAGGCATCAAGAGCAGTCTAAAGCATAAGATCATGACAATACAACAGGCATTGCTACGCTGGCACACCTGGTCTGCATTACTGGGACGAATCTGTCACTTGAGTTGGCTCTGAACAGGATCATCCCAAATCGCAGACATAAAAACACAAGTAGGATCCAACAGGTACAAGACCCATTCAGTTCAACATTCTCACTCCACTGAGAGCCAGAAGGAAGTCTATCAAGTCTCACACTCAGGGTATTTCCTACAGCTACCAGTTTTTGAATCAGCCACCATCAGGTCACCTGCTGATAACTGTTCAGGGGAGGAGCTTTCAAGGGCGGGATGAACTTTTCCCTCATTACTTGTTATTATTTTAACCGAGTGTCTTTTTAATGGTTTTTAATTGCATACTGCTCCAGTATAATTTAATGTTCCAAATCCTACTGCTGTTCGTGTAAGGTTTATGTAACCTGCAGCAGCTGAAGGCAGCTAAATGTGCCTTTTAGCAGAGTGTGTCCTGGTCACATGCCTGGTCACTCCCATAACAGTGCAAGTGGGGTGTGCCCCTGCACTCTGCCAGTTAGCTGCAATTAGCCACAGTGAGTTACACAGAGATTATGCAAACACACATAGGATTCTGGCCAGTATTAATACAGTATTATTTTATAAACAGTATTTGTTTTTTCAGTTATACTATAAGCCATCTTGGGTCCCCATTTCTGGGAGAAAAACTGGGATATAAATCAAAGGAAGGAAGAGAGGGGGAATCTTTGGTCCTCCAGATTCTGAACTAGAACAATCATAGACCCTGAGCATAGGTAATGCTAGGCGGGGCTTCCTGAAGGTGGAAGTCCAAAACATCTGGAAGCCTAAAAGTGTTATTCATATTTGCTCTATCAATACCTTGCTCTGATCCAAACAGCAGGAGAAAACTCCATGTCATGAAATATTTCAACTGCTGATCACTGTATTCTACAGCCAATCAGATCTCTTTATTATTTTAACATTTATCTGCTAACTTCTATAGGGGATTTCAAAATTTAAATTAAAAAAAAAACCCTTAAAAGACACAGCACCCAGCAGGCCACTTGTTAGATCACGTGAACATTTTTCCCATTGTTTGTTTTCGACAGAGTGCCAGCTAAACAGCAGGCTCTAGAACAGGGATGGGAACCTTTTGGCCCTCCATATGGTATCGGACTACAGTTCCCATGAAACCTCACCACTGGCCATGCTGGCACAGGCTCATGGGTACTGGGTGCAAAAATATTTGGAGGACCAAACATCCCTCTCCTGCTCTAAAATAAAGCATATGCCCTATAAGGCTTGCACCTACAGTACAGAACAAGTCAAGTAACATGGAAGGAGGATAGTTTAAGCCGAAAGTAGTTGTGTTTTCTTTGAAGGAAAATGCCCAAATAGAATATTGGTACAGAAAATGCAGTTTAAAAACCAGTGCTTGAAGGTCTGTGCTCCCATTTATCTAATTCTGAATGTCTGTTTCGAGAGTTGAGTGCTGGACGTGGTAGATCCAGGTTCAAGTCTCACTAAACCCTGAATCTCACTGAGCAAGTTTAGGCCAGTCACTCTCTCAGCCAGGTCTACTTCACACTGTTATTGTGAGTATCAGAGGAGGGAGAACCATATATAGTTCAGATCACTGGAGGAAACTGAGATGTAGGTGTAATTCAGAAATAAACAAAGAAAAGTTTTTGTTTACTACATGAAAACAAGTAATACTTTGTCGGTGCCGTGCACTAGTGTAATGATGCTGGTATATTTTCCATCACCACAATGTCTCCAGCACAGGGCAGTACTTCTTCAAAAAGGCCACTTCGATCTATGATTGCAAGTTATGATTGCAAATACTTGCAAATACTCCAAAGGACAAGAACCTAAGCAGTTGTCAGATCCTTGGTCCATCTAGTCCAGAACCCTGCACCTTGAGAAGCAGTGGCTCTCTCGGTGTCTCAGGCCAGATCCTTTCCTGCTTCTACCAGGAGGCCCCTGGTATTTCCATCCAAGCACTAATCAGGCCTGACACTCCTTTCAAAACTAGATGAGAGTAGTTGTGAACCCGGACAAGACGGAGGTCTTGAGGGTGGGAGGTCCCTCCATCGGCGGTTTGGGCGACTCCCTTTCTTTTGGGGGGACGACCCTTACTGCAAAGAGTGAGGTTCGCAGCTTGGGGATACATCTGGACCCGGCGCTTACCATGGAAACCCAGGTGGCGTCCGTGGCCCGCTCCGCATATTTCCATCTATGGCGGATTGCCCAGCTACGACCATATCTTGATGGGGAGGCCCTCACTACTCTTGTCCATGCGCTCGTAATCTTGAGATTAGACCATTGTAATGCGCTCTACGTGGGGCTGCCTTTGAGATTGATGCGGAAACTTCAAATGGTGCAGAATGCGGCAGCCAGGCTTCTTAGTGGGGTGAGGAAATATCAGCATATCTCTCCCACTCTGGCCGCCTTGCATTGGCTGCCCATCCGTTTCCGCATTGACTTCAAAGTGTTAATGATGACGTATAAAGCCCTAAACGGTTTGGGACCTCGATACTTGGCAGATCGTCTTCTCCCACCTAGATCTACCCGAATCACCCGGAATAGCCAGCAGGGACGGCTGAGGGGCCTAACGCCGAGAGAGGCCTGGAAAGAAAGAACAAGAAACTGGGCCTTCTCGGCAGTGGCCCCTCGGCTATGGAACAGCCTCCCAGCTGAAATTCGTCTGGCACCCTCGCTGGGTGTTTTTAAAACCCATTTGAAAACTTGGCTTTTCAGACAGGCCTTCCCTCCAGTCAATAACTGATTTTTATTCTTTCATCTTGGTATTGATTTAATCTAATATAATTGTTAAAATTATGATCTTTTAAATTTTTATGTATAATGATGTTTTTATTATGTGTGTAAGCCGCCCCGAGTAGACTTTGTCTAGGGGGGCGGGGTAAAAATCTAAAAGTAAAGTAAAGTAAAGTAAAGTAAATTAAGGCAGAATCGCAATAAAAACACTAACAGGCTGAAGTTGCTGCTGTCCATTCCCTCCACGTGTGCTCTTATCCATGCTTTTCTCCAGCTGCAGTGACCAGCAAGTACACTGTTTTTGCAAGTACACTGCTCTGAAAACAGAGCAGTGGTTGAGCAATAGCACTGTGGAGGAATAGGTGTTCATGTACGGTGTGTGTACCTCTAACATACTCAGAGAAGTGGTCTCTTGGGAGCCATCTGAGAGTAACAACCTGTGTTTCGTTAAGGCGGAGGGAGTTCTCACCAGTACAAGGTAGCTGGGTCAGTCCCTCTCCTGAGCTCTACGAGCTTCTCCTTGGTCTGTGTGTCAAAGAGGCGGATGAGAGTCCCTTTCTTAGAGGCTGAGGCCACAACGGTGCCCTGCTGGTTGAGGGAGATGCAGGCAATCTCACTCTGATGGGCATTGATGGTAAACGGAGCAGATGAGGTCCCAGGCTTGGTACTGGAAAGATCCTAGAGAAGGACAAGCAAACATTTAAAAGAGCATCCAAGGCAGGAGTGAGCTCAGACGACATTCCCTGATTGTCTAACCAGGGTCTGCAAGGGCCAAGAGCACAAACAGGCGTGCCTGCTCATTTTACACCCAGGGTTGCACCCAAATTCCTTCCCTATCTTCCTGTTTTCCACAAGCCATGGTTTGCCTGCAAGCTGAAATTTATTTACTGAATTTCTGTCCCATCTTTCTGTCCCCTCAAAATGGCACTCAAGGTAGCTAACAGCAGTAACAATCAAATAAAAGCCAATACAGACCAAGACCTGAAGGTGCTTTCCAGTTCTGCCTCACATCAAACCAAGGTTCACCTAGTTCAACTTCAGGGTCAAAATAGAACTAGACTAAATTAGAAAGGCAGCATAGACGGGGCAGCAGGGAGAGGAAGAATGGAAGAGGAGGGCTTAGGCACAAGTGGCCAAACTATGCAAACATGTGAACTGAAAACATTGGTCCTCTGGATTTTCTGGACTGTCAGAAGCCCAGACTGCATGTTCCATAATAAGGGTTGTCGGTTGTGTTTTACAGTTGTAGTCCAACAATATCTGGAAGGCCAAAGGTTCCCAACATCTGTTCTGAGGTATGATCTCAGGATGCTTCTACCTCATTACAGCTAAGCAGATGTGGGACTGCTCAGTACCTAAAATGGGAGAACGGGAAATTTCCCTTTTTTCTTTCATGGCTTTAATGGGAAAAAGAGAACACTATCTCATGTGCCCCATCTACAGTTGTGTATTAGAAGCACAGAGAATGCAGGAGGCTTCTTTCTGCTTTTTTGTGAGAACAGGCCTGACCATGTGGAGGCGCTGGCTAATGAATTATCAGAACCCTGTGGCCCAGTAACACTGGGCCTGGACTGAGCAAGACTTTCCATTGTTCAGGAATGAGGCAATTAGCACCCTGTGTAGCTCTTTGCCCACATCCACAGAATCAACCAGACAAGAGCAAAGAGCTTCGTATGAATAAACATTTACAGGTTGCTTTTCATGGCACAAAGGCAGGATTCTGAACACCATACGCAATGCTTTATAAACTGTATGACTGAAATCCTCTCGCTTAGTGCAGTAATATGCAACTAGAGTTTGAATCAGTTGAACTTACAGAGGTGTCAACTCACCAAATCCTCACGGATTCGGTGGGCTTACTCTGGTGTGGCTTATTATACTAAGCCAGAGGATTTCAGTCTGTCAGAGAAGGATTGCAATTCCTGTTTTACAGAAGGTATCATATAGCAATGATTATTTGAATAGGAAGCATTACATTAAGAAAAGAAAGAAAAGGCACGTTTCTTCCCTGAAATCTTTCAAATCTATTAATAATAAAGCACCTTAATTTGTAAATAATGAACTATGCAATAACAAAGTCAAGAAAAAGCCTTTCTTCCTATAAATATATAGCTTAAAAAGACAGGACAGGACAGATGCCTCCTTCAGGAACTTTATTAAACTAAAGTAATAATGATGAGATGTCCTTGATTGCTACCCTATCTAACATATTAAATGGAGATGGAATTTACTGACACTGGGATTGGATGTGGTAGAGTTTTTTATTCCATGTTTGTAAATGTGCTTGGTACGATATGATATTCACAATCAGTAACTCAAAGGTGGAGATAGGGCCTTCCAAATTTTGCTATGATCACAGTTCCCATCAGACTGAACCACCATGTGTGTGTGTTCTGTGCCATCAAATCAGAACCGACTTACAGCAACCCTAATAGGGCTTTCAAGATATTTAAGGAATGGTTTTACCAGTTCCACATCCCCAGCAAGTTTCCATGGCTGAGTGGCGATTTGAACCCTGTTCTCCAGAGTCCTAGTCCATCCCTACATCCACTACACCATACTGGGAATCAACCATAGACAATGTTCCCTCTAAGCTTCCGTCCCCCTGCTCAGGAGCCTCACTCTTGAGTGTGTAGGGGTAGGTGGGGCTTCATTCAAACCAACTACTGCCAGCTGCCTGTGTGCAACCCTGACAGAGCTCTGGGCAAGCGCAAGCAGCTTAGAGGAAACATTGATCACAGGCAATGGTAATGGATCATGGAAGCTTCAGTCCAACAGTATTCGGAGGTGTGCGTTCCTCACCCTTGTACTAAAATTAAATCATGGTAACAACATGTCAGCCCTCACTGACTGCTGGTTCTCTCCTGCCTACCCCTTTGCCCTTCCTCCTCAAATACTCACCACTAACTGCAAGCTGCCACATTTGTGTCCAGGGAAAACCAGAAGCTGCTTCTCCATGCTGGGACAGAGATCACAGAGTCCTGAGGTTGGGAAACAGTGAGGAGCAGGAGCCGGAAAAAAAATCCAAGCAAGAAAACAGAGAAGCTGCAGTCAGAGCTGGAATAGATCCTTACAAACCCATTTACAGGAATGAGATGAGGCAAAATCACTTTCATGAGGTAAACAGGGCTTTTCGGGCAGAGGGAGCAGGAATAAAACATGTACATGCAGTACCTTTGGGATTGTCCCGGGTGTCAAACTCAAAGAGCTTAGTGGGATTGTCAGGGAAAGAGTAGACATAGATCCGGTTCCGCAGCACAATGATTATTCTGGAAGGGGAGATTCAAAAATAATAATAAAAATACAGAATTTCACCATCTCAAATTCCATATCCACAATCCACTGACTTCAAAACATTGATCAGCCCTGTTTCTGCCCTTCTCATTCAGAAAGAGTCATTCAAGAAATGAAGATAGAGAGTTAAGCAAGTTTTTTATGGTACTGGAAACATCCACATTGTTTTCCCTAGAGAAAAGAGTTTCTTGAAATGCCTCGGGAATAAAAAATTTAAAAAGAAAGATTTGAAGAAATGTATTATTGCAACTGTTCTGTACAACTATCATACTGATCCTTTTTGGTCAGGTGGAAACAAAATAAATCCCATACATACTTGTCATGCCTCATGCGGACAGCCAGTGCCGGCTTGGTGAAGGTGAATTCCAGCACCAGCTTGTCTTTGCCTTCCTTCCCTTCCCGGGCATCATCCCAGATCAAGACTACAATGGGAAGCATTGGAACAAATGAAAATCATATCGAAATACTACAGAGCTTGCCTTCCCCTCTTCAGAGACTGTGAAAAATCATACCACTTTCTCTAGGTATCAGTGACATGACTGAAGCAAGATAGCAGTAGAAGCTATCTTTCCTCTTTCCTCTCTTCTTTTTTAACAGATACGAACCTGAGATCTCAGAGAATTTCGGATTGCCACCTCCACCCACAATGGCTAGAAGATTCGATCGGTGTAGCATTTCCACCAAACCCACACTGCCCACTTGTTCATGATCTGGCAAAAGAAAAAGGAACAGGAGATACCATTAGAACACATATAAGGGTGAAAAGCATGATACAATCCCATACCCAGGCCTCTCTGTGTCTTACCAAGGTGTCCTTTTTCCATGAGAGGTTCCACGTTATAGATACGAACCCCAGTCTCCATAGCACAGCAGAAGCAACCTATTGAGGGAGAGAACACGTAAATCTAGATTTTACAATGCACTGACAATACAGCACTCTAGGTGTCTGAGCCAGGATGCACAGCCCAATGCTAGAACAGATAAAATGATAAACCAGGTCTCTAAGCTCCTGCTGAGTGTATTTCCATCACCACCACAGATTGCCATTAGATGTTTTGCTCACAACACATCTATTTAAACACATTCCTTCCCCCCCCCCCCCCTTTGGTGGTAAACCTTAATATCTCAGGCTCCACAAGCACTGGAGGATTCAAACTGGAGATCAGATAGAAGACCACTTACTTTGGTCTTGGTTGAAGCGCAGGCTGTTGACCCCACGTTGCTGTGCCATTGTAATCCTTGCAGAATGCCCCTCAATTGGGGCAGGCACACAGCAATTGTTTTTTCTTGTCTCTGTTGCCCCACAGTGACATCGTGGCAGGGAGAAAAAGAAGACAGAACTGCAAATCAAACGAGTGGAGTAACAACAGTGAAAAGCAACCAGCCCCAATGTTCCTCTGTTCAGTTACTTATTGCCACAGAGCACTTTTTTCATCCTACAGGAATGGGCAGCTGGTTGCCTCTTGCATACTACTGGACTGCAACTCCTGACCAGCTTCAGTCACCAAAGGCGGCTTGTTCCAGCTTCCAACAAAGGGAGTTGATGTCCAATAGCATCTGGAAGGCCCCAGGTTGCCAACCCCAACTACAGACCTTAAACCTTGTCCCTCTGCATTCCAACTCCAGGTGCTGCTCCCTGTCCCAATCCTAGATTGTGTCCTCTTTCCTTTAGATTCCATTTATCCACAATTCCCTTTGTTGCCCACAGCAACTCCATAAAAGCCCCTGGATTCCATTCCTTTACTCCAGATTCATCATGGATTAACCCAATAAAGAAAGTCAGGGTCTTCAATTTGTAAGACCTGAGCAGGGCTGTTAATGAAAGGGCCTTCTGGAGGTCATTAATTCATAGGGTCCCCCTACGTTGGAAGCAGTCTGGTGGCACATAACACCAACAGATGGCCCTAGTGTTTAGGTCCCAGCAAACTCCACGGTCTGCCACCTCTGCAATGGACCACTTTCCCCTAGTCCTGTGGTACCATATCCTATCCTACAGGGTTGCACCAATCCCATCTATCAAAAACTACACGATCCCAGGTGTCTATTCCAGAATAAATCTACAGCCCCACACACCACTTTCCCAAATCCTACTACACATACGCAACTCAGTCCACCTTTAATTCATAGAAAAATTCATGTGACACTGAATTCCGATCCTCAAATCTGACAACACCTCCCTTTTGCCTTCACCCCATCTTCATATCCTTGCTTTAAAAGAAGGAATTCCCCCCCGCCCTCCTCTTCCTCCCTCGACCCTTATTTACATCGAGCCCTCTTCTCCGCAAGGTAAACACCAGACGTCTGCCCAGACTTGCTGTGGGTGATTACGGAGACGACGCGTAGAGCGTTTCCCGATCATGTGACCAGGAAGCATTGAAGCCTCGACAGCCATGCTTGTAATGGGAAGGAAAGGGGCGGGAGGAAGTCCACAGCCGGCTGCATTTTTTTTTCCCCGAGCGTGAAGCCGGTTCGCCCGCCAAGGAGTCATTTTTGAAACTGGCATTTCCGTTCTTTAGTAGTCATCCGTTTGCTGATACCCGCCATTTTGGAAGCTGGCAGGGAGTTAAAGAGTGAATGTTTGCAAGGTTTGTACAGCTACGGAAAGACGAGACAAATCCTCGCGGGGGCAGTCACACTCGACCCCCAACAAAAAGACGTGAGGCGGGAAGGAAGCTTTACTTTGAAACAGCAACTTACGCTCTGCCGAGGAATGGGGGCTCATTGGTCCCCCATCCAGCGCCGCGATGGTCTTTCGTGGGAGGCAGCGCAGGGCCAGCAATCCCCGGGCAACCGTGGGTTTGAATCTCTTAGGCCTAAGAGACTTTGAACAGAGGAGGAAATGGGATGTTAGCTCCAACCCTGGCGTCCTATTAAATTACCCCAAGAACCAAGACGAATCCCAGGGAGACCTCCTAATGCCTAGCAAGCAAAAACAAAACAAAATAAAACTAAAAAAAAGACAAAAGCACTTTCAAGATTAACCATTGTATCTGAATATAAGCTTTTGTGGCTCTTCCTTTGACCCACTGAACAGCGCCAGACTTGAGTAAATAGGATTAGGATTGCAGTACGGTTCCCTGGTGGCGCTGCGGGTTAAACCGCAGAAGCCTCTGTGCTGCAAGGTCGGAAGACCAGCCGTCGTAAGATCAAATCCACGCCACGGAGTGAGCTCCCGTCGCTTGTCCCAGCTCCTGCCAACCTAGCAGTTTGAAACCATGTAAAAATGCGAGTAGATAAATAGGTATCACCACGGTGGGAAGGTAATGACATTCCGTGTCTAGTCACGCTGGCCACGTGACCACGGAAACTGTCTTCGGACAAACGCTGGCTCTACGGCTTGGAAACGGGGATGAGCACCGCGCCCTAGAGGCGGACACAACTGGACTAAATGTCAAGGGGAACCTTTACCTTTGCCTTTCAGTTCACTCTGGTGTAGCTGTGGGAAACTTGTTGCAGAGGTTGTTGGTACTACAACTCCCATCAGCTCTAGTGAACCAACCCCCATAATCCCTGACCATGAGCCATGCTAGATAGAATTTATTAGAATTACAGTGCAACAATATCTGAAGGTTCATACTTGCCTAACCTAGATTTACATGCATGTTTTTGACCTCCTTTGAGAATTAGGAAAAAAACAACCACCATCTAATTCAGAAAGAATGAGGAAGCACACACAATTCAGTAGTTGATATGTGACTCATACAATGCTCAAACCACAACTGTGTGGGTAAACAAACATTTGTCAAGCAGCAAAGCCTGATTCAAAAAACCTCAAGAAAGGCAAGCTAGTATGTCATATACTGTGTAAGAAAATTGGTAGAAGAGGATAATTTGCCTTTGTGAATCTGGGATCACACAGCTAGAACAGCTTAATTATGTTGTTTGTTGCACTTCAGACAAAGCCAAACCACAGCATAGAGAAGAGCAAAAACAAGGTGTTTATTTAGTTTGTTACAATTTAATGTAAAAAAAATGTAACTCTACCTGATACCCCAAAAAGCTGATTTACAGAATACTTGGATCTTCCAAGTTTATTGTGGCACTAGTCAGTGTTCACACATGCAGAGGAGATTTTAGATAGTCGCTTAAACAAAAGTTTTCTAGATTTCAGAATGCAGATACAGACATCAAGACACATCAGGCATTGTGTTTAATGCCCATATTTGCACAGGTCTGGACTTCAAAATTCTTTTAAAGTGCTACAACCTTATTTTGGTTATGCCAGGCTAAGAAGTGAGTCGGTCATCTTAGTGAAAGAGCAACAGCTTTGCGCAAGGTGCTGTGTATTGTAGCAAGTGTCTCTTCTGCCCATTAGTTGCTTGAAGATCTTGTAAAGCTGAGCGTTACACAGACGTGATAGTAAATGTGTGTGTCATTTGGGAAAATTCAGAGGTGAAGAAGCACAGATTCAACCCTTGAATGCTCAAAGCACTTTTTTCCTTTATTTTAAGAGCAAAATATCTTATACACAAAAACACACCAGTCTTTTTCCTGTATTTCAACAGACAGAATGCACTAGCTATTCTCAAGATCAGAACTCAGGGGTTAAAAATCCAGACTCAAATGTCCTGCTCGCTAAGGAGACCCAGGAAATGCTGGACCTGAATCAGACTGATGTAAGTCACATTGTTCTCAGGCCAGTCTCATTTCTTGTTGCCTTGGAACCAGAGTTGGCCTGTAACTTTTTAGCTGTGGTCTAAACTTCATTCAGTGAGTATGTTCTTGCCTTTGGCAGCCTTTGATAGTCAGGTACTTGAGTACTAGATCACTGGTTTAGAAACCAGAAATTAGTGCACTGTTACTGGTGAAAATCCAAGTAACCTTCAATTGAATTTAGCCTTCAATTAAAAAACAAAAACAACAGAGCATCTGCTCTGAATAGGGAGGCAGTCTTGTTCTCTGCTCACAGTCCTATACTGTTTTTTTTTTCCTGTTAGGTCTTAGGAATTCTTCTGTCCTGCAGATGCTGCGTATGGCAGCGAGGCTGAGAGGTTCATTCGTCCTCTGAACCACCAACATATTGACAGACAGCATCATAATCCAGTGACAGCAGCTTCTCCTCATCCTGCTGGAGCTGCACCAGAGCACGGCTCTGTTCCTTGTCTCGACGTAATATGTGGCCCACCTAATGGGAGAGAGAAAAATTAGTTAATAGATTACTTTCAAAGGTTTCTAGGGGAAAGGCACAGTCATGCATAGTGGGATGAGGAACCTCTGAACCATCCAATGTTGCTGATCTTCAAATTCTCATCAACCCTAGCCAGAATCACTGATTGTTAGGAATGGTTGTAAGCTTTCCATTTTTTCCTTTTCTTTTTGGACTACACCTCCCATCACTCCTGTAGTGCCCCCCCCCCCTAATTGGAAAACCACATAGTCCTCATCCTGGACAGATATATTTTTCTTTCTATACACATTGTATACATCTGCCTATATTGTGCCAAGATATATTATAGCCCTCTTTTTCTCGTTTTTAAAGTTTACACTTTAAATACATTTAAAGAATACATTTACACTGCATGCTTACAATGAAATTTGATCATTAAATTTCAGTGCTGTCTCTCTTCATGCCATGGCATTTGTATGTCCGGAGCTCATCAACTGGTACAGTTCACGGGAACCTCTCATTCAATTGTACTAAAAGACGTTTGCTCCAGTCTGCAAAAGTTTGTCTATCCCCTGCAAATTCCCATGAATTCTGATCATTTCATGCAGTAGAGTGGTGCCATTGTGTACTTTATAGACATTACACTAGGCAACTGCAGAGCACGGAAACAAGAAACAAACACTCCCAGCCACAGTATAGAGATGTTGGCTTCATGCTCAGCTGGAGAACCTGTGACATCTAGATATTAATGAACTACTACTCCCACAATCCATCAACGTTAGGTAGGGGTTGATGGGAACTGGAATCCAGCAACATCTGGAGAAGCAAAGAGTCTTTAGCTCTGGCTCCAGGCCTACTTTTGTTGCAATATCTTCTGGGCTAAAGGAGAGCAGGTGGAAAACTACATACGTCATGCTGAAACATTAATGTAACCTACATATCGCTTATGCAAGGATGTCAAAAGGAATTATGTCTTGCAGTCCTTGTCTGTATGCCCATGCTACAGTTTCTATCTTTAGAAAACTGCTTATTTTCCTTTGACTTGCTCTCTGCCAATCCAGTCATCCCTTGCTACCTCACGTTTGATTTGCATCTATTTGTACCGAGAGCCGCATTTGAATTTTTAGTGTAATGCAGTCACATTCGACGACAAATGCTTGAAAACCTCAAAGTCCTCCCCACAATTTGGCACATGGAACTGGCTGCACCATTACCTCTCCAAGGTGCTTTGAACAAGTGTTCTGCTATCAGACCCATGCCATGACCCTCATGCAAATTGAACATTAGGTTCACTCTCCTCTCACATGAAGGAGCCAGATATCAAGCCATGATGAGCTCTAACTCACCTGGCCAGAATGCTCCCCCAGTACCACCATGACCTGGTTCGAATCGCTTCGAGGAATAATTGTCTCCAACATGGATTCATGGATCCCTATGGAAGAGATAACAGTAAGTGACTACAGTGAGATGCAGCTCAACCTGAACCCTTTGCTGCTCCCTAAATTCCCCTTTCTTGATGCAAGCCACACTGGGTAATCTCCTTTGAACATCCTCCCCACATAATCTTAACTGAAGCTGAAGGCATGGCCATTGTGGGAATCTCCTTACCCTCCTTTAGAAGGTTCACTAAGCAGAAGTTTGCACCTTTAACTCTCCTGTACTTGAAAATGAGGAGAAATTTCTTCTGAGGTGGAAAACCTCCAGCCCTTGGAGAATGCCCTCAACCCTTTGCCTATACATGGGCTCATTTGGTCACATTTTGGGTTCTTCCTGAATAGATCTAGGACCACAACAGGGCTTTTCTTTTTTTTAAACCAGAATGAATGAAGTTTGTGTATTGGGGGAAGGCTCCTAAAACAGTTTTTGGGAGGATGTGGTAAAATGACTTCTCAGAGGCTCTAGAAGGCAGGAACAGTCCTTCTAGGTGGGAAAATTTGGGGTGGAGGTTTGCTTACTCAGTTCTACGCTAATTATGCAGATTGTCTCAAGTCTAAAGGAAGGCCAGGATCAAGAAGCAGCACACTTACCATCTAGAATCCGACCCTCTTCTGTTCGGCACACACACGAGTCTGGCTTGAGCACATCTTCAATCACCATCTAGGGACGAAGGGCAATACAAGGTTTCATGTCATTTTGCCTCCATGCAGAGGGTACAGTTCATCCTGGATATACTGGAAATTTTAATGAGGTGGATGTGAAGTCATTAAATTGTCTCTCAACAGAGCAGCAATAATTCACAGTCCGAAATCGCAGACCTCTCCCAGGACAGACCACCTCAGTTTTTAACTGGGAGAGTCACTTTGCTTGACAGCATTGAGGTTTTGCTTTCTCAAAGAGCTTCCTTCCTTCTGAGGTGGAGGAGAAATTTGGACAAGATACCTCAGAAATGGATTGCTTCCAAACCACTAAGTCCTCAGTTGAAATATGGCAGAGGCACGGCCTTGAGAAGAGCCTTCACTACCTCATGACAGTGAACTTTAGACACTAGCAACAAGGCCCAATTAATACATGGCAGCAGCAACACAGATACTTTACTTGGGATGCAACGGGTCTATGTGGAGGAAAATCAAACGAGGCTAGGATGACTGCCCCAAGCAACCACCCATGCATCTGCTGACATACAAGAATGAAACTGAAGTAAACTGATATTAGGCCTATACAGATCTTCTGTGCTCTTTAGAATACCTTGCCCCCTCTGCAGATAGCAGAAACAGAAATATTGCACGGTGTGTGACGGTATATGCAAGCCAAATAGACAATGCAATATTCTTCATGTTGCATTAGTCTTGCTTATCTCTCCCTTTCCACCCAGCCCACAAATACACTGTCTAGACTATCTCCCATCATCCCTGACCCGGGGGGGGGGGGGGGATCAAGCTAGCTGAAGAGAGCTGTAGCCGAAAAACATTAGAAGGGCATCAGATGGTGGCAGAGTAGTAGTCTAGACAAAGCTGGTTTGGATTGGTCTGTTGCTTCTTGTGTAAAGTGCAAGGATAATGCTAGAGAATTAAAACAGGGACTGAGAAAAGTTACTTTTTTGAACTATAGCTCCGATTGGCCCTGCTAATTGGGAGGTTCTCTCTCTTTTTTTTAAAATTTAAGTCTTGAACATAAATTATCGTGAATCATTTTGCAGACAGATTAATAGATGGTGAAAAAACAACTGCTCCAAGTACCTTAGTATTGTAGTATTTGCCCCCCTTGTAGAGCTTATCCACAAAGCGAACCCGCAAGTCCCGCCGCAGCCAGTGAGGAGTCCTAGAAGAGGAATGGCTGCTGCCCTCACGCTTGCTCTGCTTTCCAGCACTTTCATCTCTGTAGGCAGAACAAACGAAGAGGTAAAGGTTTAGTAATGATAGGACATTTTGGAGGTCACTCATTCCTAGGGTCACCATAACTCAGAACTAGACTTGATAGCACATAACAGCAAAGAGTTGGTGACATGAGAGATGAAATTTCCTTTAAAGCAGTGATTCCCAACCTTCGGTCCCCAGATATTCTTGGACTAAAACTCCTGAAGCTGTGCTGGCCCGGATTTCTGGGAGATGTAGTCCAAGAACATCTGGGGACCGAAGGTTGGGAATCACTGCTCTAAATGATAACCCAGTTACGCTGAAATTAAGAACTCGGCAAGACTTTCAAAGCTTCTGCTCCAGATATAGAGGAAATATCGAAACGTGGGAGAAAACTCATAGGAACATCACTTTTCCACTTCTGCTGGCTTAAAGAGTTCATCAGATGCTAGTGTAGCAGAATAGATGAAAAACTGAGCTACAGATCAAGAAGCTCCTTGTTCAAAGCTTAGCCATGCTGAGATCTTGGCACTGGGTAGCATTAGGCAACTCCATTCTGTTAACCTCAATGTAGCAAGAGCAACAATAACCAATTTACCTTACATGTTATTCTTAGGGTTACAGTTGAATTATCCATGTGAAACACTGCCAACTTGAAAGCATGAAACGAAGAACAAGCAGCATCCTGAAATAAGGGCCTACACTGGACCTTTCCCTGAAATTTATAGTGGGTTGCACCACTACTAACTAAATCTACAGCCACCACCAAAATACAATGGAAAAAGCAGCATCCCTCTGCGCCACCAAGGAATCCTGGAGTGTCTACCTGCATCATAAAAAGCCTTGGGAGGTCACAGAGTGGAGCATCTATTGCCCTTTTGGAAGCAGCAGGGAAAGGGAGAATGCCACTGTAATTTAGGGGGGTGGCCACAGATTCTTCAGCAACACATATGGTGTGGGACCCACAAATGATGTGTCATAGATACATGAGACCCATCCCTGCACGATCCAAGTGTTAAATATGGAGTATGATTTAGTAGAAGCTATTACTCAGATGGCACAGTATCTATCCAGAGATTTTACAAAGCCTGAAGCACACATGGGGGGGGGGAACTCTGCTTAAAATGGTATTGGACAGTGAACTTTGGGGCATTTCTTTCCAGATTCTTTAACAGCACTATAGCAGCCATTAAGCACATGCTAAGCAACTGCTGTCACTTCCAAGCACTCTAAAACAGAACAGTATGTGCTGTGAAACCAGACTGCCACCTTGACTTCTTTACCTAATCTGACAACTCCTTGCAGCAAAGTTACACAGACAGCAGCTCTGGCGGAGATCCCTGCCCAACAGGTACATAGGCTTTATGGCAGATCTAGCCTGGATGTAGCCACTGGCAAGGGGGCTGCTAGCAGAGTTGCCAAAGGTTCCCCTTGCCCTCAAGGAGACACTCATTAGGCTCATCAGGAAGAAACCAAATTTGGCGGCGGACGATATTGGCAATTACAGGCCCATCGCCAATGTTTCCTTCCTTAGCAAAGTGGTGGAGAGGGTGGTGGCTGATCAGCTTCAGGCTCTTTTGGATGAAACCAATGCCCTGGATCCATTCCAGTCGGGCTTCAGGCCGCGCCACGGCACAGAAACGGCACTGGTCGCACTGTTGGATGACCTGTTGAGGGAGGCTGACAAGGGCAAAATGTCCTTGTTGGTCCTCCTCGACATCTCAGCCGCCTTTGATACCGTCAACCACGGTATCCTCCTGGGGAGGCTCTCTGAGCTGGGAATTGGTGGCCTGGCGCTTGCCTGGCTCCGATCCTACTTGGAGGACCGTCCCCAGAGAGTTCAGCTTGGGGAGAATGTTTCGGCCCCGTGGAGTCTCAATTGTGGGGTTCCACAGGGGTCGATTATCTCCCCAATGCTGTTTAATATCTATATGAGGCCGCTGGGTGGGGTCATCAGGGGGTGTGGGGCTTCGTGCCATCAGTATGCTGACGACACCCAGCTCTACATCTCCTTTTCACCTACCTCAGTGGATGCCGTTCTGTCCCTTCAGCGCTGTCTGGAGGCCGTACTGCAATGGATGCAGCTGAATGGGTTGAGGTTGAACCCGGACAAGACGGAGGTCCTGAGGGTGGGTGGCCCCTCCATTGGCGGTTTGGGAAACTCCCTCTCTTTTGGGGGGTGTCTCTCACCGCAAAGAGTGAGGTGCGCAGCTTGGGGATACATCTGGACCCAGCGCTTACCATGGAAACCCAGGTGGCGTCCGTGGCCCGCTCCGCCTATTTTAATCTGTGGCAGATTGCCCAGCTGCGACCCTATCTTGATGGCGGGGCCCTCACCACTCTCATCCATGCGCTCGTAATCTCGAGATTAGACCACTGTAATGCGCTCTACGTGGGGCTACCTTTGAGATTGATGCGGAAGCTTCAAATGGTGCAGAATGCGGCGGCCAGACTCCTTAGTGGGGTGAGAAAATACCAGCATATCTCTCCCACCCTGGCTGCCTTGCACTGGCTGCCCATTCGTTTCCGCATTGACTTCAAAGTGTTAATGATGACGTATAAAGCCCTAAACGGTTTAGGACCTCGATACCTGGCACATCGCCTTCTTCCACCTAGATCTACCCGAATCACTCGCCATAGCCAGGAGGGACGGTTGAGAGGCCTAACGCCGAAGGAGGCCCGGAAAGAAAGAACAAGAAACCGGGCCTTCTCAGCGGTGGCCCCTCGACTCTGGAACAGTCTTCCATCAGAGATCCGCCTGGCTCCCTCGCTGGGTGTTTTTAAGAGCCAATTAAAAACTTGGCTCTTTAGGCAGGCCTTCCTTCCTGTCAATACTTGATTTTATTTATACTATAATTTATTGATTTTCCCATCTTGAGCATTACTAACACTATTGACTTGAATTGTTTTAACTGTTTTAATTGTTTTATGATGTTTAATGGAACCCGCCCAGAGTAGACTTTGTCTAAATGGGCGGGATAGAAATCTAATAAATAAAAATAAATAATAATAAATAAAACAGAACGGTCAGCAGCACACTTAGCTAACGCCACCCGTTTCACAAGCATATTACCGGTCTGTGCCTGCTGGATGTTTCCTCTTCTTGTCTCTGTCCCCCTTTTTGTCTTCTGATAGTCTGTTATCTGAGTCAAGCTTGCTCCCGTTCCGCTGCTCTGCTTCTTTCTCTTTGTGGGCCTTGCTGAGGCGGCCTGTGAATACAGAAGCCAAGAAAGACAAGATGACTCTTGGCCTAGGGTGCAGTCAAAGGCTTTCTACAATTTTCAAACCAATCCACAAAAACACGATGGATAGATTCTCATTTATTTGACTTGAAGACTAATGGCAGAAATCTGTACCACTATCCTCTTGCCGCAGTGGTTAAACTGCAGTACTGCAGTAAAGACTCTGCTTATGACCCGAGTTCAGTCCTGGACTCAGGTAGACAGCTCCAGGTTGACCCATCCTTCCATCCTTCTTGGGCTGGAAAACTGAGTACCCAGCTCAGGGGGAGGAATGTGTAGCCTGCATAATTAAATTGTAAACTACCCAGAGAGTGGTTTAATCACAATGGGGCAATATATAAGCATAACACTTTGCTTTTTGATTTCCTTTATCCAACAATTCCCAAAAACAAAAATGGGAGATAGCAATACTTCTTGGATTTTTGTGATTTCACGGTGAAAAAAGCCATCACTTACTAAGATCTTTGGCAAGCTTATCATATTCCTTCTGCGTCACAGGTCGAACGCCATGCTGACTTACAGTCACTGTTTTCCCACCAATGGCCAATTTCACCATGATACGAGCATTATCTCCATCTACGCCTTCAATCTGAGGAAGACAAGGGACCAATGCTCAGTGACTGCAAGGAACTGAGATGAAAGTCAAGAAATGGCAAGGGACAGAGTTCCTGTAACTGCTAAAAGACAACCTGTAACAATGGCAAATAAAGCAATGCCTCTACTACAAACCAGAGACACTGCTGCTTGACATGATCAATCCATTTTCTGTAGTAGAAAAAGAAGATTATTCTGAATAATGGGAAACTACTCTTCAGGGTATCATTCTCCAATACAGCAAAAAATAAAATAAAATAAAAAAAGACATTAGCACTTCCCATAATAAATCTGTTTTCTGTAGTGAAAAAAGGACATCCTCAGCAGTGGGGCATCACTTCCATTGTTCAGGACATCTTCCTCTACTATAGAAAAATGGTTTAACTACCAGAAATTGCCTTACTTCCAAGAAAAATAAGATGCATTGAGGTTTTCAGAATAGTTTATGAACTCAAAAACTACAGTTCCCAGAATACATTGGGTGAACCTGATATGAAGAATTTACAAATTGCGATCTCCTCTCAGAGAAGCAAAAATACATGCCAATACTGTATGAATGATAAAATATGGTGTGGCTTAATGTCACAGTCCACTTTCATTTTTTTTTTTTTTAAAAGCACCAAGAAGCTTCCAGAGTAGGAATGATGAACCAGAGCCTGTATCAGGCTTGTGAACCCTGCCTCTACCTAGGGAAACCACAAAATCTTGCAAAATCGGATCTACCAGTCTCCAAACTGTCCATTAGTAAGATCATCTGATCTATCATACAATACAGAAATACTGGATTCCTTCTTTTCCTTCTGATTCAGTCAAAATGTGCATATACTGAACTGAGTGTGGAGACCCAGGATAGTGCTGGTTATGCCTTCCTTAGTCATTACTCACATGTCCACGAGAAAAACTCCTTCCCACAACATTCACTTCCAGAACCCCAAGTATTAGGGTTCTTGTACTGGCCTGAGCAAAAAGTGAAAAAAGACCCATTACAATAAAAGAGTAACTCACTTTTCCGTACAGCTCCTTGTGAGGCCCGATCTCAATGAAGACAGCGCCCCCTGCAACCAATCCCAAAGGTTCATCCTTGCCCTTTGGGGGCTCCTCACCAGGTTTTGGGGGGCGGCGGGGTCCCGAGGGCTGTAACTCCTGGGCTGCTGAACGGTCTGCTCCAAGACCCAAGCCCTTTGGCCGAAGGCGGTTCTCCAGAGGTTTCACGTCCCTGAACAGAAAAGGGGAAAAGCAGCATGGACCTCGCTCAGGCTGACACACAACACTCCACCCATCCTGAACAGAAACCAACACAGCACAGGAGAGCACTAGCTTAGGAATGGAGTCACACAGGAAGTCAGATCATGCTGGGCGTCTAACTCCCATAATCTATCCCCACTGGCTGTGCTGGCTAGGAATGAAGGAAGCCGCAGTCCAACAAGATCAGCCCTCGGAGGTAACACAGCCACAACTCCCAGTGAAGGAGGAAAGTTTGGAGATTTCTAGAAATGTTATAGGCATAAGAAAAGTTCCCTCTTCACTCTTCCCACACACACCCCAAAAAACATGGACAGTTGGGGAAAACCTGAAATGTTATAGCTATCACTGTATCAAAAAACTTATTTTACTGTTTTAGCAACATAAAATATTTCACTTAGAACTAAATGAGCAGGCACAAATGTACTATTCAGCATGTTTATGAAATTTAAAAACATTAAAGCTTAACTTGTAAGAAAAAATATAAATATTGTAAATACATCTTACATTTTTTAAAAATCTGCAAACTGTTTATAAAATCTGAAAACTGAACATATATGTAGTGGGATGCAGTTCTGGGCCCTTGGGATTCATGCTTGCACAGGTAGAAGAGCTGTCAAAGCTTGGACTACAGCCAGTCATCCTACCAGCTGGATAAAACACTTTGCCCATTTGTTATGTTTATCCATTCAATCAAGTGACTTGCCAGGGGATGGCATTTCAGCAGCACCCCAGCTTCCTCCTGCCTCTCCAACAGCTGCCTGATGTTTCAGCCAGATGAACTCTATTGCTATGCTACCCAAACTTACAGAAACCTCCCTAAATAGAAGTGTTTGATGATCCTCGGGGAGGTCATGAGGTCTGACCATACCCAAGGAACACATTCCATAAGCTTACTTCGCTCTTGGGCCGGCAGAGGAAAAGGACTATTAGCGAGGTATTCCCAGCCAACTGCAAGCCAAATGGAAAAAAGTTATCCTCTATGTGTGAACTGTGTCAACTCTTCTCCTCTGATGAAGGCCCAGGTTTTGGTTTCAGTGTTTCCACTACCCATCACTACCTGGCTGACAATACAAACAGGGAGCCTGCTTGTTCCAGAGTGAATGATGCTAAAGCCGTAGAACCAACCTGCCAAACAGAGGTAAGAAACGGGGCTCATCAGCACAGCCAATAGGGAGGGATGCTGGAAGTTGCGGCCCTGCAACATCTGGATAACTGCTCACTCCGTTAGGATTTTATGAGACTTAAACTACTCCTTAATGCCAGCTATGAAAATATACTTTCCATGTAACCTTTATATTCTTCCCAAAAATGCTGAAGTTCCCACCTATCAGTTACCAAGGAAAGGGGACTTCCATGGTGGGTATCAAATCACCCCAAATCCTACACCCTATATCCTCATGGAATCTGACTCACGATTTAAAAATTTCTGCTCTAGTAATATCATCCCTAGGGCTTGAGGTTGAAATCCAGATCCCCTAACTTAGTAAGTCATCCACCAGTTCACAGAGCACCCCTGGGCAAGTGGCTTTGAACTTCAGTTCCCCAATTATAAAAGAGGAATATTAACAAAGCTCTCTCATATTATCAGGATTAATAAAAATAAGAACTCTGTGTCTGGAAAACCCTGAAAAGGGTCACCGTAAGTCAGAACTGACTTGATGATACATGATTAAACATAGGATACAAAATACAAAGATGGGTGCAATAACTATCCAAATCCCAGCACCTCTATACCCACTTTCCTCTCCTTTCTCTTGATTCACCCATTACCGGAATCAAGGCAGTGACTCCCTGAACCAACAGCCAGGGGATTTTGTTTCTTCTGTTTAGACTGCTCCAAAGACAAAAGCGTACATATTACATTTATAACTAAATATATTAAACTGTGCTGGTACAGTAAGGTAGGATCTTCCACTTCTGCAAGCATTGCCCTTAGAGAAGCAACGGTATCTATTCAGAAAAGTAACTTACACTTGTGCACCGAGGCCCCAGATGCCTCTGCACCAACAGGAAAGATATCAAGCCACTTCTGTATTCACTGTCTGAGCAATTTGGCTCTAACAGGATCATGGCTAAAATTGTTTCTAAGATGACTCCCTTCACCACCTCAGGACACTTACTGCTTGAAGGTATGCCCAATGCCTTCACCTTCCTTCCAACCCATGCCCTTCAGCATGGCAAGACCATAGGCTTCCACTGGTACCTCTTCATAATCTGTCTCAGTCGACTATGAAGGAAAGAGTAGAGAGAAGGGAAGGGAGGATATGAATCAAGCATTTCTGACCTGGAGTTCTACCGACTGTCCTGGGTGACACACTGTTACTCTTACCGAGTCTGGACGCAGGCTGACATCCACCTTCTCTCCATCCTCATAGCCGTCGGGGACACGGTTCTGCATGAGGAGAGGAATGGAAAAGGCAGGGTCTACCTTGGTGCCACTCTCCCATTGCTCCTGTGACTTCTTGGATTCTGAAAATGAAGGAGACAAATCAGCCAAAGCATAAGCAACTGCCACATAGTGCAGTCTGGGAAAGCTTAGAGTGACACATTTCTTTCAGTGACCAGGCCAATGTCTGGAGATAAATAACAGGAAGTGGTATATAGCTTGCAAAAATCACATATGATTTGGACCTTTGCTGATTGCCTTTAAAATCTAAGATGCTCTATTATAATTGGGGAAGTGTGTCACCCAGGACAGTCGGTAGAACTCCAGGTCAGAAATGCTTGATCCACCCTGGCTAGCATAGCCCATAGGGATAATAAAAGATGAAGTCCAACAATATCTGGAAGCCCCCACGCCCCCTGTCCCTTACAGGAAAAGGAACACAATTAGGGCAGAAGGAATACAATTACACAAGCAGTCTAACACAAGGGCAGCCAAGACTCATTCTTCATCACAGCACAGGGTTAAGAGAGCTAAATGTTTAGCTTGGGTTTTTCCTTTTATGGACTCCTGGCATTAACCTCGGGACAGCTGATACCTACAGTATGTTGGTACCCCATCACACAAGCACACACCAAGGAGTGCATTTCTATGCTTCACCTGAACAATCACCGTGACTCAGAACACATCTCCATCAAAGCCAACTGACCCTCAACTCCTGGTACATCCACATGAGACAAGGAGGGCTGGAGTGAGAGCAGGACGGATGATGACAGGTAGCAAAAAGTTAATAGCTGGTTTGTATGACTGCAAAGATGAAGACCATGGGGCAAGGCCCTGCGTATTTGTACTGAAGGGCTGAACAGCATAAGGGAAAATGCATCAGCAAGAAGGGAGGAAGCAACAAATACTGTGAACAAGGAGAGGAGAAAGGGGAAAATGGGGAATTGTGCAGAGGATACTAAAGAGAAGAAACTGGAGAGTCTTTCAGTATGTATCAACAGATTTTGGGACCAAGAGGCAGTCATGGTCTCAGACTGTAGATCCCTCAAGGGAGAGCATGCTGGTCCCTTCCTGTTCCCTCTTTTAGCTCCAGGTAAAATATTTTTTATGAAGGCATTCTTTTGGCTACTATCTGGCTGCTGAGAAATGAGCACAATTTATTCATAATCAATGTTAATGTACTTATCTGTGATTATTATAATGTGTGCTTTCATTTATACCTTTTTAATTCATCATGTGAGTTTGGGGGAAAGGCACGCTATCCGTCAATCAAATGGAAATTTATCAAAAGGCCAGTACCTTCTGAGCCAGTATTCCCAAACCGCTTTGTATTCCAATAGCAGCCAGACATGTCTCCTGACAACTGTGCTGCCAAAGATTGAGTCTGTAGGACTGAGACTGCTGTTGATGTCTGCATCTCTTCCAAGTTAGAAAATCAGAGTTTGTCATAAAAGGAAAAAACAAGAGCTGCAAGGAGGGAAAAGGTTGCAGCTCTAAATGAAAAAGGACGAGTAGGAGTTCCCACCTTCAATTAGTTCTCGGACTGCTTGTGCTTCAACGCCATTGACCTCATCCTGCTCCTGGAGGGGTTCTGGGGCCCCTGGTTTCTTCCATTGGTTTTTCTGGATCAGGGGAATGACAAGCTCTTTTGGTTGTGGAGCTGGCCGGACACTGCAGAGGAAACACAGCGCACATCAAACAAAAACCTGGGCAGGACTTGCTTATCTATACAAAGATGCTGCTGCTGGAAAAGAATGAAACACTGACAAGTTTCACCTTGATCACACATCTGTTGCCTTTTAGGAAATGACAGGTGAAAGAGAATTTAAAAATATGTCTTAAACAAAAGGTATGGGCCAATATCCTACTGCCTAAATGTGAACAGAAGGGCAACTGCATAACTACCCTCCCTTGTTGTGAGACCAGCTGCTCAACCAATCTTGTAACCAGTATGAGAACTGGTATCCAATGGGGAGCCTGTCAGAGCAGAGGGGATGCTTACACTATTGCTTTTCTGTTCTATGTTTAAGGGAACAGGATACTGACTACAATCTGTGACTTCAGACGTTGCTAGATTACAATTCCTATCAGAACTGGGCCACATTGCCAATAGTGAGTTGTTATTCTAACCCAACTGGGCACTCTGTTTAATTTTACACTATCTTAGATTTGCTATTATAATGTCGCCTTTTTTGTGTACAAACATTATCTAGTTAATCACAGGTATGTTGAAGCCAGAATACTTGCAGTCTAACAACATCCCAGAGGTCACAACACCGCCCCCCCCCCCCCAAATACTCTGTTCACAGATTTAGATATTCTATGGCTTTGCAAATATACACATATGCCTTAGCAGGCAAATAGAAGTAGACAAGTTTCACAACTCCTTTCCATCTGTCTGCACACCTTTATATTTCACTCATGAGCCTTAATGAGAGTCCAAGAAAGAAGTAATGTCTATAAATCCTCTGCAGGTGACTAACTAGAAACAGGAAATGCATCTACCACACTTAATTAAATGACAAACAACTAATACCATTGCATGAAGAAAAAGATTAGGCACTGACCTTTATCAAATAACATCACACCTCACAGAATACAATGAATGTGTCTTAATTACATCGTGATCATTTACCACTCCCCTCGCCCTCCTTCGAGGTCCACCAGGAAGGACCATTATGGTTTTAAGACCGCCAGAGTTATCTTCTCTGGATCTGTACCGGCAAACCCCCAACATATATAAGTTAATCCTGACGGGATGTGCATTTGGGGACAAGTCGAGGTCGTGAGTCCATGTCTGCCATGCCAGACTCCCAATCCAGAGCTCCCGTGACTGAAAACATCAACAGTCGACCCAGGAAAGAGAAAAGGTGGAACTCCACCCCTTTCACATAGGCTTGCTTTCTACGTGCAAGGATTTGTTGGGTGCCTATCACAAGGAAATGCGTCCAGCCCCATAGCAGGGGCGTCCTATGCTGCACAAGAGAAGCCCATCCCAACCCCTGGACCCGAAACAGCCTCCTCGCCGGAGACCCGCCTCCTCCTAACAGGCACCAGAGAGCAATGAAGCCGCCTCCACACTACGCATGCGCAAGCAAAGGCTTCCCTCCCCCCCTCCCGTACCTTTGCAACTCCCGGCCCTCAACGGCAGTCAGGAAATCGGGTTCCTGTTTCGGTTCGGCGCCATCCTGCCCGGTCACGAAAAGAAACCGCCTCCGCCCGGTTGTTCGGGTGAAACCAAACGACACCGGAGCAACAGAGGCTGCTGCCGCCGCCTTTCCTGTATCCTCCGCCATTTTCCTTCACTTCCGTGTCCCACCCCCGCTTCCGGCTACGTCATTCCGTAGCATCATGGGGAGCGAAGTGCTTCAGGCGCCGAGATTCTCTTCGCGTTTTCGACGCTGGTCCCGTAAAACGACTACCATTCCCAGAGTGCAATGCGACAGAGTAGACTCCAACTTCTGCCGAGGAAGCTGCAAAAATAGTACAATTCCCAGGGAGCATGCCGTGTAAGGATCTTGTGTCCAAGCTGCGCATGTGCCACATTTATTTGATTTGATCTTCCTTTGCGCAGAGGAGACCATCGGTTCAAGCTTCCTGATAGGGTTTGTTCGTTTTATTCTGTCATCCCCATGCTCCCTTCTCTTAAACTCGTCAACTGGAGAAAATCCTAAAAATCTCCCGAGTTACCAGGGAGGGATACTTGTTGAGGTGTCTGTCGAAGGGAAAGAGAGATAGATGATCGTGCTTACATTATAGCCGGTGCATTCGCTACAGCAGTGGTTCCCAATCTTGGGTCACCCCGGTGTTCTTGGACTGCAACGGCCAGCACAGCTGGTGGCGAAGGCTTCTGGGAGCTGCAGTCCAAAAACACCTGGGCTACCCAAGGTTGGGAACCACTGTGCTGCAGGATAGGAGCAAAAGAGTAATTCGGTGGGATCTTGTTAGAAAGCTGACAGAATTAAATGGGGAAAAGAGAAGCGGGAGAGGGAAGGCAAAATATTGTGGCACTTTAAAGATTTATTTCATTGTGGTCAAAATCCACATCTTCAGACACACAGAGTGTAGTATATCAAAGACTGTATATAAACACATCTTTGCTGCTAGCTTTTCTGTGTGTGTGTACACACACCACCTAGTCTGATAAAGAGTTTTGTAGCAACTAGGCAGGAGTACGACAAGGCTGTATATTGTCTCCCTGCTTATTTAACTTATATGCAGAATACATCATGCGAAAGGCTGGACTTGGTGAACCCCAAACCGGAATTAAGACTGCCGGAAGAAATATCAACAACCTCAGATATGCAGATGATACCACTCTGCTGGCAGAAAGTGAGGAGGAATTAAAGAACCTCTTAATGAGGGTGAAAGAGGAGAGCGCAAAAAATGGTCTGAAGCTCAACATCAAAAAAACTAAGATCATGGCCACTGGTCCCATCACCTCCTGGCAAATAGAAGGGGAAGATATGGAGGCAGTGACAGATTTGACTTTCTTGGGCTCCATGATCACTGCAGATGGGGACAGCAGCCACGAAATTAAAAGACGCTTGCTTCTTGGGAGGAAAGCGATGACAAACCTAGATAGCATCTTAAAAAGCAGAGACATCACCTTGCCGACAAAGGTCCGCATAGTCAAAGCTATGGTTTTTCCAGTAGCGATGTATGGAAGTGAGAGCTGGACCATAAAGAGGGCTGACCGCCGAAGAATTGATGCTTTTGAATTGTGGTGCTGGAGGAGACTCTTGAGAGTCCCCTGGACTGCAAGGAGAACAAACCTATCCATTTTGCAGGAAATCAACCCTGAGTGCTCACTGGAAGGACAGATCCTGAAGCTGAGGCTCCAATACTTTGGCCATCTCATGAGAAGAGAAGACTCCCTGGAAAAGTCCCTGATGTTGGGAAAGTGTGAAGGCAAGAGGAGAAAGGGAAGACAGAGGACGAGATGGTTGGGCAGTGTCATTGAAGCTACCAACATGAATTTGACCCAACTCCGGGAGGCAGTGGAAGACAGGAGGGCCTGGTGTGCTCCGGTCCATGGGGTCACGAAGAGTCGGACACAACGTAACGACTAAACAACAACAAGCAACTAGGCACATTTGGAGTATTTTGGTTGGTCCAGATAAAGGTCTCGTTGTGGATTTTGGGGGGGGGGGAGGGGGTTATTTTTCTCACAAATAAGATTATCTTGGTTTCTTTATTTGTTGGTTTTTAACTTTTGAGGCAAGAGTTTCTGTACAGAGCAATGTAAAGATGACGTCATCCTTTAAACTTTGTGATGAATGGTTGAAATTGTAGTCCAGCTGTATCTGGAGATTGTCTACCCTTCCTGATTCATGCAGACATCAAACAGTGTGATAAGTGAGTTTCTACTGTGTGCCCTTTTCAGATTGAATGTTGGGAGTAGCCATGCTCAGATGATGAAAAGGTGACAGGGTTTCTGTACTTGTAATAGTTCTCTGTAGAAATGAATTTCAGCAGGTGTTGCTTGCATTAAATATGGCACCTGCTGTAATTTCCTCTTCTGATCAACTATTAAAGATGTAGGAATTCTGTCCTCTTTTTCATCTGGTCACCCTATGTGAGGGCTTTTGTAATGGAACACACTGGTGCCTGCAACCAAAACCCTGCATGTAGAAATATATAGTGTTAAAGAGAAAACAATGTCAGAGTCCTCTGATATGATGTGCTTTTCTGGTAAGATACTTTTTAAAAAAGGAATAGAGGAGCATTTTGTTCTGAGCCACCACTTGCATTATTTAAAAACAACAACATACAGTTAAGAAACAGGGTTACCTCTTTATCTGCTATTTGTGGGAACTGAGTCTCAGAAAACATGGGAACCCACAGGATGAAATAAACCAAAGAAATCCACATTGAACTACATTTCAAAACTTGAGTCTCTTCACAGTTTTAGCATCCAGCTTTGGAACATGGCAGGAATAGGAAGCACTTAGCTTTCCAGATGTTGTTGGGCTTCAGTCCTCAAGAGCATAGCCAGTGGTGAGGAGCAATAGAAATTGCAATCTGAGTTGCATCTGGAAAGCCGCATGTTCCACATCCTGGAAACATGAGGAGAATATGGAATATGCTTGGCTGCCATGTGTGGTAAACAGGACTTTGGTCTGATTCAACAGAACTCTTATTTTCCAGAAGAAAAGGAAAGTGTTTATGAAGTGCAGGAAATACATTTGTCAATGTAAATTTAAGATGGTTGCCATCTGTGAGGGATTTTCCAGTTGTTGCCCCCTAAATTTGGAATGTTAATTTTTGGTCTTCATCTCCCAGAATCCTCAACTTTAAGGTTTCTCTTAACTTCCAGCACTGTATCAAGTAATTTCTTTTTTCTAAGAATTTTTTTTAAAGCTTTGAGGGGCATCCCAAAGCTTTCCATAAGGGAGGTATTTTGACATCAGCAATGGACGACCACTCCTTTCTGTGATTGATGTATAAGCTTCTAAGTCTTTGGTTGTAACAAGCTAATGTTTCTGTAAGTTCCTGCTGTTGTTGGCACAGGGGACAAGCGGGTAATTAATAAATCCATCTCTCATATTTAGGACTTCTCATGTAAGCCAAAATGGGACGTTCCTCCAAGGATAAGCGTGATATTTACTACCGTTTAGCCAAAGAAGAGGGTTGGCGAGCCCGTAGTGCATTCAAACTTCTACAGCTGGATGAGGAATATCACTTGTTCCAAGGTGGATTGATAACACACACTTCCAAATTTAATTGTGGAATGCTCAGAAGCAAATATATTTTTGTTGTCTTATTAAGAGGGTTTGAAGAAGTACTGAGTCTTAAAACTTCCTCAACCCCGTAATCTGTGAGTTGAAATGTACTGTATAAGGTAGGAGTGGGGAACATGTTCCTGTCTATATACTCTTCAAGTACAACTGCCATCAACCCTAACTAGCATAGGTGACAGTCAGAGATGGTGGAAATTGCAGACAAACAACATCTGAAAGATCACAAGTTGCCCTGCACAGGTCTAAGTATTTGCTTTGATATCTTCCACCTAATAACTGATTGGATAGCTCAGTGAGTTATGTGTCTGTCTGTGGAGCCAGAGGTTGGGAGTTCAATTTCTCACTGTGTCTCTAAAGAGAAGAGCTAGCCTATGTGGTCTCAGGCAAGCTGCACAGCCTCAAAGTGGCCCCAGAAGAAGCAAAGCAAATGCATAGGGTGCTGTTTATATAGTGCCCCATGGCACTTAACACACTCTCTGGGCAGTTTGCAATTTAATTATGCAGGCTACACATTCTCCTGCCACTGCCTTGAGCTAGGTACTCATTTTACTGACCTCGGAAGGAGGGAAGGCTGAGTGAACCTTGAGCCAGCTATTTGGGATTGAACCCTGGGTCATGAGCACAGGTTTGGCTGCAGTACTGCAGTTTAACCACTGCACCACGAAGGAATGGTTAATCACTTCTGAGTATTTTCTGCCTAGAAAACCCCAAAAAAAGGACACCATAAGTCAGAATTGACTTGACAGCACATGATTATTATAATAGCACATTGTTCTGCCTCCTGTTGATACTGTTTTGTGGAATGATCAGTGCAGGAGGGAATGCAATTTGTAATTTGCAAGCTGGTTCCTTCTTTTTCATGCCTTGGAACTCACATCTCCCATATCAATTGTTAGCTGGAATTTTGTCCCTGAAGTAGGAGGCTAATCAGAAAAGGTGTTGCTTCCAAGCTTGTGCAGGGTTTCTAGTGTATGTACCACCAGGGCAGTTCAGATATTTTGTATGCAGAAGCGAGGTTCTCCATGTGACTTTCAACAAAGCTGGAGCTTTCTGTTTTTACAGGACCACTAACCCTCAGCCAGGAAGGCAACCTAGCAGTTCTGCCTCCCCATTCTCTTTTCAGTTCCTCTTCAATGGCACTGCCTGACCTTTTCTCTTCTCTGGTCGTTTCCAGGTGTGTCACGGGCTGTGGACCTCTGTGCTGCTCCTGGAAGCTGGAGTCAGGTTTTGAGCCGAAAGCTCAAGTAAGCAAACAGCATTGATTTGGGAGAGGTTGCAGCTCGTTAAGAGTTGCAGCTCTTTACAGGAAAAAGAGAAACTCACATAGAAACCTTTCTATTCTTTCCTTCTCCCCACAGAGGAGACAATGGTAAAAATTCCGATATCAAAATAGTGGCTGTTGATTTGCAAGCTATGGCTCCGCTGCCGGGAGTCATCCAGATCCAGGGAGACATTACTAAGGTATATGTTGCCCAGTGGGGCCTAAGATGAAGTTCACTTAGCCTCCACTCAAGCCTAGAGGCTACTCAAGGAGCAGCCTTTCTGCCTGCAGCCAGCAAACCCCTCTCTTTTTCTTTCCAGGTCTCTACAGCCCAGGAGATCATTCACCATTTTGAGGGGCAGCCTGCTGATCTGGTAGTTTGTGATGGAGCCCCTGATGGTATGTGATGACCATGCTCTGCTATCTAACACAAACCTTTCCAAGAGAAAGAAGATCCGACATTGTGTATATACAATAAATGCCTTCTGTATTCTTCCAGTGACTGGACTCCATGATATTGATGAATACATTCAGGCTCAGCTGTTACTTGCTGTGAGTATTTCCTGTCCCCCACAAGGGCTGTGTCCAGGTAATGGCCAGTTTTTATTGGGAGTTTGCATACCTGGAAACTTCTTTCACCTCTACCACATTAGATCTGGGAGCTCTATGTTAGACAGTTTCTGCTCCAGATTTTTGGCTCTAGACATGGAACACTTTGAGGATTTAAACTAGAGGACTGCTAAAGTCAGAATGTCAAGTGCTCAGGAGCTGGTTTCATGGAGCAAGCCTATGTGTCTCTTTTGTTTTTTTGTTGTACAATCAGAATGGGAAAAATTCTGTATTATATCCAGTTGATCCATTAGTATGTCTAAATAAAGCCACGGTATGAGAACCTTTAACTCTCTAGGTGTTTCAAACTCGGGCTCCAAGATTCATAGTCTGGAAGTATAAGAAATGCTGGATAGCTCCCTTCTGCCCGGTTTTGTTTGTGGAGAGAGAAAAAATAAGGGATGGTAATCCTTTTCTTGTTATCTCTTTTATTATCAAAGTTATCATGTGGTGTTGGGGGCCCACAATCTTTGCTTGCCACACTGCAGAGATCTTTGACGTGTCTCAGTGCCCAATGGGATTTACCCATGATTTCTTTATTCTGTTTCCTCTAGGCCCTAAACATTACTACTCACGTACTGAAAAAAGGAGGGACTTTTGTGGCAAAGGTGAGCGTGGTCGCTGATTGGGCAAGAGTGGATGGGTCCAGTGATGCCCCCATTGCTTGCAGATTCTTATGGCATCAAAAAAGCCTCCAGATGCACTTTCTGCTGATTCATGGGGTTGGTGCTTGACGAAACCTGAGAGTGGGAGGCCCAGGTGGGGAAGCCACAGAGCTTGATTGCAGGACTAAATGTTAAATTTCGTTGTATGCTTATTTTCCCTGAGAGCATTTGATGGCGAATTCATTGTTCCCAGTGAGTTTGCCTCATGCTAACGCTTGTTGGTGTGTGTAAGACATCCCTGTTTTTGTTTAGGTAGATAGTGATACCATGACACAGCCAGATAACGACAGCTTATTCTCCCATCTCAGATATTCCGAGGGAAGGATGTCACCCTTCTTTATTCCCAGTTGCGGATTTTCTTCCCTGACGTGACATGCGCAAAGCCCCGAAGCAGCCGTAACTCGAGCATTGGTGAGCAAGCACCTTTTTGCAAACGTAATTTGCAGTGTTGTTCCCAGAGAGTCTTGCACAAAAGGGGGCAGAATCTAGCATCACTAGAATCTCAGCTTCCATCTCAAAGCAAACAAACATTCCCTAGTTTCTCATGCTTGTAAGTCCAGCTCGATGTTTGGAAACAAGTGGTTTTGGAAAAGCTCAAGTGATCCAAGGGTGGTGATTTTGTGCCCTTCGTTTGTATGCCGCCTCATCGCTTTCTTCTAAATAGTTGCCCTTGTTGCTTATTTGTTTGCTATGTCTCTCATCCTGCATTGCCTTCTAAATGTAAAATAAAACAAAAAGCTCTCAGAAAAAAGGATTCCAGTGAGTTCTGGGTAAAACATGACAGTTGATCATGTGAATGCAGAAGAAGCAAACATGCACTGGCATTTGATTGGTGAGGCAAAATATCATCCCGTAAGATTGCATGGCAAGGCCTGTACCTATAAAGAAGCGTTATGCTTTCCTTTCCAAATCAACCTTGTTGGATTGTGCTCTTCAATTGAGTTTTCTTAGAGAAGATTCTGAATGTCTTCTCTACTTTGGAACACATTTTGAAAATAAGTGTTGTAGCAGCTGTATGTGATATTGAATCTCCAGGTAGAAGGGCTTCCCCTGGTAGGCCCGGTCTACCCCCCGGGAAAGCCTGAAGGCGCCGATCGCGGTGGCGGGGGACCCCCAGGAGGTCTCCGATGGCAGCGGGGAAGCCCTGGGAGATCTCCCCGGGGTCCCCCGCCGCCATCGGAGACCTCCTGGGGGTCCCTTTTCCTAACCGTTGGGGCGAAAGAGCAGCCTCTTCGCTACCAACAGTTTGAATGGAACGAAAAAAAGACAGGAGAAATTTGAATTTCCCGCCCTTTTCCCCTGCCTTTTTTTCGTTTGTAGGTCGCGGCTCCGTTCGCAAGTCGATACAAATTTTTGCGAACGGAGCCGTTCGTAAGTCGAAATGTTTGTAGGTAGGGACGTTCGTAAGTCGAGGTTTGACTGTAGTGTACAACACTTGGGAGTTTGGCTTTAATCTTTGTAGATGGTTCTAAAACAATGCCAATGTGATGCAAACTGGGCCTATATGTTACGTGCATTTGAGGCATTGCAGGGAATTCTAGATGTATATTGCAATGCCAGAACAGTGGCTCCTAAAGCTTTAACCTCCTTTCTACTCTTCTAGAAGCCTTTGTGGTTTGCCGAAACTACAGCCCTCCTGAAGGCTATGTGCCAAATATGTCCAATCCCCTGCTGGATCACTGCTATGGTGAGGAATCTGGAAAGAGAAGGGATGCTTCTTAAGCATGTTGTTGTGCTGGGGAGGGGTGTTAAGCAAGGCTGCTCAAGGGGGTGGGTTGTGGGACAGCAAGAAAGCTAAGAGGAAAGATGATTTGGGGAGTGGGGAGACAGCTGCAGCAGGATTGTGGGTGCTGGGGCTCTACAAGTGATTAGTAAGGGAGCATTCTTCCTTGGAAGGTGGTGACTCCATCCAGAAGCTGGATAGATGCCTATTAGAATTCCTATATCAGTAGATTTTTAAAAAATAGTCTGCAGCTGGTTGGATTAGACAAGCTTGGGGCTCTGACATGTCATCCTTTGCTGCTTGTCTTTTCTTAGCCTGCCCTTGGGTAGAAATTCTACAGGCACCACTAGAAGCAAGAGCTCTTTGATTCATATAACGACGACAACTAATTGATGCTTTGGGAGAGGCAGGCAAACTGTGTTCATAACTAGAGGGGTGGTTGTCTTGCACCTGCGACTCACCAAAATTTTCCCTGTACTATACAGATGTGGATTTCAATCAGTTAGAAGGTCCCAACCGGGTGATTGTTCCTTTCCTGGCTTGTGGAGATCTGAGTGCTTATGATTCTGACCGGACTTATCCTCTACAGGTAAGAAGAAGCAAAATACTGGGCCAGGATGCCTTTGCTTTAACTGAGAAGTCGGGCTAAAGTTAGCACCAGAGTCCCGTGTGCCCCTTTCTGTCACCTGAGCTTTAATGAAGCAGTAGCTCTGGTTATCACACTCTGGCTATCTATGCTGGTGCTGTGAGCAACTCCCTTCTCCAGCAAGCTCTGATGGCTGGTGCAAAGAATAACATTCAAGACCCTCGCTGCCTTATATTTAGCAATGGTCAGCAAGGCAACTTAAAGAGTGCAGGAGAGAACAGTGATGCCAGCCCTTAGCATGGATTTGGCAGAAAGGTTCCCGCCAGCTGTGGCATGTGGTGATAATCCAGGGGACAGGAGTAGCTGTCTCATCTGACTTAGTTTTCTCGCTTTCTTTTCGTTTTCGGCAGCTGGATCCAGAGAAGGAGTATACTTACCTGCCTCCCACTCAGCCCCCCATCCACCCTCCCTATGAAGAAGCCTGCTTTCTAAAGAAACACAATCTTCTCACAAAGGAACCGTCGCTCCAGCCTCAGCCACAGGAGCCTCTGCAGCAGCAAGAGAAGGGCGCAGTGGGCTTAGAGGCCGAGGTCATAAATGCCCTGGAGGAACTGTCGACGTGACACAGAGCCAGAGAGGCAGAGGGAAGGCATGCGTTTGTGCCTCCTGGCCTCTGCTAGTTTGAAAGGCTTTTCATTTAATCATCCTTCTTCATTAGCTTCTAGGATTTCTTGTTTGATTCTCCAGAGGAGCTAAGGAAGTCTCATGGTCCCTGAATAATCCAAACAGCATTGTTTTTAATAGAGTCTTGTTAACTTCTAAAAAGCTTGGAGCCCTTCTGGATTTATGTAGTATAAACAGGTAGCTGTAAAAGCAAGACTACCTTTGCTGCTGTCTACCCATTGCACTCCTCTGCAACCTCAGGCTTAGGAAACAGATGCACTCTGAACAGCAAGCCACTAGAGAACAATCCCAGTCAGATCCCAGTCAGATCCTCAATGCCTCCAGAATGGGTTGGGGGGGGGGGAAGGGGGGGCGGATTCAAGTTTCTGTTCACCAGTCAAGGGGCAGCTTCTGGTTACATGGTAGTCTCTTGGCCTGACTTATCTTACAAGCTGTTTGCAAGAACAAATGAAAGAGGGTAATTCTATTGTATTCTGTATGATGAAAAATACAGTAGAAATCATATTTTATAAATGTTCATCCTGTTCTTCTAACTGTAAACTCTTCTTGCTTTTTTTGTTTGGCTACTATTCTGAAACTATTTGCTAATTATACTCTTAATTTGAGCACTCAACATTGGCAATAGAGGGGCTGAAAATGTTGCTATAAAGGGGTACCTCACGGCGTCCCTTCCCTTCCCTTCCCTCCCCAAGCAACAAGTCTGCCAGTGGTGGGCTCGTCACATCAGTAGAGCTTGTTTTGTGTCCTGAGGCGCTGCTGGGTTGGTGCCAAAGGAAGGACTGAAATCTGCAGCATAAATTTTATACAACAGTGACTCCATCGGTATCCGCATTGCTCACCTGGGCTTGGATTTGGATTCTAGTTGAAGGCAATTTAACCCCAGATTTTTGAGGTGGCAAGCTTGCCATAAGTCCCTCGGCTGCTAGAGCTCCTGTGCACTGGCTGGTCAGTCCCCCTCTTTCCCGTTGCCTGTTCACAGGTTCACCCACCATGAAATCTAACCTATCCAGTGGGGAATGCTCAATTGTACAGATGGTTTCGTCAGAGAGATAGGCAGGGTTTGTTCCTTCCATGGAGGTATCGTCTATAGGACTTCTCTTCCTCGAGAGGGCCCCCTCAGTTTGAGAGCCTTGATGGCGTGTGACCCGCTGGGCATCTGGTTGTGGTTCAGCTCTTCGGAAAGAATAACGAGCAAATATGCCAATTAAGAACATCTCGATAGCCAGCGAATGGTAGTAGATCACTAGAAAAGTAGAAAGAGAGGTCAAATGTAGGGGGGGGGGGGAAATCAGGAAACGGCTGTGTGGTCTCTAAAACAATACAAATGCAGGAACTGGTGATACCTTTATTAGACCACTTTAAAAAAAACAGCTAGCTTTCAATTATAGTTCATCTTCAGGCTGTGCATCATGTTCTTGTGGGCAGTTCCCACAAATTATATGCTTTTATTAAAGTCCCAGAGTCTCATGGCTGTTGTTGGGGCCAGGTTAGCTTCTTAGAGGGAAAATGTATGTTCATATAGAAATTATAGTGTATATTAATGGAGAGAAAAAGGACTGTAAGGTATTAATTAGGTTACAAAGTTAGCCTTTTTGCTTTCCTTCCCCACTCCATCTCAAGAATTAAGTTTCTTTGTTCTTCTGCCTGGACAGACACTTTTGAAATTGTTAAAAAGGCCAAAGTGACATTGCCATAAATGATTGAGGAATGGAAGGGAGAGGACACAGAACTCTTCCGTACATACAACTAACAAAACAGGAGCAATTAATGGAAGGTAAAATATATAGATATGTTCTCTCAATGTAATTTTTACAGGCCACGGACTTGTTTTTCTCATCTTTTAAGTATGGAAGTTCTCATATTTTTGCCTTCATTTTGACTGGAATAAAATTCCAGTTGGGATTAGACCTAATGCTGAAACAGTGCAGCCACCTCTGGCTGCTGATACTGATGGCATGAAAAGACAGCCAGTTATGTATTCTTCATGTATTTTCACTGCCAGGCTGAGGAGGAGGTGCTTTGGGTTTCTCTGCCTCAACAGCCACAACAGCAGGACCAGCTTTGATAAAACTATACACCACCTCGGCAAAAAGTATAGAGCTAGCCCCATGTTCTGCAACAAGGAAAGAGGCCTGTAGAACAGACTTTGTGCTTAGTACAGTTCGTACTCTGCACAATGCCGTGAGGAAGCAAAAAGGAGGAACAGAAGGTGCAGTTCTGTATCAAAACCATCAAGTCTCTTTACCCTGCATAGGTGGAAAACCAAGCTTTCCAAGTCCCAAGATTTCTCCCCAACTTCCCCACAGTGTGAACTCCATTTTCTGACTTCTTCATTTATTAATTCCCCCTTCCTGTTAGCAGTACCTTTATTTTCATTGGGGGAAGTGGTAAGCCAAATGATCACAAGAGGACCTCATGTGATGGAGAACTCCCAACACACTAAGTTAGATGATGATGATGATGGTGATGATTAATAATAATAATAATAATAATTTATATTTGGCTCTATACTAGAGCACATTCCAATAGTCAAAAAGTTAAAATATAACCATAACATAATTACAATGATAAAAACATTCAGTAAGCAATTATCTATATAGATGCAACAGTGAAAGGTGAGGGTCTAGCCTTCTACCTGATATACTAGTTCCCTGTTGTTGTTGTTGTTCAAAAGCACAGTCAAAATTATAAAAATATTGACTGGTGTTATAAACAGATACAAGTTTTAGCCAAAAACCTAAATATCTGTTAAATATCGGTGCAGTATGTATGCTGTTCCTAATATTACCATTTTTTTGTAGCTCTGATGGTGTGATTTCTGAGATCTGCAACTGTTTATAGTACTGTGTGACATTTCTTGATATTGTTCCCAAAGCTCCAATGACTATGGGGACCACTGAAGTGTGTTTCTTCTTCTTCTTCTTTTATTTTTATTTTTTATTGTTGTTGTTGTTATTATTATCATCATTATAATCATCAACAACAACTACAACAATAATAATAAAGAGGTGTGTTTAATTTTATGAGCTCCCCTACCCACCTAGTCCTGATATGGTGCAGCCCAGAAACAGCTTTGTTGCCTCACCAACCCTTTGCCAAACAAAATGCTTGCATGTCTATTTCACTTGGTCTCCGTTTGTTGCTTCACTCTTTCCTTCCTGTTCCAACATTGCTCCCTGATGTGCCAGGCCTTCCCCTGCTTGCTTGCTTGCTTGTCCATATTTGTTACCTTGTCCTCTCCCTTGCAGATACCTTCTCTGGTCTGCTTTTTCTGGATGAGCTCAGCTTGCCTATGAGACTTTGTCTTGCCTGTTTTCTTTCTTTCTCTGACTTCCCCATCAGTGAAAAGAGGGCATGGGACCACTGTTGCATCTGACTGACACACAGACAGATAGCTGCCCCTGCAATGCCAGCCAATGGGTGAGGTTGTCCGCCAGTTATAATTACGTAGATTCAGGCTGCCCGGGGTGGAATTACTCCGACTAGATGCTGTACTGTGTTGGAAGAAGGAGACTTTGCTTTGCTATATATTTCTTTCCCTTACAGCACATTGTGCCTCTCACAATGTTGTTCTGGAAGGTTGGGTGACCCGTCAAAACAATATGAGAGCAGGCGCTGATGGCTACAGTGGGAAGCGTAATCAGCAGAATCATCTCCCTTCTAAGACAGGGATGAAGTCCAAACGCATCTAGAGGTTTACAATTGCCCACCTTTGTGCTAGTGGACATATTCACTGGATCTTGGCACCCTCTGTGAAGAGACAGACGGAGCTCTTCTGTTTGTAGAAAATTAACCCAACAAATGCTTTGTCCTAGAGAGAGGACTTATGTAGAAGGACTATTTACCTTGAGAGCGGCTAACAGGTGAGAGAGGTGGGCTGCATGGTATGGCACCCACAGCCCCCATTGTCTCCAGGATCCCACTCTGCAGACCACAGAGGACCAACACCACCACAATGCAGACAAATTTGGAGCGCAGGCTGTAGCCACTGAGAGCTGGCTTAGTGGCCTTGTAGAACAGCAGATAGCCATAGAAGGAGAGGAAGGTGGAGATGCCAATGATGACATTGATGTAGGAGTTGGGGTTGGTGTAGCCCACCTGAATGAAAAGAAGTAATGAGATGCAAGCAGCTCTGGCTGAGCTCTTAGCAATTCCATATCTTGCTTCTAGTAATTCCATATCTTCCTTTCATCCAGTAGTTCCCAACCATGGGTCCCCAGATGTTCTTGGACTACAACTCCCAGAAATCCTAGCCAGCATAGCTGGTGATGAAGGCTTCTGGGGTTTTTAGTCCATGAACATCTGGGGAGCCAAGGTTGGGAACCACTGCTTTAATCATTTGACTGGCACCTGAAACTCTTCCATTTTTTAAAAAGGAGAGATTGAATACCAATCAAGTAATTTTTTAAAAAAATCCCTCCTTATAAAACTCTATAAAGCAGCAGTTCTGTGCTCCCTGGGAGGATGCCCCCAATCCATTCAGTGGAGTTGAACTGCCTGCAGTAAAGGAAGTCTGCAAATGGGAAGGGAAATCTGTCCTCACAAGTTACCTCCTGGGGAGAAGCTCCAGGACCTTTTGCTCTGCTATTCATAATCTGGTTGTAGTAAGGGCAAAAGTGCAGCATACTGGAGGTGTAACCAGGAAGGCTTTCTGGAACGTCTACAGCCAAAGCCCTTCCTTTCCCCAAAACACTTCCTGCACAGAGGTGAAAGGGTACTTCAAGCCACGGAACTGGCGTTTGTATTTCCCGACCCACGCGCATTCTGAATGGCTGGTGCAAGCTCAGTGGGGCTTTGGAGATGGCAGTTCTTCAGTCATGATCCCTGATCTGTCTGATTTGGCTGGTCTGAAAGAGGAGGAAGAAACCCCACATACTGCCCAGTAAGAACTGAGCATGCTCAGTGGCCAGTAAATGCAGATTGACCTTTGAGGAGGAAAAGAAAAGCATATTGGGAGGGGGATGGAATGAAATGGACTGTCCTGTGAGTAGTGCAGCATTGGCTGAAATCCTGTAGCTTAGCATAGTAAGTCTCAATTAGAGTAGGCCCATTGAATGAGTGGAACATGTGGAGGAATTGGCTCACCAAATCCTCAGTGATTCAATGGGCCTAACTGTAGTTGTGACTTAAGGAACAGGATTTCAGCTATTCTGTTGCAGGTGCTACTGGTAAATTATATGCAGTAGTTTAAAACTGCAGGATAAATAATACAAAACTACAACTGGACTCCTACTGTTGTTCGCACAAGGGCTGTGTAACTTGCCAGAGCTAATCTCAGGCAGTTGGGGACATGACCAGGCATGCGATGATGACACACAACCCAGCACTTCAATGAACCACAGCAAACTAATGTGAGCCTTATGCTAAAACCAACAGATTTCTGATCAATATCAATAATGTGAATCTGTGGATACAAGGGGTGCTGAACTGGAGTTTCCTTGGTACATGGTTTTGATTTGGTTTGACAGACAGCCTTGGCTGTAATTATAACCAGGTTCGTTATGCCATCCAGCTCCCATTCGATTCAGTGAAGATATCCATCCACCCGAGATCTAAGGAGATTATACAACTGCCATCTATCACTTGACTAAGGAAAACATCCAACCTGCATCAGTAGTGGTACCAGATTTTCTTTCTATGCTTAATCAGTAACCTAAGGATCCAGAACATGGCCAAACAGCCTGAAAAACCCACAACAACCAACCTAAGGATTCCTTAACCCCTTGCCTCTTTGCCCATAGGCTGTGATTTTCAGGGCGAGAATCACTTACATCACCATAGTCGTATTTCTCATCAGTCCAAAGGATTAGGGTAACAAAAAAGAGGATGGTCCGGATGAGAGAGAGTTGGTATACAGCCAGCGTCATACACCGCAAGTTTGTTCTACAGAAAGGAACAAGTAGGTGAAAGAGTTCATTTGTTATGGTGGTGGGAAGTAGTACCTAAACTTAGGTCTTTGGATGATGTTGGACTCAACTCCCAAAATCCCTGACCTTTAGCCATGTTGGCCAGAGGTTCAGGGAGCTGAAGTCCAGCACCATCTGGGCACACGAGGTTGGGAACCACAGGTATAGAGAGAAGTAAAAAGTAAGGATGGATTAACAGTTACCTTAACCTGTGCTGTAGGGTAGGTCCTAAGAAAAGTGAATGAAGAACATTGGTGTCACTGCTATTATAGCTGGCTGGATAGCTTCTGGCTACAGAGCCAGAAGTAGGGAATTCAGTTCCCCACTCGCCTCCTGCAATTAGAGCCAGCCTATGTGGCCTTGGACAAGCTGCATAGTCCCAGGATGCCCCCAGAAGAAGGGAATAGTAACGCATTTCTGAGTACTCTTTACCTAGAAAACCCCATAAAAGGGTTGCCGTAAGTCAGAATTGGCTTGATAGAACACAATTTAAAAACACACACACTATTATATGTCATTGAACATTGAACATCAGCCATGTGACAGAGCACCAGTATTCAGTGGATGGCTTGCAACCTAAGGTAGATTACGCCAATAACACCACAACCATATTTTTTTGTGGAGCAAGGAGTAGTAAAAAATGATAGAAAATTAAATGTCTTGATAATTTCACATCCCTTTTCATAAGTCCAGGCATGTCCTGGACTTAGGGGGGCGTGTCCTGGACTTAATGGCCGCGGCTTGAGAATCCCGGAGCTCTCACTCTGAAACTACACGAGGCAGCAAAAAAAAATAGCTCATTGATATGTAAGTGACTTTTAATACTTTATAATATCCCTGAGGCAACAGGAGAGGACTATAAAAGCAGTTTGTTTTTCTTAAAACAATAATAAAGAGCGGCAGCTGTGAGTGGAGGAGTGTGGAGGAGGAAAGAGCCATCTTCAGCGGGGATTCCTGCGGGACAAGATTTTCCCACCACGGCTAGCCAGAAGATTCCTTAAACTGCTTATAAATGGACAGGCTGTGTTTGTATAAGCACTAGTCGAAAACTCTTATCTAATTGCCGGGGAAACAATTGTGAGCTGAAGCTGGGAATTTGTTTTTAGAGAACTGCTGGGAGTAAGAAAGAAAAAAAAAAGAAGAATCTAACAGAGAATGATGAATGAAATGCAATAAGAAAATAAGAAAGAATCTAACAGTCTGGGAAATAATTTAAGCATTTGGTATCCTGAACTAGCTTGTAAGACTCTAAGGATCAGTGTGATAGTGTACAGGAAGTGTTTCCCCCTCAAACAGGAGAAGGTAGTAAATTTTTCTAGGGGTCAGGGAACTGAGATCCAGTGCTCCAGCTATCTCCACACCCAGGAAATAGGAAAAAAATGAAAAATTAATTTGCATAATTCAAAGAAGTCAAATAATTTCGCCTGGCACAGTGATATGTTAATTTTTATAAAGCCCTAAAAAGGGAGAAAATACTGTAAAGGTTTTGTAGGATGAAATGTTTGACTGGAAGTTTGAACTTGTTGCACATGATGTGTGACGCCTCAAGGGAAAAGCCAATAACACAAATCATTGTTATCATATTTCATGTATAGAGTGTTTAATGTGTGTTGGGCAATAACATTTTGTAGAACAGAGCATGGGACCTTCAAATTTAAAAGTCACTCTATATTTTTTTATTCAAAAATAACCAAAATCATTGCTTTTTTTTTTTTAAGCTATGAGAATGCTCACATTCACCTACAATACACTACATGGCAAGCTGGTGAGGCAACACTTCCTTTGTAATTCTAAAAGTAACTGAAAATGATTACAGTTACACTGCAAAAGGGGGTAAGGTTATCCCTCATTTTTATAGTTGCAGTATAACTTAACAATGCCCTGGTTATTACAAAAATAAAAATTAATTACAAGTACAAGTAGCTATTTACAGGTATTTGTCACGAGTTGCCTCTAAACTCTGCTTAGACATAAACGTCTTTGCATGCAGGCTAAAAACATGAGACAACAAGTAAGAGGAAACTGGAGGGGATGAGGAAGATTGGTAGACTTTAATGGAGAAGGGAAAAATTTCTGAGGGATTCTGAATCACCTGTAGCTGGAAGCTGTCAGTTTGATGGGAAGCTGGCTTTGAATGGGTGGGTTTAGTTCTGACCCAGGACTAATCATGACTCTTACCGGTTGGCAGCAATCTCAGGAAGGCAGCAGCAGCAGCAGCATGGGAAAGGGTTTGGAGAAACACGTTGCCCTGCTAGTTGTTGGAGCATTCGGTCTGAGCCACCAAAGAAATCTTGGATCAATGCCAGGAATTTCCAAAGGGTGATGGAGTGGTAGCTGTAGCCAGAGGGATAAAGGGTGGTTCAGAAAAACACATGTCATCATGGCCCAGTGGGTACCAGAAGGCTGGCCTTAGACATTTGGTTACCTCACATGAAGGATAAGATACCTGCCCCAGTCCATGTACAGAAGTTGAATCTTACTTCACGTACTAGCGATGGAGTAAGGTTCTATACCACACCTTAAGCAGCAGATTCACGTAGGAGCTTCCTGCCCTGTATGGGAGTGAGACCTGCGTCTGAGCCATCTTCTTGTCCCTTTTTCTGGCCTTTATTTACTTTTTGAGCCCCTTGTTCCTGACATCTAGGTTTCTTCATGATAGGGTCTGAATAGCAGAAGCCCAAGAAAGTTGTGCGACATACACAGTGTTGCCTAACAGCATGGGGGAGCAGTTGAAGAGATATTGGGAAGCAACACAGTGGCGACCACAGCTGCTCCCTCCCCTGCATTTGGTGTCTTGAGGTGGCTATGTCACTCTGCCTAATGGAAGGGCTGGCTCAGGGAGAAGGAAAGAACTAGCTGGTTGAACAAAATGAGGTTATAAGCTTAAAGTGCGTTTTAAAATTATGTTAAGACAGTCACTGCGTAACAAACATTACAAATATGAACAGAATGAAAATTGGTGTGTTTGTTTCAGGATCCAATCCAATATACCAGTGGTTCCCCACCTTGGATAACTCAGGTGTTCTTGGACTGCAGTTCCCAGAATCCTTCACCACCAGCTGTGTTGGCCGCTGTTTCTGGGAGCTGCAGTCCCAGAATACCTGGGTTACCCAAGGAAGGAAACCACTGCAGTATACCATCACCCATGTTGAAGGAGAGAGGAAAATGCAAAAAAAAAATTATGTTGTATTTGTTATGAAGACAGTTGAAACAGAAGAATTAAAGTAGAGCCAGAATACTATGCAATGGGTCCCAGGAGGACCTTGAACTTATTTTCAAGGCAGATATGAAGTTTCCAAAATATATTGTCTCCCCAAACCCCAAAGGCTAAGGATTAATGTTGGTTTACCCATTTAGGTGGCAGTTGTAAGCTTCTGCTTAACATTCTAACTCCAACTTGATCATTTTCCAAATGAGGCAAAGAAGAAACCACTGAAATAGCTTGGAGGGATCATACCTGAGAGATAGAAGATATGCTTGGCCTGGAGGTAGTCCAAGTTTTGGTCCTTGGTGCCTCCACTTGGAACAGTGGTTCCCAACCTTCAGTCCCCAGATGTTCTAAAATTCCCAGAAGACGTCACCACCAGCTGTGCTGGCCAGGATTTCTGGGAGTTGCAGTCGGATTACATCTGGGGACTCAAGGTTGGAAACCACTGAATTAGAAGGATCAGGTAGCAGGTGATAAGAAAGCATTTTGGCCTGAGAGACCCTGAACAGCTGCTGCCAACCAAAGGCCTTCTAGATGGTCTTGGACCACAACTCCCCTCATTGCTCACTATTAGCAATGCTGGTGAAGCTTGATGGGAGTTACAGTTGAACTGCTTCTGAAGGGTTAAACTTCACTAATTCTTGCAATAGACAACACTAGGCTACATGTACAAATGATCCTTCCTGTATGCTGGATAGCTCAGTGGTTTAAGGATCTGGCTGTGGAGCCAGAGCTTGAGAGTTCGATTCCCCACTGGGCCTCCTTGACAAGGGCTGGACTCAATGATCCATAGAGTCTCTTCCAGCTCTGCAGTTCTAAGATGATAGTGATGTATTGTGGAAACAGGACAGCAAAGAATGCAGTAATTAAAACAGATGAAACTGCCTTAATGTATTGTCAGTGTGGAGTGGCAGCAGCTATCAAGCATTTTCAGGGAGATGTTTTCAGGTGTAACCTGGAAATACAGCTGTCACCAGCTGGGCTTTTGCCCCAAGGTGTTCAAATTTAGAGGACCCCAGAATCTATAGGTGAGTGTGAGTGTTAGAAAAAAAAAACAGCAACACTTCTTGGAATAATTTACTTTCCTTTTTCTGAAGGCATAACCTTTCTCTTTGTTTTGGAGGGACACCATATTCTACTCCTTTTTTCCCCCCCATGGGATGGGGTGTGTGTGTCATGACCCTGCCTCTAAGCAGAGTGGGTGGAAGACCATGTTCTTTGTCCCTGTGCCAAAATTGCTATTTACAGCTTTCCTGGAAATGCCAGTCATGGACCCTGGGACCTTCTACAAACAAAGCACATGCTTCAGTGCTGAACTACAGTCTCTTTCCTCCTCGCCCCCATCCCTTACTCTCTAAAATGGATCAGGTCTAGGATGATGACACCTTGGTTGCCTTGGAAATGTCTGCCTTTATTTTATGGGCCTTGTGAAAGCAGTTGTACACCTTTCAAAACAGCATGACAGAAAGCATTTTCCTTCATTCAGCATGAAGCTGTCAACTGAAAAACAAACAATAGCAATCCTTGTTGCGTCTCGTTGAAGTCTGGGAGCAACAATTTCCATATTAAAATGGCATGTAATTTATAGTGAAGGATAGTGATGGAAACCCCAGTCTTAACCACATCTAGAGAGCCATACATTCTCTTTTCCTGCCAAATGATAAAACGTTCTCTTCCAGTTTTAATTCCATCTGCCTCTCCCCCAGTTAAAGCAAACTTACATGGAAGCTACGAAGTTACAGACAAATGAAGCTCGAGGGATGAACAGTGCGATGAGAGAAGTGAGGCTGAACACCTGTTTGAGGAGGAGAGAGATTGGGATTAGAATGGATTATTAAAGATCTGCACCTTGAATAAACTGATTTGTCCCTAAACAACACAAATACTCCATGCGATCATGGATCATATTAATACATTTGTGTTTGTTCCCTCCCTCTGTTGTTATTTTCCACAGAGAAAATGTGAATCTTCTTGAGCAAGTGCCAACACAGTCTAAGAAAGGAAACTGACATGTGGAGATGTGTTTTGAGGCTTAATTGAATTACTACGCCCTAGTTAACCAGAGCCACAAAGAATGTGAAAAATAAAAATAAAGAAATCTTGGTGGACCCATGTAGTCCACCATCTTGTTTTCCACCAGAACTGTGAGAGAAATCGGGCAGATGTCTCCATTAGACCTACCAAGAGAGTATGAAAGCAATAGTCCACCCCCACGGTTGCCTTCCTAGCAAAAACAAGTATTTAGTCATACATTGCCTCTAAAGCAGGACTGAGAGAGAGAGAGTGAGTGTGTAAGTGTATGTACATGTATATGCTGTACATATACTTTTTTTTCTGAGTCAGAACAACAGATGCAACCACCACTGCCCACCCCAGTCAAGGTGCATAGTACTAAAGCCAAAGGTATTTTGATACACAACACAGACAAGTCTCTACAGAGTAACAATGGTCTTTGGATACATGAGGCTAAACAAATAAAAAAATCAGATAAGCATCTGTCCCACTCCCTGACAATAAAATACAATAATGACAAAGTAATTTAACAGTTTCCAACCTTTTCATGATACCCAAAATCCGCTCCCTGAGGGGGCTGCTTCGTGGTGCCTAACTGCCTAGCCAGTTCTCTTCTAAATGGCAAGGTTCCTTGTTAATGTTCCTAATTCAGGTTGTTAAGTGTACGGATTTAAGTCCCTGTTTAAGCCAGTGACCATTACATTGTGGGGCATAAAATCACAATTATATGTTCATGTTAACATACATTGGGGAGATGTGTACACATCAGACTTGGGAAAATTAGTTTTTGGACTTCAACCTCCAGAATCCCTAGCCGTCCTGCCAGGTTGATTCTGGAAATCGAGAGTAGTGAGAGAAATACAGGTTTACTTTTCCAAGTCTGCTCATGACACAGAATGTAACGGCTCCTCTAAGAAGCAAATTTGGCATGGCACTGAGTGAAGGGAAATTTGAACATTGTTTTCTAAACAGTGTTTGTTTGTTTATGCAATGTCCTTTATGCCAGTGCTTCTCAACCTGGGGTATCTCATGTCCTATTAATCATCCTATAAAATAACTGGGGTCTCAACATGAGAGAAACAATATCCAAATGTGTTAATTAGCTTTCCACATATATGGACCTTCTTATGCAGCATTAGCCATGGGCACCTTTTATTCAAGGATTCAAAAGGATTTCCTAGGATAGGTACTCAGAATGATAGTCTTGGAGATGGTAATTAGGATCCCAAGATAGCATGGCACGGTTTCTTTACCCCATTCTTACCGGATACACCCCTAGGATCCAGAGTGAGAGGCATGTGCGGTGGGAGCTGATTTTGCGGCGTACAAAAAAGCCTATCTGTTCCAAGAAGAAGCCGACTTGCACAAGGCCCAGGAACACTGGGATCAAGAAGATCCAGATCTGGCCCTTGATGACTGTATGAGAAAGAGAGAGATGTGGATCAGAAATGAAGAGGGTACTTGTCCTTACTGACATCTCTAATTCTTGATGCACACCACATTTTCTGACTTGGAAGCCCTTCCTCCTCAACTCAGATATTTTGAGGTTAGCAAGCTGAGCTTTACTCAATTGTAGCGAACAGGCACTCAGAGGAACTTAATTACATTGCCACTTTCCAGTGACGAGGCTGAGCTCTAGGAAGCTCTGGCTGAAATGAAGCTCTGTAGTGTTTCTGCTAACCTCTCCCTATTTCCAGCCGTGACCTCACCCCAGATTTGCTGCCTTCTTCCACCTTTCTGAGGATTCCCCGATTCTCACCTTGAAAGATCTCAGATGACAATGGCAAATGATCGCTGGAGAGGGAACAGTTTGGGACACGCACCATTTTCTTCTTACGAGAGCAGGTGTCTCAACACATACCCCATAAATACACACCAATAACTTCCTTCTTTCCCATCATTAGTCACTGAATTAATCATTGACACAAGCCAATAACGGGTGTCTTGGTAACGGAGCCAAGTCCAGCTCTCTTCACCTGTTCGGGAGTCCTGAACAAAGGAATTGTTCATCTGTGTTGATCAACAATGAAGGACTCCTAATGTTTCAGAAGAAGGGATCTATAGTAGGGCTTGGGAATTTCTAGCTCTCCAAATGGAAGCTCACTGGCATCATCAGCCCAAACCAGTGTGGCCCAGACAGAAGTTTGGGGGAATCTCACCTCCCCAACACTAGCTGTACCCATGAAGAAAACCTTCAACCCGCCTAGCTCTGAGACAAATTCTGAGTCACTTTCTCACTCACACAAAGTGTACCAAAGCCAGGAGGAGGGTTGGAGCACAAGTGACTGCTTTCTCCTCCCCCTTCTTCTCTGAGAGGCACCTACTCAGGAGGAAGAAAGGAAGGAGTCTGCCTGCAACCTTTGCTTCTCTCACTCAGCCGCCTTTTGCAGAGAGACGAAGTGGGGAGATCAGACAAAATCCAAAGAAACAAGACAAAAACATGTGGCACCTTAAAGACATATTTTAATGTGAGTTTTTGTGGATGCATCCACTTCATCAGACATATGGAAACAGAATAAAATGTTGAATGAAATATCAGTTTCACAAGTAGAACATTCTAAATCTTCATTGGCTCTTGGGTGTATGGTACATCTACATGCAGTAATTTATGACCTATGTTGTTTTAGGGTACTGTTGTAAACGTTATTCTCCCCTCATCTTCTCTCAGGCCTGGTGTCTGTTTTCTGTCTCCTGGAGGAAAATGTACAACAGTGCCCTAAAACAACATAGGCCATAAATTACTGCATGTAGATGTACCCTAGAGCCAATGAAGACTTAGAATGTTCTACTTCTGAAACTTGGTATTTCATTCAACGTTTCATTCTGTTTCTATATGTCTGACAAAGTGGACATGTCCACGAAAGCTCACATTAAAATATAATAGTCTTTAAGGTGCCACATGTTCTTGTCTTGTCTTGTTTTGTTCTTTGGATTTTGCCTGATATGCTCGCAGAGGCTAACATGGCTACCTCCTCCAAAACTACAAAGTGAGGAGAGGTGGAGAGCCGGGAAGATTTGCAGCCCTCAATGCAGCTTCTCAGGTCCTCCTCCAGTGTAATAAGGTATCATGAACCAATTTCAGTTCCAATTTATTTCTACCAGTTAATTCATAATTTACTTTTATATAAAATTTAAGCTGAGTTATCCTCCCATTAACCACCCCCCATAAAAAAACCTAATTCATTTGGCTCACTCGGTTTGTTTCGGCCTGTTCCCATTGATCTTGATCACTCCTCATGCTGGATGTTCATTTTCATGGCTCTCCAAACTCACACTCTGTTAGCAGTCCTCCCCACAGACCAACACCTTTTGCTTTAAATATCACAAATCACTCAGGAGAAAATCCAAGCAAGGCACAACCACATTCCCTGTCTTTAACCCTAATATTTAATAAGTAATAAATCAGATGCAATTTGAAACAGTAACCCAAACACCTACCTTGGTCTAAGCTACAGTACGTTACACTTCTGCCCCCTTATTCACACAACATCCTGAGAGACTCTTCCCATCCTGCTTACAACTTTTTTGAACTGTTGCTGTCTGGCAGAAGATACAGAACAATTAAGACTCGGACCACACGTTTTCTGAATAGTTTTTATCCCAGAGCTATAATTGCACTTAATAATGAGCTTAAAGACCACCAGTAGTGAATAGTTGGACAGTGTTACTTAGCCTGCGGTGTAGATGTTTGTATTCTTAGTGGGGGATTTTTAGTGGCTGGGGAGTGTTTGGGGATTTTTTATGTGTGTGCATGTGGGTCTGGTCTCTGGGTGTCTGTGTGAATTTCGTTGTATGGGTATACTATGTATATACTTACAATGACAATAAATTTATTTGATTTGATTTATTATTGGTGCAGGAGGGAGGAAATAGGTTTTAGGATTTAACATTGAGCCAGTTGGGTCCACAGAAAAATCAAGAATGGAGAAGGGTCATCATCAGACCCACACAAGATTCAAAGGGAATTAGGCAACTGGAGTGTGAGAAAAAATGGGGGTCTTGTGTCTTTAATAGGGGACTTCAGATCTAAGTATGACAAGCATCATCTGCTAAAATTCCTTGTTCAGCTAGATTTTTTTAATCTCATCTGCCCATCAGAGTGATATACAGTGTGGAAAAGTTTTATTTTTTGAACAACAGGTCTCAGACCTCTCCAACTGTTTTCTCAGCTCTGCTGCTATGGACATGTAAGTTTTCTTTCTCATCCCCACCTCTTCCACACATTATGCAGAACCTGTACTGCTTACAAGAGGTGCATGTGGATGTGAGTTTTCTTTCAGTTTCCCCACTGAAAAAATCTCCATTCAGGAAGTAAACTAATATACAAATAAGAGAGCAAAGCTTAACCTCTCTCACCAGTGTTAGTCCACTCAACACACAGGTAGCATATAAATATAAGTAATGGATTGGGTCCATTTAGACCATTCCAGTCTATATTGATTGTTTGCTAGCAGTTCTCTCTACAAAGCCATATTCCCTTTTTTCAACTGGGAATGCACGAAGTCCGGCTTCCTGTATCCAAACTGCCTGTTCTCTCTTTCATCTGCAGCTAAAATGCATTCTCTTATAGGCCAAAAGACAGTTTTTTGGGGTTTTTTTAAAATCAGCACTTAAAAAGAAATAAGGTAGCAAGCAGAGAAAGGCATAGCAATGTGGTATCATGGTATCTCCTTCTGAATTCATGCCAGATGTGAAATCAGGAGCAAATTTCTGCACCGTGGGAAATAATCTGATAACATCACTGCGAGTATCTTAACTATTCTCTGTGGCTTCAGGCAAGTGTCGGAGCTGTAGGAACCAAATAACTATTTTTGCTTATTCATAGCGGTTCTGCTCCTTGGCCAGAAATTAACCTGAAATATTAAATTACTAAGAATTTGGTGGATGGGTTCTGATGGGAGATCCACCTCCGTCAGCTTTCCATTTACTGTATCTGCTATGCTGCTACCTCCGGCCTCCATCACTTACACTGAACATGGTACGTCTGAGCCTCTTTTCTCCTGTTGGGCTGTTGGTCCCGGGTCATTACCCGTATCTAGCCTGCGAGATAATGGCCCAGCTCCTATTATCACAAACCAGAGTTTGATTACATATAGCCTCAACCTCTGCTTACCTTCTCTGGTTTTAACCTCCACCAAGTAAAAGGGTGAAGAGAAAATTCTAGGGGAAAAATATTTTTTTCTATCAAGGGAAAGAAAGCATCTGTTTGCAGCCTGCAACAAATCGTGGTTTAGGCTGGATGTAGGAAACTGCTTTTTTAAGGCTATGGCTCTTTGAATGTTCCATCAGCCATGCAAGCGATGTGGTTCTGAAAATCCTAGTCTGAGAAAGTAGATTTCCAAGCTCCAGATAACTTAATTCCAGTGGCAGGTGGGGCCAAAGGCAAGAAAGTAGGGCTAAAGTACCAGTATATTTTTGCTCTTAGCTTCAAACAGTACCCATTTTACTGGCAAAATGCTGGCCAATTCCACAGATAACATCAGAGACAAAAGAGACAACCCTTCATATTTGTGATAAAATATCTGCCTATACAGCATTCTTGCAATTCCATTCAGATTTACAAAAAACACACACATTCTGGTTTTTATTTTTTAATCATTGAAGTATACAATCAATCTTGATTGAACTCTGAATTCCCCGCCTTCTGTACACAGAAATACTGTTAACTTAAAAGGTTTTTGAGAACTCAGATCCCCACCTACAAAGAGATACTTGATAAAATGGTACCACTCGTTCTGTTATCCAAGCTTAGGACTGCCTCCTTCTGCTGCTTTTTCAGACTGGACCCTGTAAAACAGCTCTCAGGTACATCCACATGTAACTTGCTCTTTCAGGCACCATGTGCTGTACAATGCAGAATTATGCCAGTGCTCATTACCCTTGCATGTTTACCTCGCCGCTACAGAAGCAATGGCTAATGGATATCCCAGAAGATGTTGCTGCAGAAAAAGAGGAGAATTCTACTAAAAACTAGACCACCTAGGCCAGGGGTCCCCAACCCCCGGTCTGCGGAGACAGATCTACCGCCCCTCTGCACGCACTCCCCCGTCCCCCTGCACGCACTCCCCCGCCCCCACGCATGCGCGCGAGCGTGACCCCGCCCCCCACGCAAGCGCAGGGGTGCCCCACCCCCCGCGCACGGACCCCACCTCCCCAACTGGTCCGCGGTTGGGGACCACTGACCTAGGCAACAATGAGACTAGAAGGATAGAGCCCATATGATAGCATTCTTGGGCCTTTCAAGTTGGGATCATAAGACATTAAGTGGGGGTCATACAATAAAGCAAGGGCAGGCAAAGTGTGGCCCTCCAGATGTTGGTGGGCTCCTACAACCACCGGCAGCCCCAAACCAGTGATAAAGAATACTGGGAGTTATAGTCCAAAACATCGAGGAAGCTGTATTTCACCCACCCCCTACTTTAGAGAGCCGTACTTGAAACCATTTGACACAGATGCAGTATTTCTTAATATATTCATACGACCCATATTGGCTTATTCACCATAATGAGGGAAGAGAACATGGTAGAAGACAAATACTATATCCCTCCTCTCCTCTCCCCTTTAGTGCTTATGTTCTACCCCACATTAATCTGCTTGGAACGAGAGAAAATATTCTTCCAGAATAATTAATGCAAATCAGTAATATGCCAGCAATGAATGTATTCTGACTAGCTATGCATAACCAGACACAGCATTTTATTTCCTGAGTTTTTGAGTTTTCATTTTGAGAAGGAAAAAAAAGAAAACAGAGCAAGTTTCTGGTTCACATGGTTGTGGAGGAAGAGCAGATGGATAAACAGGAATTCCAGGTGTCTCAGCGAGGGGGAGTGTCAGCAGACGCCTTGCAAGGGTGGGGGGATCTCTTTTCAACCAGAGGTTTGGATTTAATTTCACAACAGCTTCTTTCCACGGGTAGGTGCAGCTGAAGGCAAAGCAAAAGTACCAGCATATTTTAGCTTTAAGCTCTTATGGCAGTAAGTAAGCCTTAGGACAGGCATTGCAGCTGCTTACATTGGAGAGAAATAAATCTGTACAAAAGCGACATATGCCTGTTCTTCTTGCTTTGCCCATCTTCCTCTCACCAAACATCCCTGCATTGTTTCTCCCACTGCTGGAATTAAGAATCCTCAAGACACTGAAACAAGGAGATCTTGGAAACAAAACTTCAGTTATTCAAACTCGCTAATCCTAAATTAAAATAACCTTATCTTCAAAGTTAGGGAGGAGGGACAATTTTGAACCACACGGTTTTTAAAAAAAATCACCTTTCTGATTGGCCAGTCATCAGACTTTTTACTGTGAAAAGAAAAGAAAAAGGGCAGCCATCCCAGCAATGACTAAGGATGCCATGACAACGGTGGGCCCATTTTCCATCATCAGGCATGAGACAGCAGAAAGAAATAGGAGAGCATGCACAGAATTAGCCAGACAACCTTTCTAATAAAAATTATTAAACGAAACCATACAAGAACGAAGTTGGAGTTGGGGTGGGGGGGTGGGGGAAGGGAGAGAGCTGATATGGTTTCCCCAGAGGGTCACTAGAGGAAACAGCAGAATAAGCCAGGGATTTCTACAATAGCAAGGAGTGTTGTTCCCTCAAAGAGTCAATGGATGGGGAAAGAACTGATTTCCCATTGTTGTTGTTTTGGGAACTGTTGAGGCTATCCTTCTCAAGAGCCTTTGTCGTTGGGGGCAATGGACCAGGGCATGCCCAGGGTGTCGTGTGCAGCACACCCCCTAACCAGAGAGGCCCCTTCCTTTCAAAAGTGTCCCAGAGGGAAATGGGCTCAGTTGGTTGTTCCGGAGACTTAAGTCCAGATTGGCACCCAAAGTTCTTGAAGAAGACAGGGTTCTCCACTCTGCCTCTCTCTTCCTGTCCTCCTGCTCCATCTCCCCCTCCAGCCCATGCAAGAGGTTCAGCTGATGAGTCGGTAGAAGACCCAGCATCCAAAAGTCACCCAATGGCTGGCCCAGCTCAGTTCAGACCACTTGCGAATGGTGTAGGACATGCCATAACCCTGGAGAGAAGAGAGCACAGCACAGTCAAGTAGTCAAAACTTAACATGAGTAAGAAGAAAGATGAGGGGGGGGGGGGACAACTTAATTGGGACCAGGCATAATAATTATGTGCCATTGATTTTTTTCTGGATATAAAGCACTTAGAAGCAGTTTACCAGTCCCTTCCGCAGGCACCACGCACTTCCCTCCCCCACCTCCTCCAGGCGATCACGCACTCAGCAGCAGCGTGCTACTCTTCTCCGCCTCCTCGGGCAATCACCCACTGAGAGGCAGTGCCTTGGGCTTCCCTGCCTGCCTCCTCATATGAGTGGGTGGCCACCAGAGGAGATGGAGGAGCGAAGCATCTCTGAGTGTGCAACTGCCCGAAGAGGTGGAGGAGGCGCTGCTGCCAGTGAGTGGGCGACCAACCGGAGGCGGGGAAGGGAAGTGTGCAGCGCCCGTGCAACACCTGTGCAGGTGTGCTGGGCCGAACTGGGCTGAACCACACAATCCCATCAGCAACACATTCCAAAATGATGCTCTGGGTGACTTCAGCCTGCCACTCTCCCAGGAGGCACAGTGGGATTCAAAATATGCGGGTGCTTCAACCCATTGAGCTATACTAACTCTTAGACCAGGAAGAGGCCGGTTACTTTGCAACTTCTAAAAGCACTGCACCCTTTCTGCTGATGGATGTGTATCTGTAGTACCAATCTCTGTCATGCAGGCTTATGAAAACAATTGTACGAGGGGTCCCCTTTCCCTGTTATCTTCTGTGTTTCTAAAATAATGCCATATAAGTAAGAAGTGTTGAAATTAGTGTCCTGAGAAAGTTTGACGGTGTCTGCCATCCTGTATCCGTTTACCTGAGAGTAATGTCAACGGAAATTTATGGGACTTGCTTTCTGAGTAGGCATTATAAGATGACACTGTCTTTGAAAAAGATACAGCTTTCTAGTCTTCATGATACTGAAGATAAGCTTAGCGGGTTACTTGTGCAATTTTACAGCCAAGAGGAGAGGAGGAAGCCCTAAAAGTTCAGGAGATCAGGCAGCTGATGTTCTGTGCCTCTCCATGAGGGCTAGTAGAAGCAGAGCTATGCACAACAAACAACAATGTTTCTTTGCCCAGTTTATTTTGGCTGCAGAATCTGGCCTTCTGTAGAACAGAATTTGCCCTACAATTAGAGCTCAGAAGCATAGCCCAGTGTTACCCTGTGTATCCTTTAGTCTCGTGTAAGGATTTCTGAGGGCCACCACAGGGACTGTATATTTCTTCAACTGTGCTCCTTAAATGAGGCTTTCCTATACCTGTATTTCGACACCCACCCCAATCTCCCATTCCTTACCTGCTCTTCCACAGCGTCGTCAGCGTCCATGTCAAATAAGGAGCCTAGGTAGGACAGGTGGAAGACCGCGAGAGCACCAAAAATGAGGTTGAGGAGGTAAACCCAAAGATTCTGTAACAGGAGAAGAAGTCATGGAGGCTCAGTTCAACTGCACATGAGCAGCAATCTCCCCTGTGCCCACAACCCAAGAAGGGATCCCAATAGAGTAAAAAGCATGCTTTGCATGGTGCTGGTCCCAGGTTCAATGGCTCCCATCCCCAGAATCTACAATCAATAGGATTTAAGGAGGCTGAGTTGGGAAGGAGCTCTTCCTGAGAGCTTGGAGAACACAGTCAGGCCAGACCGTTGGACTGATAGCGTCAAGGACAGCCACAGACCCTTGGAACATAAAGCTCCTCTCACCCTATTGTTGCGATGTGAACATCCCAGCTGGCACCTCTTCGAGAGTATGCAGGCATCAAAGATGACGGAGAGCCTCTTCCGGAGGACTAGGAAGAAACCAAAGCATATGGGCACCTCACCAGAACAACTTGTTCAAGTTCTTTGTTGATGAGGCCTAAGTCTTGGTCTGCTGTTCCAAGAAAAGGGTGATTTGTCTTAACCTGGGGGGGGGGGGGGGGAGAGAAACTGATTCCATGAGGGAGGCAATGGTTCTCCATCTTCACAGATTCTGCCTGACTCATGAGGAGGACATTGCACCCCAGTGAAGATGTGCCAGGTTTTGCCTCATGAAGGGAAACCCAGAACTACTCCATCTCCTCTGCTTAGGTACGTATGAGTCAGAAAGGGTAGATTGGATTTTATTATTTTCTGCCTGTCAGGTTCCTGCTTGAATGCTGTAATCCTGTAATCAAAATTGCTCCTGATTTTTTGAGTAACCTTTCCTTTTAACCGTGTAAAGCTTGTATTCTTTTAAATCGTCCCCCCTTCCCATTTCTTCTTCTTGTAATAAAATACAAGAATCCTTGCAAGCAATTTTCTGGTTGGTGAATGAGAGGGAAGTAGCCTTGACTAAGCTACTGAGTTTTAATATTTTTATGGGAGTGATGGCAGCCTGTCGTGTTTTGTATATTAAGCCCCCTGGAGCATGCACAGCGTGGTAGGCTGAAAGGCGTGCTGAGGAGTGAAATGTTCTCAGATTCATAGCTTCTCCTTATGTCTGCTCGCCCTGAGCTCTCCCATCTCAGGACCAGCAGGAGGTAGATGGCTGAGTGATTATAGAAAGGAGACTTGATTTGGGGGAGGGGGACTGTGACACAGTGTCACAGGGTCCCCTGATTCTTTGACAATTACTTTTCTGGATTGTATCTCTCATGGTGCCGTTGGTCATGCTCGCTGGGAGATTTTGGGAGTTGTAGTTTTTACCAAGCACCATTTACTATATTCTGACTGATACCCTCAGGGAACAGTTGGTTTCACGGTCTTCCTTTTGTGCTGGAGAAAAAGGGAGCAGGGAGATAGACCTGAAGGTTGCCACAGACTGTGAATGTAATAATAAATCATGGTGGTTTGCAATAATGTCTGTCAAGCTGGGTGGGGATAATGAACTGCCACAATGGCTCAATAAATGTGAAGTGCTCACCATGCTCAATGTAAGTGATGAAACCCAGAGATAGCAGCACAGCAGCCAGGTGGAAACTCAGCCCCTAGGCAGAAAAGCAAGACAGATAATTCTCCCACCAGAACGACAACTTCAGACTTGAAATCATAAGTCCCACCATCACCTTAATAAATTGTAGTTGGATATAAGTCCCATTCCCATGTCTGGTATGTCAGATTACTTATTGTGACCTGTTTTGAAGAGGCCTCTGGATGGTAAGGTGGAACAGAAATGTTTTAGAACAAACTTAGCAGTAAATGTTTGGCTGTGGCTTTGAGACAGAACTGAAAGAGAAAGATACTCACATGTAAGAGGGCACTTGCTGCATAAGTTACAATGATGGCTGAGAAGGTGCCCAGTTTCAAGGAATTCTTAAAAACATCTGGAAGCAGATTGAGTTAGTTAGTTGAGCAACCCCTCTGGTTCTCTACCGAAATCCACTGAGATACAAAACACAACGTTCGTTTCAAGCAACTACTAGACATGGGCTGTTCGTATATCAAATTGTGGCACCACAGGTGCCACGGAGGCCCATTCCCTCCACTCAGAACCGGCTCGTCCACTCACTGGTCGCCATGCGGGGCTTGGGTCCTTTGTTGTTGTCATCGCACCAATCTGGGAAGGAGCCCGGCCAACACTTCCTGCCTCCCCGCTAAGCTGACCACTCTAGATGGGGAGTCTCCCCGCTCAGCTGATGAGTGGTTGGCTACATGAGGAGGCACTGGCCGGGCTGCCTCCCTGACTAGCACGACAGTGATGACGAAGACCCGAGTGCCACGTGGCAATCGGAGAGTGGACCAGCCAGTTCTAGGGGAAGGGAATGGGCCTCCGTGGCACCTGGGGTGCTGTGATTCATATCCCCAGGGATACGAATAGCCCATGTCAACCAACTACCCCTACCATGCTTCCATCTTGTCCAACTAGCTACCCTCCCTTTTGAGGTCCTTGTAACCCACGTCTACCCCACACAGCCCTTCTTGCAGTTGCTGGATTAAAGAACATTGCCTCTCATCCCTTAACACTCGCTGAGCTGGGTCAGGCTCTTTGGAGTCACAACCCAAAAACATCTGGGGGGGCCCACATGCTGCCCATTCCTTATACATCTAGTCCCACATTCTGCTACCAAGAGCAGCTTCCTAAAGCAGGGCTCAGGAACCTGTAGCCCTCCAGCTGTCAGTGAAGTCCAGGGCTCATCAGTCCTAGCCAGCCTAGCCAATACTGAGGTGTGATGAGAGTGGTAATTCCTTAATCTGTGGTAGGGCCAAGGGTTGCCCAGCCTCGACCTAGAGATGTTTGAGAAGCATACATGCAGGGAATTATGGCAGCAAGCCTTCCCTTGTTTGCTCCTGCCCTGATGGCTAAGTGGAACGTCCATGCTCAGAGTCTCTGTATTCAGATAGAGAGACTCTGAACATGGAAGTTCTACTTAGTCATCATGACTAGCAACTGTTGACAGACTTAGCTTCTGTTACTCTGTTTGAATTTTCATTCATTATTTCAAAGCCATCTAGCCGACTGGCTATCCCAACTCATGGTACTGAACTGGCTCTCCGAATGTTTTGGATTTCAGCTCCCAGTCATCCCAGCCACAATAGCCAGATGGGAGCTGTAGTCTATGGGGAACATTCAGCGATAAACAGGGTGTGTGGAAGAAAGAGATACCTCATGACACTGGTGAGGGGTTGATTATTCCCACTCCAAAGGAGTCACAGACCTGCTTTCTTGAGAAGCCCATTGCCATGAGGAATTTGAGTACAGCTGCCCAAGATGAACAGGAGACCAGTTCAGCTTGTTTCTAAACCACCCCTTTCCCATGCAATGGCAATACAGAGCAGCCAGCCTTCTTACAGGAGTTCAGCCAACGGGACATGGGCAGGTTCCAGCTGGTGACCACCTCCACCATGGAACGTGGCAGCTCCACATTCAACGGGCGAGAAACGGTCAGATCCCTAGAAGAAGGAGGAGATGGAGATAAATCACGGCATGAGGGAGAACACACAAGGGGACTCTCTGGCTTCGTGGTTCCTTTGATCTAGAAGAGGAGGCATGTCCAACCAAAAACTACCGATAAGAGTGCATAGATGGCTGGGTAGCTAAGTGAGTTGGAGCCTCTGGCTGCAGAGCCAGAGGCTGGGGGTTTGATACCCACTGTGCCTCCAAGGAGAAAGGCCAGCCTGCGTAGCCCTGGACAAGCTACAGAACCTCAGAGCACCCTCAGAAAATTAGGACAGTAAACCGCTTCTGAGTACTCTATATCTGGAAAACCCTGGAGAGAGTCACCATAACCCAGGGATACCTGCTGGATAGCTCAGTAGTTTAGGCACCTGGGAGTTCGATTCCCCACTATGCCTCCTTGACAGGGACTGGACTTGACGATCCATGGGGTCCTCTACAGTTCTAAGATTCTAAGAATCAACCTGTGACAGCACATGATGATGATGATACCATTGTCATTGTTAAGCATGCATAGCTGCTTTTGCTTACATTCATCCATTGTTCCTCTGATCTCTTCCATCTTTCTGTCCCCTTTTCTTCCTACTCTTAATATCTAGATAGGTTTCTGCCCTAAGGAGCCAACAGGTCCTACTTAAATTAGCCTGGAATCCCATCCTCCCATAACCACCACCACCACCTTTCTAGACCCACGGAGAGCTCTTGCTCACCATTTCAAATTGTCTTTCTCCTCTGTGAAGCCGGACCCAGCCAGGGTGGCTGTAGTTTCAGATAGGAAGCCCACGAAATAGTTGCTGAAGTGGAAAGAGCTGGCGCTTTCGTAAGCCCGGAGCCACCTGCATTCGTGAGAGCAAAAACCTGTTTTAGAAATGGGTGGCACCTTTTGGCCAGTCTACATCAAGGAAACCGAAATCCTGCAAAGACTCACCTCACCATTGTGCTCCTGGGGCACCGAAACAGGGAAAGAAAAGCACAGGAGTGAGGAACAGGAAAGAAAGAAGAAATAATCAGTAGATATTGACAGTGGGGCAGTGGGCCGTTCTCTATAGGCAGGACTGCAGGAAAACTATGAGAAAAGCTAGAGAAGACCGCAAAGGGGTTTCTGGTATCTGGGACCACTTTGGTTTCCACTGAATAAAGACAGGGGTATTTCTATTTTGTGAAAATGCAGAAGTGTAGGATTTTTAAAAAGGAAGATGTTTGTATTTTCAGAGTTAGAAAAATTTATCTCAGTCAGAGCACTAACTTTCCTCAGACTTTTGAATCATTCTGAGTATTCCTCTGATTAGATCTGGGTCCTCCAAGGCTACGTTTTCCTCTTATTCTGAAAAATTAGGTTTTCCTCTTATTCTGTGAATGCTCAGAAGTGCTAGAATTTATCCTACTTTGTACAGTTTCTATTGTGTGTGGGGGGGGGACGGGGACGGGGTAGAGACAAAATTGGCAGCAAAGGGAAACGGTTGGCTCTCCCAGTATCCTTGGACTATAATCCTCCAGGATCCCTGACAGCTGGCTGTGCTGTGCTGGGATAGTGGACACTGGGGTCACAAAACATCTGGACAGCCATGCCTTTTCTAGATGTGGACTAAATGCAAGACTAACATCCTCCTTATTCAGGAACCATGTGTATAACGCTGGCCTCCATACAGACTGTTCGGTGATTGTCTGCAGATTAGATGAAAGCCACATCCTTTTCATGCTAGACCTACATTGCTCACCTCTCGTTTCTATCCTTGCTCTGCTAAACAGGCTTCTGCCATTTCTCCCCATGAGGGGAATTCTTGTTTCTTTGAAAGGCCAAAATCCTGTTGCTTTGCTACACCATTTGTATCAAGAGATTCGGTGAGTCAACTCCTCTGCAAGTTCTATGAATTCAATGGGCCTTCTCTAGTTGTGACTTACTTTAGCATAACAAGTCACAGCTAGAGTTGGTGCATTTAAATGAATGGAACTTACAGAGGAGTTGACTCACCAAATCCCCACTCATTCATTGGAAATACTCTGGTGAAAAGTATTACATTAAGCTCATGCTAGATAATAAATTTAGTAAGAGATGCTTTCTCTCACTTTATTGTACCTCCGCAGATGGAGAAAAGTTGATTTTTGGGGGGGCATACAGAAGTTAAAAGCAAGAGTTCTGCTGGGGGGGCAGGAAAAGACACAAAAATGGCTATTACTTTTCTTGATAACCATAAATGACTTGATCACAATGTGCTTAATTAATATTTCTGCCCTTGACCTTGAAACTGTTGCTTTAAAAAGAAAGACTCTCCTTCATGTATAGCAGAAAGAGGTCATACAGTCTATTATCCTAATAGCTGCATCCCCATTCAGGTATTCATAGAATGGGGAAAGGCAGATCCAGGAAAATAATAACTTCCTGGGGTGTGTGTGGTTTGCCTCAGACTGCAATCCATTAATCAAAAAATTCGACATGAAATCTTTCCCCCTATCTTTACCCTAAGAAAAACTAAAACGAGGCATGAGGAGAGTGCGTGCCTTGTTCCAGAGGAGGCACATGCTTCCAAGAGATCTCAGGAAGCAACAACTCTGTTGTTGTTTTAATATTAAATGGTTTTTAAGGCATTACAGTGGCACGCTACCCAAATCAGAGGGTTGGGGAGACACAAAAGGACATACAAATTGTCTTCCCCTGTTCTAGACAAAGAAGAGCACAAAGATGATGGCTGGCCATTTTGTGTTATCTGCTATCACTATCTTGTTTTCAGAGGTACGCTCCCACTGTAACAAAAAGTTCCAGTGAGATACACGACTGCATGGACTATGAGCAAGTTTATGACATCAATGCAGAACAGTGTCATGAAGCATGCCTGTGAGGTAGAGCCACACTGAGAGCAATGGAGCAACAGACAGAGCCACAGAGTAAGCCACGCTACACAGAACAAAGGAAGACATGCCTCTTCAGCAAAGCCAGTGACTGACACAGATGTAAAGGAGGCAGATCAAAGCTGGTCAGCAAAGAGAGACCCAAGGCGCCACATGACGTGCTCACCAGATGGGGTCAACACATGTCCCAGCTCCAGACTGCAAGATGAGGTTAAAAAGGCAAATGCGGTTGTACTGTGCAGCAGAGTGAGCCATGAAGGGAATGTGCCAACAGGTCACAGGCCATGCCAGCCGCTGGGTCACACGGAAGGGGAAAAAAATGAGTTGTGTTGGGAATATAGTGCTTGGACTGAGCTGTTGCACCATGGCGCCACCAGCTTCAATGACCTAACAAATGATGGAAGTGACATAAAACCCATGGGGAGGGGTAAGGAGTGTAACATAGCCACACGGTGAATGACACTGTGGACCACAGCAGATGGAGAGCAACGCCACTGAGGTTGTTACCTGCTTCTGCGCTTCCTGTTGCAAGTGACACAATCCCAAAGGGAAAGAAGAAGGGTGAAAGAAAATTAAGGAATGCAGGAGGGGTGGAAAACTCATCAGGTCACAGGATATTGTAAGCAGTCATTGAAAATATCTCTACATTGAGACACTTCCTATGCTGTTAATTGTCCAAAAACAGAGATATTTGACAGGCACACCTTCTTCAGATACTAGTGGAAAACGGCATTGCTATGGAACTTCTCCCAGCTGCTCAAGTCCAAGGACTGTTTTAAGTGTTAAACAGTTTAGCATTCCTTAAATCCATGCCTTGTTTAATTGTAGGCTTCCCATAAAACAGAAGAGTTCAATTGAGAAGACCACTGGAACAAGAGGCTGATATAGCAGGAGGTCATTAACAAGCACAGACAGGGCACCTCAGAGCCTGAGTAAGGATTCCCGATGGTAGAGATGAGTTTAAAAGGATTAAACACATGTAATAAAAATGACATGAAGGAGGCACCACAGGTTTAATAGCAGGAACTGCTTGGTGCACTTCAAGCTTCTAGTGGTGAGAGAGACAAAAGTTCAGCTCTTTACTAGAAAATTGCACTAAATTAATACAAATATGCAGGACCAGACTTGGAGGGAGCAACAAACAGCATCTCTCTTCGCTCAGATCAAGCTGAATTAATACCCAAGGCCAGTCAAGTTATATTTAGCACTTGAGGAAGAAATCTCACAAGTGCTGGTCCCTGTCTAGCTGCCAAAATACTCCTGCATCAGTAGTTAACCACTGCTGCCCCAAGTCAATTGGGAGAGGCAGCTGCCTTATCCTATCCTGTGGTAGAGCCGGCCCTGTAATTTTCTTATTGGTCCTGAGAAACGGTTGGGGAATCCTATTAAAAATAACTCCGATTTCCCTTAATTTTGGGCAGTATCTCTAAATACTTAATTAAAAACTAAAACTAAACAGTGAGCTTCCGAAACCACCAGCTGAATGTGGGATTAAAATCTGGATTTAATCTTGCATTTTTAAACCAACTCTTTTGCTTCAGAGAGCAAAATCATGGGCTGACTCAGAGCTGAAAGCATCATTCCAGTGTCAAAGATTAGAACACCCACTCTACTCAGAAAGACACCTTGAAAGGAAGAAAACCATCCTTTTTTTAAAAAAAACAAAAAACCCTGCTTAGTAACCACTCTGATTGCCATCACAACAAGTTCTTTCATGGCTGAGGTTCTGTTTGTACACCTACGTAGCAATTTTTTTTTTCAGAAATAAAAAATTCCTCCAGCAGATCCCAAGGCTTCTGTGGAATCCCTCTTGGGAAAGACGCTGGGCCACAGGATGGGGAGGAGAAATCTTTAATCTTTAATCCTATTAGCAGTGGTTTTTGGAAATTAAAGACCCCCCCCATCCCCCTTTTATGAAGCCCCCGATGGCTCCACCACAACAAAAGAGGCTCCACTGAACCTTCAAGGACTTTGTTGGTCAGGGAGGCTGGAAAGTTCTTCTTCCCAAAAAATCGCTGCGGCTGACAACCATCAGCATTGCACAGCATAGCTGGACAAACAGGACTTCAGGGGTAACTGTTCTGCACGAAATGACTTGATGTTTGTGAGCTCAAGGACATACGCTATACACCCAATCCTACCATTTGCTTTTCAGTCTTCACAGGCTAATGTGAAACCAAAGGGGGTTTCCACAGGTGTAGAGAATGGAGAGGAGTTTTTAAAACAGAGATTAAAATAAAGCATTCGAGAAAGCATTCAGAGACATGGCCGGGAACATGACTGACGAAGGAAATAGCTCAGAAAAACAATTCCTTTGCGATAAGGAAAGACAGTGCACTTTTTAAAAAAATGTTCAGGCCTCAATCCAGTTTCTAGCCTCCACCAGCGCAAACCCACTGAATCAATAGGACTTGCTGTTTAGCAACTAAGTCAATGATTCTCTAGCAACTGGATTTAGGCCTCAATAATTATAATTCTACTTTTTCTGGAGTCTTATTCTATAGCACACTTTGCATCAGAATTGATCCAACATGGATGCAGAAATCTCTTTTAGCCACAGAAGCCAGCTTCTCCTGATTGAACCTAAGGCCAGAGCAACCCACTTACTTCCTGAGTAGCTTGTAGCTGTAGAGGGGTATGAAGTAAGAGAAGAGATAGGGGGCCACACAAGTGGACATGATGAGGCACACGAGGCAGAGGAAGAAGCTCTGACAGACCTTTCTGAGCCAGGAAAAGCTCTGTGTGGAAGGCAAAAAACAAAACATCACGTTAGGTGTATCCACTACACTTTTTAGATCATGATCGGAGTACGAAACCAGATGGGATGCTTTTTATTCATGTGTGTGTTCTGTGCCGTCACGTCAGAGCTGAATTATAGTAACCCTAACAGGGCCTTCAAGGTAAGTGAGCTATTTAAGTACTGTAGTGGTTTTACCAGTTCCAGTCCCTCAGTCGGTTTCCATGGCCAAGTGGGGATTCGAATCCTTGTCTCCCAAGTCCTGTCCATCACTCTGTCTACTACATCACACTGGGAAGCCATTGCTGTTATGTGCTGTCAAGTCAGAACTGACATAGAGTGACCCTATAGGGCTTTCAAGGTACATGAGATACTTAAGGAGTGGTTTTACCAATCCCACATACAGCCCAGAGAGTTTCCATGTCTGAGCAGATTCAAACCCAGGCCTCCTAACTCCTAATCCATCCCTCTATCCACTACACTTCACAGGGTATCCAGTGTGAATATATGCATATATTTAATATCTGCATATATTTATTCACATATATGTATATATTTATTCATATATACATGCATATATACATATATGTGGACAACATTTCAACTGGTTGATTAGTGGGTATATATGAATATATTTATTCACATATACCCACTAATCAACCGGTTGAAATGTTGTCCGTATCACCCAATGAATATAGGTCGCTGTCTAGGACAGCAGTTTGAGGATGAAAGCTTTTTTCTCTCTCTCTGCATGCACATCATTCCCTGGGATGGCTCATGGGCTAAGGGTGGGGTGGGGTGGGGGACGTCCTCTCAGCATTTCAAAGTGGGATTCCTGTCACGAATCTCCCGTGGCAATCCATGACTGCTCCTGCTACTTAGGAACATCTTGAGTTAAGAAGAAGGAGAAAGCCTCTCAGAGAAGCCGGTCAGCACCAGCAACCCTGAAGGGGAGATAAAAACCCTAAGAGATCAGGGGCAGAAGACACCTGAGGCACCTGATGCCCCACAAGAGTATAGAGGGCAGCCACAAGCCTTAATAAAGAGGGCTTATGCAGCTAGAGCTGGGGTGAGTATGCCCAGAGATATCCTGCTTAGACCCCTGAAATATTCTAGGCCCCATTCCTAAATGTTCAGCTTTCCTTTACGATTGAGTATGGCCCTCCGGCTGCTGTTAGGCTGCAACCCTTAGCCTTCGTCCCCAGTGGCTATAAGGCTGATGGGAACTATTTATGATCTCATTTATGATGAAAGAATTAAAGTCTGTCTCATAAATGTTCCTGCACACAGCAAAGCCAATATATGCATATTGTTTTCTTACCATTTACTCAGCAAGAAATGCATCTACCTTGAATATTCTGGCCAACAAGCAAAACTCACAAAAGTTACATTTTGGGGTGACAGCTCCCAACATCCTTCTACAAACCTGGTCATGCCAGCTGCTGGATTCTAGAAATTATAGTCCTGAAAAGTAAATTTTCTAAGCTTTGCCAATAACTATAAAGATACTAGGAAGCATTACTAATTCGTTATGAACCACAGCTTTAATTTAAACCCAATAATGGTGCAGTTTTAGAAGTCGCTCCCCCCAATTTTTAGTGGTTTGACTTTTGCTCAGTTGGCCCCAAAGATTTGGCCCACCCTGCTCTACTAGGAAAGAACAGCAGAGGGCGCTCACCATCTTCCTGCTCTCCACAGCTTGCAAGTAGGTGCGGAAACGGAACCAGGGTCCAAAGATAACTGTTCCCACGAAGTAGATGTACCCCATGAACTCGACTGGGGACGGGATGGCTGGCACCTCACCCCGGTCCAAATCAAAGCCTAAGGACACTGCCTTCATGGCCACAATCATCTGGGCACCTGCAGCAGTTGGATAGAAGTTCAGAGCTTATGGTCTTGCAGGTAAATCCCAAATTCTGAAACGGACTGCCCCAAATTCTGGGATGATAAGTCACTGGCATTTATTTGCCTCACTTATAGGCTGCCTTTATCACTTATATGCAGCTCACAGTGTTAAAAATAAGGAAAATATTTGAAAACAATAAATTATACATTAAAAACAATTAAACTATAGTAGCAATTAAAATACATTGAATGATTAAAACCATTTAAAACTTTAAAAATTCAACTAAAAACGGAATTCAGGGACTCAGTTATGATTGTTAGAAGCCTGCCTGAAGAGCTGGATCTTCAAGCTGTCAGTGGAAGGATAAAAGGGAAGGGACCAGCCTAACCTCCTGAGGGGAAGCCTTCTACAACCGGGGAGCAGCCACAGAGAAGGGCCCTCTCTCATGTCCACATCAAATGTGCCTGGGATAGTAATGTATGAAATAAATCTTAACAACAAATTATCTAAGGGAGGGGGGGGGGAATCTAAAATCCAAGATCTCAGCATCTTTTCTTAGTGTACCCCAAAGTTTGTTCAGTGTAGGGAAGAGAACATCTGTCAAGCACTCACCTCTCATTTTATGCCAGCTCACAGTGTCCACCATATGCATCTCTCTGTCAGGGGGAGGAAATGGACAGAACATTGACAACATCTTTGTGTAGCAACTATCAGGGTCCTTTCCTCCCCCCCCCTTTTTTTTCCAACCAGCCAATTCCCAAGGCTTCTTTCGCACAAGGATTTCCAAAGAAAGGGGACACCCCAAAGGCCAGATGCTCAACCATAAAATATCCAACTAACTGTTCCCTGTTGGTCCCTTCTTGTTTCCAATGACTTTTTTTTCAGTGAGGTGGACAGAGGATGAACCCCCTCAGTGAATCCAGTTTCCTGTTGGTTAAGCTCCCTTCCATTGTACCCCCGCTATCCTCACGGCTCTATAATCAAGGGGGAGGAACATGCAGCCCTCTAATTTATGTTGCTGGACTGGAACTCTCGTCCCTCCTCATCAGCACGGCTCATGGTGAGGAAACAATGGAAGGTGAAACCAAACAACATCTAGATCAGTGGTTCCAAGCCTTGGGGAACCCCGATGTTTTTGGACTGCAATGGCTAGAAACCCCAGCCAGCACAGCGGGTGGTGAAGGCCTCTGGGAACTGCAGTCCAAGAACATCCTGGTTACCCAAGGTTGGGAACCACTGATCTAGAAGACTGCATGTTACCTCGAAAGGTGGTGAGTGCTCCAACACTGGAGACATTCAAGAGAAATGTAGACAACTATCTAGCAGATATCCTTTGATCTGGATTCCTGCCTTGAGCAGGCGGTTGGACTCAATGGCCTTATAAGCCCCTTCCAACTTCATGATTCTGTCTTCCCTAAACTCACTCCCTCCTTTGGACAGCTTTCTGGCTTTTTGGTCCACTGTTACCTAACATTTTAACGAGTCCTCTTACCTGTTGGGTCAGTCTGTCTCTGTAGTTTTAAAATGTTTCCTGGACCGAGTTATCATTTCTCCTCAACAACCTCTCAGCTGCTTTAGCTAAGAAGACCATTATCCTGGCCACAAGTGTTCCTTGCCAGTGGTCGATATCAATGGTCTATATAAGGTCCAACCTTTCTGTCACGTTAATTGGAGAGCTGACGTACTGTTGGGCACAATGAGGCAGCCACCTCTGGGAGCTGATTTGGGGTGCCACAAAAAGGCAGCGGATCTATTAATCTATTGCAATTGTATTTTCCCATTCTGGGAAGTGAGAGTTATTTGTGAGGATTTTCTTCTCAGGTGCCAACATAATTGATCTAGCCCTTCTAATCACACACACACAGTACCTCTTCAAAATGTCTACGTTTCATAAATGGAGCATTCCCCCAAACAACCACTTAATGCTTAAAATGCCCAACCAGTTTTGTTCTGCGGGTGTGTCGGTCTTCTTCCCACCGACTCCTGAGCCCTTACCCCATGAGCAGATAGATGAGGATCGTGATGGAGAGCAGGACGCCACGCTGGGTGGAGTGGCGGCACAGGAACAGCACGAGGTAGCACAGGAGGCTGAGGAGTACGACCCACACCATCTGCAGCTGGAAGAAGTGGTAGAGGGCATAGAAGCCACTCGCCACGGTGCTCAGGTGCTTAGCATAGGATGGCAAAGCTGAAAGGGAGGAGAAACAGAGGTCAGATGGGAGGCCACTGGGACTTGGACATGTTGGTTTTTCAAAGTAGGGCCCCCAGAATCCCCCATTCAGCACAGCCATGACTGGGGCAGTGGGAACTGTAGTCCAATACATCTGGAGTACACCTGATTGGCAGAGGCTGGTCCAGTATAATCTAGTGACCCTGCCCAAGGACTTGATGCTTGGGCTGCTTGGCCAGATGGGGAGCAATGTGTAGCCAACCACACTTTGTTGGACTACAATTGCCATCATCCTCACTGTTGACTATGCTGGAAAGAATGTCAATTATAGGTTTTGGGAAAGTTATATGGCAGGAAAAAATTATATGGAGTTTGAATGGGAAATATAGAAAATGTAAAAATAAGGAAACTTGACATTCAAAAATGTATTGTACTGCCCAAATATGATGTTCAGGAAGTAACTCCAATTGGGGGCTGTTGCTCGGCAGGTAGCTCTCTTGGCCCCTAGAAGATCCATGTTCCCAGGAAAGCTAAAGTTCTGCGTCATGATCTTTTGCCTAACTGAAAATCTCGAAATATAAAAACAGAGATTTCTATCATGTTTACAAGAATATCTCCCAAGACACACAGCCACCTGATTTTTGCATAAGGGAGAAATCTCTGCTGGGAAAATATTGGGTGAGAAATATCTAAGGCAATGTGACTTATTTATTGTGCTTTTGTGTATGCTTTGATAGAATCATTTTAATAATAATTTGGATTGCAATAGATTGTTTTTAAGTGACTGAAGAGAGTTTTATCTAAGAAAACAAAAGTTGTTTACTAAAGTGAAATTGTTTTCTTAGTATTTCTGAATTACGGAGCTTTACTTCTATGACATTTAAACAGAAGCTCTTATTTTATTAGAACCACTCTTTCTTCTAATACAGAGAAAGTATTGCTTACATATATGAACTAGAGAAATCTGTAATAGAAGGCTGTGATTTTTTAAATATATACTCATGTAACTTTTATATATACTCCAAGTGTAATATTTTTGGCTTTTAGTGACTCAACTGCTTGCTTGCTAAATAAACCTTTTAAAAGAAAAGAAGGATTCATTCTTGAACTTTAAAGACAAAATAATAAATGGTATCCAGGAATGAAGGCTTAAATTAAATATAACAAGGTACAATATCTTCTGAGACCATAAATAAATTCCTTGACAGATGTGTGAAGAACACAAATCTGCAAGTCTCTCATAAGGAGCCTGTAAATCAGGAGCTTTATAGAGGATGTTCAGATATTCCTTTGTGGAAACTGACAAGGAATTGCAGTTCAACATTGTGGTCATGTGTCACGGGCTGCACTTACCCAGTCTCCAAAGCAGACGGCACACGAAGCACAACAATAAAAGAATCCACACCTGCTCAAATCCTTGCTGAGTGGTTGGCAGCACACAGCCACTCAGCAGCTGCTGATAGAACTCCTCCCGTGTGTATGTGACCATGGCCACCACCTGGAGGCAGTGGGAGACGAAAGGATGTCAAAAGAGGAGACTGAGTGCTCCCACCCCATATTTATTTGGACATGTCTTCAGCACACAAGGCTAGCTCCCTACATGAGGCAAGTGGAGATGATCATAATACAGAATTTCACATCACATACAGAATTCTGTTCTAATTTTGTAGACCAGTGGTTCCCAACCTTGGGTAACCCAGGTGTCCTTGGACTGCAACCCCCAGAAATCCCAGTCAACCCAGCTAGTGGTGAAGGCTTCTGGGAATTGCAGTCCAAGAATACCTGAGTTACCCAAGGTTGGGAACCACTGTTGTAGACAATTACAAAATCAGGGGACCCACAAAGAGTCGTGCTTAAATCCCATATATTCCAGTTGAACATAATCTGAATGTGATTAGTTCCACAATTTCACAAGGCTTAGAATTTTTTTCTTTTAAGTAACATATTAGCATTAGTCTTTGTGTGTGTGCGACAAAGTAACTTGCCACTTGTGATGTTATAATTTATAATTATAATTATAACTGTTCTAATTTCATGAGTAACATGCATTGCTAACATACCATTTTGTGTTTATTTTAATTTTTTTACAAAAACACACTTAAAAATTGTGCCAACGGCTGGGAATCCTTCCCAGATCAACAATTTAGAAATAACAAATACTACTTGTTATGCTATAGCAAAGTAACTATGTCACCAGTCATGACTTTGCAAAAATAGTTTATGCCCTTATTACTCCCCACCCCCCCAGCAGTGCATTAATATTGTGGCTTATAGCATGGTACCTCGAAGGCCTGCAGTCTGAGGGTATGCAGGTAGCAAGGCACGTGGGTATGCGGAGCCATACTAAATCCTGCAAGCCAGTGTTTACATTGACTCTCAATAATCCAAATAACATACTAGTAGTCATGGAACCATCCTTATCTAGGAACGCTGCACAGACATTTGCAGGCACTAGTTTCCTCTCTTCTAGGTTAACATTAAAAGACTGAACCAGTAGCCTGGGCATCTCTCACTCGGCATTCTCTTGGTCTAAGTCACCGTGATTCCCAGCCTTGGGTAACCTGAGTGTTCTTGGACTACAACTCCCAGAAATCCTGGCCAGCACAGCTAGTGGTGAAGGCTTCCAGGAGTTTTAGTCCAAGAACATCTGGGGACCTAAGGTTGGGAACCACTGGTCTAAGGGCACATAGTGCTATCAGCTACTGAATTCTGGGCCTCAATCCAGTCAGTACCTCAATGGAAGACCACCTGTGGGACTCCATCTATGTCCCTTTTTGTTCCATGACTGTAAAAAGGAGGTGTATATAGTTGCAATAAATATAATAAGAAGCATGGTTATACAGAGAAAAGTTCCACTCCCATCTACAAAAATCTTATTACTTCTTCAGAACATACTGAGGATAGAAAATAAAACCTACTGTGGTTAATTGTGGTACCCTTAAGGAAGGGAGAGTAACATCTGCCCCAGATATTTATTTATTCCCATCTGGCCTATTCAGAACACACAATAGTCAGGGATGATCAGGACTGCACTCCAGAAATATCTGGAGAGCTACATGTCCCAGAATTCTGCTGGCCTAAAGCTTCTGGTCACCAGAAGGCAATTTTTAATTTGCTACAGGGAACTAGTTTACAGGCCTGGCTGTGGAATAAGAATATAACCGTCTATATATAATCTATAATTCCACAGTGCAACAGCTTTTTTTTTTTTTTTAACTCTGGGAAGCCTAACACCAGCTTCCTTCTAGCAACATAAATCCAGATCTATCTTTCTTATAAATATAAAATCAAGCCATCATGGATAATGGCTCAAGCCCGATGCATGGAAAGGAGAGCAAAAAAAGGCCAAAATAGAAAGATGCATGGTTACAGTATATGCAATGGAAGAGGAACGGCTGGCGGAAAATTTGCGAGGCCTACTGCGTGAATGAAAAGTTGCAGATATGGCAATAACGGTTTGAGGGTTACATGAAGGGGATCCACGGGGTATTCCAACCGGAGGCCAGCTGGATGATGGAGCAACTAGATCTGCCGGTCGCGAGGCGATGGGCACATGCAAGGACAGGAAGGAAATGCTGGAGAGAATGGGGAGGAGTAAAAGGGGACCTGAGTGTTTGAGACAAAGGAAAACTCGCCATCGGGATTTGAAATAAAATTGGATTACGACGATCCTGCTCCTGCATCCCTTTTCCCTTCAGGAAGCCCTTTTATGTTCCTCATTAGCTCCGCGTAGCTCAGGAGCACTGATTCTTAAGAGAGAATGGGGTGTACTGGTGGGAGTTCTCTCCCTTCCCCCCGCCCCCATGGACACGGGGCTGATCCTGGCACCCCCGTGCAAGAGAAGGCAGGAGAAATCCCCACCATCACCAAAGGATGCCCAAGCAATTAATTACATTTTAAAAATTCCCTTGCAAATCCAGGACCCTCTGTAACCCCCACTGCATTGCGGGAGATGAGAGAAAACGGAGGGCACGCACCCCGGACCTTGCCTAAGTGACTCTTATCGCCGCAAGCACGCGCTTTCTCTCCCCCCCCCTTCTCAGGCCAGCTGTTCCCTCGGGTTCCTTCCAGATGTTTTTCTTAAAGCGACAGGCATCGGGTTATGGCTAACTCACCTGTGTGCCTTGATTCACCACCACCACCACCCTGGTGTTCCAGCTTTCCGGGGCTGCGAGTCCGTTCTTCTCCCCAACCAACCTCCTCCCCCCCTTAAAAAAAAAAGCTGGAAAACTACAAAGGGAAGGAGGAGGTGGGAAAGGGGTGCGAAAATCCCTTTTAAAAATTGGAGGCGGGACGATTCGGAAGACCAATGGGAATGCCGGAAAGTAACAGTGGCAGGGGCGGATCGACCAATTCGACGGAAGAGATGGGGCGGGTGCAAGAGGGCAGCCAATGAGTGAGGCTCCGAGCGAGCGAGATTCCAATCCCTGTGTCCTCTAGTTCTAATCCCATCAGGGCACTCTTCTTTTACCGCGCCCCCTCCCTATTTGATTGCAAATATCGTTAATAAGAAGCCTGACAAACAATGGAAACGGAGCCCGTTTGTCCAGTCAAGCCCATTATGGCCAGCAAAGCAGGAGTTAAAACACAAGCCTTTTCTCCCGTGTGGCACATGATCCAAAATAAGGGTTTTAATAAAACGGAAGTAATCCTGATAAACTCGAAACAAAAAATCAGAGTTAGTCAACACTTTTAAGAGGACTAACCAAAATGGATCAAACTCTGGAAGGTTATTTTAGCCCTTGTGTCAACACAGCATCTGGTGACTTTTTGTTTGTTCCCTCTTCTGGAGCGCATAAAAACTTGAGTACTTTTGTGGCATTCTGATTGATCCTAAGAAAGGTACTCCACCTGTCTGGATGGCTCAGTGAGTTAGGTGTCTGGTTGTGGAGCCAGAGGTTGGGAGTTCGATTCCCCACTTTGCCTCCTTTGAATAGAGCCAGCCTGTGTGGCCTTGGGCAAGCTGCAAAGTCCCAGGATACCCCCAGAACGGGACGGTGAGTCACTTCTGAGTACTCTCTACCGAGAAACCCCTGAAAAGAGTGTCCATGAGTCAGAACTGACTCGATGATCAACTGTTATTAAGAAATGTATTATCCAACTCTTTTTTTTTTGTTTTTAGGGTTCCCATACATCTTTCAGAGAAACCATGATGGCTACATTGGTAATAAATTGACAGTAGCCTTGTTGTTCAAATATAGTTAGTGTGTTGGTAAGAGATGAATGTGGAACCAGACTTATTTTAAATTAAGGGCGAGAAATCTCAGGACCAAACCACAGGACCAAGCCTTTCAGAAACAGAAATGTAACTTATTTTTAAAGTGGGTGAACAAACATGAACATTTAAAAACTCTGCATATACATTTAACATCTGAACATGCATCATTGCAAATTACCACTTGCCTCCAGATAGAGATTTTACATACATTTCTGCATTAGATGTTTATATTGATATTATAGGCTTTGAAATCAGATGCCTTTGATAGGCCTAGTACTGTGGGTTTGTCTTAAAACAATCCCTGGTCAGATTCATTGACTTAATGAAGGAATTTTAATAGCTTGGGATTTATCTCAGTGGCTGATAGGATTGCTCCCAGGGCACATGTATTATACATGGAAAGTGACAAAATGAGACTCTGGAGACCAGGACTCAAATCCCCACTTCAGCCATGGGAGATCCCTGGGGGAATGGAACTGGTAAAACCACTCCTTAAATTTATCACTTACCTTGAAAGCCCTATTAAGGTCGCTGTAAGTTAATTCCAACCCGCAACTAACTAACAGGAGGGCTATCCTATGAGATGACTCTTTGGCTGAGGTATTTTTGTCTTCTGTGTAGCAATCCTTTAGAGCTATATTCCTGTCACTTCTTCCTGGGGGCTTGGCTCACTTGAAATCAGAGGCTATTTCTTCTCTGCCATTGTGTTTAACCTATACTCATCCTTGACTTCACAGATCTTCCATTTAAAACAGTCTGTGGCATGCACAAGCCTTGCCAAAAATTAGACTCTGCAGGGGTGTTGTACAAACTTGGCCACTTTGATAATGCAAATTTAAAAAAAGGCTATCAGTCATAGCTCCCACCCCACAAAGAAAGAGTAGAAACTGCAGTTCTGAGTCATAGGGGTGAAAACTGGAAAGACATAGAGAGGCTGGCTGTGATCCTTGAAAAGTATCTTTTGGGGGAGATTGTTCTCTCTGCAGATCAGATGCAAGGCAGTGCATTTGCTATTGGAGCATTTAAACCCAGGTCTGGAGAACATTTGACCTTCCAGGTGCTTCCAGGACTAAAATTCCTACAATCCATTACCATTGGTGATGCTAGCTCATGGGAGTAACATGACAATATATCTAGAAACACAAAGACAATGCAATATGCCTGTTATCAGTGCTCAACCTCTATATTCCCAATTGCATTCAAATATTACAGCTATGTCCGTAAACTTCCTATTGTCTTTTCTTCCAAAGCCGATTAAGCCTGGGTAAGCACCCCTAGAAACTTTTAGTGCTAAGAGAAGTGGGGTGTTTGCAATAGTGCTGCTTGCATTTCTTTGCATCATTCTTAAATATTACTCATCTATAAGAGTCTGAACATCCTTTAACTTAGCCATACAAAAATGATGTTATGATGCTTTTGCACATTCCCACAGTAGGCCAAGCTTCCTGAAGCTAAAATATTCAAGGCACAGTTGCAATGTCACCTTTCTCAATGTTTTCAGAGTTGTAGCCATGTTAGTCTGCAGCTCTTTCAGACAGATAACTTATATGCATTTGTGAGGATATGGGTTTTGTAGTGTTTGTTTCCCAAGCCTTGCAGGTGTTTCGTCTCAACCAGAGATCTAACTGTTCCTGTGAAGAAGAGTCAAGGCCATTTTTCAGGAGTGATAACCATAATAGTCCTTGTTAATGGTGTACCAGCGTACCAGCCTGGGAACGAAAGATGGGAGCTGTGGAAAGTTACAAGTTGGGCGTGGAGTTGCGGAGAAAGGACTGTATGCTGATTGGATATCATCATGGAGCAGAAACTAAGATATAGAAAGGGAGATTGGTTGGTTGGTGTGTGTGCACGTAAGTTGGAGAAGAAGATGGACAATATGTTTACAGCCTTTGTTGACTGGAGATTTAGTTATGGTTACTTAGAATAGCCTAGTAATTAAGTAGTAAAGCTTTTAGTTAGTAATTATTTTATTGTTTTATGGGAAAGTCTTACAGGAGCTTATTTAATACCCATGCTTGCATTTAACCAGTACAATTGTATCTTTTTGTATTTCCTTTGTTTTACAACTGTTTACTCTTTTAAAATAAATATTTAATATTTATTTATACCCAAGTGTGATCCTTGAGGGCAAGGATGAAAGTACCTAAAGATAGTGCCTTAGTCACAAGGGCTTTGTTTGCTATTTTGTTCTTTGGGTGTCCTACTTGGTCAGGCTTGTGTGCAAGGTTCAAAGTACACAGCTAAAGAGTTTTAAGAATTAACTGAGTAAGTGGGAATCTAGAGACGGAAGCTTGCCCATAGTTGCCCACTCACGCACCTTCTAGATCACCCAGTCTAGAACAGAAAGGTGGATGTTGGGAAAAACAGTTGGGCTCCTTCCCCTAGTGGAATGACTTCTCTAAGGAGACACATTCCTGATAGCGTTCACATAAAATTATGCAGCAATTAAGTTCCTACAGGCAAGCCAATGTAAAGTACAAAAGGCTAATTGTTGTTGTTTGGTCGTTAAGTTGTGTCTGACTCTTCGTGACCCCATGGACCAGAGCACGCCAGGCCCTCCTGTCTTCCACTGCCTCCCGGAGTTGGGTCAAATTCATGTTGGTAGCTTGGATGACACTGTCCAACCATCTTGTCCTCTGTCGTCCCCTTCTCCTCTTGCCTTCACACTTTCCCAACATCAGGGTCTTCTCTTCTCATGAGATGGCCAAAGTATTGAAGCCTCAGCTTCAGGATCTGTCCTTCCAGTGAGCACTCAGGGTTGATTTCCTTCAGAATGGATAGGTTTGTTCTCCTTGCAGTCCAGGGGATTCTCAAGAGTCTCCTCCAGCACCACAATTCAAAAGCATAAATTCTTCGGCGGTCAGCCTTCTTTATGGTCCAGCTCTCACTTCCATACATCGCTACTGGAAAAACCATAGCTTTGACTATGCGGACCTTTGTCGGCAAGCTGATGTCTCTGCTTTTTAAGATGCTGTCTAGGTTTGTCATCGCTTTCCTCCCAAGAAGCAGGCGTCTTTTAATTTCCTGGCTGCTGTCCCCATCTGCAGTGATCATGGAGCCCAAGAAAGTAAAATCTGTCACTACCTCCATATCTTCCCCTTCTATTTGCCAGGAGGTGATGGGACCAGTGGCCATGATCTTAGTTTTTTTGATGTTGAGCTTCAGACCATTTTTTGCGCTTTCCTCTTTCACCCTCATTAAGAGGTTCTTTAATTCCTCCTCACTTTCTGCCATCAGAGTGGTATCATCTGCATATCTGAGGTTATTGATATTTCTTCCGGCAATCTTAATTCCGGCTTGGGATTCCTCCAGTCCTGCCTTTTGCATGATGTATTCTGCATATAAGTTAAATAAGCAGGGAGACAATATACAGCCTTGTCGTACTCCTTTCCCAATTTTGAACCAATCAGTTGTTCCATATCCAGTTCTAACTGTTGCTTCCTGTCCCACATATAGATTTCTCAGGAGGTAGATAAGGTGGTCAGGCACTCCCATTTCTTTAAGAACTTGCCATAGTTTGCTGTTGTCCACACAGTCAAAGGCTTTTGCGTAGTCAATGAAGCAGAAGTAGATGTTTTTCTGGAACTCTCTGGCTTTCTCCATAATCCAGCGCATGTTAGCAATTTGGTCTCTAGTTCCTCTGCCCCTTCGAAATCCAGCTTGTACTTCTGGGAGCTCTCGGTCCACATACTGCTGAAGCCTGCCTTGGAGGATTTTGAGCATAACCTTGCTAGCGTGTGAAATGAGTGCAATTGTACGGTAGTTGGAGCATTCTTTGGCACTGCCTTTCTTTGGGATTGGGATGTAGACTGATCTTTTCCAATCCTCTGGCCACTGCTGAGTTTTCCAAACTTGCTGGCATATTGAGTGTAGCACCTTAACAGCGTCATCTTTTAAGATTTTAAATAGTTCAACTGGAATGCCATCACCTTGTGAATGCCACAAAAGTAACTGCTCCATAATGTGAAAAGCCATAGGGCTTAATGCAATCTACATGGATCCTCTGAAAGTGCACCATTTTATCTGCAGAACACATGAAAAACCAGTTTCTCTTCTCTCCCTCTTGTTGATTGACTCTACTGTGAAAATTATAGATCCAGTGCATGGATCATATACATTTCACTCATACCTCACCATGCATTATGTCAGAACTGGAACAATAAAACAACCTGAGTTACGTGGGCACAACTTTTTTTATTTCCTTCTCTTTTTCCTGTCTGTCTCTAAAAAATATCATATTTGTACAACACTGAGTTGGGGATTGAACCGTTAAGGAACAGCCAGTTAAACCAGTGAGGTGAAAGACTTACTGTGAGCACAAAGGAAAGACACTTTCAGCTTGAGTGCACCAAATATGAGGAAGTCATTGAAAAGTACCTGCAGAACGCAATGAAGATTCTTCCCATCACTGCTGTTGTTGCTTTCCAAAATTATCTCTCTTCTAAAATATTAGACTAGTGCAATAAATAGCCTGTTTCCTTGGTGTGCTAACTCAGAAAGAGTAGTTTACAAGCATCTTGCAATGTAGTACATGGTTAATCTAAAAGATTAGTGATCTAAAAGATTAAAAGGCTACAGCAAACCTTTGACTTTCCAAATTATTTTGGACTAAAGGTCCCAGAAGATTTAACCACCATATCCAAGGCTAAGGAATTATAGGAACTATAGTCTAAAAGTTCCCCACTGTTGGTCTGCAGCAGGCCCACAGTGCAGTTGAGCACTGAAGTACCCATTGAGTCACTGAGACAGTGTCTGTTGCAATACTCCTGTGAGACAGTCCCTCTGAAAGGTGATACAAAGCTGTTTGGTGCAGCAATGCTAAGGGAAGGGCCTTCTATGGTCCCTCCTTTTTGGGGTGGGAGGAAAATCAATTAACTTCACTGGTCTTTTTGCCCAGGTATGGAATGGGGGAAGGGGGAGAAGTCCTGCACAGGACCTATAAGAGGTAAAGCAGTTGCATCTCTCCTCAAAAGAAGTAGAAAACCTCTTTTGGACTACAGCTGCAAGAATGCCACAGTAAGCTTGCCCAATGACAACCAGGAAACAAATAGGCTGCACAAATTGTATTTGTGTGTACATATGCTGCCTCTTTCTCCATATGGGATCCAAGGTGGCTCACAACAATTAAAACAATACAATCAACAGTTTTAAAAACACTATAAAAAGCATATTATAAAACAATTAAATGTTTGCCGATATTAAACCCAAGATTAAAAACAATTTAAAAACATTTTAAAATCTCTAAATTTAATCATTACAGCATTAATATTGTTGTTTTATTTTATTTTAATATTGTTGTTAGTCGCCCAGAGTTGACTTCGGTCTAAATGGGCGGGATATAAATTAAATAAATAAATTCCTGAGACTCCCACTTGTTTAAAGGCCTGCCTGAAAAGGAAGGTCTTTGGCTGCTAGTTTGGTCATGAGAGTCAGGAGAAACTAAGACTCTCTGGAAAAAACAATAAATAAGGCAAGGAAATGTTGAAGGCAGCAGGAAAAGAGGAAAATCAAGTATGAGATGGATTGATTTAATAAAAGAAGCTATGGCCTGGGGTTTGCAAAAGCTGACCAGACCTGTTAAATATAGGTCATTTTGGAGGTCCCCCGATCATACGATCACCATAAGTCGAAGGCAACTTAACAGCACACAACACACATTTCCATTCGCACTTTATGCGATGAAAATGTTTCTTTTCCTCCTTTGATCTTATCACTTTCTGTTATTAGGTGGTTACAGTTCCATTCCCACACAAAACAGTTGCAAAAACACTACAGCGTCTAAACTTTCTTTTCGGACTACAAATCCCAGGATTTCCCAAACAGACTCTGGAGCCTCCAGTTCATAAACAAGAACGTTTCTAGCCTGTGGAAATGACAGCAATTTTCAGTTTTCTTAAATAAATCAACCACCCTCTCCTAGCCCAAATACAACGCACACCGCCCTACGGACATGCCCGCTTCCCACCAGCATCTCAAAATACAGGTTTCCCTCCAGAATAACGAGGCAGAGGGTAATCTCTGCCTTCGCACACGGTAGCAAACACGTATATATGAACCCACATTGCCTCAGCCAGTCCTCGACCAATCGTTCCGACAGGATTTTCGTGACGTCAGTCTGCGTTCGGGTTGGAGGACGGGTCAAGTAATAGTCTGAATAGGTATTTCCCCCCTCCCATTCCTTGGCATAGGCTGATTGGTCGAATGCCTAGATCACCCGTGCGCGCTATTGGCTGTGGTCTTGGGATTTAAGTGATGGGCGGGTTTGTCCGGGAGAGAAGTGGGTGCTGGAGCTTTGGAGCGCGGGGTTGCCAGGTAAGTCTTCAAGGTGGGCTTGTTAAAGACTAAAGCAGTGGTTCCCAACTTTGGGTCCCCAGATATTCTTAGCCTAAAATTCCCAGAAGTCTTCGCCACTAACTGTACTGGCCAGGATTTCTGGGAGTTGTAGTCCAAGAACATCTGGGGACCCAAGGTTGGGAACTATTGGGCTAAAGTGAGAAAGGTGCTTGGGGCTCTGACACCCTTCCCTGATGTCTGATTACGGTGATGGAAAATGTACTCTGCACCCACTTAGAGGAGTTCCTTATTATTATTATCTTTGCAGGCTGCCTGCCTGCCCTAATGACAGAAGGGGTAAAACCAAGTCCTCTCTGTAGTGGTGTTCAAAGTCCACTGTTTATCCTATTTGCATGTGTTCAGAATGCATCCTATTTGTGGTCTTGATATTATATAGTGGGAGAACGTGCAGAGAATGGCAGTTAATGTGATCCATGGTCTGGGGCCATCCTCCTTATGAAGGTCATGGTATATGTTACGATGATAGTGAGGAGAAACCTTCACTGGGAATTTGCTTCCTGGTTCTTAGCCTCTGAACATGGCTGGGCAACCTCTATGGGCCTGGGGACCAGTTGTCTGCCCCCAGAACATCCTAGGGGTCAGATGAACCACCAAAAATGCTAAAAAGCACAAAAGGTGGGATCTGAGGTGACTGGAAGAATATTTCCAGGCTTGAAAAATATAGTATTCTTGATCTTAAATGGTATCCATGAGTGGGGGTTTATCTAAAGAAATTGCTAACTTAGATTCCTCAATAGATGGCGGGTAAGAAACATGGGCTTTTGCAGTAGGTTTTTAAGGAAATTATATTATGATCAAAAAAGGTCCTCCTTTTGAGTAGTGGGTTATTAACAGATTGTGGAGGGTTTTTTCCCCATAAGATTTAAAGGCCAGTGTCCTGCAGTTATTCAGATGATGTGGGATAGATCCAGCTTTTGACCTCAGTGATCCATGGAGCTCATAGGGTAATCTAGGTGTGTAAAAAATATAACATTAATAATAATCACCACCACTGTGTGATACACTAAAATGTCACAAGTAAGGTGAGCTTTCATGCTTTCCAGAACCCTTCATCAGGGAAAGATAATGTAAAACTTGAGGTCCAGACCTAAAGTCCAAACATTAATCAAGATGTTATGTCCTTGGCTTATGCTGTTGGATTGCCTGGAAAGTAAAATGGAGTTTTAGATTCTTGATGAGGCAGAGGTGGCTAAAGCATCAGTTTGCAAGCTCTTCATCTCACTGACGACAAAAGCCTGGCTTGGCCCCTCCACAGACTTGCCAGTTGTCTTGGTTGAGGCCATAGACTTTCCATAGTGAAGTTGGAGCAGAAAAACATGCAGCTGGTGTTAGTCTTCAAATCAGCAAAACAGGAGAAAGAATTTAGGTATTGCAATGGATTAAAAAGTCAATTGCATCCAAATTGGTAGTTGTTGGAAGAGATGGAGTCCTCACTGGAGAACAGTCTTATGGAAAAGCCTTGACTTTGAATCATTCATTTTGTCTCCACCTGACCTACTTGGTCAGAGTTGTTTTGAGGATGAAGTGGGGAAGAGGACAGGCATGTGAGCCTCTCTCTACACGAGGACACTGGAAGGAATAATTATGTTTTTTTTTTCCTCTTCTGCTTTATCTTTTGATGGAGGTTGCATTTCTGGATTTCTTAATTACTCTCATGTGCTCACCAATTACTTCACCTTGTAATAGTTTGAGCATTTCCCATTTGACAACTGCCCCTGTTTAGCAAAGAACCTGCACTGCTTATCCTTGTGCCTTTTTGCAAAATTAAACCTGTTGTCATTACAATGCCCATGTGACTTGTTTTCTGTTTTCCTTGCAGGAGTGACAGCACACTCTAGGCTCTGGAACACGGTCTCCTCTTTCTCGGCCACCATGGGATTAGAAACAAAGCCACTTATTGTTCCCCACCCCTATTGGCCTCGAGATTTGGAGCTCCCACACTACATCCCAAATGACCGCCCCGTGTGGCAGATCTTGGCTTTTCTCTTTTCTGTGTCAGGGGTCCTTTTGATACTGACGTGGCTAGCAGCAGGATGGCGGACCAGGACAATGGCTCCTCTTGGAACATGGCGCTCCTTGGCTGTCAGCTGGTTTGCTATCTGTGGCTTCATTCATGGTGTCATTGAAGGCTGGTTTAGCCTCTACCACACGGAAATCCCAGGGGACCAATCCTTTCTCTCCCAACTCTGTAAGATATTACTGGAACTATAGGAGTGTGTGTGTGTGTGAATGCAGAACAGCTGAGTTCCATCTCCAGTCCTGAGTATGGATGGTGCTACTGGTTATCTGAGGAAGACTGAGAAAGAGGGCTCTGTTTCCTGATAGGGGCAGTTCGTTGGGTGTGTCTTTTGGGACGAAGTCCTTATCGTTGTGCAAGAGGAAGTAGAAAAGGAGAGAAGATGACACAAAACTTTTCTGTTGCAATATTATTACTTTTCCATAAGATGCTATGAACTCACTATTATTTGGCTTCCAGAACAATCCTTGGCAATGCTGGGGCAGGTGTGTGCGCACAGGCACTATAGCACTGTCCATTGTTTTCATAAGCCTGCATTAGGATGAGTGCATGTGAGGCTCTCTCGTTCTCCTGTCTTCCCTTAAAGAGGTACTGACTCTTTACGACTAGAAGAGAGCCTGAGAGTCCCACTCACAGTCTCTGTGCTCTAGCCTTTTTAAACATAGTAGTCGAGGATGTGCAAAGCTGCCAGCCTCTCGAAGGTCACATGTTCCCCACCCCTGCTATTGCCTGTTTGGTGGGAAAGGGAGGAAAGGTTATCTGTGCAGCTCTGCAGTGTTTGCCTCAAGCATTGGGAAGCTTTGCTCTTCCAGCTGCCAGAATTCCTTCCTTTTAGCTATACCGATGGGACCTACAGTTGAAGGACATCTGTAGGTCCGGAAGATCCCCTGCTCTGAATTCCATGGTGTGGTGCTAGTGCAGCTGCTTGTCTTGATTCTGAACTTTTTGCACAATGCAAGCATGCTGGGAGGAAAAGACTTGAACGGCTGAAGGTAGATGAAGAGCTGCAGTAAATAGAGGGATCCCACCTCTATCATAAATATTCACTTATATAGTGAGAGAGGTATACTGCCTGAAATTAGGGGACTCAGAACAATACAATCTTATGCATATTTACTCAGAAGTTGAGTTCCACTATCTTGAGGCTCATGGGTTTGAAATCTTTACAGGTGTACACCTGAAACAGTCTGCTGATAAATAGCTTGCTATGTTTTGTGGGACTGAAATGTGTCTATGCAGTCTTAAATTGACTTCAGCTACAATCCTGTGCTCATTCTTGGCAAGTAGGGCTCATGGGCCTCAGTGGGACTTACTTCTGTGTTGATACCCATAGGATGGCACAATTAACCTTGAATCCTCTTAGTCATTTTCAGCTGGATGCTGCAGCTGGGGAGCTGAGACAGAGTGGCCCACTCCATATCCTTAGCCAGGAGAAACTGCTACGTTGGCTTCTTCGTTCCTATAATGGTGGCTGTTGCACACAGATGTTTATATAATCTGATGACAAATTGGTGCCTGTGTTTTCCTCTACCATCTGCATTCCATTTCCCTTTTTAAATTGTGCTTGTCAGATTGCATATATGTGGGCATGGTCTGTTCTTACACTTTTATAAAGCCTCTAGAGCAGTGGTTCCCAACCTTGGGTCACCCAGATGTTCTTGGACTGCAGCTCCCAGAAACCTCAGCGAGCGGTGAAGGCTTTGGGGAGTTTTAGTCCAAGAACACCTGGGGATCCAAGGTTGGGAACCACTGCTCTGTAAAATTGTGAAGGGATTTATAAAGTAATAATATTAGAGGATTGATGTTTAGAAGTTGCTACGGTACGGAGGGTCTGTTTTGTGTTCTCTGCTGCCTTGACTTATTTACTATATTGTTTTGACATCAGCAAACCCACACAGGTGACATTTTGCCCAAGTCAGTTGTCATGTACTGAATATCCTGAAAAATCCTAAGTTTTTATTCTTAACTGAAACAAGATTCTAACCTTTAGAGTTGTGGAGATATTTGTGAAAATATGTAAACAATGTTTGAAGAGGGGTGCAGTGGTAGAGAGAGAAGCTTCTAAGCCTTTCCTGGCTCCTTCTGCATGCCTTATGGCCCTTTCTCCTACAATGCATATACTTCTGCTCGCTTTATCCGTACCAGTGGTTCCCAGAATTGGGTAACCCAGATGTTCTTGAACTGCAACTCCCAGAAACCGTGGCCAGCACAGCTGGTGGTGAAGGCTTCTGGGAATTGTAGTCCAAGAACACCTGAGTTACCCACTCATCTATACTGTCCTCTGGTCACCATGCCTATAGCTGTATAAGAATACATTGAACAAAATGCAGTATAATAACTTCTGGAGAGATATCATATGTTCAAACTCTTTCTTTGGTGCTGAACTAGGATTTTTTTTGTTTAGTGTGAGCATGACAGCACTATTAACAGCTTTACCAACAGACTGATGTTTTACTTCTTTTTATGTTACAATTATGTGGGAAACATATTGATGAATGCACAATTCATGTAGATGTTTGTATCACTTTGCTTATTAATATCCAATGTTTCACCTTGTTTTCTCTGGTTGTTGTTTTTTTATATTATAGGGAAGGAGTATGCCAAAGGAGATAGCAGATATATCATGTAAGTGTTGGGTAAGGCTAGTGGCTTAGGGTTCGGCAGTGTCATACCAATAGGAAAAGATTTAGTGTTGCAAAAATCAAAAACTAATTTGTGTTCAGTCAGAAAGGTCTAAAAAGAAACATTAACAAGAACATACAGTAAATGTAGCTGATACTTTTGTAGTATCTGTAAGTTACTGAACTCCTTTTTTATTTTACCATTTCCTAAAGCAATTCTCAGTAGGGCTTAGTAAAATGCAGACTCTATGAACTCACTGTGAGGATTACTTTCTTTCTTCAACAGAATCATAAAGCTTGCATAAGGACTTTAAGACCTTAACAATGTATGTAGGTGATAATTAGTTTTATATTTCAGAACAGCTTTCAGTGTGTTCAATATATTTGTTAATGCTTTTGAAGTTTCTCTTACGTCATTTTATAACAGTGCAGCCTGCAGCTCTGCTTGTGACATGTTTATTTATTACAGTTCCACCCTACCCTTTTTAAAATTGAGCTATAGACAGTGTACATGACACTTCCTTCTCATTTTATCCTGAAACCAACCCTGTGAGGTAGGTCAGGCTGAGAGTGTGACTGGCCTCAGGTCACTCTGTTACCTGACAAGCTCTCGGAGCACATGTATGATCTGACACATGTTCTAAGGCAGTGGTCTCCAACCTTGGGCCTCCAGAGGTTCTTGGACTTCAACTCCCAGGAATCCTGGCTAGCAGAGGTGGTGATGAAGGCTTCTGGGAGTTGTAGTCCAAGAACAGCTGGAGGCCCAAGGTTGGGGACCACTGTTCTAAGGTATACCCACAAGGGATCTTTGAACCATGGGAAGAGTAGGTCTTGATACAGATTGGGCTGGGTGTACCACATTAACACAGAGCAATTTAACATGGGAATTAAAACATATACAACTGGCAGTTGCAGGGACAGTGCAAACAGACAAAGCGGGATTTTAGCTTGGGGGCAGCAAAGAGACAGGCTGAGTTATGAATGGAAAGGCCTTAAATGTATCGTTGTCTCCTTCTACTGGTCAGGAAAGCGGGCATGTTACTGATAATAAATAGTGTTCATATAGTTTGGAGAGGTTTGCCTGGAGCCACCTTGATCATTCACAGTTAGTTTGATGATGATTATTTTACTGACATTAACTGCAGGTTAATGCCTTACAGCAGTGGTTCTGCAACTCCCAGAAACCGCAGCCAGCACAGCTGGTGGTGAAGGCTTCTGGGAGTTGCAGTCCAAAAACACCTGAGTAACCCAAGGTTAAGAACCACTGCCTTACAGGATGAAAGGCACTGTTGCTTAGCAACTACATTACTAGCTTCCAGGGTGGTAGATGTGTGTGTGTTCTGGTGCCCAAAAAAAAAAAAAAAAAAACAGCAACAGAGAGTCATTTGACACTTAAAATCTAGCAAATACTATTGAATATAATGAAAGCAAAATGTATGGTTTCATCAAGGATACTGAACTGTTGTCCTGAGTTGTTGGGGGTGCATATGTGCCCTTGGCTCTTGATGGAGCAAAAACAGAGCATGGAAAAGTAATTTTTTGGAGCACAAAGCTCAGGACCCTCTGGGCATCATGGTTGTGCTGGCAGGGGTTACTGGAAGTTGTAGTCCAAAAATAAATTTTCCGAGGCCTTGACAAATTGTGTAAACAGTGTGTCTGGCGGACAGTGAAAGACATTTGGGATTTGTTTCTGGGCCTGAAGTGATTTCCATTTCATGATTTTTCTCTCCCCAGAGGGGACAATTTCACAGTCTGCATGGAGACAATCACAGCCTTCGCCTGGGGACCCCTCAGTCTTTGGACTGTTCTGGCATTTCTTTCAGGCCAACCCCACCGCTTTGTCTTGCAGCTGGTGGTATCGCTGGGTAGGTACCCAAGACAAAGATGAGAACAAATCCTTCAATATTCTGACTTCTGGATATTTTAACATATAAATGACTTCCCAGTGGATGGGGTCTGCTGTAGCAGAATACTTTAAGACACTGCAGGTAGCCATATTTATTTCTGGTAGTCAAACTCCATGTACTTTGATTTCCCGGTTCTGTCCCATATCAGGATCCACTGTTTTCTTTCTTCCTCTTTGCCAAATATCAGCCGAGTTGATTTTTAAAAACTGCTGTTCCTCCTCATATTTCTTGTTTCTTGCTCTCCTCTTTATTTCATAGTATTGAAATCTGGTAGTAAGTAACAACTAGGGTAAGCCTATTGAATCAGTAGCATTTACATACGGTAGTTACTGATTCAATTTGCCTACTCTAGTTGCAGCTTAAAACTAGATTTCAGCCAATATCTTCTGGAATTTTTGCATACAAGGGGTAGGAAGGATGTGTCACTTGTGATTCCTATTATTTATTTGTATTTATAATGTCCAAACTGTACCTGGGATGTTACAGACAAGTATGAACAACAGATAGTGCTGTTTGTGTTAACCTCTTCTGTTCCATAACATCCAAAATGATTCTTGTTGGTGTTCATACACATGGATAGCAGAGCAAGAGCTTGCCTGCTATGGGACAGGAGAAATCAGTGGAGGCGATTATTCAAACACTTTTCTGGGTTTCCATCCTATAGAGAACATAGTTGCTAACAGAGTTTGTTATACTCAGTAGGACTTAGAAGTAAAATGTGTATGATTACACTATTTTATTTATTAACATAGGGATTGGCTACATAGTTTGGCTGGTGCAGGCTAAACAGGGTCGCTTAAGGTCAGGTATGCCATGTGATGCAATCTTTGCATCCACACTTATTTATTTAAACTTTTTAACCCGCCTTGCTCCTTAAAAAAGGGCCGAAGGCAGCTTACAATAATTAAAAGACAGTATAATAACAGTGAGTATACAATATTACAAGGATCAATGAATACAATATCAAAAAACTTAAGCAGCATCAAAACACATTCAATGTAGTAAGGTACTACAGTCCTTTTTAAAAATCCCACTCGACAGCCATTCACTCAGGGAAAGCTTGTCTGCTTGTGGAAGGTGAAGATCAGTCTAGTCTCCTGTGGGAGGACGTTCCAGAGTCTAGGAGCAACAACAGAAAAGTCCTCTATCACAGGGGTCCCCAACCCCCAGTCTGCGACCTGGTGCCAGTCCGTGGCAATGGTAGGACCGGGCCATGGAGACAGATCTCCCAATCCCCCGCATGCACTCCCCCCACACATGGCCCACACGCACGGGTGCCCCGCCCACCCATGAGTGCGCCCTGCTCATCTGTGCATATGCGTGAGCGTGCCCCACCCACCCATGAGCACGTCCCTGCTCATGCGCGTGAGCGAGCCACGCCCACCCACGAGCACGGGGGTGTCCTGCCCCTCCAACCGGTCCGCGGTTTGGAAAAGTTTGGGGACCACTGCTCTATCATGTCCCCACCTAATTCACCTGTGAGGGTGGCAGGACCGTCAAACAGAAGCTCCCAGCACCGCCTTCTAATTTCTCTCCTCCAGGAAGGATCTGAGCCATTGTAAAATAGTGTCTCCAAGTCCCTTCCCAGAGGGAAGGGCTGGAAGGATGGCATAGCAACCCTATTTAGTCCATGGTGCTGTTCAGAGAAAATTAAAAAAATAAAATAAAAATGAAGACTTCCTTCTAGAAGCAGGAGGAAGCCAGATGTTCGGTCCCCCCACCCTTTTCACTGGCAACTTGGTTTGGCCTGGAACAGGAAAGCTGAAAAGAAAAAAAAATCCCTCTCCTGTCTCCTCCTGCATCCAGGAGTAAGCCTTCCATTTAAAAAGAAAATTCTCTAAAAGGTACAGTGCATCAGCACTGCCCTAATTTGTGCTGAAAAACTTGCTTTCCCCACAAGCAGAGAGAGGAAGTTTTTAATTTCCCAGTTATGCCATATCATTATGCGGTGAACCTGTCAGTTTATGGGGAAGTAGAAGCCCATGACAGGGGCCAGAAAGGTGCAGACAGGAATGCTCTGGGAGTGGGTGGTTCACTCCAGCAAAGATGCTGTCTGATCATTGGCTTTAGGAGCGAACCAGCCCATTCCCGCAGTGAACCAAACAGCAGGTTAAATGCCTGGGTGGTACTCATCCCGACAGTCTACTAGAGAAGTTATCTGAAGGCAGGTTCCCATGGCCACCCTCACTTCCATCCCTCTGCAGCACTTGCTTAAATCCCATCAGTTGTAATATGGCTGTGCCCATTTGATCCTTCATGCCTTTCTCTGCTATTGGCCTCCAAGGGAAACCTCATCTATTTCCTGTGCTGTTTGCTTTGGGTATTTTCCAGTGGGGTGTTTCCCCCCCCCCCCCAGCACTATGGGTCAGAAATCAACTGTGGGGCTATTTTCCCTTTTTCCTTGCTTAACAGATTTTGGCAGGGGGTAGGTGGGAAAGAAGAGGCAAGCGGTGGTGAGGAAGTGGGTGGGTGGTTGTGTTACAAATGGAAGATAGTAATGCCTGGAGCTGGAGTTAAAAAAACGACCACAATGGGATGATCACACAATAGATTTGCCTGGAAGCACCCCTTCAGATACCATTGAGAAGCTGCAATAATTGCTTGAGAACTTTGGATCAGGGGAAGGTGCCTTATCTTGAGATGGACCCTTAGTCCATCTGGCTCAGGATTGTGAACTTGGCTCTCAAGAGTTTCATGCAGGACCTGACCTATCCTAGCCCTGCCTGCACATGCATGGTATGCCCTGCTGGTCTCCTCCACATTCTAACCAGGCTTGACCCTGCTTGCTTCCTGAAATCAAACAGGATTGGGTGTGTTCAGGGTGGTATGAGCAGGGGAGCTTAAGAGGTGGTCAAATTTCAGGGAGGTGAGGGTCTCACGCCCCTTCATTCTCCTCTCCCGCCAGTGATTTCCCTTCCCCTTGCACTGCCCCCTAACCCAATACTGCACAACATCTCCTGGACCAGAGATGGCCAACCTATGGTTCTAAGACTCCATGGGTTGCTGTGTAAGTTTTCAGTTCAAGGCCTCAGCGAGAGTGATCTGTCCCGTACCTGGCAGCTTGCACAGCAGGGAGGAAGAAGGGAGAGATGGAGCAGGGCTTCCTAGAAAGAAAGAAAAACCTTTAGCCCCCACCTATCATTACCAGTGGCCCTCCAGCAGATTACATGTGAAGGGGTGTGACCCTTAACTGGAATAAGGGTTGCTACTTCTGTCCTAGACATTCATGCATCCTTTTTCTTAGCTTGGAAAAGTTACTTTTTTGGACTACAAGCCCAAACGTTCCTCAGCTAGCTGACCTGGTGACTTCTGTGTTCTGACTTTTTTTTCCCTTGCATGTATTATTGTTATTTTATTTATTACATTTTTATATCGCCCATCTGGCCAAAGGCCCTTCTGGGCAATTTCCAATATAAAAAGACAACAATCAAACATTAGAAGACATAATTATCTGCATAACTAAAGTATCAAAATAATCATAAAAGTGCAATGCATTTTAAAATATGCATTTTAATATATTTAAAATATACAAAAAATAATGTTGTATGTAAATTATTGTCTTGCTTGTGGTACAGTTTGGTGGAGGAAAGGGAGTATAATGTGTGTTGTAGGGACAGTTGTTGAGTTCACAAACACCTTTCAAAACAGGATTTCTGAAAAGCCATATTTCCCCCCTCCCTTAGTTCCCCTACCAACACATATACTGGATTGCAGAAATGTCCAAGGGTATATCTTGCAGCAAAAATAAGAGTATTGTGATATATTATACCAAACATATTTTGTTTGGTATACGTTTCATTGGGATTTGAAGAAGTGGGGTACAGTCCACAAATACTAATAATTCTCTGCTGCCAAACCCGTTTTGACTTATAGCCTATGAGTCTTTCCAAAGTCGTCTAGGTACATTCCTCACTTTAACCCTAATCAGTTTTCTTCTCTCTGTCACCTTAACTGCAGGCCAGCTGTATGGAGATGTTCTTTATTTCTACACTGAGTACCGTGATGGTTTCAGCCATAGCGAGATGTGGCACCCGGTCTACTTCTGGTTTTATTTTGTCTTCATGAATTTCCTGTGGATCATCATTCCATCAGTCCTTATCTTGGATGCCTGGAAACATTTAAGCACCTGCCAAAGGATTGTGGACACCAGCAAGCTGAAGAAGCGCTAACCATCGATGCAGGGGCATGGCACAGGCAGATCTTTCCTAAGCGCCACACGGGATAGGTTTGCTAGTGCCTTCTCTTGCCCCCCCCCCCTGCTCCTGCAGGTGCTCTCAAAAATTCCCTCCCTTGTCTAGCTTTGAATGAAAAAAAAAACAGCAGGGAAATGGCATAATCTGTGGCAGCTGTTTTTCATTGCTCACTTAAGAGCTCATCGTTCTAGTGAAACGATGGGCGACTGTGAACTTCCAGATGTTGTTGGACTGTATATAGCAGCTCCCCCTTCTCCAGGGATAATGGGAATTGCTGTCCAACAACGTATGGAGCACTATAGACGCACACCCTGATCTAAATGAATGTTGCAATCCTATCCAAACTTTATTGGGAGTAGGTCCTTTGATCCGCATGTCATAGGAAGCCTTCACAGATGTAATCCTGGATGAAGAAGGGCAGTGCTAAGGAGATCACATATGGAGTTCTGTATCTTTTCTGAACCTAGGACTCTGATTTTAAGTTAGAAGAGGGAAGGATCTGTCTGGCATTCAGAGCATACCTCTCTTTTAGCAGTGTTGTCGTATGGAGGTTCCCCATGGGACCTTCTGTCTTTCTCTTAGATTAATGGGATAAAGCTAGATGATGACCACCAATGTAATTCTCTTTATGCATTGCTCCTATCAACTATTTACATTACAGCTTTTCTTTTACTCCAAGCAATGGTCAGTTACTGACACAGGTGGCTCCTTGCTGTGGACAATGGGGCAGAAGGCATAGCAGCTAGTGGTAGGAGGAGATGATGATGGCTTGCTTTTACCTGCTGCTGCTTTTCCTTCTATCTATCTCTCATGAGAGTCTGGGAGTTCAGCAAGAGAAGAGCAGCAGCAAATCCTTGACCTTCCACCTCTAATGAGGCAAGCAGGAGTGGGCTGGCATAGGCATCGCCTTAGGTGGAACAGTGCCCCACTTGTCCCCTACCCTGTCTGATACCACAGCAGAGGAGATGCTTCTCAACAGAAATGAGCTGAGATGGATCAGAGAAAAGACAAAGCAAATCTGAATGGCTGGCTTCCGTTCCCATGCCCCTCTTGGTGGAGGGTGGATAATGGTGACGTAGACATTAATAACACAGAAATGTTTTGGCCTCATTGTGTTTTTATGGACTTCTTTCTCATACTTTCTACAACTGTTTCCTCCCCAACATCTTTTGGGATGCTTAAACATCAGCTGGACCTGCAGCCCCCACAAATGAAGAAAATAAACTGGATTGTGCCTCTCATCCATGAGAGAAGTGTTCTTGCCAATGGTAGCACCACTTAACCATCACAATTTGGTTTTAAATATTTTCAAACAAATTACTTGAATCTTTTCCATGTGCTCCTGGCTCTGTAAAAATAGCTGTTTTTTTAAAAAATAAATTACACTCTGCTTCTTATATATCTGTTGAAACTTTGGTGTGTATTATGTATCAAGAAGAGAAACAGCCAAGAAGGCAAAGAATAACTTCTGCTCCATGGACGTTTTTGAAGAAGTAGCCATGTTAATCTGTGGAAACATATCAAACAAACAAAACAACAACAAAAAACCCTTCAGGCTATAAATATTTTTGATTATCAGTCCACAAGGTGCATCCTGCACTGATTTCCCCAGTTGGCTACTTGTGCCAACTATGCTATTGTCACCTTGTAGACTGATAATTAAAATTACTCATAGCCTGATAGTCCTATTCATTTACTAACAAACCAGTGTCACTTTGTCCATTACCTGTATTCTCACCTGGTCATGGGACCATGTACAAATATGACAGTCATATTGTTTCATTCTGATGTCTGAGGAAGTGGACTTGACCCACAAAAGCTCACATTAAAATACAGTATCTAGTCTTTAAGGTTCTATAATGTTTTTGTCTCGTGTGTTTTTTAATTTCTTTAACTTTTAAAATCTCTTTTATTTCTTTTCTGGTCCTATATGTTCAGTGGAAATACTCAAAATTCTACAGAATTAGTGTTTCCACTGAAATTGCCTTAAGGATTAGGGAAGGCATTCCTTTTAAAAATATAGCTAGGCTTGTGTTCCAGTATTTAAATTCCACATGCCATTATGTTGTCTGATGCTCAGCTATACTTCTGGTATCTTACCGTATATATTAGATAATTTCATTATTGTTGAACAACCACTGAGAAAGCTGCTGTACATAACATTTGTAAATAAACTATATCAGACGAAAGACCTAGTTATTTTTAGGTGTTTAAATTCATATGCACATAAAAATACCCTTTCCTCATTCTTTAATTCCATCAATAAACCCATAATAAATGTTTCAGATTACATAGGTTTACATAATTTAATATAGGAAATGGGGGGTGGGGTAGAGTAAGGCTGGCCAATATAGAAATCTGTAGTACAGAGTTTGTTCCCTCATTCTAAGTAGCTATTTGTTGATTTTCCCCCCTCAATGTACCCTAAGGGGCACAAGAAAAGTCATGGTGTCTGTCTTCGTTACCCTCGGAGCAACTTAGTGGGACGGTTTAGGCACAGAACCTACCATCCAAACAAAGTTGGACCATAATTTTGTCCCATAACCTTCAGACATTTTTAAAAGGCATCTTCAAACAAGGAAATAGTGACAGTGCTATTTGAGGATGCCTTGAAAAAAATTTACGTGTCCATAGGTACGAACTTCCTCTAATCCCATTCCCTAATGCTTTATATAAATAATTAACACTGCTGAATAGGATTCATGTTACAGCTATTCTATTTTGAGTTATTCTATAATAAACACAATCCACTGTGGAATTAGTAAATTTATTATGCTGAATTTTCCACAGAGGAAACCATTATGGCCAGTTTACCAAGCTATCCTGCTTGAGAAACTCAAGGCACACACAGCACACTAGGTTGGCTGGAATCCTGTTCTTTAATGTAAGAAGGCTTGTAACTTTCAGTCTGTCCCTAGCCAACTGTGAAGGACAGGAAGCTAGTGTGCCGTCCCCGCAAGGAAAAATATCAAAGGAGGCATGCGCGTGTGTGGAAGGCGTGCTGGTGGAAATAGAGGGGAGTGAGGGGAGGAGAGGAAATACACTGGAGGTGTGTTTAGCGGAAGATAAAGGGGAGGAGTTGGATCTTATAGTATGGGAGGAGATTATAAAGAAGGAGGAAGAAGCGCGGGAATTTCAGGTGGTGGTAACGGACCAGACAGAAAGACGCACAAGGGATTGTGCTGTGCAGACGGAAGATGAAGGCAGCCCGTCCGACAAAGTTAGGGAGCTAACACGGGAGTTCCCTAACCTAAGGACTGGAGGAGGGTTGCTTCCAGATCCAGATGTGCCTAAGTGTGAAGGACAGCGGATAAAGCCTGTAGAATGGACTGTAGTGGTCTACCTCCGCAATCAAGATGGGGGGAGGAAAGTTATTCGCCCTACACCTTCCTTCAACCAACCACCCCTGGAAGGGGATTGGGCAAGGCACCCTTGCTGCGGGAAGGTATGTGCGGTAAGGAGTACGCCTATACGTGCGATGACCGATCGGGAGCGTTTTGGCCCGGCCCCGATGTGAGGAGCGATATATTTACTCCAGATTTAAACGTTAAAAGTTATAAGTTGTTGCCAGAATTAAGTTGTCTTGATCCGTTTGATATGGTTGAAATTGAAGTTGAAAGGAATAAAAAGGAATCTGTTCAAGTTTTGAAACCGTCTCCGTCTCTCATTCCTGCCAAGACGAGGGAACCGCCAATAGTTTTAGAAGAACCTGATCACACCAACAAATAAAAAGTCAGGGGTAAGTGTACATGCACCAATCCAGTGTGCATGTGCTTCCAAAAATTGTGGCAAGGACTCTTATTTGCCATCTAGGAAAGTTACTAATTTTCTTACACTAAGCAACAGGATTTCAGCCATTCAAATATATAATTAAAGTCAAATTAAACAGTCAAGACTTTAAAAATCAATAAAACTACAAGATGTTAAAATCATTACAGTACTTTAAGCCCTATCAAAAATATCTCTTCCCTCCATTCTTGGAGTGGAAAGTATTTACACCTCTGAGTGGAGTGCAATACAGAGTCTGAGAGCCATGCAGGAGAAAGCTCTTTCTCGCTTGCATATCAAGTGAGCTTATGCAACATTTGGCCTTCTCAAAAGGGCTTCTTCTGAAGATCTTAACATTTGGACAGGTTCATAATGAGGCAGACAGTCCTTTAGATAGCCAGACTCCAAGCCATTTAGTTGTTTGAATGTTAAAACCAGCAGCTTGCAGTGGCCCTGGTGTAACAATTGGTAGCTGGCTAGATAGCACAGTGAACAGGGCAGTAGACTGCAGAACCAGGGGTTGGGATTTTGATTCCCGACTGTGCCTCCTGGAGGACAGCCAGCCTGTGTAGCCTGACTGCTTCCAAAAGAAGGGAATCATAATTCACTTCTGCATGGTCTGTACCTAGGAAATCTGTAAGTCAATTAACTTGATAGCATGTTATTAATAATAACAATTGGTAAGCACTGCAGGTATTTCAGTATCCAGGTCAAATGGTTATGATACTATGGGCCAACTAGCAGCCCACCTGCTATATACTGAATCCGTTAAAAATCACAGCTCCTCTTCAAGGGTAGCCCCAAGTAGGTACAGGACTCCTTAGTAATCTCCATTTTGGCTGTGAAAAATAAAAAGGCTAGGAATGACTAAGCTGCAGGGAAGCCAGAAGTAGTTATGGTACTGATTTTTTATTTTTTTTGGAAAGGCACCCTGTACAGTGCGTAACTGGCAGAGACGCTACCAGTGCCATAGTCTCTTGCAGCTCAGTCTCTCCCAGCCATGTTGTTCTTCATGATTTGACAGTGGTTTGGGGAAGCTGCCATGTAAGAAACCATGTGGATCCATGTATCAGGTCCATGTTTTGTCATAAAGGACACATGATTTCTATGGCTTCTACTGTGGGAACAGATGGGATCTCTGATCTGACATTGGTTTGGGGAGAATTATGTTAAAATCATATGAAATCATGAGGATCCATTTTTTATTTAATGGATCTGACTCTTCCTTCCTTCCCAGGAAGTGGCTGTGTGTCATGTATCATAAAAGTGTGACTATAATAAGATTTTCAAGGTGAGATAATCCAGTGGTTTTATCAGTTCTACCCCCCACACCAGTGAGTATCCATGGCCAAGCAGGAATTCAAACCCAGATCTCCTAATGCTTTCATCTGTTGCTCTATGCACTACATCACATTGGTTATCCACAGAAATGGAGTCTCTCCTCATGCGTGAAAATCCTTTACTCTTTTTTTGGAGGGGCAACATACTTTTTATTGGTGTCTACTTTGCCTTTGCGTCCTATTCACAAAGGGTTTCGGATCTGAGGCAGATCGACACCCTCCCAATCCCGAGCTCCTGAAAGCAGTCACCTCCCAGTCTCAGGGGCTGCAAGCCTCGTGGGAAATACGGACGCAGCGCCATAATGCCTCCGATTGTCATCCTGAGCAAATCTTTTGCCTCACGGACGTCGGACGTCACAAACGGGAAAGTCAGCTTCTCCAAACATGCCTTCGCAAAACGTGCCAGTGTGACGTCACTGAAACTCATTTTCCCTCCTACTGTTAGGATCAAGAGGTTCACTTTCCAGAGGAAAGACAAAAACAAAATAGGGGGAACCCCTCGGTGTGACAGACACACTTCCGCCCTGCAGCCATCAATGTTGAAATAGAATCGGAAATAAATTCTCTTCCTTTCATTTTACGGCTTGGATTTGCGTTTCCTTCACGCTCGGAACGTCGGTCCGCAGGGGCTCTCGAGGGGCTCCGGCATGACCCGGATGTTTTTGTTTCGGACCAGTCATAGGACGAGTATGCTTGTGGTCGAAGATATTACAATACAGACGTGAATACTGTGATTCGGGCAGGACTGTCAGTCCCAGAATGCACCGCGCTTCCGCTTAAGCCGGTTATGGTTGTTTTAAAACCCTTTTGTGACCGGTGGACCCTTTCGTCATCGCTCTGGCCGTCCTTCCTCCGCCATCCATTTACGCTGATTCAAATAGCAGTTTTAGACCTACGCGATGACGTCATGCCGGAGGCGACTGAGCGAAGAAGGCGGAAGTCGCGGAGGAGGAGTCACGTGACGGAAGCGGCCCCTTTCCCCGCTTCTCTTCCCTCCCTCGCAGGCGCGAGTGCCCGTGAATCGAAGGGGCGGGTGACGTGAGAGGGGCGGGGCCTGCAACGGCCTTGGCGTGAGGGGCCTCCGCCCCCAGAGGAAAGGTGGAGGGAGGTCGGTCGGGATGGCGTCCCCGGGAGGGGCCCCGGCCGCGGCTCCGGGTGGGGCCGGGGCTGGCCCTGGAAGCGGAGCGCCGGAGGAGGAGGAACACGAAGTGGTTCGTGTGCGGGTCAAGGTGAGAGTGAGGGGCCGAAGGGGCCGAAGGTGGGGGGCGGGGGCCCGGGGTGGGACGCGACGCGATCAGAGGTCCCGGTGCCTGGTTTCCTTTCAGAGGGGGACAGGGTTGGATCCACCCAGGGTGGTCACAGGGACCTGCGAGAGGCTAGGGGGTCATGTGGGGCTTGCAGGGGGGGTCCCTGATGCCTTCGGTTGTATTAGCCAGTCCCGTTTGTCGAATGATGCTCTTGCCCTTAAATGCTAGGCGTTATCACAGCAGGCAAATCCCAAGCACCATCGCCAAAACAAGTCCAGTCGTGTTCTGTTCACAAAACTTAAAAGAGGAGAGTAGCCCCGGTGGTGGCTGTCCTGAAGGTGGGTGAGCCAAGTGGATGAGCCTGTTTGGGTGAAGTTTGGGTAAAGGAGTGGGTGGAGACCTTTCCCTGTGGCAGAATCAGTAGAAAGAAGTGATAGACCAGTTTGTGTAGCCTCTTCTCCCCAGTAAGATGTGTTACTGGCTGTACTATATACAATATATTTATTGTAGCCATCAACATCAATCATGATATTATTTGTGATATTTCTCCAGAAACGTGGGGGCTTACCATGCCAGTTAATTTTGAATCATGTTATGGTTGGAACGCTACTACTCTGTGCATTCATTTTTAACACTTACTCAATAAGTGTAAGCCTGAGAGAGATTCTCCTCCCTCACTTATTATGAGCATGTTACTGGCAGCCCATCAGTATGTCTGTCTGTCTGTTATGGGATGTTTTATTATATTGGATTTGTTTGGGATTTGATAGGGGAGATGTATTGAGCTTAGTATATTATTGTCAGCTGCCCAGAGTAGTACTGTACTTTGCACTAAAACAGGTACTATACAAATAACTTGAATGAATGAATGACTTTTAATAAAATAGTTGTGTGAATTCACCCTCTGGTAAAATGGATTGTGTGTTGACATATACTGATTTGCTCAGATGGCAGTTCTGCAGACATGAAAATAAAGAAATGGAATGAATTAAGAATTATGGTTATTCATCCCTTAACAGTTTGTGTAAAACAAAATTCAGTGTACAGGGTAGTTGGCTGTGATTTCGCTTCGGTGGACGTGTGTATTTTTAGTTCTTTCATTTCAAAACAACCTTCCAAGACCACCACTATAATGTCATGGTTAGAACATTGTCCATACACCCAGGTTCCAATTTCTTTTACCATTTCAACAATGAGTGAAGCCTTCTTGACTGCTTCTGTTTTTTAGGATTTGTTTTCATAAGTTCATAACTAATTTCATTCACATCTGCTGGAATCAACCAGATGCACAGCAATAGATAAAAATGTGCTTAGTCAAAGGATTGTGTCAAATGGTATTTGAAAAAAGTAATTTGCAAGCATAGTTCAAATTATCATTTCTCCTCCTGCTTTATTAGCTGATTACAGCCATGGTTTGGACATTCCAAGAAGCTTCATTACTGATGTAAAATCTAAACTTACCACTAAAGCATTACGATAGCTCAACAAAGTGGACACTAATAAATAAAACAGGTTACTGGTATTATTAGTATAATTATTACTCTTATTATTATAAGAAACTGAGATGTGCACAGAGGTATTAACTTGCCTACAGCATTGAGTAGAAATGTGAAATGTCACTTCCTAGTTTGAAGTAATATTTATGCTTGTTGCCCATGTTGATTGCTCTAATTCATCTTCAGTGATCATGCAAATGCAACTTAAATTAGTTGATTATAGATGAACTGGGTGCTTTACCAAACCATTGGCAATTGAGGCCGTTACAAATAGGATGGCAGAGAAGACCAATGTTTCAGTCCCACAGCAGACTTATTTTTATGGATATGCTTTCCTGGATAGAAGAAGCAAGCAACTAAGCTTGGGCTGATCAAATTGCCTTTGTTTCAGGAAGTATGTGACTGAAAGCATGTCTCTTCCAAGGAGGAGATCAGCTTCAGCCGCATGAAAGACACCATATGATGGACCAATTGTTCTGAATTGATTTTCTTTTTTCTACATTAAGGAATGGGAGCTGCTTGGCTTGCTTTCCCCCCCTTTGTAATAAGGAGAGATAAGCTTATTGCCAGCTGTGGAGACTTCAGTGAAAATGGGACTTCTTGGCCTGCTCCCCAGAGGGCAGCGACTATTTAAGTATACTGGGATAGTTCAGCTACAGTCACAGATTGAAGCTGTATTAGAATCTTGATTCCTATCTTCTTTCCACAGTCAAGGCATACTTGCCTCTCTTGCCAATCTTTACACCTCTGTTGCTCTTACAGACAGTAAATATATCTGCATTTTACATGTCAGGTAAATATCTCTCCACATTTTTCTACTGGGAACATAAGCAATATTCAGTCTAATACTTGTCAAAAGTATTGCTTGGTCAGTTTGATTTAAAATGCTTGAGATTAAGTTCTTCTGAGTTCAGTGGGGCTTCTTTCCTTAAAAAAAGATACTTAGAACTTTAATCATCAGCTCCTTATTTACTTGAAAGTATATCCATTGAATTATAATTAGATTTGCTAGGATACATAATATGCATAGTAGTGTTCTTGACCGTGAATTGGAAATAACTGATCCAGTTCATGTGAGTGTCTCTAATGTGGCTAGGAATGTAATAATGTCAGTCAAATTATAGAGCACAATAAGATCTGCAGATTGTGGTGGTCTTGTTTATGTGAACACAACAGGGTATGTTTGATTTTTGAAAAAATACTGATTTTTATCCACCCTGGAACACAAAACATGCCAAATGCCATTTTTATTCCCTCCCGTCTTGAAGGGTTACATGTGAAGAGACAGTAACAGAGACAATTTCATAAGGCTTGTGCCACCCCTGCCACCCCACCATCTGTGGTTACAGGAAACGTAGGGAGTTCAGTTACCTCTTGGCCAGTCTACACCAGTAGTTCCCAACCTTGTGTTGCCAGATGTTTTTGGACTACCAGAAGCCTTTACCCCTAGCAGTGCTGACCAGTGTTTTTGGGAGTTGTAGTCCAAGAATATCTGGGGACTCAAGGTTGGGATCCAATGGTCTAGACTCCAGAGTCAGTGCAGCTTGCTTCATTGTTGTTGTTGTTTAGTCGTTTAGTCGTGTCCGACTCTTTGTGACCCCATGGACCAGAGCACACCAGGCCCTCCTGTCTTCCACTGCCTCCCGGAGTTTGGTCAAATTCATGTTGGTCGCTTCGATGACACTGTCCAACCATCTTGTCCTCTGTCATCCCCTTCTCCTCTTGCCTTCACAATGTACATTGCTTCATATGTACATACAAATAAGCTAGCTCTCTTCTTCAAAATGTGTGTTTGTGACAGCAGCATCTTAAGCTGATATAACATCACTACAGTATTTATAGTAATATCTCAGTTGTCCTAGTATGTAGAAACTAGAGAATTATTAATGGTTCCCCTTATCATAGCATAGGTTAGAATATTTCATTTAAATTTTTTAGCTACATAAAGAAAAAAGTTACATCTTACAGTTTATCATCTGGTCTGCAAAGTATTCGGCATGTATCTTTTCTATATAAATAGTATTTAAATCAGGGATGAGGCACGTGTAATCCTTGAGATGCTTTAGAAAGAAATTCATATCAGTTCAGCAGCATCTGAAGTGTTACATGTTCTCCATCCCCGCTTTAAAGCACTATTTGTACTGTGGGCAGAATGATCCCTAGATATCGGAAGGCAAGAGTGGGTGATACCTTTATTAGACTACAGCAGTTCATGAAGGGAAGCTGGTTTATGAATCCACAGTAGTCTTTATGAAGCTGGGCATTATAGAATTGGTGCAGAAGAAACATAAAAGTTCTAAAATCCATGACCATGTGCACAGGTTGTATTTTCTTGTTCAAAACAAGTTCCAAAACGGGACTGCAGAATCAGCTCTTGGGTGATAGGTTTCAGATTTCAGCTTGGGGTGGTGGTGGTAGGGATTAAAACATCCCTTCCAAACTTGTTAGAAAAAGATTGCCAATCACTTGGCATCCCTCAGTGTCACAGGATAAACATATCTGTTGCTGTGGTGGTTGGTTTAGGGGTGGGGGGAGGTTTGAGATCCACCTGCAGCCTTCTACTTATTATAAAGGAGACTGAAAGTGCAAGTTTTGTACCAGAACTGTATGAGTGTTTTCTCCAAGAACATACCTTCTGGTATCTGTAGGTTATGAAGACTGTCTGCTTTGGTTTTCTGGCCCTGCTTTACCCTGTGTACTCTTTGCAGAAATGTGAAGGCTTCCTTCAGCCTGAATTCCGTACTTTTGCTGTGGATCCACAGATCACCTCACTGGACGTGTTGCAGCACATCCTTATCAGGGCCTTTGACCTCAATGGGTGAGTCCCGGGGAGATGATTCATGGGGAGGGGGATGGAAACAGATAGGCTTGACTTTGGGTTACTTTTATTCTTTTCTGTTTAATGAAAGCAAAACTGTTTCAGAAATAACAGATCTGGCTTTGGTGTAGGGAACCGTATGAATATTGCCTGAACAAAGGCACATACGTATCTCCCACCATGCATACTTAACATAGGAATTCCCTTTTCACATATTATGAAAAGAACTTGCATTGGTATGTGTTGCTGCACAGATGGAGCTCTGTGTCCCAGAACTGGGTTTGAGTAAGTTCTGTGCAGCAGAATAGGAGAGGGAGAAAGCCCCATCATGGTAGTGGGTGGCCACTTACACCACATTGGATTTAGGCCTGTTTCCTTTCACTTGGAGAGAGAAAGGGGGGCCTAAATCCAGCAGCTCTAGTAGATGACCACTAGCTTGATAGGAGTCAGGCTGAATAAAGGAGAAAAGACCATTGCTGAGGTGTGAAGCCGTATGACGATGGAGGGAGCGGCTGAGTGGGGCTAAGCTCTATGGGCATTGCAAAGCATTAGGGATATTGTAGTCTTTCTACCTATAATTCTCCATACAAGGTGCCTCTTAGGGAACTACAGTACCCCTAATGCTTTGTAGCACCTACAGAACTTAGCCCTTCCCAGCAACTTCTTCCATCAGCATACAGCCTTGCAAGCCAGCAATGGAGTTATCTTTTCTGATCTTTTCTCATTTATTCAGCAGCTGTAAGTTATTTGAAGCACCTGAGAGGGTTCTCTTCTTTTAAAACTAAAGTCCCTCAAGATTCTGGCCAGAGCAATTTCACCAGACTTCTTGGTGCTTGTAGTCCAAAAGATAAGGACGTCCCATCCCTAGAGCTTGCACATCCACAAGAAATGACTGAAGTAAAGAAAGAGCACTCCTCCCAATCCAGCTCCTTTTACTCTTTCAAAATGCCAACTGTTCCCCCCCCCCCCCCCGGAAATTCTGAATGGCTGCTACCAGCAGCCCTTGCGATGCTATTGGCTAAAAAAATTTCCCAAGTGATTTCACAGACAGAGTATGAGAAAAGTGTCAAACAAAAGAGGGAAACACAAAAGAATGCGAAATGTTCGTGCGCTCACCTTTCATTAATACAAATCAGTCTCGTTTTAGAGGCTGTTTTGGGAATCAACACAAGAACCCTGTGAGCGGCCCCAGCCGCTGTATCCATGATGAGGCAGCAGGTACTGGTGATCAGTTAAGCTTTATTGGACTCAGCATACAAAGAAAAGAAAAGAAAAACAGTGTCTCTGTAGTCCTTTGCAGGATGGGGCCTCTAGCCCCAAGCAGCAGGGATGGAATTGGTAGTATTCTATCCTTCCAGTCCTTCCAGGGCTGAGAGAATATTCTGTCCCAGCCCCCAGCTCCAAGGGAGTTACTTCACTCCCATGTCAGCTCGTCTTGGCTGAAAGGTCCAGGCTGTTAAACAATCTTTGCCAGCCGAGTCCCCCAGCACGGCGTCCAGCAAGCAGAGGAGGCTGTGCAGCACCAGCTGTCCCTGGGAGCTTCTATCTTTCAGCTTTCAACTTGCCTTCAGATAAGCCACCTGTCCTCCGGAGATGCAGGCCTCTTAGAAGCTCCTTTCAGTGTCTCCCCCGGCAGACTATTTTCTCTCTTCTCAGAAGGTGACGGAAACTCCCAGGCGTTCTCCCGAATGTCTGGTTCCTCCTCCCCCTCTCCTTGCTCACTCGCCTCTATATCTACCTTAGCTACAGCTGTTTCTCTGGGGGTGGGTTTAGGGCCTCCACCCTCATCTGCCTCAGGTGTTTCCTTCAAGGCCAACAACCCTTCTGCCGTTGCTGAGGGGGGCTGCCCACACTGGCACTTAGCTCCTTTGGCTCACAAACCCAAAAACAAAACAAAAAAAAGCCACTTTCATGTTGTTTTTATTTCATTCAAACACAAAAAGACCATACCTAATTTCCATCATCCAGATTTCAATGGCGAAAACCGTATCATCCAGGGCATTTACTCCACGGGACCCTACCTGTAATGTAAATCCTTTTTTTCTACCCACCTTAGGAAGAAGAATTTTGTCATCAGCTACCTGGGCCGAGACAAGCAAAGCCAAGAAACATATGTGTCATTGATGTCCGACTGGGATCTGGGCATGGCCTTTGCTGCAGCTTCCAAGCCTTACTTGCAGCTCAAGATTGACATTAAGCCTTCAGAAGATAGTGAGTAATTGGTCCTCCTCTATTTCGAATGTGAGAGCCAGGAGTTTCAGCCTTTGCCCATCTGCTTTGCATCCTACACAGCTAAGAAATCCTCCCTTGGTTCCTCTCGCAGTGGACATTGCTAAGGAGTTCAGTTCCCCTGGCTTTTCCACCAGTATTTCTTTTCCTTTGGAGACATCATACGTTCATTGGTGTCAAAGCAGGAATGTACAAGTCAATGAATAATGTCTTAGGTATAGTGTGAAAAGCAGTCATACTAAGGAAAGAGAGTTGTAGGAATGAAGACCAGAAATTGAGTGTGTCTTTCAATCCCTCCCTCCCTTTTTTTTGTGATTGTGTATTACTTGCCTCACTTTAGAGCTGTATGTTACTAATACTTTTTTGTAGAGCGCAGTTTGGTCATTGCTGCTTCCTGCTTGCAAGATGCAAAAGCCAAAACTTCTGAGGATTTCTGTAACTTGCACCCAGAGTGCACAGTTTTTGTACAGAGAGTGGAATTCAGCCCCCTGTAACTTAACTGTCATTTCATTACTTTGCTGCCTTTTTCATTTAAGCTATAAATGTCATCTTGGAAACATTATATTTATGTCAGGTAGCAGTAGCAGAATTATGTAGAACAAGAAAACATGAGAATGTATAATTTGCATGGCTTACATAGATCATAGAACTCACTTTTCATTTGTTTATTTGATTCTTTTTAAAAATGGGATATATGTAGACTTGATTCTCTTCCTTTCGCCCTTTCTGCAGCACTTTTTAATATGCAGTGCCATTGACCCTGTGAGATCATCAGGGGGATGTGAGATTGAGGGAGTGGTTGATGCTGGGTGTGAGAAACTGGCTCACCTTGCCATCTTCTCCTAGGCCCCCTGCTAGAAGACTGGGACATCATCAGCCCCAAGGATGTCATCAGTACTGACCTGCTGCTGGTGGAGAGGCGATCTCTGGCAGCAGCAGCCCTGCCCTTCACCCAGTCCATCATCTCACAGGTAGGCTTCAAGGGGATGAATTAATTCTGATAACTTAAATGCTCTTGATGTGGTATTCCATAAACAAACATCCAGTAAAAACTTGATTTCTTAGATAGAAAGATAGAGTAGACTTCGGTCTAGATGGGCGGGGTATAAATCTAATAAATAAATAAAGTGGCAGAGGAAAGGAATCAGATTGTCAGAGTACCATTATTTTCCATGTTAATGTGGTCCACGAACCACGAAACGTTGCAAATTCTTCCCAATTGATCTGTCTGGAGTCAGAATACTTGTTCTTTTTCCAGAGTGGATTTGAATCATGATTTAAATTTTAAAAAATCAGATTTTTGTGACAATTTAAATTTTAAAAATGACTTTTGAAAAATTTAAATATTGATTTAAATCAAAAGGCATTGATTTTTATTGACCCTGTGGACCTCTTCCTATGCTGTTATTACTCATAATTTACTGCAGCATTGATTCCAAAGCCATGATGGAACAACATGGATAAAACATGGAACAGCTGGAAGAATGATGCCTGGTCTCGTACCTTCTTTCCATAAGACACAGAGTGCAGGTTGTTTCTCTTTTATACCTTGTCAGGTGGGCAGGACACTATCAAAGGTCCAACAGGCCCTCAGCTGGTCCTATGGGGAAGATGTCAAACCTTTCAAGCCCCCACTGAGTGACTCAGAGTTCCACACATTCCTAAACCATGAAGGACAACTGACAAGGCCTGCAGAACTGCGTCTTCGTATCTTCCATGGTGGAGTTGAGCCCTCACTGCGCAAGGTGAGAGAAGGAATTCTGGAAATCAGTACTCTGCTTAGAGGGATGGATGCTGGGTTTACTAGGCAGGAACAAGCCTCCTGTCACCCTGCTGCTTTTCTGAGGCTATAACCTGTTGGCCTTCTTAGGTCACTGGCAGAGTCATTCCTGGTAGTCCTTGGGTCCCCTTATCGGGAGAAAGGCAGCATATAAAACAAACAAATAAATAGGCTGCATTTCACCATCTGAGGAGCACAGTTTATTCCTTCAGTTTCTCACTGTTGGTGGAAAAAAAAAGATTTCCAGAGCTGAGTCCTTCCTGTCTCCTGCAGGTGGTTTGGAGATACTTGCTCAACGTCTATCCTGATGGGTTGACAGGTCAAGAGCGCATGGATTATATGAAGCAGAAGACACGTGAGTATGAGCAGCTGAAGGGGGAATGGGAAGCCCGAGCCAGCCCCGAAGACTTGGATTTCATCCGCAGCAACGTGTTGAAGGATGTTTTACGAACAGATCGCACACATCCCTATTATGCTGGCTCAGATGATAACCCACACCTGACAGCCCTCCATGACCTGCTGACCACCTACGCCGTGACACACCCACAGATCTCCTATTGTCAGGGCATGAGTGACATTGCCTCCCCCATTCTGGCAGTTATGGACAATGAGGCTCATGCCTTCATCTGCTTTTGTGGTATCATGAAACGCCTGGAGGGCAACTTCCAGGTGGATGGGGAAGTCATGTCCGTGAAGTTCTCCCACCTCAAGCTTCTTCTCCGCCACTCTGACCCAGAGTTCTACTCCTACCTCCTCTCCCGTGGTGCTGATGACCTATTCTTCTGCTATCGGTGGTTGTTGCTGGAACTCAAACGGGAGTTTGCCTTTGAGGATGCCTTGCGCATGCTGGAGGTCACCTGGAGCTCCTTCCCTCCCGATCCTCCTGAGAAGGAGGTGGAGCTGGTGGGCCCACCGGCTAAGCCTGGAGACAGCAGCCAGCCGGTCCGAAGGAGACACATGTTACGCCCGGCTTGCAGTTTTGAGGCAGGTGGGGATCAGCCCTGCCAAGTGCCAGTTTCTGAAGAGAAGACACTTATCAAACAGTCTAGCTTTGGTGAGTTCAAGTATTACAGCACTCATGATGAGGACAGTTCGGAGGATGATCCTTCACCCAAATCTTCACGCTCGATGGACCAGGAGGAGGAGGAGGAGTGGAGCAGTGAACAGGACCCATTGATCCAGACCATGAATGTGGCCAAGTCTTTCTCGGCACCATCCCTCCGGGCATTGACACCACCCTCGAGAGACTCTGCCTCCTCCTCAACCAATGGCAATGAGGAAAGCCAGTCAGAGGAAGAGAAGGGGGACTTGGTGGTCCACACATCATCTTCTCCCTCCTGCGGCCCTCCTGCTCCTCCTACTCCTCCCACGGTGGTCAGCCTCCCACCTCCCCAGGAGTTTGGTAAAGGCAACCCTTTCGTGCTCTTCCTGTGCCTCGCCATCCTTCTGGAGCACCGAGACCATATCATCAAGAACAATATGGACTACAATGAGCTGGCCATGCATTTTGACCGCCTGGTCCGCCGGCACAACTTGAATAAGATCCTTCACCGCGCCAAGACCCTCTTTGCGAATTACCTGCAGTCTGAAGTCTGGGACTCTGAGGAGGGGGATGAGGCAGCTGCTGACTCACCTGCCACATCATGACACCCTCCCTTATGATATATGGGGACCGGTTCCCTGCTGCCATTGTGGTACAGACATCAGTATGGAAGGGTAGTTGATAAAACACTTACTTCAACTTGATGATAGCTCTTCAGGGGACTTCTTGGAAGGCAATCTGGAGCAGCTAAGTTGAGTTGTCACTATGAATACACCTTCTGTATCCAATGTACTCTGTTTTTAACTTATCTCTTTGTGCAAATACCCTGGCATAGATGCCCCACCTGTCTTCTGTGCCTCCAACCCTTCCAAGTGCTAATGATCTTCCTGGGAAGATCTTTCCTGGAGCAACCAGGTTCTGCCCTTTGGAGTAGCTCTTTCCCCCTTCTCCTATGCATTTTTCCATCTGTCTACTACCCTAATTAACTTCCTGCATCCTCCTAAACAGCCTTCAGCAACCTGGTGCCTTTTAGATGTGCGGACTCTAATATCGATCGTCTTGATTGATGACTTGTGGTAGTTGTGCAACACATCTGTGGGGAGCCAGGTTATGGAAGCCTGCCATATAATGTTGGTTGCTGATTGGCCAAGATTAACCTTTGACTAGAGATGGGCATGAACTGCTGGTTTGGCAATTTGGCACTGTTTGTTTCCTGGCCAAACAGCTGATTTGCCGTTCGACACCCTGCCCCCTCCAGCAGGTGCCCACTTGATGGCAGCACCTGTAGGGGGCAAGGTGGGGCGCTGCCACTGAGTGGGCGCCTGCTGGAGGAGGCAGGGCGTCGAATGGCAAATCAGCTGTTTGGCCAGGAAATGAACTTCACTGAACCGCTGAACTAGCAGTTCATGCCCATCTCTACTCTACTCTGTTCAGGAACCAGTGCTTTTCTCTGTTCTAGGCATGTTTGCCAAAAGCATTTTTAATGCGGAATCTTGATGTGTCTTTTTTTCTCCCTAAGGTGGCAGCTTGTGCTTGGCAAAAGCACCGACACAGGTGCCCCCTTTCCAAACTTTGCCTTTTATGCTTAGTTAGTAAAATATTTTGACCCAAGTTTGGGTTTTGTTTTTAAAGCACTTTACTTTCACTAGATTTTTTTCTTTGTGTATTACTGCTTTTCTGTTTGAGCATAAACTCTTGGTTTTGTTTTGTTTTGTTTTTACAAATGAAGTCACAGCCTTGGGGATAAAAACACACAGGATGTGTTTAGAAACAGATTGGTAATATCCTCCCATTGCCCTTACCAGCTGATTTTTAAGGCAGGTAGGTTCTCTTTTTGAATTTGACCATCTCAATGGTCTTTTTAATAACTAGCTATGGAAAGGAGTCAACAGTCTATTGAAAAAGAAACTGGCATGGGAAGGTGAGTGATGTCCTGATGCCTCAGTGCTCTTATAGATATGTTCATGGGTAGGTCAATAGCTTGTGTCTAATTCGAACGCTTCTGCCTAACTAGCAATCTCTGTGGCCGACATATTGTTTGAAATGCAATTGCTGTAGAAGAGCCTGTGTCTGGTCAGGTGAGTTCGTTTTTCCCCATTCCTTTAGCTGGCCTTATCCCCCTTAGCTGGCCTCCCCTATTTCAATGCAGAAATTTAATCAGCTTGCCAGATTCTTAACAATGGCTCTCTGTGCATTATTAGCTTGTAGGGCAGAATCGTGCTGGAACATGTAGCAAGACACGCTGTATCACAGAGGCAGGGGGAACTCAAGCCGTTTCTAGCGTTATGTGTTCATCTGATGTCAAACAGTAGTCCACATAGGGTGTGGCAGATTGTTTGCTGATAAGAGGGGGGAAAGAAGCATCTTGACTCCCTGACTGTCTATTCTAGCTGTTTCTGGTTTATACTGGGAGCCAAAACATTTATGACCCGGTGTTAATGTGACCCGGTTTGATTGTTTGAAAGGAGATCCCTGCTTCTGTGTTTTTGCCTTGGGACAAAATGAGCAAGAGATGCCGCAGAAGGTGATAAAAATGTTGTTGAATTGTAGAAGTGTATGTTGCGTATCTTTCTGGGTTAGCCATTTTGCTACTCAACTAACTCATTCTGCCTCTTTTACCAGTTAGATCAAATAAGCAGATGGCTATTGCCTGTCCGTGGAATGGTCAAGATTCTGCTTAGAAATACTATCTGCTTACTTAATTTCTGGTGTTTGGGTTCAACTTTCTTTTTAAGGCAAAGGGGTCATTCCATGTCAAACCAATGAAAAATCCATTTTGGAACTTGATGTCATGGATTTGGTTCATTTTTGGTACATTTGTACCTTACCATGAGATGTTTAAAAAGTATTTTTTTTCCAGATTTTTTGGTCCACCCGTTCCTGAGATACTGCATTTTCAAAATTGCAAAAAAATGCCAAAATTCACTAGCCACCATAACTTCAAATGTCATTTAGTAGATACCTATGATAGCTACAGACCTGGGACAGGTGTCATTTTAAAGCTTATGAATAGGGCTTTCATTTGATTTACAATTACAGTTACAGGGAGAACATACCAGCTAACTCCACAGGAGATGACAAAAGCATCCAACATGCTAGCCAAGAAAAAAGAGGTTCTTAATCATTAGGTATAGAAATTTTGGTCTATTTTCGGGGCTAAGTCAATTTAAATCCTTGTCACTGCCAACAAGAAAATTTAAGTTTTGTATGATACCATTGAGATACCAGTCTGAAATTTGGATTGACTGGCTACAAGACATGTATCTTTAAGTGTGAATTTTTTGAAAACTTAAAAAAATTCCGTTTTCCCCGAAAACTCAAATTTTAATTTTTTTTAAATGTATAAATGTTTTGAAAATGTACAATTGCATCATGTTGTATATCATGGTATTTTTTTGCAATTTTGAAAATGCAATATCTCAGGAACGGGTGGACCACAAAATCTGAAAAAACATCTCATGGTAAGGTACAAACGTACCAAAAATGAACCAAATCCATGACATCAAGGTTCCATGCATTGGTTGATTTGACATAGAATGACCCAAAGGTTTTGGATTTTTTAAAAATCCTAATGGAAACTTTAGGAAAAAGTGTTCTCTGCCTCATTGATACTGGGAATACCAGTGCATGTCTTGTTCATTTTCTGTTTCTTTCTTCTGCATCCAAAGTCCTCCATATATGTTGGCCTTTGCTCAGGCTGGAATCCCCAGGCTTGCAAGTCTTTACAAGAGGAGAAAAGAATCTCAAAAATGTATATATTGCAGAGTGCATGGTAAGTTGCTCTCAGCCGCCCAGAGTAGTCAGTTGACTAGATGGGCGGGGTATAAATTTAATAATAATTAAAAAAAAAGTTTCATCCCCTATCAGGTCATTTCTTCAGAGCAGCTTGAGTTTGTTCTCCTCTCTGCTGGTCAGGATCAGAGAACAGGAGCAACCAGGTGGGAGTCTTCATATGAGCAGAGAGGTCTTTAGTGAACAGTTTCCTGTGTTGATTGGTTATGGGCTTTCCTGCATAGAGCTGTCTGAAAAGGAATAGCCATGGGAACCACCAGCTTCAATCCAGGTAAGAGAGAAGCAAAGCACAAGTTAGTGATACCTCCACAAGAAAATAATTACCCCCAATAGCTATCTGTCCTAAATTTGAGGGGATAGAATACAGTAGGTCGCACAAAATAAAATGTTGGCATAAGCCCATCCTTTTAAGGAAGTGGCCAGTAGAAGGGGCTGTAACATAGCTTAATATGAAGTATGAAGTAACAGTGGAGGAGATTTTTAGAGTCTTCTCCAACACTTTTCTGACTGTTTCTGTACAGATGACGTAGAAGAATTGGGGTTCACAGCCAAGCAGATGAAAATTCCATCAGAAGAACAAAGTTGTAAGTTCTGAAAGTAGAGGCTAAGGAACGTGACCTACAGTGGCAGTGCTACACTGTGGCCTGTAGATGGTACTTGTTGCCTAAGCCTCTTGAAACAGATTGAAATTTCTGTGGAGGAGGCACATTTACAAAAGCTAAGGCTCGTTATAACTGGGAACCTGTACTGAGTAGAACACAGCCTCTCTGGGCCTTCAGGCTATCATAGTCTTCATCTTTAAGCCATCTTGTAGGTCAGTAGCTCCCAACTTTTGGCTCTCCAGATCTATTCAGCTTTCAGAAGCTCCAGCCAACAAGGCTAATAGTCAAGGATTCTGTGAGCTGAAGCTGAAAACATCTGAAGGGCCAGTAGTTGAGAACCAATTCTCTAGATCAGAGTAAGGGAACCTTTGATCTTCTGAGTGTTTTAGACTGCAGTATCCATAATCCCTTATCATTCATTGGCAATGCTGGCTGGGCCTTCTGGGAACTGCAGTCCCAAGCATCCGGAGGGCCTCACGTTCCTCACTCCTGTTAGGTGAATGGTCTGCCTGGTTATTATAGCATGAGAAGTTAGCTATTCAGAGCTGCTACAGGATTTAATATTATTCGTTGTGCATTTCTTGCTCTCCCATATCATTTGTATGGCTAGTTTGAGCTGGAAGATCATGTAGCATGATTATTTATTATGTCTTCTTTTTTCATAAAGCTGTCTTTGGATTTTCATCAAGAGGCCGACACAGGTTGGCACATGCACATCAGTTTTAACTGTGCCAAAGCCTCAGATATTCCCACGATCATTTGTTGCTTTCAGTCTATGGCAGCAATGTTCAAAGCATGTGTGAGTAATGATCCTTGTGGTAATCATAGTGAACAAAGTTGCTGATCCGCCTAGCACACAATGATTGCGACTTCCCCTTGAAAATGTGGGGATGCCAGTTTCCCCTGGAGAGGACTTTATGTTGATCTCTGTGGGGACGGTATTCACAGTCTGTTCTTAGGCAAGTGGAAAGGGCTGCCTTGTAATCACTTCGCATGAGAGTAGGCATAGAGTAAATTGTAATTGGTTGAGGTAGGGATTTGAATGTGCCCTTCTCACTTGACATTTGGGAACGGAGGCAAGCTTCGGTCAAATGGAATCAGGTGCAAGTGCGACGAGAATCCATGCATAACCTCTGTTAAGCAGAACTGCATGTTTAGTCTGCTGGAAGCTGGCTGACGTGTGACAAGGGAAGGGTCCTGCAGTTCCACTGGTCCATTTTTATAAATAATCGGAGCTTTGCTTATGCTCTAGGATAATAAGATTTATAATCTGTCTCCATGGCCTCCATTGTGTTTTCTCCCAACTGAACACTACAAGACCTCTTGATAGACTGATGGCATGTGTAGGTTTGTCAAACGGGCCAAGCCAACTGTCTGCCTTTGGGGTCTCTCATTAGTGGGTGAGGGGCTTATATTGCTCTTCCCTAACTTGCTTTAAACGCCTTGCTTCTGACACTACTCCCTTGTAGCCTAGCAAGTCAAGATTGCTGGCAAGACTGTCCATGTGTGGTAATAACCATTGGAACAACATCTGTTACATATCTAATTTTTAACAATAACCTAATTCCAGGGCTGGCTTGGGAAGGGTGGATCACAGACCCCCCGTTGTGGTTTTCTTCCTACATAGTTCTGTTGGAGTCTCTGTGTCTCAGCCAGGTTTCCTTGGTTATTTGTTTGACTTCCTGACAGATTCTACTCTAAAATCAGGGCAAGTTTTTAAATAGTTCCTCTTCATATGGGGACAGGATGGGCATGGACTTTTACTTCTCCCCATGCTCAGAAAACTTCCCTTGAGGAACTAAATTAGGATCTGCCTCTTCGGTTGGAGACATAAGGCCATTGTTTGTCTCAGCTAGAATAGAGCCACCAGCTCAGTAGGATTTATAGAGTCGACATTAACGTAAGACTCAGTAGGATCTGGAAAGATAACACTAATGTAATTGATTCAGTGGTCTGCTCTGTTTGGGATTAGCTATTGGGTTTACGTTTTAAGAATGGTGGCTGCAGCAGAGACATTATATGTGGACATTAGTTTCTTCCAGTGCTGTATACTGGCCCAATTGTGAAAAAGTTACTTTTTTTGCCCAATACTCTAGATTCCACCTCTAGTCAGTATGGTGCTAATCATTATGCTAGCTGGATAACTACTGATGGTTGTGTTTCAAAAAATAATTTTTCCAAGCACTGATATTGCTCCCCTAGTTGTCTGCCTCCGGTGGCCATATTGTTCTGTGATGTTGATTATGAAAAATTGAAGCAAATAATGGCTTTTAGTTATAAAGATTTAGCTTTGGAGCAGGGAGAGAGAGGGAAAAAAAATCTGTAAGTCCTTGTTATCCTTGCCTATATCAAAGCTTCTCTCTTCTCCCTTCCTTGCCCTATATTGCTACAGCTACTACCACCAACTCGCTCCTGTTTTCTCTGTTTCAGGCAGAGGAATTTGGCCATGAATTAAAAGTGGACATAATCCGTTGGGTTGCAGCAGAACTATTGTGGTAATGAGCAGGATTTTAATTCTCATGCTATTCATGATGCTTCCCTGTCAGCTTTGCACAGGAGAGTTTCCTGGTGGGTGTTTATTATCAAGGCTGTGGTTGTGATCATGTTTAGGCAGCATGCGTAGCCATATCCCTGCTTCTGAACATCCACCAGTGGTCTTGCTTGGTATTATGGGGTTTAGTTCTTAGCTCTCGCTCTACCCAAATCAGGTCTCTGTTCTTCCCTACTTATTTGATAATTCTGAAGTAGAGATGGGGGTATTCATATACGAATATCCCCGTGCAGCTGGACTTAACGAGGGTCCGGTCCCTGGGGCAGGACCATCCACTCACATGTCCGCCGGTGGCAGCAGCCTCACTCATCCTTCCAGTTGCGCCCGGAGCCCCGCTCTCTTCCTGCTCGGCTAGCACTCCAGGCAAGGGGAGGGATGACGAGTTTCCCTGTATGGCTGCCGAGTGGCCAGCCAAGCGGAAAGAGAGTGGCACTGTGGGCTCGATTGGAAGGATGAGCGGGGCTGCCTCTGCCAGCGGACTCACGAATACCCCCATCTCTATTCTGAAGACTACATTATAATTGGTGTCAAAAGCCAGGCAGCCATTGTGTTACTATAGCTTTTCTACCTGCTCCATGTGAATTCCATTTTGTATGATTCCATCTTTGGAACTCTCCTGCTTACAACCAAATTCTGTTGGTTTTCACTCCCCCACCCACCCAACAACAAGACTTTCAACTTATCCAGACTTTTTGTTCTGTGAGATATATATATGTCTATTTTTACTCTGCCTTCGTATTATTTCTGTGCTGCTTGTTTATTTTTATATGCCTTTCTATTTGTTGTGGTGCTTTATGTTTCAGGCTGGGACTTGGAAACAACACAAAAAGACTTTAAAACTGGACTGTTTGGGCTTGGGACACTGGTTATGCCAGAATCCCAGTGTGCACAAACGTTGGCCGGGTTCCTTTTGTGTAGAAATATTTACTTCAGTCTCCCATATGCTCTCTTTGATGGGCTGGCTTATTTAAGGAACAGAAGCGGAAGAAATAACTTGTTAATAGTAAGATTCAAATGATAAGTCAAAATAGCATGGGACTTAGTACATGTTCTCTTAAAACGGCCACCTCAGGCAAAGGATTTGGAGCACCATTCAGAGTTATAGAGTAGGAGGAATATCCGAACTGTGGCACAGAATGCAGTGGGAAGGTCTCAAGGCAGTGCCTCAATGAAATAATTAGGCACATGGTAGGCCTCTTGTATTCCATTCATGTCAATGGGGCTTGCACAAAACAATATTGCCATGGGTTGTAGCCTCCTGTTCATCAACGAAAGAAAGGATGTTGTGTCTGCTCCAAGCACCCTGATGTGTTTAGTTACCCTGTGTACTAACCCTGTGTTTGTTTTTGATTCTGAGAATGATGGAGGCATAACATTTGGGCTCATCTGCTGAGAAAATGGAAGCCAACGCCCTGTTTTTCTTGGCAGTCCATCTCTTCTGTAAACCTTGAAGCATTGTCACTTTGGAATCGAGTTAGGATCATGTCTTTGGGCCAAGATGGCATGTGGGATTCAGTGGGTCAAGGATTAAAAACATCTAACTGGCCAAATAATAAAAGAACCAAAAAGGAGCAGCGCATTTGGTGGCATGGCTGGACCAATGCTGTGTCCTTTGACATTCAGTCTCTTCCAAGTCTTCTCTCTTTGGACATGGCAATGCCATCCATAGGGCTGCGGGCTTGAAGGTAATTCCTATTTAAACAGTTTTGGTTCATGTCTGTATGTAACTTCTTCCCCGTTTGATTCCCTGTTAATGTATTATTAGATATGACCATGTTTTCTTCCACACCGCAGGCACTTTTGTCTGTCTTTATTTTAAAGCTAATGTGAGAAAGGAATGGAAGTTAAAATAAAACGGTGCTGCTTACTGACTTGGTTTAAAGCTGGTTTGGTAGGATGGCAGGTTGTTCAAGGGTGTGCCTAGTGGTTGGGCCTACCACCAAAGCAGATGGTGGGAAGCACAAGTGGGAGGAGACAAGTGAAACTCTGAAAGGCAGATCATAAACTCATATGTGCTTAAATGACACAGGCCTAGAGGTTGATATGTGTTGAAGTTATAGCGGGAAAGACTGCTTCAAAATGCAATTCTGTGCAGTGTTCTGAAAACTCAAGAACTGGTGATTTATTTTATTAGCTCCATGTAGGTAATTAGAAAGCTGAGCTACTTTACCTACCTACCTAGACTGCCCGATTTCATGAAACACTGCTCAGAGCAGTTTGCATGAATTAAACAAAACATACAACCACACTAAAATAAAAAAAAAAGAAATCATAAAACAAGCACAACAGAAACAAGAACAGAAAGGTGATCATACGTAATCATAAATTGTACTGGATAAACTATTTTCCGTAGTAAGATTAGGAATATTTATTTAGATTGCAGAGTTGCTGAGAAAAATGTAAATCTTGTACTTCATGACCAATGTTTCCTCTAATTTTCTACTAGTGCTGGGTTCTGGCCGCAACCGTAACCAAATGGGTGGCAACACTGGCTGCGGATGTGCAGTACTGATGCAGTGCTGTGCGGCCATGCACTCACGCAGCTTAGAGGGAATGACTAACTTTGCCACAGTTATAGGGGGTAGAAGCAAATGTCATTAAGTGTGGCACATTCTATGCTGTGTTGGTTAAGCTCCCACAGCCATGGTTCCCAAACTTTTTGGCATTGCATCTTCTTGATTTTTGGGAAACCTCATGTGTCCTTGCTTCTCCTTTACTATCTTCTAACCCCTTTTTTAACACAATGTTCAGTTGTTAATTTAAAATAAACTCACAAATTTAAGTTGTATGTCAATAAATGATAAGGATTTAAAGGGCAGGTATGGAAAGAGTAAGTTCTAAAAGGCATGTTTTATATAATTTTATTTATTTATTAAACTTGTATACCACCTGGTTAGTGATAAACACTACTCTGAGCTGTTTACAGCTTAATAAGCATAAAGTAAAACAAATTATAAATATAGTAAGAAATAAATACAAGATATAATCAATGAAAATTACATTAAATAAATAAGTAAAAACCAGACAATGGCAAACAGGAAATCTAAAATTAGTCAGTCATATTGCATTAAGAGAGGATGCTCTCAAAGGCTTGTCTTGAGTATCCTCTTAAAAGCAGGAAGGGAGGAGGCCAGGTGTAGCTCCCCTGGGAGTCCATTCCAAAGCCCATTCACAACTTAGATGTCAGGCAGTTGAGAGCACTGAAATGAGATAGTGGAAGTATAACAGGTGGGGGGACCTGAGTGCCCTGGCTATAGTGGAATCCCCTTAGATGAGCCAGTGAGCAGGGCCACAGCCTGGCCTAGCTGAGGGGCCAGAAGCTCGGCCATGCCCTTTGGGTGGCAGGGAGACACAAGAGTGGTGTGCATCCGCATGGGGCTTCATGGGACTGCCATTCCTGGGTCGCCCTCCTGTTAGTGTCTGGAGGAGATAATGATTGGCATGGGGTGACATTCAGGTCTCTTGATGAACTGGATCCATCCCCAATGCTAAGCCAGGGGAGCTGTTGCTGTAACTGATACAGTTGTGGCCTTTTCCGTTCCAATCAGTGGTGTTGTATGAAATGCAACCGTGTCCAGGTGCTTTAAAAAAGAAGAAATAACATTAAAGGTGTGTAAGTGGGGCCTGCTTTCCATGTTTCAAATATTTGGAAAGGTGTGAGGAAGAAGATAGTGGCATTTCATCTTATACAGTAGCCACTCTTGCTCAACTTTCTTATCTAAAAATGTGCAAGAGAGATCAAATTATATCTAAATGATCTTTGCTGCCTATGCAAACTGTGAGGCACAGTAAATGGTTTCTTACTACACTTTAGGTTGCACGACTGGTTGAATCTGTGTGTTGAACAGTTCCATTAGTTCATTTTGCCCACAGTCCTCAGGAAGACAGAACAAGCAATAATGTCTTCAGTGAAGGAGGAGTTTGTTCTTAACAGAAGAGTTTCAGTTGTGCTGAGTATCCTGCCCCCCCTTTTTTAAATACAGCACATATTAGAGATTTACTAAACTTTTGCTTCCATTATAATATTCCTGTTACATCTTGTAATTAAGACAAAAGCCCCATGGCGCTAGTGTGCCAACCGGGGTATAGGTACTTATCCGTTGGCTTGCACTGAACATCTGTGACTATCTTTGTTGGATGGAAGCTATATGCATGTATCTGGTGCACTGAATCCCTTGCTCTTCAGAAGCCCCAATGCATTGTATTGTGATGATCAGGTAAGTTCTGCTTCTCCTTGGTACTTGTTTCTACAAATAAAAGAAGTAGCAAAGTCTCCGAGCAGATGATGGGATGCAGTTGGGATCTTTGGGGACATGATGGAAAGCTCCCTCTCCCATGCTGACAAATCTGCAGTTTATAATGACCTTGATGGGCAGATGGGCATGAAACAAATTAATTTATTATTTCCGTTTATATACTGCCTGTAGCACGCATACATTCTGGGCTGCTAACAACATGTTTAAAACACATAGATATGCAACAGATATGCAACAGTAAATACATAAAATAGATAAACCCTGTCCCTAGCTAAAACCTAGCTTTCAATAAAATTAAAAGAGATTTGAGTTTCTCAGGTAGTTAATAAAAGGCAGTTTTGAATGCTACAATTTTTACTGATTTCTTAAAAACAGCAGGAAGTCACTTGATGATCCTCTCTTGGAAGTTTATCTCAAAGGGAAGGGACTATGACCAGAAAAGCATGGTTCCTTGTGTTGTCTTTTTTGGGCTTCTTTTGGTGTCACCATTTTTAACATCAGGGACTTCAAGGAGCAGGTAGGACAGGTCACCGTTTTGTGGGAGAGATGTTACAATGAAGATCGAGGTTATCAACTGTTAAGGGCTTTATAGGTCATGACCAGCACCTTGCATTGGGCATGGAAAATAAATTTAAAGTTGAGTTGGACAGCGTTTCACACTCCAAATACTGTTAGCTTGCAACATCTCTCGTCTGTAGTGCCTAGGACTGTTCAGAGGTTGTTGGATTGTAGCTCCTAAGAACTCTGGCCTACTCCCTGTTGATGGTGTGGAAGGCAGAGTAGTCAATGGGAGGTAGAGCCAAGTATTAACAGTAGGAGAGTCTGAAGCAGAGAACTGGAGGCATACATGGGAAACTCTGGTCCATGTATCTACACTAAGGCATTCCTGAGCTCACATTTATCTGAGCCACTAGCACTTTGCATAGAAAAGGGAAACTGAGGCAAGGAACAGGAAGAACATGAGCCCAAAAAGCAGCCCACTCATGCCATCAGAACCACTTAGTAATAAAAACGCACACACTTCCTTAAGCTCACATTTTACTACTGCACATTATCAGCAACTCTTATTGTCAAATTGCAGGAAATGGGATGGAGAAAAATAGGTTCCAATCCAGTAGAATAGTGATTGGCTGCTGCTGTCATTCATGGATGTTCCTTTTAGTTAATTAAATGTGGGGTTTCTCCAGAAGAACTTGGAGGGACCAGCACTCTCTATTGCACACAAGCAGAGTGTTTGTCTTCTACCGCCTGTCTGAGGGGGAAATACAGCATTCCACACAATTTCTTCCTCACAAACCTGTTTAGCTTCCAACATCCTGTCTGAGAAGTCTTTGCCTGCCAGTGGAAAGACAACAGGGAAAGGACTGACGTAGCCTTCCTTGGAAGGGAGTTCTATAGGTTGAGAGAAGACTCCAGATTGACCCTCTCCCATGTCCTTACCAGAGGTGCCTGTGAAGATGATAGGGGACAAGAGAGAATGGCCGCTCTTGGAGAGCTATTCAAATGGGTGGGAATGTGTTAATCAGACAAAATGAGACCTAAATGTAAAAGTCAAAAAGAGTAGGGGGAGAATCCAGTTTGGGACAGACTCATAGAAGTGATGATGTGTAGACTTTTCAGGTTCTCAGAATGGGATTAGACTTGAATTTGGCAATAGGCATATAGAAGCAAATGACAGTGTTTTACAGAGATCAAAAGACATCTGAGATATTTGAAGGGGGACACAGCATGTGTGGGTTTACAATTTAATATGATGGAGCAATTATATTGTGTTTATATGATTCCTTATCTAGAGCTGGAAGAGGGTGCATCTGATAGCTCTAATCTCTCAAGAGTTATCCACTCTTTTCCCGTACATTCCACTTCTGATTTGTTTTCTGAAAGAGGAAAATGAGAAATGAATGCAGAGGCCATACTTTCATGAGAAAGCACAGTGCTGGATAGCTCAGTGGCTTGGGGGTTCAATTCCCCACTGTGCCTCCTTGAGAGGGACTGGACTCGATGGTCCCTTCCAGCTCTGCAATTATTATTATTATTATTATTATTATTATTATTATTATTTCAAGTGTGCCATAGTTATTGGACCGGCACTACAGTACATTCTGAAATTACTTGCAGTTACCCTTGCAGATCACCAGGTGGAGATAAACACTCAAGACATCATCAATGGCTACAAAGATTAAGGATACAGTACTACAGAAATGGTAGCAGTGACTTATCTCTGTTGACGTCATGGCAATAGTCCTTTGATTGTTTCCCAAAATAAACATGGGCTTTCTGGTCCTGCCTCTGTCACAATTCACTAATCTTACTTCTATTAAACATACAGAGTAAACCATAATCTAAAATTGGGCTCATCTCTGTTTTGTACAACGGGGATTAGCCACGTAATATACAGTATATCTGAAATAGAGCATGTGCAAAGTAACCATTGACTAAGCCACTTCAGCTAGTCTATATATGGAAGACTGAGAACAGAGGTTCCAACTGAAAGAAGAGTAACTTCCCAGGCAGACATGAACCCTGGTGCCTCACTTTTTAGAAATCGGGCACAGATAACTGAAGGAAGTGATGCAAGATTTGCTAAATATAAAAGGATGAAAGATTTCAAGACAAGTGGGTGCAAGAAGCCATAGAACTGAAATTTCCCATCAGCAAACTGGATGGTTTTTCTTAGAGTCAGGTATTCTATCACTCTCTCCTTCAAAAAAAAAAGGGGGGGGGAGAAAAAGGCTTTCATTTAATGCAATGGGGATCACTCAGGATTTTTTCAATACTGCAGTATGTGAATTGCTTGTATGTTATATTCTTTTTTGTCACCTCAGCTATCAGAATGGATCTTCCTTACTCATTTACTTCATTCTCTCTGCTTCTAATCATGTGCTGTCAAGTCAATTCTGACTTAAACCATCTCTTTTTCAGGGTTTTCCGGGTAGAGAATACTCCAAAGTGGTTTACAATTCTGGGGCCACCCTGGGACTGCCTGGCTTATCCAAGGCCACACAGGCTGACTCTTTTTTTTTTTTACTCCCCCCCCCCACAGTGGGGGGGGGGAGTAAAAATCCCAACGTCTGGCTCCACAGCCAGATACCTAAACCACTGAGATATCCAGCCAGCTTCTCTGCTTCTAGCTCTCTATTAATATATCTGTCCGTCTGTTCATCTATTTTCATATGTGCACACACCTCTGCAAAAATCCGTTGCTGCCATGGCCAGTATTAGCAGATAGTGGAAGGGGTACTTGCCTGAGTCCAGATACCAGTAAGGGAGAAGGTGAGTGCTACCATTATAAATTCATGGAGTGTCCGACGCCATGCAAATGCTCAGGCGTGGATTTCAACATGGTTCTCTTGGATAGTGTTAAATTGCACTGTTCAATAAAACATCTGAAATAAATAAAATTCAGGTTTTCATTCTATAAAATACAGATGTGTATTTATACATGGCTATAAGGGATGAGCTAGGAACAGAACCCAGACATTCTAGCTCTTCTCCAGCACCGTTGTTTACCATGCCTGGAACACTTTAGAACTATAGACACACAGCACGCCTATTTTTGTCTCTCTTCCTGCTTTGAAAACTGAAACAACACGTCTATGGCCTTGAAGGTGGGAAGTGCTGGGTGTGGAGGTCCATGAGAATAGGGTCTAGCACAAAAAGGTGAGTGTTTTCCATAAGTGTTAATGGGCTGACTGACATCAAGAGCGTGGCAGTTCTCACTTGGCATGGACCACCCACCCTAAATAAGCTCTGGGTCAGTGTATGAGAACTGGTATGCATATGCCCTGTATCTTCTAAGATAACAAGGTTGCCTTCTGAGGTTGCCTTCTCATAACCTTTAGAATCCTGGCGCCACCATGGAGGCAGAAAGTCAGTGGCCGGACGTCAGGGGATTTGGACAGCAGCTCTAAGTGGAACAACGTGACCACCAATGGGCAATGAATTAGTTCTAATAACATGACTGTCTCTCCATGCTGGAACAGGCCTCATGACATGCATGAGACAGAACAATCCAATGCTTCCTTTTACTGCGAGAATCAGCACTGCTATAAACCTACAATGCCACTGGTTCCCTGGCAGCCTGGGATCTTGGGTTCCAGTTTCTGCAAGATGAGTGGAACTGATTCTAGAAGACTGAGATGTTTTGTTTCCCATTCACTCTTCCAGTGTTCTCTCTCTCTCTCTCTCTCTCAAAAGACTGAGACATGGAAAGCTGCCTTATACGGAATCAGCTTGTGTTCCATCTGGCCCCATATTTATCAATGGCAGCAATTTTTAGGGTTTCAGGCAGGCTTCTTTCTTAGTCCTCTTAGGAGATTCTTGGTATTGCCTGGTGGTCTGGTCTCTTACCCAAACAGCTACTAGGCCTGACCCTGCTCAGCTTCTGATATCAAGATGAGATCACATGTGTTCAGCGTGGCCCAGTCGTATTCTGAATGGTTCAAAAGGAGATTTACAAAGCAATCATGTGCTTATTTATTCCATTGTAAACCCCACTGAGCTCAATGGGACTTCTTTCAAGGTCAATGCATGTGGGATTGTAGACCAAGCAGCAAGGAGACTAGTTATACAGGCCATGATTAGACTATCCTTCCTTAGTATGGATTTCCACTGCCTTCTATTGGATGGCCTTGTGGAGGAGGAGAAGACAGGTCAGTTCCTTGCCCATTTTCAGAGGAGACTCTGGAAAACCATAATCACATCTGCAGCTGCTTCTGCATGTTTGAATTCACAGTTGGGAAGCCAGTGACTGTTGCTTGGGAAGAGGCTGGTTTGTGAGTTGTTAGAATGGAGGGTTGCAGATGATGGAGAAAAAGAGGCATAGGCATCTCTTTTTGGTCTTGAGGTTGCTTCCAGTAGATGAACAACTGGCATGGTGTGATTGGGTGCAGAGCCCTCTTCCTGCCCCCAATACATGTTTTCTACAGAAGAGGCTGAGACTCCATCTTCTAACAATAACTGGTCTTTATTCTTTTAACACATTGGTAGGAACAACATCAACGGATGAGACAACCTCTTGCTTCCGAGGTGTCTTTGTATATAACTTCTCTTCAAATAACAACAGATCCCTCTCATCCGACATGGGAGTAAAACACAACTCTTTAATACTGCCACTTAGCTGGGATGCCCAACCTTTCTGTTTCTATGGTTGTCATCCTCACTGGAGGGATTACTAATCTCGACTGTTCTAGAACTTCCATGCTTTCTTGCCTGACTCCAGATGTGTTTTGGGTCAGAAAGGGCTTCTCCCAGGGGGTTCTGAACATTTCTTATTCTCTCTGTTCTGTTTCTCACCTCTGCCAATCCCCAAATCTCTTTCTGATTTTCTGATCCTATGTCTCTCCCCAGTAAGGCGGCTTACAGTATGTCGGTTGTCTCCACTCCTGATGTGCATCTTCTCGAGTTACTCTGAATTCAGTCCATTCCCCTGTCCATGGGTCTTCTCGAACTATCTCTACCCACTCTTCCTCATCCTTTCTCTTAGGGTCTTCCTTGAACAACCAACAACAGGCTCCTTCATCTTTTCCCTCTAACTGCCTCACTCCCCCCTTCTCCACTCTTTTTATCCCCATCTCCTTTCCTGCCCAAAGGTCTCTCCAGTTGGTCCTTCTTTTCCCAGGGTTTTTGATTCTCCTCCTCTCAAGTTTAATTCCTCCATGGCCCTTTCCCCATGGGTCACTTGCATCAGCGGGAGTCCATCTAGAACTGAGGACAGCCTGCTTGCCTGGACCCCAGTCTGGGTGTCTCCTGACTCACACATGGTTGGCTTGATTTCATCCTGAATTCTAATTTCTTCTCAATGGAGAAAATTAACCCTGAGAGATCTCAGTTAAGAGCCTCGTGGTGCAGTGGTTAAACTGTTGTACTGCAGCCAAAACTGTTCTCACAACCCAGGGTTAAATCCCAGGTAGCCGGCTCAAGGTTGACTCAGCCTTCTATCCTTCCGAGGTCAGTAAAATGAGTACCCAGCTCACTGGGGGGCAATGTGTAGCCTGCATAATTAACTTGTAAACCGCCCAGAGAGTGCTTGAAGTGCTATGGGGCGGTATATAAGCAGCACGCTTTGCTTTTGCTTTGCTTTTTGCTCAGTTGCTTTCCAGACCTGCAGTGTAGGGGACTGCAGACTCCTTCCTTGAATTTTCCTTGCTCCTCCCAAACAACTCCTCCCAAGAACCCCACCCCTGCCCAGGGCATCCCTCTTGTCTTAGACCTCCCAACAGGAATGCCATTTTGGGTTAGGGTGTACCTCTTATCATTGTGAAGGGACGTGGTGGCACTGCAGGTTAAACCGCAGAAGCCTCTGTGCTGCAAGGTCGGAAGACCAGCAGTCGTAAGATCGAATCCACGTGACGGAGTGACCTCCCGTCGCTTGTCTCCTGCCAACCTAGCAGTTCGAAAGCATGCAAATGTGAGTAGATAAATAGGTACCACCTCGGTGGGAAGGTAACAGCGTTCCGTGTCTAGTCACACTGGCCACGTGACCACGGAAACTGTCTTCGGACAAACGCTGGCTCTATGGCTTGGAAACGGGGATGAGCACCGCTCCCTAGAGTCGGACACGACTGGACTAATTGTCAAGGGGAACCTTTACCTTATCATTGTGAAATACAGATGAGTAGAGCAATATCAAATATTGTGGTCTGCTATTAGCAATATCAGATACACAGCATTCTTTCTTATGATTTAATCTGGAAAGCATCAGGGAATATGACATTGGACCTTGCTGTGAATCACCCTCCCTTCAACTGCACCTTAAGATTGCGCTTCTGGTCCTGTCTGGACTGGTGGATGCTGCATCTCTCTCAGGCACTAGTTTTTCTACCTTTAGGAGGGACAATACAGAGTGAGTCTTGTTTCCCCAAGCTGATCCCTCATCTTATCCCTCAAGCAGTTTTCCTTGGATGTCCATCAGGCCCAGATTTCCCCTGGATGCAGCCCTAGAAACAGAACAGTCAGAGCTCAGAAAAGTTACTTTATTGGATTACAATCCCCAGAATCCTCCAGCCAATGTGACCACCAGGATTCTGGCAGCTGTCATCCACAAAGTAATTTTCCAAACTTTGCTAGAGCTTTGGGAGCGGGGAGATTACTTCAAAAAGTTCAAGTTACTGTAACGGGCCTGAAAACATAACACTTTATCATTATATTTCAATCTAACTTTTAATAATATAAATACAGTATAAACAATATAATATTTAATTTTATATTTTGATATAATATTTCAATATATTTCAATATTGTAAAAGGGCTATTTTAAAAACATCAAAATAATATGAACAGCTGTGTTGGGGTACAAAACACGCTTAAATAATAAGGCCACACTTCTCCTGTAACTATAAAAAAGTAATTGCAAAGCCAGTTACTGTTAAAGCGTGGAAGGAATGAGGCTATCTGTCATTGCTATAAACTTCTATGCTGGTTGGACAGTGAGTTAGGTATCTGACTGTGGAGCTAGAGGTTGGGAGTTCAATTCCCCACTATGCATCCCAGAACAGCCAGCCTGGGTGGCCTTGGGCAAGCTGCACAGTCCCAGGATGCCCCCAGAAGAAGGGAATGGTAAAACACTTCTAGTATTGACCTAGAAAACCCTGAAAAGGGTCACGGAAAGTCAGAATTGACTTGATGGCACAGAATTATTATTATTATTATTATTATTATTATTATTATTATTATTATTATTAAACTTCTGTGTTCTGCTTAAGATCCTCACTGCAGTGGCAGACTTCAAACCAAAAAAACCAAAAAAGGCAATTGTGATGAAGAGAACGTGCCTCTGGACATGCACAGAGTTCTTTTAATATTATCTTTGAGCAGGCCTGTCCTCAGACATCTGGAATATGCGAAGAGGGCTTGGTTTCCAGTTATCTATTAGCTTTAGCATTTTCCTTTCTTGAAACTGGTTGCTGCTTTTTATGCCTTATCGTTTATGCACAGCAGGCGCTGGAAATCGAGAGTCTAAATTCACCCCACCCCACCCGCAACTCCTTTCCTAGTGCACCTGTTTCAGGAGAAAGTGGTTTCTTTTTGGGCCTCTCTGTTCCTCCAAGCACGTTGATCTGAACGCACAGCCTCCTGGGAGCGGAAGAAAGAGTAGCCGGGAAGGAGGGAGGAAGGGACAGATCCTCCCCTGCTGTGTCTTTCTTTCTTCTGGCTTTAACAGTGCACCGCAGATGCTTGCAATCTGCCTGGAAGTCTGGATATGTGTGAGCTGTCAAAATACTTTCTCTTGAGAGTTTCCAGTTCACAATGAAGTGTGGAAGCTTGGCAGCTATTTTCCTGCTTGGGAGCAGAGCTATTCATACCAGCAGAACTATGACTAGTTATGATGACTAGTGGGAAAGTCAGCTGTATTCGTGGCAAGGAGGAGGGAGAACAGCTGGGCATGCGTGAGCCAAAAGTCCAGACAAACGAACATCAGCAACAATCCTTGTGTGGTGATGCACTACTGGGGCAGTGTATATATCTAGGGTTTATGGGAGTTGTAGTCCAATAACTGGAAGGCCACAGGTTATCCCCAACTGTTCTAGATCACAAAAATGTCTGTATCCTTCTGCAACCTAGAAGTTGCAAGGTAAGGACTGTTGTGCAAGTAATCTGCAATATGTTGTTTCAATTTATATACTGCCCCCATAATGCTAGAACACTCTCTGGGTAGCTTACAATAAAATTATGCAAGGGATACTAACCACCGGGAGTGGTTGTGTGCATATGGTGTATTTACATGCACACTCACAAACCCATGCATGGTCAGCCCTACCCTTCTAAAGTATACACCATTGATTGATGCATTCTTGGTAACCTTGACACTGAAATGTGAACGTTTTTTGAAATACACATGTGCAAGGAAAAATACTCTCCACATGCTCAAAGGCATATTAACCTTATTTCTCCCTGTTCTGAAAGTTACAGATTCCAGAGCTCAGGTCCACACACTGGCCCTTCTTGCATAAGGTGCAAAGACTACTTCAGAGGTAAATGTACTTAGGCATCTGTGAGGATTCATTGCCTAAGTGAACATCTGTCCTTTGGTGTTTGACAGGGTCAGGCTTTCCAGCAAACCATTGGGCACTGGTCATGCTGGCTGGGGGATTGTGGATGCTGGGATCCCAAACGTAACTTTTCCAAGTTCTGGTTTCCAGGAGTCACATTGTTTTAGGGCATACACAGCCTCCTCAGGATCTTGTTGCGTGCAGAGTCAGAGGCAGTGCCATGCAAACTCCTCAATGAGGGCACAGATGCCTTCTGGGCTGGACAAACTGTGGCCAGCCAGGCAGCCTGGAAGTTTGAATGGGAAAATTGTTCTCTGTGCAGGAGCAGCAGCAACAACACGGGAGGAAGTGGGAGTGTCTCTCCCGCAGGATAGGGACATGCCTGTGGTTGGCTGATTCGGTTATCTCCCTTCTCTGCTCCTTGGGAACTGCCCTGTGGGCAGCAGCTGCGAAGGGAAGGGAACCTTGCTTTGCCAAATATTAAACTGTCTTGCCAGTGCCGTTTTCTTGTGAGTTGGGTTTAGCAGAGTTCAGTAGCTTCACAATCTGAATACAACAAGGCCCCAGGCCTTGAATGGTAAAGACGAGAATGCCTCTGTGTTCAGAATGCTGCTTCTCCCATTACAGTACTATAAGAACCACACCAATCCTCTAGAATTGGTAATGATGACATCTAAGCTCTAGGTGTCCCGCTGAGCCTGACATATCTGTATCTCTTTATAGATTTGGACAATGTTATAGAGGCAAAGGAGTTGTCGGGTTAAAGCACAGAAGAGATGGGAACATAAGACTTTGCCTTTTACTGAGTCAGACTCTTGGTATTACCAACTCTGGCTGGTAGCAGTGGCTCTTCAGAATTTCAGATAGGATTTTTTCCTAGCTGTATCTGGAGATTCCTGCTGTTCCTGGTGGTCCTCCACCATAGGGGCACCGCCCAGGCCACTCACCTGCCCTGAACATGTGTGATGGGGTTCTTCCTTGATTGTGTACAGTTCCTTTTGTTGAGTCCACAAACAGCCCAGGACAGGATTTTTCTGCAACAACTTTTTATTGGACAACAACATAGGAGTGTAAAAAATAACTTTGTTGGGTTCAACCTAACCATCAACATGAGCCCCCACTGGCCAACCTTTAACTCTGGTGTTACAAAGGAATTGACCAATGGGGGTTCACTCCAAACCTCTCCTGGCCAGTGGGTTTTCTGAGGGGTTTCCTCAGAGTAGGAGAAAGAGTCCTGCAACATGGGTCATGGGCCCATTCTCCCTCGGTTGGATTTCGGATCATTGATGCAGCTCCAGGATTGCCTCCTCCTTCCAGGGGACCCCCTTTCTTTGGATATATATAAATGGTCCGTTCTATGAGCCTCTGGCTCCTCTAGATGCACCGCTACGCCCTGGTTTTCTCATAGCTTCTGTTCCTTCCTTTCCTTTTCTCCCCGATAGGAAGGCTTACTAACCGGCTTGCTTCTCTGTCATCTCTCCATCTCAGTCAAGGGTAGTTTAATCTTAACCATTTTTTGGGTCCACGGATCCTCCAGCTCTATCCATCCCCAACCTATACATATGTCTTCCTCCTTTTCTTCCTCTTAACATTTCCTCCTTCTCTGCCTCCCGTTCTACCTTTTTCTCCCAATCCAGACCTTCTTTGATCTCCTCCTCTATTGACACCTCTACCTCCCTGCCAGTCATCAACAAGCCTTCCACGATCAGAGGTCTACTTCCCGCCGCCAGTTCCCTGCCTTTCTCCTCTTCGGGTTTCCCGCTCTTTTCATCCCACAATTTTATCTGAGACAGGGTGAGCAGCAGAGTGTACACTGTCTCGTACCCCTCCTCTATGGACGATGGAGGGGACGGCTCACTCTTGGCTCCCGTAACTGGAAGCTGCCCCTTCTCACGCCATGGTCGGCTTCCAAGATGAGATGACAGCCGTCGGTTCAGTTTAGTAAGGGGGTTCCCCCAGGGTTGACCCCACCATTCAGCGGAGTGAGGCAGCAGCCTCAGGCCGCAGATGCTTGCAGACATGAAGCAGTCATGAGGGGGTGGAAGAGAACCCTCAATGTATGCCGGACAGACAGCTGTATAACCCCACACCCCCTGCTGCTTTTCCTTCCCTCAAGTACTGCAGAATTAAGATTCAGTTGCTGCTCTGGTTGCGTTCTTCATGTGGGATGGTGGTGGGGTGCCCTTTTGCCTTTCTTCTCAGGCTGACGTTACCAGGTTAGCAGCATCCCATCCCCTGAGCTTCCAGGGTTAAAACAGGAGACCTGAGGCAGTCCCTTGTGACGTCACAGAAGCACGGTAGGCAACGACTGGGAGGGAAAACAGAATTGCTTCTGGGCCAACTGACTGTGGAAACAGCCATGAAGGGAAGTGAGGTGAATGGGACCCAGTATCAAGGTGAAACCATCCAATTAGATAATATGCCAACCCAGAAATAGAATTGGGGAGGGGGATTTTTGGCAGCTATATAGGTAAGGCAAAAAATGTGCTCACTAGCTTTGAGACTCACAGCCTGTGCAGTCTTACCTACAGCACACATAGTACGTGGGGTGATTTACCCCAAGCTGCTAGGGCTTGTGAAAAGTTCATTGCCAATTCAAGCAGTTTTCCCCCTCCTTTCGAGACCATTTGCCAATGCTAACAGAGTTTATGCAAGAAGGCTCAAGAGCTGTGATGCTGGTGCTTCACTTCCTGCTGTATTTCAAATGGTCCAATGAGCCGAACTGCATACATTCACTGTCTCTTTTCCCCAGGCCTCTCCCCTTACTCCTGGCCTCTTTTTTTGTTGGAGTTTTATTGGCAACTGCACACACTATCTGTAATTGTGTGGCTGGAAGGGACTTCTTTGGGCTGAAGTGACTGTATATCTATCCAGCATTAACCAATTGTTCCTTCCAACATTTTGATTTCAAAAAGAGCCCTGCCTCTGTGCTGAGTGCCTTTCACCCTCTCTGTAGTCTGTTGATGACAGTTGTTTGTTTGCTGTTGATCTGTTCAGTTGGTTGCTAAGTATGTGTGCAGTAAAGAAAGCAGCATATCCAAGTCTGTAATTTCAAACAATTGTAAGTATTTTTTTTTACTCTTTCTCTTACAGATATCTCAGAGTGAGTTTAAGTGCCAGTTAATGAGAGAGCAATGGCTTCTGGGGAACTTGTAGCTATTCTCCTTTGTAAGTCTCTGTACTTCTATTTTGTAGCAAAAAGGAATTTTACCAGAAATTCAAAACTCTGCAACATTTTTGGTGCACCAAAGTTGTTGTTTTACTCTCTGGTTTAGACAGACTCCTTGGCATTGACCAGGTTGACGCTGAGGTTATTATACTTACAGACCAAACCCCACCTACCCCTCTTCTGACTTCTAAGTAATCACAGGAATATGGTGAGAGCTGGTCTTTTGATAGGTTACAGTCAGTAGCCACTCCATTTAATTAGAGCCCTTTGATGTCATGTTTTGTGGTCTGCAGAGGCAGTAACATCCAGAAGTTAAAGCTGGCACTCAATATTCCCTGAGTGCTCCTGGCATTTATGTCTTCATGGGTTATGTTAATAATCCTTTGCCCTTTGGAATTCCAAGCTGCTTTAACAAACAGTTTATAATTATACCTAATTAGTAAGGAGGCATAATTATATCCATTGTCAGGCACAAGCCTGTTTAAAGGCCTGGCCCCTGGAGGAATATGGAAATTCAAGGGAAGGGTTTTTCTGAGGCTGCAGCAGGAGCTGAGCTGAGAAACAGACCCTTATACAGCCATGGAAATTCTGGTTGTGTATATAGACACTCCACATACAGTGTAAACAACACAAAGAAACCAGCCCAACTGAAGTTCCTTCTTCAGGCAGAAATACTGGCAACCTTTACAGTATGTCCTGCTCCTGTGGCTGGCCTAGCTAGTGGTGCCTCGAGACATTTTGCTGCCTGAGGCCAAAAATAACACCCAACCCCCCTCTTTTCATATAGAAACACCGATGGGACTGGTGGTTGATGTTTGGCAACGGGACAGGTTCCCCTGCTCTACCACAATTGAGGATTGTATACCAGTTGAGAGATGCAGCATGAGTTATGTGGTACACAGAGTGCTGTCCAGGAAGAAGGTTGGAAAGCCCAGGGGGAACAGAGAGGAACATATGGATGGGGGTTCCCCTGCTGCTTCCCTGTATCTGTCACCTCGGGGAGGCTGCCCGCCCTGAGAGTAGTTTAGAAAGGCAATTGCCCTTCTCATCTTGCAGCCGGCATATTTTGTTGCCTGATGCTCTTTGCAAAGAGGAAAAGTGTAGCTCCCTCCCGTTTTATAGGCAAGCCTGACCCTTGAGCAGGCTGGCAAATGAGGAACTGGGTGGGCTGCATGGCACAGAGGTTCCTCCTCCAAAACAGAGCTGCCACCTTTCAGCATCTGCAAATTGACAAGGGCTTCTTCAGGCCGCCTTAAGGAGAGGGCTAGCACCGTTCACAGCGATCTGGAAGTTCTGGTCCCAATTTATAGGTTCGAAATTGGAGCGATTCCAGCACTAAGTCTTCAGAGAGCTGTATGGAAGCCCTGCTGTTCATATCCCCACCTCATTTGAAGGAAGGCATCCACAGGTTTGCAGAAGTGCTCCCAAGACATGGCAGAGTTCCTGATTATGTGAACACATGAGGAAGTGCAGACTTTCACTGTAGGGTGTTGTTGAATGTGTAAGAGAAAACATCACTGTGGGGGAAGATGAAGCCGGCTGAGAGGATGATCTGCTTCTGCAGCCTTCCAGAACCTTCTTTGAAGCACGCAGAAGAGAGCCATGTTTCCTCTGCACAGCCATACACAAAAGGCTTGAAACAAGATAGCTACTGATATTTTGATTGAAACAAACAAACAGGACTGTTAGCCTATTAAGTATTTTTTTCCAGTTAACAATTGCTTGCTCTTTGACTACTTAGAACCTACCCTCCCAGAACACCTACGTACATTGCACCATCTCTCCCCCACCCCTTCCTCCCATGCTTCCCCTGAAATCCCTGCTCAAAACCCACACATGACCAGTCAAATCTCTTAGTTTCCTTTCCTAAGCCACCGCTTGGAAAAGTTACTTTTTAATCCTTCCAGCGATCCCAAGGACTTACAATTTGAAATGTAACTTTGTCAGGATGATTTTAGGAATGGTAGTCCAAAAAGAATAGTGTTTTCAAACTGTGAAGCATACATGTAAAAAAAATGTACATTATCTTGTATTCCTTTATGTTGTTGAAACAGCATGACATAGTACCATAATCCCAACATAAACATACATTTTCTATATTGGAAACAAAAAAGAAAAAGAGAGAGAGAGATCATGACAGTTGACGAAATGCTATCACCCTTTCATAGGACTGACCAATTTTAATGATGACTTTCCATCTTATAGCAAAAACACGAGAAACTAAATTGTTCCGGAGGACCAACCGTTACAACTTGTCCTCACTGGTATCAACAAACTATTGGCTATTGAAGGATTATCTCACCCCATACGAGCCCGTCTTGGTTTTAAAGATCTTCTAGGGAGGCCTTGCTCTTGGTTCCACTCCCTTCCCGAGCTCGTTTGGTGAGGAGACAAGAGAGAGGGCCTTCTCGGTGGCTGCTCCCAGGGTTTGGAATGCGCTGCCCCGAGAAGCCAGGTTGGCTCCCTCCCTCTTGTCCTTCTGTCGTCTGGCAAAGACCTTCCTCTTGAGGCACGCTTTTAAGCAGTAAGTTATATCAGGAATGCAGCTTTTTAATGTATAGGTAGGTTTAAAATGTTTTTTGAACTGTTTTTAAACTTGATTTTTATATTTTTTAAATATACAGTATGTTTTTTAAATATGAAATTTATATACGGTAACATGTTTTAAAAACCAGGAAGGAATAACCATGTGCACAATGTACCATTTTGCTCACAGTCAACCAAGAGGATTCTGCCTTTGTGTGTTTTTTTTCTGTCTTCTGGGATTTCAATCCTTTAGGATGACAACTTGCCTCCCCCCATTTTTTTTTAACTACCGGTGTGCAGTCTGGTCTGCCCACTGTACTGTCTGTTTCATATGTATTTATTTATTTTGTTAATGTATTTTCTTAATTACCCATTCCTATGAATAGCAATACAAATAAAGCCAAAATGTTTTTTTTAAAAAAACAATATCTGAAAAGCATCTCATTAAAGTAAAGTAAAACAAAACAAAGACAACAAAGCAGAACTAATCAGACAATGAAAATGCCTTGGCAAACAAAGTGACTTTTAGTTGCTGCCAAAACAGGGGCAGGGTTTGCGCCGGCTGCACCTCCCTGGGGAGCGTACTGTATTTCATAGCTGCCCAGATGCCACAGCTGCCTGAGTCTCTCACAGTTGCAAAGGAGATGCTTGGAGAAGAGCTTCTCCTGTGCTCTTCAGGTACAAGGAGGTTAATGTGGGGAGCACACTTCGGCAGCCCTTTTGAGTCCCAAGTTGTGCAGGGCTTTGGAAAATACATGCTACTATCTTGAATGGGAGTCAAAAGTCTGGCCAAGATGAAAAAAACATTGTCAATGACAGCCAGCAACAACAGCTAGGCAGGATTTTCCTATTGATCATGTCTATGGGCCTGCCTCTGATCCATCTCTAGATAACAACATTGTAGACTGGCTAATAGGTATGTGTGCCTATCACTAACACCACAGAAAACCTTTTGGCATCACTTCCAGTAGAAGGTATTTCGAAGGAAGCCAGTTCACACATTTCACTAGAGGGATGAACAAATGCAGTCTCAAGATGTTTCTATACTCATTGGCTGCACATTTGATGTCTGGCTGTTTAAGAAAATGTCTCCACAGAAGACTATAAGGCGAAAACAAAATAAAAATAAAAAAAGAAAAACATTGTAGCACCTTAAAGACTAACTGCTATAATGTGAGCTTTTTGTGGTCAAGTCTGAGGAAGTGGACTTGTCCACGAAAGCTCACAGTGAATATAGCAGTTAGTCTTCAAGGTGCCACATTTTAATCTTCTTTATTTTGTTCTTTTTCTTTTGTTGTTGCTTGATATGCTGGCACAGACCAACAGGGCTAACCTCTTCTAAATCCACAGAAGCTTGTCTGGGAGAGGACATAAGCTGATGTTGCCATTCCTTGTGCACTATTTGAGCCGTGATGTCCCATACACGTTTGCAAATCATGCTGAACACTGCTGTCACCAAGTGATAAGAAAACACTTGTGAACCATGCCTATTAGATGTTCCACATTCACGTGCCAACCAGGTTCAAGCATGGAGATCCAATACACCAGTGCTATGCAGTGGTGCGAATGACGGTGTGCAAAGCAACTTGTATAAAAGCATCGGTAGCCAAGGGAGTCGGTCACAGCCATGCACACACACGTTCTTCCAGACACTAGGATTTCCACTGGTTCTCTGGCCGCCGTGGGCGAAGGTCGGAAGCCACTGCGGGTGGGAGTAAAAACCGGCCCTGCGCCCCACCTGCTCTCATTCCCACGAGGAGCTGGATTTGCTTTTTTTCCTCCCAATTTTCTTTCAAGCCTCAAACTTCCCTAGGGCGTGATTGGCTGAGAGGTGCTCGCGTATGTGTTTGTGTATGTGTCCGTGTGTGTGTGTGTGTATGTGTATGTGCGCGCGCGCGGGTTTGCCTGAGTGTCCATGTGTCTCCGCGCTGGCAAGGCAGGAGTCTCTTAGTTCCGCGCCTTCGCCTGGGGAAGCTTCACGGGTGGTTGCGGACATAGGAACTCCCTAGCGCGGCGGTCCTTCCCCAAGACCCACGGAGAGGGTGAGTGTGGGGCTTACGGCGAGGGACGAGGTCTGCGGGGGGGGGGGTGCGCGTAAGAAGGGGAAGGAGGGAAGGAGGGGAAACGAGGCGTTTGCTCCCTCTCGCAACTCTACCAGCCTGTTGCATCAGACTCCACGCGCTGGGACGGAGAGAGGCATGCGGGGAGGAAAGGGGGCGAAAACGGGGCTTCACGGGACGAGCCTGGAGGGCCTCCAAGCCCTACTCCGCGAATCCCCCAGAGCCTGCCCTAGTCCCCCTTTGGGGAGGCCCCTTGGGGTGGGGGAAGAGCCCAGCCCCTCCTCGGGCACACCAAGGTCCGCTTCGACGGCTTCGCGGAAAAGGCGCCCCGAATAAACCGCCCACGTCTTGGGGGGAGTCCAGCGTGTGGGGAGAGCTTTTGTTTGTTTGCGAAGTGTGTGTGTGTGTGTGGACAGGAAGCGTGGGGCCGATGTGTGGGGAGCCGGAATCTGGCGGTGGGTCGTCGGTAGCCTTGGCTGGCCAGGCTGGGTTAAGCCGACGTCTCCTTTTGCCAGGCCTCTCTAGAGGGGATTAGCAGAAAGGAGAGGTGGTGATGGTGGGGTCGCATTTGAAGCCGTGTTTAGAAGAAGGGGTATCGGGGGGGGGGTCTTGGGGGCGACACAAGTCAGTCAGGCCCCGGCGGCGTGGGGTTCGCACCCTTGGCAAACGATTGCCGTGGCCTTGTGTGTTTGTTTTTGTTCTGCGGCGGAGGGTGCAGACGAGCCGCCTCTGCCACGTGGGGTCCCAGCGAAGACCCAAAATGGGCCCCCTTTGGGGGCCGCCTGCTTGCAGCCCCAGCCCCATAAACACCCCCAAGAAGGGGCAACGCTAGAGAACAACCACTGTGGCTGGATGTTGTTTAATAGGAGGTAAAAGATAGTATCATATCCCCACTTCTGTGTGTGTGTGTGTGTTTAAAAAGGGCCGAATTTCTTGATAGAAAAAATGCTCTTTGTGTGTGTGGGAAAGACAGAGAGAATGAGTTCTGGCAGGCATTGCTACCCATAACTAAAGTCACACAATGTGCTAGTTGATCTTTTTTTATTTATTTTATTTATGGACCACCTTGCTTCCAGAGTAGAGGGACCCAAGGGACTGAGAAGTGGGTTATTTCTGGTGGGTTATTTCCAGAGAATAAGGCCACTTGCCTAAAGAGTATTAAAGACACTACTGCTGCTGAAGTGAATTTGATTACTTTTTCTTTAGTTTGGGACCTCTTTTCCTTTGAGTGGAGAGATCGTGAAGTCTCACTGCGGGAAAGCTAAGAAAAGCAAACCCTTGGTAAAGTATGGTGGTGACAGGAGATATTTTCAATTTTTCATTGGTCATCTTGCAGGCAAAATTAGTCTGAACTGATTCGTGCAACCTGTAACAGCCTTCAGCCGTCTACCATAAAGTCAATGAAAGTAAAATTCTGTCATACAGTTACAGAATTTACTGCTTAGTTGTACTGCTGAGGAAGTATTTTTAGCTTTTCAGTGGATTGTTAGGGCAGGGTAAACTGACCTTTCTCAAATGTTGGGGGTGTCTAGGAACTCATCAGTCATTTCAGCAATTTTATGGTGCTCACTCTGCTACAAGTACCATATGTACATTGGCCTATGCCTAGTTCTAGCCTTGGTATTGATTACAAGTGCAGAACCAAGTGAGGATGGTTAATGTGGATTGGTTGGTCTGTACACAGTAGAAGTGTGTGTATGAGAGAGAGTGTAAGATTATAAAGTAGAGGTGGGGATGTATGTCCCTTCAGATACTGTATTTATGGCAGCTCCCATAAGCCCTAGCTAGTGCAGCCAGAGGTGAAGTATTGTGGGGAGTGGAGGTCTAGCAGTACCTGGAGGACCACCCACGGTGGCATGCAAGACCACTGTGTGGTATTCCTGGACAATGACCCTGAAGTAATTCCCTCACCCCTAGCCTTGTATTCAGTCACTTGACCTAAATAATGCACTGAAAGTGGCTACCCACTTGTTTGTGAGGATAAATTGATTAAAAGGCACTGAAGGGGAGTATGTGTGATAATTATTGGGTAACCCTATGTACATTTCTGAATAGCTTTGCATAATTTATGACATTTAATTACCACTTAGTGACAGCTTAACACATTTTGTGTATCATTTTGATCTACGCTAGGCAAAAGAGATACAGGAGGAGGGGGTGCCTCTCTCTCTGTTTTCCTCAACACCATCCCAAGCTCTTTTAATTGCTTGCTGATTACAGAACATTTTGATTAGGTTAGTGCTTTGAGAGAACAGAACTGGTAACTGTAGTTCTGAATTAAGCAGTTAGTTAGTAAAAGGTTTGAATACAGGACTCTTGTCAGCTGACAAACCTTCCTGAACACTCCATCAAATCCTAGCAGGTTTATTTGATACCCCAGTGAGCAAAATTTATGGGGTGAACATGAGCCCCCTTCTAGGATGACTGGATGGAGCCCACGTCCTTTGCAGAACCAGACAAATCCTGTTGGGATCTGTTATCCTTCAGGGTGGGTTGGTGCACCTTTTTCACACCCTTTGCCTTGGGATATTTTGGATATCTGTCTTGCCCGTCTGCTCCAGCAATACTTGTATGTGTCTTCTCATGCCAGTAAGAAGCCCAAACATTTAATTAAATTAAACTGGAGAAATCTTTATGAATCACTTCCTAATCTCCTGCTCTCTTTACTTTCTTCTCACTCTGCTTTCCCTCCACATAAACACTGCTGTAGGGCTTCACCTATATATTCCATAAAAATATCAGAGTCTATATCTGGTTTCTACTCTTTTGTTGAACATCAGTTGAACCCTCAATCTGATCATGCCTGAGTCTCTAAACAGGCACATTTATTTTAAAGCCTAAATGCTTTGCAACCCCTTTCCAGATATAGTGGTGAGGCTCATTCTTTGTAGGCAGGAAGTCACTTCTAGAGCTCTAAGGCATAACCCCCCCCCCCCCATTTCTATTTTGTTGCTCTCTTGCTAATAGAAAATGACAGATTTGAAGAGGAAAGCCTCCACTATCTCTACACAGGCTCTCCAGAGATTCAACACCCTGGAAAATCTGCTTCTTCAATCATGTAGAAAGCCCCCACAGATAGCAAGAAGCTTCAGACCCTTTGCTTTCCATCTGTAGGAGTGTGATGAAACTAGAAACAGAGGTGGGCAGAGCTGGAGCACTCCTCTTTACATGTGAAGACTGTACTCAAATTAGTAAGTAATGAATATGGTTTAGATAAGCGTAGGAGAGATCTCTACCTGAAACAACGAATAGTTGCTGCTACTTGAGATGGAACTAGGTAAACTATTTCATCCCTGTTTTGGTGATCCTGTAAGTGGTGAAACATCTGTCATGGCATGTTGATTTTCTTCACCTCCCTATTTTATCTTGCATTTCATGTGCTATACTTCGTTTTTTAATTGATAATGGGAAGGGAAACATGGGCGTACTTTGCAAGCTGGATTGCTGAAGAATATCTCTGCAAAAATGTCCGTTGTGGGAGGCTGGAGGGAAAATGTATTAATTGTTGTAGGCAGTAAGCTTTTCTGAGAATATCTAGTTTGACCATCATTTACTTTTATTGTCGACAGAACTGGGTTAAGTGGTGTAATGGTTTGACTGTATAAGAGACAGCTTTTTGTGTTCCTGTGATTGTGTGAATTTGGGTCCTTTGAGACAGTATTTATTAAGATGATCTGAGGTGAAGAAGAAAATTCTGCCTGTGTTTTCACTTCAGAGATACCACATTTATGCATGTGTGGTATTCCTGGGTGTTACAGACAGTCTTGAATGAGCATGTGTGTAAACCAGCATTTGTGGCATCGTGGTTAAGACATCGAACTAAGACTGAGGGGAACTCAGTTCCCATCTCCACAAAACTCAATGGTTGACCTTGGGCCAAGCATTTTCTTTACTTAGCCTGATCTACTTCACAGGGCTATTGTGAAGTGAAAGTCGTGAATGCCAACTTAGATTGTTGGCAGAAAGGCAGGATAATAAGCACAGCTAGTATGTGAAACAATAGTAATGGCAGCCAAATGTTATGACTGGCTCTGCTAAAAAAAAAATTGCATATGAGACAACATGAATGCTGCAGCTGTGGCGTTGGATCATTGGCAGCCCCTTCAAAGACATTGATGGAGCTGCCACCATCAAAGGATGAGCATGCGTGTGTGTAAGACAGCCCTGACATGCTGCAAAGTCTTTGGAGCATTCTTGATTGTTGCTGCATGTGTTACTTGGAGTGCAGCCCTGGTGTTGGAACCACACCTGTCTGCCTTGCTAATCGTCTTTTGGATTAGAGAAAGTGCCCCCTAGAGGCCATGAATTCTATTGCAGTTGCGCCCACCCCACTCCACCCCAACCAACTGGGATTATTTTGGAACCATCAATACATGTCTCCTTTCCCTGAATCTCAGTAGGTAGATTGATTTCATCTGTAAATCAGTGTGTGTCACAACCTCCTCCTGTACTTTCCACTTTGCAATATGTCCCCAAGCTGGAAGCACATATGGAGACTACCCTGTTTTGATATGGGGACAAGAACACTTCGCATTTATTCTCCTGGGATGGAGAAGGGGAGCTGCAGTTAACACCAAAGAGTGTGCCAATGGAAGGAGTAAACAAGGAGCCCTGTGGCACAGTGGTTACACTGCGGTACTGCAGCCAAGACTCTGCTCATGACCTGAGTTCAATTTTGATGGGCTCAGGTAGCTAGCTTGAGGTTGATTCAGCTTGCCATTCTTACGAAGTCGGTAAATTGACTATCTAGCTCACTGGGAGTTGGGCAGTGTGTAGGCTGCATAATTAAATTGTAAACCGCCCAGAGAGTGCTTTAAGTGCTATGAGGTGATATATAAGCAGCACACTTTGCTTTGTTCATTGTTGGTGTTAATGTCTCCCAGTGCCTGCAACATCAGAGATGCAGAGGCTGTTGAGAGCATGCGTGTCTCCTGGTCCTGAGCATGCTTTAGGGATCAACTTATATGCCTATGCCGTGCCCTCAGTAATGCTGGGGAAATGGAAGGATGAAATCGGCTGTATATAGATACAGCTGGAAGTGATTTCAGCACACCCCAGCCACGGCTATCATGGCAGGAATAGTTACAGATGCCTTTATGTGGTTTTTTTTGTTTGGCTTTTTTGTTTTTGTTTGTTTTTTTGGCCTGGCTCCTGCTAGCATTTCTCAGTGTGGTTACGGAGGAAGTAAGTAATGTGGGGAAATGGCCTTCAGACAGTAGAGCTTGGAAAAATGTTGGTCTTGGATCTGAGACAGCTGCTGCCAGTTGTGATAATAGTCAGGGCTGTGTGGATTCTGTGTGTAAAAGTTGTGTGTGTATGTATGTTTGGGGAGTCTGTAACTAACATTAAATAAACTTGGTGTTAAGCTAATTTTTTTTAAAGTACATTAAAAACTGCTGTGAAATGTCGCCATCCCAAAATTTGCCATTGCTATGTGAAGTATGAGCATGTGACAGATTTGGTGATATTAGTGGTTTTTTTTTTCCTTTTATATGGGGAAAGTTTGTCAAATTTTCAGAAGGCGGCCTTGCTTTGACAGTGCCAACCCTGGTGTTTTCTGAGCATCGCTCCTCCTCTTAAGCTTTGTTTCTCCATCATTCTAGAGAAGGCACAAACAGGGAAATAGCAGAATTCTGGGCCTGTGCCCCCATATGCCCCCATTCTTGCCCCGCCCCTTGATGGCTGCTTCAAATAACACTCTCATCATGACATTGTTGGAACTTCAGGGGGTGTAAGTGGCTGTGTGTATTGTGTGTTTTGATAGCGTATCCGCATATATATGTTCTAAACTGTGCACCAAAATAAAATGTATTTGGAAAACTGAATACTGTAATTCGCAGGTTTGCATAGTTTCTTCATTTTAAAAAAGCTATTTATTTTGCCTCGTAATGCAGGATCTCTGGGCGAAGAACAGTTAAAGCACTTCGAAATCATAAATCCTATGCAATGTAATGTAATGAACGCATGCAAATCCAATAAAAAAGGCAACCATATTCAAACAGAGAAAATAATTCTAGCTGTGGTCATGTAATCTAATCACAGCAAAGAGCAGAAAGCAACCTCATGCAACTAGAGCTACTGTAAAAAGCAGAGTAAAAGGTTGACATTTAGTCCAGTCGTGTCCGACTCTAGGGCGTGGTGCTCATCCCCATTTCCAAGCCGTAGAGCCAGCGTTTGTCCGAAGACGGTTTCCGTGGTCACGTGGCCATCGTGACTAGACACGGAATGCCATTACCTTCCCACCGTGGTGATACCTATTTATCTACTTGCATTTTTTTACATGCTTTCGAACTGCTAGGTTGGCAGGAGCTGGGACAAGCGACGGGAACTCACTCCGTGGCGTGGATTTGATCTTCCGACTGCTGGACTTCCGACCTTGCAGCACAGAGGCTTCTGCGGTTTAACCCGCAGTGCCACCACATCCCTTCAAAAAGCAGAGACTAAAATATAAACACTAATATTTTATAATTATATTGAAATAATATTGAAACAGTGTGAAAATTGGAAACCTCTCCCCAGGCAAATGCTTATCATAAAATAAAATAAATACAGATATCAAGTGGGTCTCTTGAGGGGAGGGAGTGCTAGAGGTGGGACATTGAGAAGGTGTTTTACACCACAGTCCCACCTTCCGTATCTCTGGTTGGTTTGCTTTTTGTCAGTAATGTGCTGCTTATAGTGATCTGTACTGCTCTTCGTAGCCACCAGAAACCTTATTCTGTTGCACAACATTTACCAGGGCAAAAATATGGTGCGTTCTTTAATATATTCCCATTAGGCAACTCCCTGTCAATCCAGCAAGAATGAATTGTTTCTACACATTATGTGCGGGCTTGGGGGAGATGTTGGTGATGGAGGTGAACGTGGCCAGCGCCAGTTGTTTTTCTACCTGAGGCAAAGTGGCAAAGATAGGCTCCTTCCACCCCCTGCAACCCAAGTTTTCCAGTCCAATTACCTTATTTAGGTCTATGAGCAGAAACATCCAGACGTCCCTCTCTCTGTTCTCAGCACAATACAAATGAAATAATAAAGGAAATAGCTAGGAATGTTCTGCCCTCTTATGACATTCTAAGTCTGTGATTCCACTGGCAAGCCAGATGGCTCTGGTTTGGCTTTGCTGCGATTTGATTCTCAGCCTGTATTATGGCTGAATTTGCAGTCCGTGATCACAGAGGGCTGCAGATGGATTCAGGGTTCAGTGTCCACACACAGATATGATGCAATTTGCCTTTCAGCCCATAGCCACCTTTCTTTCTTTCCTTCCTTCCTGTGGCCCCACCTCTGCTGATCCTTTTATGGTTCACTGTCAAGTCATTTGACTTTGAAAGATTTGTAAAATGTTCCGGAAAAGGTGGCAGCATTCCAGAGTTCTTAATGTATACAGAAATAATACATACCAGAGGAATGTCTTTTATTTCCTCTGGGTTGTTTCTGTTTTGTTTGTTTGTTTTTTTTTTTAAATCTCACCTAGAGGTGATCTAGTGCTAAACTGGTATATCAGTCCTGTGATAAGGTGAGCAAGCACTAACCTCATATATGTAATTAAAAAAAAAATCAGAGGATGATTGGAGGGGAAGCATGCAGGGACAGGTGTTCCTGTGGTCCTGAACACCATGCCCCAACTGTCTATATAACTGAAACATCATCCACAAACATGACCCCTGTCTTTACAAGAATGAATCCACTGATGATCACATGGGAAAAAGTCAATTTCGGTCATTCTGGCTTGAAAAAAAATAGAAGCCCTCAGCCACAGAGGAAAAAAAAAAGGAGCAAAAAGGGCGGCATTGATTCAAGTCAGCCTTTGTGTCATGTGATCAGAAACAAATACTTCAAATTGATCTATACTATAACTGCAGCAAACCCTGCAAAATATGATTGTGTAGTGTCAAATTAAGTTTGCCTGAGGTAACTACTTTATTCTGCCTAATGACAGGGCCAGCCCGGTGTCTGAACTTGGGCATGGAGAACTAGTTTTGAACTGTATCACCAGACTAAGTCAATTCTTACCACATTCTGGGAGGGAAAAGTCCAGAGCACAGCCTAGTGTCTCCTGTAGGAACAATTTGCTCTTTTCTTCATTTGAAACCCACAGATGGTAGGCAGGCCTATGGCTCAGATTAGTCATATACAGTAATAATATGCTCTCTTACATCCGTAGGCCTATGATGTTGATTTTTTTTTATATAACAGTTTTTTAGGATCAACATCTGACGCTTGATACTGAACACTTAGGTGCCTTTTATTGTTGGAAGCCCTATTAAATACTGTGGGGTTTACTTTGAGTAAAAAGTTTATAGGATAGCACTGCTCAATAACTCTGTGGCCAGCTTTTATTCAGAGAGGCTGTGAGTGCAGGTAACTTGTTTCTTTTTGAGGCTGTGTGCTTGGTTTAGCCATGTTTCTGTAACAGGGAATTTTATGTGTGCCCGCACACAAACCTACACATATGTCTATCCTTTATAACAATTAAGTTGAAAAAGTTTTGTGTACTAAGCTGTAAATTATTTCACACTTCCTGTAATATCCTCTCAAAAGCAACCATATGAATTTGCTAGTTGAGCACAAGTTTGTTTTAATAATACTGTTTAATAAATGGAAACACAAAGGTATTCCAGCAGTTTATTTATTTATCTGTTTATTTTATATGAAAGCCGCCTTTCTCCCAGTGAGGGGACTCCAAAGCAGCTCCCAATGTTAAAACAGGTAATACTTAAAGCATGATAAATTACCGATTAAAAAGGAATTAAATGTGTTGTGATGATAAAAAATGCATTAATTAAAAAGCATTAAAAAAATTAAAACAGACTTAGAAAAACAAAAAACAGAAACAACCATCCAGGGACTCAAGCACAGTTATCAAAAGCCTGCCTGAAGAGGTGGATCTTCAAGCTGTTGGCAGAAGGATGAAAGGGAGGAGACCAGCCTAATCTCCTGAGGGAGAGCCTTCTACAACCTGGGAGCAGCCACAGAGAAGGCCCTCTCTCATGTCCCCATCAGCCCTGCTTGCAATGGCAGTGAGACTGAGAGGAGGGGCTCCTCTTAAGGTCTGGGAAGGCATGAGCCTTCAGGCAGCCTGGACCCAAACCATACAGGACTTTATAGGTCATAGCCAGCACTTTGAATTGGACTCAAAAACGGACTGGTAGCCAGTGTGGTTGTTGTAGCAGGGGCATTTTATGCTCCCTATAACTGGCCCCAGGCAGAAGTCCGGCAGCTGCATGTTGAACCAGTTGAAGTTTTTGAATTGTTTATTGCCACGTTTTGACAGACTTGAGTTATTCCTTATTTCTTGAAGCTTATTCCTGGTAGGGGGAATAAGCTTCAAGGACTTATCAATAGGGAACTGGCATCAGCATCTGAAATTCCCTGTTTCGCACAGCAGTTAAATGTACCAGAGCACTGTCCTCCTTCACATCTGGCCACCCTATAGTAATTTGAGGACATATCCTAGCTGTTAGGTTTTAGCTTTTGTAGATTAGGAGTTTTGTGGAAGAGTGCTGTAGGAAGAATCGCTCTGTCTTTGTTTCCTGGTCTTGGGAGTAGAGCATGTCTCTCTTTGTTCTTTGGCTTAGGGGTGAGAGCATCAACCATGAAACCACTATGTGGCTGTTCACAGTGTACTCCTTTGGCCCATTGATGTCCGTATGGCTTACTCCCTGGAAAGTGTACTAATAGTACCATACTCAGGTCTCCTTTCAACTGTAAATCAATCAATGTTCTTCCTTTCTGGCTTTCAGTCAAATTGCAAATGATTTTCCACATTGTCCGTGACTGTCTTGCTTTATGTGTACATTTCTGCAGCATTCCATTCACACAAGTGGGTGTGGCATCACTGCTGGGTGCGGAGTCATTTGAATGAATTAGGATGTGTTGATCTTTCTATGAGTGCTAACATATTTTTCCACCTATAGTTTTTTTTAGAAATGAAAAACAGTTACAGTGCTCTAGCATTTTAATACCACCAAGCTAATTTTAAGGATAATTAGCATCCAAGCTTGCACTATAGTTAATGATCAGTGAGTAAGCAAGGTATTTTTTCAACTTGTTTTTTAGAAAGAATATTACAGCATGTTGACCTTATATTTGTTTTTTTTTAATTAAAAAAACTATAGTCAAAAGAACAAAAAGAAGTTTTTAGTTTTTATTTAAAAGGCAATTTAAAAAATAGATAAGCAGGATTGCATCCATTACAAAGATTTATAAAGAACAGGTGTTGAACTATAGAAGGTATAAAGAAACAGGAAGGGGATGGAGGGGGCGGAGTAGGAAGTGACAAAGAGAAATAAGGAATGGGAGGAGGACAGAGAAAGAGGAAAGAGAGAGAAGGGAATGGGTGGTGTAAATGGGTGAGTGAGAGTATGGCTCTGGCCTTGCTCCCTTTTGCCTCTAGTCCCAACCAGCACTGGTGTGGCTCCTTCTGGCAGGTTTCTCATAAGGGAAGGTGGCCTTCAGGCTGAAAAGAGTTCCCACGCCTGGCACAAAGATAAGTGAGTCGTCAACACCAACTCATGTCTTCAGATCAAGTTGCTGTTGCAGGTACAGGACCAGGGTTGGGATTGAGAAGGGTGCTGGCTGAAAGCTAGAGATGATTCATGCTTTACATTTGGTACGTTTCACAAGTATTAAAGTACAAAATGTGTGTAGTGATGCCATCAGTTTTGAATGGTGCCAATGTGCTTTGGTGGCTGGGCTTTCTGCGTAACGTTATTAGCAGTTGATAAAGGGATTGGGGCCTATGAGGTAAGTGAGAAATGGGTTTTACTTTGGGATCTGAAGAACAAAGACTAGCATGCACAGACTTTGAAAAAGATCTGTTTTGGATTATAGGTCCAGAATCCCCCAGTCAGCACCAGCCATACTTCTGGCACAGAGATTATGGGAATTGTAGCCTAGATGGGAACTTTACTGAACTCTGTGGTGCTGTTATGATTTGCTCATTGCCACCTTCTGAGCTCCACAGAGAAGCATAGATTTGGATATTGGTTTGCTACTTCCATGCCTGAAGCTCTAGCCACTCTTCTATGGAACTGCAGTCATGTCCTGCTACAAAGGTGCCCTGACTAATCCCTTATTGCTCAGCAGGTCTTAATTTGAGCCAGAGCAGAGCTCAAGTTCAGCCCAAGAGATTCTGCTGCCTGAGGCACTGAAGCACCCCAATCCCCCTGCGTGGTACCCAAATCTAGCTGAGTTATTTTGGCATATAAAAAAGAGAATCGCACAAGTCCTAATCCCCATCCTTGGCAGTAGAAGGACAGTAGGGAAATACACAAAAATTGCTACCATTTTGACGATTCCCCCTCCAAATCTGCTCCCTGAAGCAGCTGTTTCACTTTTTCTGATGACAGGGCTAACCTTGGTTGAGCTGCAGATCTGGTTGGCAGTGCTAGGGCTGAGTGTGGAAGCAAGAGAAAGTAAATGATGTCTCTGAATACATACAGAGAGTATTTCCCTTGCCAGCCAAAGAGCCACAAGTAGTTCTGGCTCACCTAGATTTGAGAAGTTGTAAGGATTTTGTAGTCTTTCTTGTGCACCATCCAATTCCTGCCAGACTTAACTGTAGCAAAGTGTTACTTTGGCACCACTGTTAACCATAGCTAATACAAACCACAGTTTGCTTTGAACCATCTTTTGACAACAATTCAAAATCTCCATAAAATTTTCCCTATGCTTGACCTGAAAGGAACTGCACCAAGCATCGTTAGCTTCAGTTCCGCATTAGTATGTGTAAGCTTGTGCTGGTTGGTCCTAGCAAGGAGCTCACATGGAAGAGTGAGCAGAGGTTCTAGAGATGAGAAGTGGTACAGGAGGACCATGGTCTCTGTGCGGGGATCCGTTCCAAGCCCTCCCACAAATGGCGGGAAAAAAAGGGGAAGTATGAAACACTATACATTGCATGTTCTCTGACTCCCTCTAGTGGCCAGTTCTGGTAACTACACCCTGAAAATGTACATAAATAGGTGTTTCTGGGGTTTTTTATTTAGTATTTTTAACCAGTGGATAAGTGAACCAGCAGATCCTGATCTCACAGATAAAGGGGTTCTACTGCATATCAGAGCCAGGTCTCACAGGAGTAAGGTATCAGTCCTTTTTGATTAATGAGAGTAACATCTGTTCGTTTTGTATTATCGTGACAGTAACATGAGAAAGGCATTCCCTCACAACAATGCGTGGATGCAGATTATCCCTGTTGTAGTGCAAAATATTTTGGGAGGACAGATAGACACAATCATGGGCATGTAGTTTAATAGGATTGTGCTGTTGGCATTATATATATATCTATTTATCCTTCTCTCTCATTTTTTAAAGGAAGCCCCATGGTGTTTGGCTGCAACAGATGATTGCTGGGGGAGCAAGGAGTTCAAAGGCTTGGCTTTTGTTTCTTCCCAGCCACCCTACTTTATAACAGCCCTGGGAATAGACTTCCTGTGGTCTGCATCTGGCTTCCTAGTCCAACCACATCAGCCACAACAAACCAGTGTCACTTTTGGCCCAGATTCTAGCTCCTAGCAACACACCTTAGATAAGGTAACACCCATCCAGGTGTGTTTCGGGAAGCGTGGCTGGAATCACATGGCAAAAATGGAAACAACAGGCAGAAGGAAGAGGCGGGGGCAAGTGTCTGTTAGCCTTCAAAACCAGTCACGTTTGCTCTAAAGATAAAAATATTTTCTATTTCTTTTGCTTCCACTATCTGCAAATCCCCTATTTTGAAAGTGGGAACCTCTTTCTTACCAGCTGCAGAGGGGTCTAGCTCCATAATCCACTCATCTTTGGCTGAGCTGGGAAAGGCTGATAGAAATTGCAGGCCAGACATCTGAAGGGACCAGTGTTTTATTGTGCAGCTTCTGGAGACTGAAACAGGAACAGTGAAATCCTGGCTACCACCCACTTTCTCCAGGCCGAGTAAGTTCCATTCTCTTGCCAGCATAAAGGGTAGATGTTTACATCTTCTGTGGGAACATAACTTTGAGCTAAGGATGCGGTGAAAGATCAAGGCACCAACCAGAGATCTCAGCTGAAATTTCTGCTGCCCCGCCCTGCCTCCAGAGTTCTTTCCCAGGTATAGGCAGTAAAGGTTAACTCTTGAGCTACTAGGTTCAAGAGACTTCAGCTCCTAAAGTAAAAGTGGTTATTAGTTCATTCATTCATCCATCCATCCATTCATGCATTCACTTGCTGCCTTTGTTCTGAAAAGGGACCCAGGGCAGCTCACACATTGCTAAAAGACATAGATAAACTCTCAATACATTTGAGTATTAAAATGCAATTTAAAAAAAAACAGTTGTAAAAACTGCTAGCTGAAAAGAAGTCAACAGCCCATTGGAAAACATATCAAAAGTGGTGAAATATTCTGCACCCCTTACTGGAATTCATTTTTTTTCCAGAGCACTCCATTTCCAAAGAACTGCTTTGAAATAAAGCTCTTTTACCTGCTGGTGAAAGGACTGTACGAAGAGGATCAACCTAGCCTCTCTTGGGAAGGAATTCCGTAGCCTGGGTGCAGCCACTGAAAAGCCCCTCTCTCACGTCTTCACCAGATGTGTCTGTGGGAATGGTGGGACCGAGAAAAGACCATCATCCCCTGAAGACCTTAAAAGCAGGGGAGGATGATTATATTGTGTGTAGAAATACAAAAGCTTTAATTCGCACTAATAGGAACTTCCGTTCTAGCACCTGGAATAGCTGAGAAGAGGATTATTGCAGTATGGAAAGAAAAGAGTAAATTTCCTCCTAGAGTCTCATTTTTGTTGTTAAAAAATCCCCCAAATTATGTTAACCTCAACATGCAGTTTGGCCCAAGGGTGGAGGGGTGAATTACCGTTTTGCCTTTCTTTTTTTTAAACCTGGCAAGTAGCCTCTTGTTACTCTCAATTCTTATTTGTTGTATAGATTAAAAACTTAGGAAGTCTGCCAGAAAATGAAGCTGGCAACCCTGGAAAAGTGTTGAAATCTGAGGGAATGTTGCTATGGTCGGTTTTTCTTATTATTTACTGATTTCAGTTCATTTGTATTCTGCCTTTCTTCCAACTCGGGGACCCAAGGTGGCATGCAAAATGGAGGCAGTGAGAACAATATTAAATTAAAATATCCTGTCAGGCTATTTCCACCTGTGCAATGGGAATCCGATAACGGCTGACTCAGAACTTTTTCAGTTTTGAGCTGCACAAAACTTTGTCTTCCTGCATGTGAGCCGTGAGTATCCTGAAATTAAAAAATACCCAATCTGCTGAAGCCTGTCACATCATTCCTGTTGCATGGACAGAGATGCACAAAAGGATTTTGGTCAACAATAATTTTAAAAAACAATTAATTAAAGATAGACACACATTTGTTGTTGTTGCTCAGAACGGCTCTTACAGTCTGAGCAGCTGTATTACAAACCTTCATTTGAGCCACTACCTGATGTGTAGTAACGAGTAACACTTTATTTGTTGAATTTTTGTTGGCAGTGTGGATAATTAAACAACTTCATAGTTTACGGCTGGGATGAAGGACATGCAACCCCCCTCAGGCATTTTTGCACATGACCATTTCCTGTTCATACCCCAGATGTCTTTTGGAAAAAAAACTTCCTTTGCTGAGAAAGTCCTCTGGCATAACGCTAGGGGAGGTGGGGGCAATGTGGCCATGTTATCCGGGGCCCTCTAGCATCAGGGGCCCTCTGTGCCCCCAAGTCCGCCCCCCAAAAACGTGTTCTAAAAATGTGGCCATCAGAGGGTGCAAGAGAGCTTTTCTAGTTTATTAAAACAACGTATTTTAATTGAATCCATTTTTCAGTTGACAAAATCTTGTAGCAACTTTGTTGTTTAAAAACATGCAGGTTAGCTTTTTTGGCTAGACTTTCCCCATGTAGCCCCCTCCCCCTTGGAAGCCTAGCCTGCAGGCTGCTGACGCATCTGAAAAAATGGCCCTCAGCTCAGCTGAAATCGCCCACCCCTGGCACATAGATGAACAATGAAACCTATTAGGCATAGGCATAACACAGTCACCCACAGCATGTAACGTACCGTCCAGTCCCCTGGTATGTCTATTTTCTGCCGCATGTCCAAGATGCAAGAGACTTGCTGGGAGAGGATGGAGGTAAGGAGAAAAATCGGTACTTCTTTAATATCTCCTTTGATCTCAGTAGTACTGAATTGATCAAGTCTGTAGTCCCACATATTGGCCACTTTTAATGAAACTCAAAACCTATCACTTTTAAGTTTCCACTTTGCATGGTCTCTTAACAGGGCCATCTCTACTGAACCCCTAGAATGTAGCCATGCATCCTGCATAAAAACAAACAATATCAAAACTGGAAGGGAAGGTGGAAAAACAAACAGATGAAAAAACACAACAAAAACAGCAGCAAAGTGGGAGGTGCGGAGAACAGCCTGACCTCCCATGGGAGGGAGTTCCACAGCCTGGGAGCAGCAAAATCCAGGGTGGATTTGATTTAAATCAGTTTTATTTTTAAAAAATCATTTATTTTTATCCACTCTGGCAACAGAGAAGGTCCTGTCTTATGTCCACAGCAAACGTACCTGTGAGGGTGGCGGGAGGGAGAGGAGGGCTTCCCCAGTAATTTGGAAACCTAGTCAGGCTCATGCAGGGAAATAGCTATGCCAGATGCTTACTGTACAGCCCATAGGGGTTCCCTACCCGGTCTGCTGTTTTCACCTCCAGTCCCCGCCCCTTCTTCCCAGGCAGTGGCCAACAACTATCTTTTACTATCAGGTGGTTGAAGATAAGAGCATTTCCTTCCATGGTGAGAAAGAAAGCTGTTTTTCAATTCCCAATGTGGAACTTTGGGCGGGGAGGGATTAATCTCCCTCCACCTGTTGTGCCACAGTGGGGGAGTGGGCTGCAAGTGGCCTCTTCTTTGACAGATACATGTGGATTAGCTGGGGAGGAAGGCTAGGAAAGGTACATGAGAATGGGGTGTGTCTGTGTCAGTTCATGGCTGTGTATGATGTGGATGCATGAGAAGGATCTGGCCAGACCCACTGTTGGCCTGCAGCCCTCTGGAGGTCCTCCCAGGTCGCAGTCCCACCCTTGGGCTTCAAAAGGTAATTGCACTAGTTTGGGATAGCTCCCTTGTATGTGTAGAGAATTTTGCTGGTGATGACAGGGTAAATTGCATGGGCAAGTGTGAAACCTGTTGGACTTCCTGCTGTTATTGTGTTGGTGTCCTAGATAAAATGCCCTCCACCCCCCCTTTTTCTCAGGACCCTGTTTGCATTTCCAGTTGTGTGCATGACTGCTAAGGCAAGAGGCTTCATTTGGCTCCATGGGTTTTTGATCCCTATGGATGCCACCAGATCTGAAGTTTAACATGCCTTCACCTTATGTTTGCCTGCTGCTTGCAGTTATCAAGATCATGTTCTCTTCCAAGCTTGGAAGTAATGAGTTACAAGTAATGCAGTCACTTGTCAAGGCTAAGGATTTAGTAATGAGAGTGTAATGAAGTTACTTTTCCTAAAGTAGCACAGGAAGTGTGAACTAGACTAGGGGTGTGGCATTTTCCAGTCATCTCTTAAAATTAAAGGACATCATTAAAAATGTATTCTGATAGGAATTTTCCAAGTTTCCTGCTGTTCTCTCATCTCTTGGGGTTCTTTCCACCCCACCCCCAGAAATGTACCAAGCAATGCATCAGGTTGGGTTTATTATTATTATTATTGTTTTGGCAATAAATGACTTTAACAACCTTAAGATAAGTTATGCAAACAGTTTATAAGAAATAATTTTCCAGACTATGGTTCTGATTAGAGCTGCAATTTTTAACAGCGTAAAGCTCCCCCAAGCTGCAAGAGTGCCCCTTAACTGATGGGCTTGAGTGCAAGTAAAAGAGAGGAGGATAGAATATTGGGAAAGACTGAAGACAGCTGGGGATAACCTTGTGCATTGGATTCAATACATTCTTGATCTTACTCAATATAGATGTGGCTCTTAAAATCCAAAGATTCATATTTTCCATGCAATAGTAAAGGGATCCGCTTTCTCCTCCCCATGTCAGTTTTATACACTCTGTATGCTTCATCACAGCTGGCTGGATAGCTCAGTAGTGTAGGTATCTGGCTGCGGAGGTAGAGGTTGTGAGTTTGATTCCCCACTGCACTTCCTGAAAGTAGAGCCTGCTTGTGTGGCTTTGGGCAAGCTGCACAGTCCCTGGGTGCCCCCAGAAGAAGAGAACCATGGGCCACTTCAGAGTACTCTATATCTAGGAAACTCTGGAAAGGGCTGCCATAAGTCAGAATTGACTTGACAGCACACCATTATTATTATTATTATGTATTTCATCACTGTGTTTGTGCCCTCCTCTTTCTGCCTCCTCCTTACCCGTTGCTGTTCAGGGCCTTGCATAAAGCTGCAAAACTCATCCTTGTGCAAAACAACAACAAAAACAATCCTCTTCAATCTTTGAAAGGAAGCATACTTTCAGAGACAGAAGGTTTGAAAATATTATAGTAATAGTGTGAAAATGTGAAGGTATGAACATTTACAACATTTATTGTAGGTAATTAATTCACAAAATGTACATAATATATTCTGAGAGCAGCATTTTGCCTTTCCTTGGCATAAGCCACTAGCTGTTCGGACAACAGATTATTACAGCAAGTTGTGTGAAGCAAATTGCATAATAAATACCATCCTTTACACAGTGGAAACATTAATTCAGTTGTTTTTTTAAACACAAACACAGTTAATTTACATCTCTGAAATCAACAAGTGAACTGAGACACATTTGTTCATGTGTTTTTGTGATGTATTTTTTCAGTGGCCAAAAATGGCATGCAAGAATGCATGCATAAGAGAAAACACCATACAGTATTGTGCATCATACTAAAAATGAGGTATAAAACTGGATTTTTTAGCTTTGTGGATACATTAGATAAGTACTGGCAAAAACTGTCTACGTTAATGCACATGTTAGAAAATGCACAAAGCAAAATACAGATCTTTAAAAAATCTTAGCGGTGGTTGATTTTTTTTTAAGATCAGAAAAATGAGAAACTGAATCGACCTGACACTGACAAGAGTTGATTTCCCCACTGCACACACGAACATAAGGATGTGTGAAAATGTTGGCTAGAACAGCCTTGCCAGCTCATGCCTAAAGGTGTGAGCGGGTGGGAGAGCTGGGTAACATCCTTCCTCACCCACCTCCTGTCGGGACAGACTCTCCCCCAGGCATGGAGTTGGAATCACAGACTGTTCCTTGGCAGGTAGGTACCCAACTAAATGAAAAGGCAGCGCTGATGCATTTCCTGGCAGCGTCCCCCCTCTCCCGCCACTGCTCATCCACACCCATTTTGTAATCTGGGAATAGAATATCTGGGTATCTTGATTCCAACAAGAACCACCCTATTCCAACCCCCTCCAGCTCTCTGCGAACGTTGTGTGTGTAGCACCTTGCTTGCTGAATTATTCTCTTCTTCGTGTCCCCAGGTGTGTTGCTGATCGAGGCATATTACTGTTGCTATCCCACTTGGTGCTTTACCCCAGCTGCTGACGGACTTGCTCCCTTTCTCTGAGGATTATTTACACATTCAGGATGGAGCTGCAGAAGATGGGAGAAGAGATGGTCACAGAGAGGCTCAATGGGACTATACCTGATAACGACAAGGCAGCTGTCCTAGAGGATGGGTGAGTCTCTCTCTTTCTCTCTCTCTCTGTGATGATGGAAAGACAGCACAGAGGATGGCCACCATGGGAGAAGTAAGCCAGCCAAGGCAGGTAGGATTAGAAGGGGAAACCAGTTGTTCCTCTGAGGCAGAATTCATTCTGTTCTGTGCTTTAACTTTCATCAAGGTATGGAGAGCTTCAGGGAGGTTTTTTAATGAGTTCAGTTTCCTTGTTGCAAAGGGAACAAATTGTATTTTATAATCTGCCGCTTATTTGCAAAATATATATATATGCAAATTGAGCAGGTGGGAAGCCAGCACACATGCTAAGAACACTTGGCAGGGAGCAGGATCCCTGACGTCTTACAGGCGGCTTCTGCCACCAGGAATCCTCTTAGCCACTTTTTCCTACAAACCTTGAAATACACCCATTTCTTCTTTTCTGCCTTTTCTAAAATTATACAAAAACTCTTCATCCTCTCTGGAAGTAGGTGAGGTGTGACCCACTTCCCATGAGTTTGGCATAAACCCTGACAAAGGACATGAGCTAGGACTTGCTCTCATGTTCTTTCCTTGCCTCCTTTCTTTCTGTGTGGGAAATTTTGCATGACCAAAGGGCACACTTACAAGGATCCAACACTCTTGGATCACTGATGGGGGTCTGGAAGAACATGACATAAAGTGTATTTAGATAGTGGCTGTTCCTGCACTGAATTCAGCATTGGTACACTGAGTGGTGCAGTTGATAAGATTAGACCAGAACCAGGAGTATGTGGAAGGTAACATCTCTTCTGATTCTTTGGAAGGCCCAGCCACAAGATACGGTGATAGTCCCTAGCTTAAGATTTTTCTTTTTAACAGGTTAGATGCATTCATGGAAGATGGCTGTATTATCTATGATAACTGAAAGGAGAGCCTCCACATTTAGCGGCAGTATGCTCTAAAAACAAGCTATTGGAACAAATGACATCTTAACCCAAAGCCCAAATCCAGGTGCCCTGTTTGTGCCACTGCATAGGATGTCTAGGAGGGGGGCGGTCCAGCCGCTCTTCTGGTTGTGCAGCCGATTGGCCTAAGGTAGCTGGGGAAAGGGTTGGAACCAGTCAGTATTGACTAGTTCCCTGAGGGTGGAGTTTGGGCAGGCAGATAGGAGGAAGAAGAGTTTCCTCTCTAATCTGCTTTGAGGATAATCTTTTCAGAACCTTTTGCTTGATCTCAGAGATAAGCTGCTGTTGTGTACTTTTGCTGGATCGTGGAGGCGTGGTTGCTTCGATGGCCAGGCGCCCTTGCTGGTTACGCTGGCGGCATCTCCTCTGCTTTCTTGTAGACTGCTGGGGGGGCAGTCCCAGTCCCAGTGGCTTGGAAACGCCTAACTTTTCTGCTGTGAATGGGACAGAGTTGAGTGAGCAGGGTTTCCTGCCTCCCTCTCTTACTCCTTGTACCCCCTGAAAACCTGCCCCGGGAGGGGGAGACGGAGGGGCCTTTGGGAATGCTGTGAGATATAAGGCAGGGAGCTAGAGGTACAGGGGTTGTTCAGTGGGAATGGATTCCTCCTTACATGAACAGAAGAGCAACCTAAAACGTAAACCAGTGATGGTGGCCAGAGGTAACAACAATAAACCAGAGCTGCTAAGAATTTTGGCTTAAAGTACCTGCTCCCTCCTTATCTCACTCGGTTCCTCTGGAACAACTGCACTAACTAGAAATTAGTGAAAATGCCAAAGTTTCTTGTTACGCTCAAACGTCACTCTCCAGACAAGCCAGGAACAGAATGCCAACTGTAAACCCTGGTTTGGGTGTGAAGGGAAATGTTTGCTTCCTCCTGATTTCAGCGACTCCCACTGATGGGAAAAGTCTAGGAGAACTGATTAGGCAGCATGTGCTAACATGCACTCCTCAACGATAAGCCAAGATTGCTATTGCCAAACATGGCCACTGTTGGCCCTATATTTACACTACAAGGAAAGTTTGGAAGTGTATTTGTTGTTGTTCTGCGCCGTCAAGTTGGAACCGACTCAATAGGGATCCTAACAGGGTTTTCAGGGTAAGTGAGATATTTAAGGAGTGGCTTTTCCAGTTCCATTTTCCCAGTCAGATTCTATGGCTGAGCGGGCATTGGAACCCTGTACTCCAGAGTCCTAGGCTATCGTTCTATCCACTACACAACACTGAGAACCAGGAAGTATATTTAACATGTCAGAATTTTGCTGGAGCATTAGAGTTGTTAAATGCTGGTCAGATATTTTCAAGGCATTGTTAAAACAATAACAAATAATTGTAATCATTAAGAAGTTTGACACCAGAACTAATTACAGTCTTGTGTGTGTTTGTGTGCATGCACGCATGTCAAAATCCCATTGTGTAGCTATGCCTACATAATTCAAAGTTGCACAAAGTATGCACCAAGACAAATTGTATGCAACAAGTAGTTTTACAGACACAATTATGCAACTAATCATGCAGTCAACTACGTAGTTGCTCAGTCAGACACACAGATTGCCCAGATGATAATATTCAGGAACTTCTGCAGGCATAACTTTACACTACACTGAGTGCAATAAGATTTTAGCCCTCAACTGACTGTTACTGTGAAGCAATGATATTATGTTACATTAATCACAAGTAACGTATTAGTGAATCATTTTGTAGAAATACTATCCTTTAAATAGGGATAGGTACTGTACCATTCTGTAAATGGGAGTGATTTAATGAAGACTTGTTCTCTTCAACCTTGATCTTGGGATGTTGGGCTTGGACTTCAGTGACAGAACCAAATTTTAAAAATCCTTAAAGCAAAAATAAAATAAGAAAATAGTGGACGCTTCTGGTGCTGCCGTTCAGAAGTCATTGAGCAGCTATTCTGCCTTTTTCTTCCTTAACAGATTTTTGGTGGAAATATAACAGAAGAGAAGTGGTAGTAAAATACAGGACTAAAAGTGGAAAGCCAGGATGCTTGGACGTTCTGCAAAAGTTTGTGAATGAAATGGGATAATAGCACAATTAAAGCCTTATCTGAAAGCATTTAGTTAGATTTAAAAAAAAAAAGTTTTAAAAGGCAATTATGATAAGTAGTCAAGTTCTGTTATCATAATGGCTTCATAGAATATTGGGTAAGACTTGGCTCAAATAATAGGCAGCGGTTGATTGTGGATTGGACTGGTGCGGGTAATCTCAAATGCTACAGAATCTGGGGCCTTCCAGATGTGATGGAAGGACAACCCCATAATTCCCAGGTTGGTGGCCCTGCTGATGCTTGTGGTCAGAGTGGGTAGGCTAAAATATCTGGAGAATCCCAGGTTGGGAAAAGATGTTGTAGAACAACTGTATCTCTTTGGAAATCTATCTTTCAGTCACCTTTCCCTGTCATAGAACTACCAGATAGCTCAGCGGTTTAGGTCTCTGTCTGCAGAGTCAGAGGCTGGGAGTTCAGTTTCCCACTGTGCCGCCTTGACAGGGTCTGGACTCAATAATCTATAGGATCCGTTCAGGCTCTGCAGTTCCAAGATGGTGATGAAGATGATTGAGCAATTTACTTTCCTGTTTGCTAGAAGGCAGCAACCTGGCTAGGTTAGAGGCAGTGCTGATAGAACAGTTGTGTGTTGCCCTTTCCTTTCAGCATATCGTGAGCAGCAGATAAAGCTGGTAGATTGGGACCACACCTCCTCCTGACGGTTCTGTTATCCAGAATGTGTACCCTTGGGAGTCTTCGATAAGTTAGTGTTTAACCTTTTAACTTGGGAAAGAAACTTGACAAGTTACAGCAGAGAGACCCTACTCTGTAAGCTGTGCCATTTCTCTAGTTGTCTAAATCACTTACCTGATACAAGCTCTTGTACTGTTTATCTGTACACCTCCAGCTTCCTCTTCTTTCATCCATTTCAGTCCCCCCCCCTTCTTCAAAAATGCAAATACCAGATTTTATACCAGGATCATTTACACTGAGATAGAACAAGCACGTTCTTTTGATGGATGGTTGTTTTCTGAGGGTGGGTTGTTTTTTTTTTGCTGACACTGGATGGAAGCAGCAGTGTCTTGGGGGCCACATCCATGACATTGATCTTGTGTCTCCTTCCCTTTCAGCTACGAGGAAGAGGAACGTGTTTTGGCCGAGCAGGAGGAGTTCCTACCCCACATTGCCAGCAAGAAACTGAACCAGTTCACTGACGTAGGTGATGAGGGTTGTGCTCAGATAACCCGTCTTTCACTCTGGGCAGACCTTGAGCCTCTCTTGACTCTCAAACTTCTACAAACCCATGCAAGCAATCTGTTTCTTTGACCTCTAGCGTGTAACCATGCAGAGACCTCTTCCTGACCATGTATAGATTTCTGGGGATGGCAGAGGCTCCTTACATGCCCAAAGATAGAGCAACTTCTGCATCTGAGCTCTTTCTTGTTGACCTCAGCTCTGTCATCCGTGCCCTTTGACTGTTTCAGGGGATCTTGGATGTGGAGCTGCTGGAGCGCACAGTCAGCAGAATCACAAGGAATCTTTTTTAATGTTCTAAATCATGGATTGTTCCATTCAGACTGCAGGTGGGGAAACTGTGTCCATTGTTTTCCCACTGAAAGCAGTTCATGAGTAAAAAAAAGAGCACATGGTAGATTCCATGACATAGACAAAATTAAAATGGAGAACTTTTCCTTGATGTGCTAGCTTTACACATCAAGATTTCATTAAATATGAGAGCATTCAAACATTATAAATTGCCTCCACTTTGCAGTCTTAAGTAGCAAATCTCAGCAGTGGCTGCAACGCATGATTCTTCTGGTAGCGAGTTTCATTTCTCACCCAGTTCTGAAACCTGCAGTCCTTTGATTTCAGTTTGGATTGTGACACTATTTTGTTCCTCTCCTTGTCCCTTTCTATTCTTTTTAAATCTCTGCTTGTTTCTCTGAGACCTCTTTACTCTTTGTCATCAGGTACCATAGGCATGTATGTATGTCCTGTACTTTGGACTGATGATTCTGGATAATCTTGTAGCTCTGTGCCCAGAGGCCCTCCAAAATCCTTCCATTTGCCAAAACTGGAAGCCACTCTTGTCCCTCCAAACCATGACAGCCCTAACGAAGGCCAGAATCCTATTTGCGCCATTATGCGCATGCAGCTTGAGGTTGTACCCACAGTAGTTGCGCTAGTGCTGAATGCCCCCAAGTGTGCCAGGGACGCATGACCAGTTGCACCGTTGCATAGTGCTATTCCTTGTTGCTGGGTGTAATGCCCTTCTACATTGACACAGGCACAACATGAACAGGATTTTCCTCGGGGTGTTAGCCAAACGTCTTTTCTTGCTGCCGCCCAAACAAGTAAAGCAGATCCTGGCGGGTTTCATTTTGGATTGCAAAAGGCCATGGTGGCTTGGAGATTCTGGGTGTTGTGGTCCCTCCCCCCAAAAAACCCCCAGTGTCCTCAAATTCTTCCAGCCATTTTTTCTGACTATGTTTCTGTCTTTCATACTTTTGGCTTTGCAGTTTGAGGGGAAGACTTCATTTGGCATGTCCATCTTTAACCTCAGCAATGCCATCATGGGCAGCGGTATCCTGGGCCTGGCCTACGCCATGAGAAACACGGGGATCATCCTCTTTGTGTAAGTGACCTTCCCGCAGCGCTCAGTCCAGAGGCAGAGCCTGGAAAGTTACCGGGAAGGGGGATGGATATAATGACATTCTAAAGCTATCCGTAGCTGAGCAGTGGCAGATGTTGTGAATGCCGTCAGCATAACATGGCATTCATTCTCCTTAAAATAACTTCTGAAATTTTGCCCGGGAGAAATTGATAGCCCTGGAAGTTTGGTCAAGGGTGAGGAGGAGATGGAAATCCATACCTACTTTTTCTGCTGATAGACATAAACTGTAGAATTGTGCACCAGTAGTATGTTTTGGGGAGCACAGACAACCACATCATAATAACAACAGCAAAAACAAAGCAGACAAAGTCCACAAAGAACTGCAACACCTTTAAGACTACCAAATTTGTTTCAGTGTGAACTTTTGTGGAATATAGTCCACTTCAGATATGTTTGGGAGAAGTAGATTGTGATCTACAAAACCTCTTAGTGAAGTACATTTTTGAGTCTTAAATGTGTTGCAATACTTATTTTTGTGATGTTGCTGTAACAGACTAATACAGCTACCTCTCAGCAACCATAATGGCTGAAAAGCTCTTCAGCAACAGCTGAAGCAGCAGTTGACTAAAACTCAGTGGAAAAAATTAGATTTGAAGTTTAAGTTTGAGGCAGTCCAGCTTCGATGTCTGTTTATTCCTGCAAGAAAAAAAATCAGGCTGGCATTTGTTTTTGTCCTCCTTCTCTTATCAGGGTGCTTCTGATCTGCATCGCGTTGCTCTCTTCCTATTCCATCCACTTGCTGCTGAAGTGTGCTGGGGTTGTGGGTAAGTTGTGGGCTTCAGGAGAATCTCTTCACCAGCAGAAGGGCTCTATAAGGTACAAAGCAAAATCAGTTTGGCCATGGTGACAGGTGTCTGAGGAGACTTAATATTTAATAAGTGATGTTTTGTTTAAAAAGTTGAACATGATTCGAAAGAGGGTTTTTTGTTGGTTGTTCATTCTGGTCCAAATTCTGTTCCTTAGTTACACACAAAGAAGGCAAATGGCATAACTTTCAGTGGCTTTTAGCTGCCAGTTAATGAGTCCCTGCTGGGATTCTTGAGTACACCACCACCAACAAGATTCCCTGTGGTGACTTGTTAATTGCCAGCAAGAACCAACTGAATGCTATGCTGTTTGCCTTCTGCATGTGTAACTAGCTAACAGGATTTCAGCCACTGTTGTGTTGTTATGTTTTGTTTTTACAGTGGCTAAAATCCTGTTCATTTTTGTAACTATATCAATGTCAATATCTGGCCAAACAAGTTTAACAGGTTTTTGAATCAACACAAAATACATCCAAATCTTATGTCCAGAAGAAGAAATAGATGGATCGGCAAGAATACAAGCAGCATTCCAAAATGTTGTCTGTCCCTAGTTTATATTGGTATAATCTAGTTGCCCAAAGTTCTTATGCACATTGGACTGTATACCAGCAGAGATTAGGGCAGGCCACAAGGACCCACATATGAGAACTAGGAGGATCTGAAATGCTGTAACACTGCTTCGAATTGCAGATAGGAAAAGTTATCCTAAAAGTGGTTTAACGTGAGGCTGTAATCACACCGTCACCCCATCTCATCAATTAAATGTTGTGGGGTTTCAGACAATGTTGCCTTCAACTTGCAACCCATCCTTTCCTAAAGAAAAGAATGGAAGAAGAACACTTCTTCCATCCTTTTCTTTAGCAGAGGAAATCTATAAAGGACTGGCAGGGTGAGGTGGGGAAATGGAAAAGTAGCTTAGTGCCTTCTAGTTTCTAACATGAGGAGCCCTAAATCGGAAAACACTCTCAGAAAATATTTATATAGCAGATTTGCTACGCCATGCTATGAATTGCTTCAAAGAGACATTTCATTTCTCAGGTAACCTTGGGGGACTGTAGTGAAGTGGGAGGATCTGAGAATACTTGCTATGCTACACCATGGCGGGAAAGCCATCCTCTAGCAATATCCTTTCAACTCCTTCACCTCGTATGTGCAACACACAAGAATCTTGAGCCTGTATCCTGTTAAATTTCTGCTGAATGGAATGTCCTGCCAGCATAGTAAATGTGGGATCATAGTCTTATTTATTTATTTATTTATTTTTAGATTTCTACCCCGCCCCCCTAGACAATGTCTACTCGGGGCGGCTTACAAATATCATCAATATATAAAACATTAAAACATTAAACAATAAAACAATTGAAACAATAATATAAAGTATTCAAGATGGGAATAATAAAAAACAAAGAACTAAAATTTAAGAATTGACAGAAGGGAAGGCCTGCCTAAATAGCCAAGTTTTTAAATGGCTCTTAAAAACACCCAGCGAGGGTGCCAGGCGGATCTCTGTTGGGAGGCTGTTCCATAGTCGAGGGGCCACTGCCGAGAAGGCCCGGTTTCTAGTTCTTTCTTTCCGGACCTCTCTCGGCGTTAGGCCCCTCAGCCATCCCTCCTGGCTATGCCGAGTAATTCGGGTAGATCTAGGTGGGAGAAGGCGGTCTGCCAAATACCGAGGTCCCAAACCGTTTAGGGCTTTGTAAGTCATCATCAACACTTTGAAGTCAATGCGGAAGCGAATGGGCAGCCAATGCAATGCGGCCAGAGTGGGAGAGATATGTTGGTATTTTCTCACCCCACTGAGCAGTCTGGCCGCTGCATTCTGCACCATTTGAAGCTTCCGCAACAATCTCAAAGGTAGCCCCACGTAGAGTGCATTACAGTGGTCTAATCTCGAGATTACGAGCGCATGGACGAGAGTGGTGAGGGCCCCCCCATCAAGGTAGGGCCGCAGCTGGGCAATCCGCCACAGATGAAAATAGGCAGAACAGGCCACGGACGCCACCTGGTTTTCCATGGTAAGCGCCGGGTCCAGATGTATCCCCAAGCTGCGGACCTCACTCCGTGCGGTAAGAGTAACCCCCCCGAAAGAGAGGGAGTCTCCCAGACCGCCGATGGAAGAACCACCCACCCTCAAGACCTCCGTCTTGTCCGGGTTCAGCCTCAAACCGTTCAGCTGCATCCATTGCAGTACAGCCTCCAGACAGCGCCGAAGGGACGGAACGGCATCCACTGAAGTAGGTGAAAAGGAGATGTAGAGCTGGGTGTCATCAGCGTACTGATGGCACGAAGCCCCACACCCCCTGATGACCCCACCCAACGGCCTCATATAGATGTTAAACAGCATTGGGGAGATGATCGACCCCTGCGGAACCCCACAATTGAGACTCCACGGAGCCGAAACATTCTCCCCAAGCTGTACTCTCTGGGGGCGGTCCCCCAAGAAGGATCGGAGCCAGGCAAGCGCCAGGCCACCGATTCCCAGCTCGGAGAGCCTCCCCAGGAGGATACCGTGGTCGACGGTATCAAAGGCAGCTGAGATATCGAGGAGGACCAACAAGGACATATTGCCCCTGTCAGCCTCCCTCAATAGGTCATCCAACAGTGCGACCAGTGCCGTCTCCGTGCCATGGCGTGGCCTGAAGCCTGACTGAAACGGATCCAGAGCATTGGTTTCATCCAAAAGGGCTTGAAGCTGATCAGCCACCACCCTCTCCACCACTTTGCTGAGGAAGGAAACATTGGCGACGGGCCTATAATTGCCAATATCATCCGCCGCCAAATTTGGTTTCTTCCTGATGGGCCTAATGAGTGTCTCCTTGAGGGCAAGGGGAACCTTGCCCTCCTGGAGAGACCCATTAATTATTGGTGTGGCCCATTCAGTTGTTATGGGCCTGGCTGCTTTGATTAGCCAGGCCGGGCAAGGGTCAAGGGAGGAGGTGGTGGCCCGACAGCGATCAAGCGCTTTGTCCACCGAATCTGGCGTCACAGGCTGAAAGCATTCAAGCACAACCGGGCAAGGCGGAGCGCTGGACATCTCTGCTCGATCCACTGTATTCAAAAAAGGAGAGAGATCCCGGCGGATGGCCTCCACTTTTGATTTAAAAAATGCTGCAAATTGGTCAGGTGAGATATTAATGGGAGGCCCATCACCCAGACCAATTCCGGATAGATCGCGAACTATACGGAAAAGTTCCGCCTGCTGATTTGAAGCTTCGCTTATCCGGTCAGCGAAGTGTGATCGTCTGGCAGCCTTCACCTTAGCCAGGTAATGGTTAGTTGCGATCCTGACAGCTATCTTATTATAAACCGTCGGTTTATCTCTCCAAGTGCACTCTAGCCTTGCACAAGTACTGCCACAGCAGATATGGTGATCTCCATGAAAGAAAAACCATGCATGGCTCTCCAGTGGCAACGTGTGGAAACAATGTGATCCCATGCTACTAAGTTGCTGGGATGTTGTGTTCATCAGAAGCTCAATAGGTGGTTTTTAAGTTGACTTGAGTATCATGTGGAAAGATGGGGTTTAAGTTTTTTAATGTGGTGTATGAACAGAGAAGCTTTTTCTGAAAAACACAGTTGGTCTTCCATACACTGTTATTACCAGTGAGTTCCATACTTTCCTAATTAAGCAGGTCAAGGAATGTGTTCTGGTGAAGGAAGCCATGCCTGTCAAGACAGGTAATGCAAACATGTGCATGGGTTGGAGTGGTGGCAACACCAAGCCAAGAGTTATGAGTAGTAATTAAAATGATTTGATTTCCTCAAATCCCCCCCCCCCTCTCTCTCTCTCTCTCTCTCATATATTTAGGAATTAGAGCATATGAACAGCTGGGTCTCAGGGCATTTGGCCACGGGGGCAAAGTGGTTGCTGCTGTGATAATCTCAATACACAACATAGGTGGTAAGGACCTGCTCTTACTAATGGGTTACTCCCATACCAGCTGAAAAGGCAAAAACAAGCAGGACAGTGTGTGCTCTAAGGTGAAATAAAATCCTGCCATGGTAACATGAATTCTGTGCTATAAAAAAGGCATAGAATTTCATGGCCTCTTGCATATTATGTAATAAGTGTGGTTGCATGTTGGCTGGGTAGCTCGGTGAGTTAGGTCCCCGGCTGCAGAGCCAGAGGTTGGGAGTTAATTTCCCACTGGGCCTCCAAGCAGAAGAGCCAGCGTCTGTGGCCTTGGGCAAGCTACACAGTCACACAGCACCCTCCTCAGAAGGGAATGATAAACCAGTTCTGAGTACTTGTTACTGAGAAAACCCTGAAAAGGATCGCCTTAAGTGAGAATTTACTTGACAGTAGACTGTTGTTGTTGTTATTTCCATACAATTGCTTCCATTGCAAAATGTGTTGCATTTATGCTACCTAAGAATCTGCTAGTTGTGTAGGGGGTTACAAACCCTGATGTCTTAAACATCTGTGGCTCTGCAATTGGGTTCTGTATAAAGTGTTGCATTTGCACCATAGTGACTGCAGGAATTACATCATTCATCCTGGCTGTTGATCTTTTTCTTGCCCATCAGCCAAATACAGTCACAATCCTGACAGCTTGCTTTCTTCACAGCAATGTCCAGTTACTTGTTCATTGTGAAATCTGAGCTGCCACTTGTGATCCAAACCTTCCTAGGACTGACAAGGAACAACGGGTAAGCAAAATGCACAGTTCAATTCCCAGCTGCCCACCGACATCATCTTGTTTTCACAAGTAATTGTTTTAGATAATTACTATAAACTGCAAAACAACTACAACAAATATTCTGTGGCCTATCCCTTTGAAAAAATAGGTTTGGCTACCGGTATGCCTTTTTTCCCCCTTACAAATTTACTCCAGAATGAAGTAAAAGGAGACAATCTCCCACTGTTACTTAAGTTCCTAGGGGTTACTAAAGCAGTTCACTTATACTTTGCTGCCTCCAATCTGGTGCTTGACCTACAACTTCTATAATACCACAGGTAGCATACAAGTGCTGCTGTAGGATTATCGGAGTTGTGGTCTAAATATTTGGAGGGCACCAGCTGGTAAAGGTGGTCCTAGTGCAGAAATGGGCCTTAGGCTTTCAGGAAATCCGTGCCCCACTGTTTTTGTGTTTTCCAGTGGCACACCGCTCTCTTTTTCTGTTTTTTTTAAAAAAAAGATTTGTTGCTCCTAGAAGTCTTCCAGAGTGGCAATACGCTTTTAAAATAGGCCACCATGCACCATCTAACACCCCAAAGTACCAGTTTTGCAAAACCAGAAGCAGATTTATAGTCATCTACACCTACGCCTTCTCTTCCCTCTTCCTCGTCTTCTTTCCCTCCTGGGTGGTCTGTGCAGCTGCTGGAAGGTTTGAGGCAGCAGAAACTTGGCCCTGAAACTGCCAAAGCTGCCCATCCCTTGCTATTGTGCCTTCCCTGGTCATACCACGAAGAATCTCAATGAAAACACCTAATAATTTCATCTTGGAATCACCTTGGAAGTAAACCTTGACCATATCAGTTGCTATTTTATGGACATGAATGTTCAGTGGCCTTCCCTTGTGGAGCTACCTTAGGGCCACTGTGACCTCAAATGAGACTAGAGGTGGTGTGTGTTGTGTGTGTGTGTGAGAGAGAGAGAGAGAGAGAGAGACACACACACACCACCTCTAGTCTCATCTGAAGTCACATATACACACACACATACACCCATGTTAGGACAACACACTCTTCCGTTCCCCCTCCCTGCCCCGACTCTTCCCTCGAAGTAAGGCTTGCTGTGAGCCTTTCACAACACTTCTATAGAGGGAAACAGCTGGTCTTTTTGGCTCCTTTCCTCCTTCTATAAATGGATCCATCTGGGGCCTGCTGCCCTACTCACATGCCTTCCACAACCAGGAGAATTATGGGCCCAAGCCCCTCCTCTTTGTTGCTCAACAGCGTAATGACGCGGAGGACTGACCCAACAGCACCCTTTCAAGGGAAAAATGGGGAGAGGCAGCATGGATTCCCCCCCCCCCTTGTAAAATAATCAGAAGCTCGTCCCTGTCTACACTTACACTTTGAACTCAGAATCAAACTGTCCACCACAACACATTCACATGCAAAGCTACCCCAAGGCCCATTTCTGAGGTCAGCTTAAACTTGGAACAGGAGCCTAGATAAGGGTAAAATTGGGTGAAAGGGGACTGTCTGTCATTGAGAGGAAGCAGCAGGTGAGAAATGGGTTAAACAGTTTCTCTTCCCCAGACCTGCTTCTCCACAGCAAATTTCCCCATCTTGATGAAGATGTTTGGTACTGAGGAAGTGTTGTTAGGCCAACCTTCCCCAACCAGGGGTCATTTAGATGTTCTGGGCTACAACCCTCATTGTGCCCAGGTGGACACACACCAGGCTGGGGACGGTTGCACGAGGGCCAGGTTTTGTGTAAGTGTGTTATATCATGCTGTTGGGCCCTGACACTTCCAGTAGCCCATTCCGATGGCAGAAACGCTCTAGAGTTTGAGGCAGAATTCTTTCTTACCAATGGCTGGAGATCCATGGCGTTCTCTGGTGATCACACATCCGAGTAATTGGGAGGCACAACCCTGCTTAGCTTCCAAAATCAGATGCTATTGATATGGACAGGCTGGAATGGCAGTCTAGGGATTTTATTGAAGGATATAGTAAAAAACAGGGCTGTCCTGAGACATTTTTCTGCCTGAGCTGGAGTAGCAAATGGTGCCTCCCCACTCACCCATGTCAAAGTGATGGGTACCTAAAGCCAGACCAGTTATTTTGGTGCTTGAGAAAATTCCACAAGTACTACTTCCTACCTCTGGTATTAGAATTAAAAAGGACAGTATTGGAGTTGTTAGAATTTCTCTAATTATTTTGTTACTAGACAATAATAACAAGTAACAAAATTGGCCTGCACGATCCTCAGCCTTCATTTGAACTCCCAGGTGTACGCATAGCTCTCAGCGCAGTTCTGAATTTCCACTCTTCCAATCTTCTCTTCCACTCCCGTATTGATCAAAATGTAGAAGCTGGGGTATTACTAGGGCAGAGGTGGGTTGTGTGTTGTAACCTGAGACCCTGTCCCAGGCAGTGTGTGACGTCACCAGAGGATAGGTTTCCATCCCACAATGTGTGGCACTTACTCGCTCCCAGGTAAGTGAACCTCTAAGATTCCTCTAAGTGAAAGCAAAGCACCGCCCTTAAGGATGGTTAGTACAAGGTAACTCGGGTCTCTCTGTTGTTGCCCCAACACTTCTGTGGCTCTCGGCAGGGACCCAATGCAGCCGTGCAATGCCTCTGTTGCACATGGTCTCGCCTCCCCCTCCCCTGCCAAGTCCCCACCGTGTGGGGGACTTATTCTTCAGATGTGAATAAAAAGTATTTTGCTCGTTATCCTGGCTAATGAATGTAGGTATTGGGCTTTGGAAAGGGAAAGAGAAAGGACAGTCTACTGCAAAAGAGTGCAGGACACCTGTACTTCTGAATCATTCTGCAAATAGACAACGTCCGTCTGCGGGAGGTGTAAAAAGCTGAGTTAGAAAAATGATCCCACCCTTCTCCCAGCGTGGATGTCCTCTTTAATGAAATTGTTAAAGGCACAGGAGCCCTGTTTTGTTCGCCTCCGTCCATGCTAGGGAGTCAGAGACCTCATGGTATCCTTATTGTGACTCTGGCACTGTTTGTTTTCAGTGAGTGGTATATGAATGGGAACGTTTTAATCGTCATTGCCACTGTCTGTGTCATCCTGCCTCTGGCCATGATGAAACACTTGGGTAAGTGACAAGGAGTACCTGCTCTGGGTGGTTTGCTTCAGGATGGCTTGAGTAAACAACATCTGGGGCTCTTGGGTGTGTTTTTGCGTCACTGCTGATTCTCTTTTACCTGAAAGTTCAAGGCAAGATCCTGTTGATTTTTCCACCCCATTGACTAAGGCATATGTACTTATTTCTACTGCCCTCTTCTGGAGGAAATCAGGTGTTATACCCTTGGCTCTGACTGACTGATATCGTTAGAAACTGAAGTCATGGTAATCCAGATCTGAGGCTCCTGTTGAGCGGCTCAAATTCTACATTTCCCTTGTGTTAGCGATAAAGAGAACTAAAGAAGGGGCACAGAAATTGTAACAAGAGGTTCAAATCTTTTAGTGCCGTTAACTTAATCACAATAGGATGTAAAACCTTACAACTTAAAATATGTTATCCATGCCTAAGCAAGTGTAACAAAGACTAAATTTGTATTGGCTTTATCTGCAAAGAGGGAAACCTTCTGAAGGCATTATTAATTATCCATGCCCTTTTCCTGCCCAGAAATAGCAAGACAATACCGCTTAGGGTATGACTACGCAGCAGGAAAATGTGAATGGATTTGCTGTGAAATTGCACCCAAGAAGTTGAGTTTCCCTGGTTAATTTGTTTCAGCTGACCACACAGAAGTCAGCAGATTGAGAGGAAGAAATCAGCCTTGTTTGTAGCTTATTCACTCTTTGAATCCTCTCCTTCCCACTTCTGATGCCTGGGCCTGTTTGTTTCTCTCTTCCATCCCCCCGACCCCACCCCCTTTAAACACTTGCTGTCCTAGCCTTAGGTCAGCTAGGTGACTGTGAGGAAGGGGCCTCCTGCACCCTAGCAGACTGTTTGTTCTCACCCTGTGCCCCTTGGAAGGCCCCTTGGAGTTGACGTCTGCTGGGTCTCCTGGCAGGCACTGCTAATTAGGCTGCCCAGACTAGGGAAAGGAGACGCCCAATGACAAGAGCCACCTCAGGGAGAAGGCAGGGAGGTGTCTGGGACTCTACCAACAGCTGGAGAGGGTAAGGCTGGGAAAGGGGGCGGCAGGAAGAAGAGGCAGTGACCGGGGCTATGGAAGAGGAAGATCTGGGAACAGAGGCCAGGGAGTCAGAGGAAGGAAAGACTTGGGGTGACACAGTGGAGGACCCCAAGCCAGCCCTCTTCACCAAGGGGATTGCATGAGTACACCAGTGGGGAGGACACATGGACAAAGGCCCTGGTGGAGTTTTGTCTGCCCCAGGGAAGGGGCTGTGGCTGAGGCTTGCACCAGGTTCCTTGCCCACCACCACAACAACACCTGAACTGCCACTGGAGACTGTCGCAACCCATCAGACAGCTGACCCCTACTCTGACTCAGAAGAGGCACTGGAGATGCCAACACCAATCGGAGCATCAACAAGCGATAGCAGGAGGGGGCAGTAAATCCCATGGGGGTAGTGGTGGCTCACCTGTATAGACCTGAGGTGGTGTCACTTGGTGGGGAAAATTACTGGGACCTTTGGCAGCCCCTCACCTCATGTACATGCTGGTCCCAGTGGAGACAACTGGGAGACCAAAGAGTATAGACCATCCGGGAGGGGTCTGGTGACAGGGCTCAGTCCCCCAATGAACAGATGGGGGGCAGGGAAGAGATTCTTACTGTTACCAGAGCTGTATCACATGTTCAGGAGCTAATAAAGGTAGCTTTAGCTCACCTTCCTGGCATGGAGCCTGTGGATAAAAACACCAAGGAGGTTTTGCTTGCCACGCCAGCACTTGGCAGAGTGACTGAAGAAGGAAAGAAAAGTGACAAATTGGCAAAGAGACAGGAAGAAGTTTTCAGTTCAGCCTTGTTTCCAGCTTCTTAAAGTAGCTCTGCTCTGCCTGTCCGGGTTTGGAGCAGGCACAGTTAGATCAGAGCTACCTTCAAAATTCCTCCCCTCTTTTCCTGACCTCTTTGTTTACCCAGCTGCCACAGCACTAGATTAGCAAGCCAGAGAAAGGAAAGAAAGAAAAAGAAAGAAAGAAAACAGATACAGGCAGCAGGAGGAGAAGATTCAAACTAGACATGGAGCTTTGTATTCGTATCCTGCGGATACGAATATGAAGCGCTGCAGTATCAGTGCTACGGTGGTCCATTCCCATTCCCCAGAACCAGCCCGGTCCACTCAGTGAGCTCTGTGCGGTGCTCACATCTGTCAGCATCGTCATTGCGCCAATTGTGGAAATAGTCTTGCCACCGCTTCCCTGCCTCTCCCCACAGCCGACCACTCAGCAGCTGCACAGGGAGACTTGTCTTCCTGTCTCCTTGCTGAAGTGGAGAGGCAGGGAAGAGCCAGCGGGATTACTTCCACGATTGGCATGATGACAATGCTGATGGATGCGCATGCCGCACAGAGCCCAGTGAGTGGACCGGGCTAGTAATGGACCATTGTGTTTCGTATTCGTATCCCCTGGATACGAATATGAAGTTCCCATGTCTAATTCAAACAGCAGCCAATTTCCCTGCTGCCTGCCTCTACTGCTGCTGTAGCCAGCTGGAAGGGCCTTACACTGTAAATATATTGGCTGCAAACCTCTCCATACTGGATAGAGTTACCACCTCTTTTGACCTAATGTGAACATATTTGATTCAAAAAAGTAGAAGCCCCAGTGATGGAGGGGAAAAATTACAGATTTAGTGCCCCGGGGGGGGGGGGGGGGGACGGGACTTCAGGCTTATTCATGTTGACTTTTACATCATGGAGAATAATGCCTATCAGACTATCCTAATCCCAGAACATTTCCCACGTTATTTGTCAGCGTAGTTGCATCCTCAGACCCCTCCGTAAGAAGACATTATTAGGGTTGCCAATTTTATGCCTGGGGACAGGAGCCTTGTGCCTTTTAACAGATGTGTGACTTGTGTCCATTAGATACTGCTTTTGTAGACATGAAGAGGCCCTGAAAAAGGAAACTTTCACCTGTTGACTTTCCATTTGTCGGGAAGGTCTTAAAAGTACAGTGTCCTTGTTCAATCTGCCCACTCACCAAAACAAAACAAACCCCTCAGACCAAAGAGCAGGTAGCTGAAACAGGCAAGGGGGGGGGGCACTGTTTCTGCCTTCCATGTCCCACAATGAGAATGGCCCGGGTGATCACATGGGATAAGACGACGAACTGTCTGAACAACCTGAGTTTCTTTTATGACTGCTGTCTTTTAAGTTGACGCCCCCCTCTCTTGCTCTCCTCCTCTTCACAGGCTATCTTGGTTACACCAGTGGACTTTCACTCACTTGTATGTGTTTCTTTCTCATCTCGGTGAGTTGACAAAGAACTTCTAGAGAGTCCAGCTTCACCCAGGCAGAAAATTCTGCCTCCCAATTAAGTTGCTAGCCATTAATATAAAAAACAAGTAGAAGGGGAAGAAGACCTGGCCGTTAAAGCCATCTACTCCCCCACTGTTTTTCTTTCTTTCTTTCTGATCTTGTGACTCACCTGCTGTGTTTTGTTCCCATCACCAAAGGTTATCTACAAGAAGTTCCAGATTGCTTGCCCACATTCCCTCAATGACACCCTGGGGAACAGCAGCATAGTGAGCACTAAGGAGGACACCTGCACCACGGAGCTTTTCACGGTCAATTCACAGGTGAGCAAGAGTTTGGGGCTTTGAAGTCCTTTAGGGGGAGGTTGAGGGACAAAGAGGGGCTTTTGGGTGGTGGGAACTGCATCCAACGAGGACCTGCAAAATGAACTTTAAGGAAACTATATCAGTGATACTTGAGCTACTGCAGATATTGGCTTCCTCCAGTGTCTAGAATTAAGGGATTTCAGCATTGTTAGATAGAGATAAACATGTCTCAGTGAGTGCATCTTCTTTATAATATGTCTTGGCTGGGGTCCTTTTGGCCCCTGAAGAATACTGGAGATCTCCCAGTTGCACACATGATTCTAGTACATTGTCAGAGATCCTTTTACAGAAAACCAGGCTTACCAGGAGATACTGGGGCCATTGTGCAAGTAATTTGTCTCAACAAGATCCTGGCCTAAGGGGTATGGAATGTTTGGCTCTCAAACATTTGGACTGCAGCTCCCATCAGCCCCAGTCATGGGAGCCATTAGTAGAGAATAGTGGGAGTTGCTATCTAGCAACATGTGGAAGGTCACCTGGGCCTCCGTCTCTGCTACGCAAGTTTTGTCTAAAATAATTTGGATCACAAGGGCCTCCTGCAGAATACTACAAAACCTCTGCAGAATGTTGATTCTCAGATGGTCTCAGAGTCTTCCATTGTTGTGGCTGCCTTGCTGGCCATGAGGACAAAAAAAAGGGGTGTTTACCAATGGTGGTTCAGGGGAGGCCTTGGATTTACTGGGTTTAATGATTCCCCCCCCCTCCGGTTGGAGGCAGTGGGAGGGAAATTTCCAATAAACTGAATAAAAAGTGGAGGTGTGGGAGTACGTGTGTGTGTGTGGGGGGGGAAATGGTTTGTCCGTTTGTCCGAGCTGGCCTGAGCCTGACAGGGCTTAGGAAGGGACAGTTCTTATGCCACAGGTTCTCTCTCCCCTTCACCCTGAGGAAAGCTGTGTTTATTATTTACTTCCAGTAGTAAAGAAGCAGGAGGGGGGAACAGTAATTGTAGGACACCACCCCACAAATGGAAGCACTTCCTGCTGATACAAAGCCATTGTTCAGAACAAGCCATCATTTATTTATTTGTTTCATATTCTTCTAACCTATTTTGAGTGTTTCCTTAGATACATTAAAAAGGAGGAATAAAATATAACGATGATGAATATAAAAAATTTGAGGATAAAGGCGGGGGGCGGGATTTGCTGGCAGTCTCATGTTTCAGGCTGTGCAATTGGAAACAGAGAACAAACGTGGGATTCCTTCTCCTTTTGCAGACGGCTTATGCCATCCCCATCTTGGCCTTTGCCTTTGTTTGCCATCCGGAAGTGCTTCCTATTTATACGGAGCTACGCAGGTAAGTAAACTTGATGTAATGGAAAATGATTAAAGAGGGAAAGGTTGTGCTAGGTTTGGATTATGCGGAGGAAGTGGGTTGGTTGGTTGGTTTTTAATGAGGCAGAACAGCCTTTTGGAGTAACAGTTCGCCTGTGGAGCAAAACACCTGCCCCCAAATTTCTTATCATCACATTGCCCCCTTTTTGATTTTTGAGAAACCTTTATGCCTCCCTGCCTCTCTTTTGCCACCATCCAATTCCCTGTGAAGAAAAGTTTCTATTCGTAATATAAAATCAAAAATAAACACAAAAATCTAATGAAAATTATTTAAAATTAAAAAATAATTTATACTTATTTAGTTTTCTTTGAGAAGTCCTAAAGTCTAGTAATGATATCTATCACAAATAAGGTGTTTACGCTGATGAAAATACTTTCCTGTATGAAAATCCCAGTCTTCATCTCCCCCACCTAACCCCACAGGCATGCTTCCCACTCCCGCACCCCGAGGACCAGTGGACTTAATGATCCATTGGGTCCTTTCCAGCTGTGTGGAGGATGGAAGATCCAATCAAAAGACCCCATTTTTGCAGCTGGGAGGTTGCCTGGGAGCTGGATTTCCCACCCACTCCTCAGGATCACAACATCACATCAATAACAGCCCTGCTTCTGGGTTCTAGCAGTTTCTTTGCAAAATGAGAATGTGCTTCCAGGACCTCTGGGATATTCAGCCGTGCATTCAAGGGAAGACTTTTTGCCTTTGTGTGCCATGCTTTGCTTTGCTTTGCTACTCCTAATCAGGATCATTTGTAATCGGGGAGTGGGGGGCGCGGCAGCATTGGTTGGGCCAAAAGCGAAATGTGGGAGAGAGGTGGCTGGTTTCTGGGTGACCTCTAATTTGCCATTAAGGCACTTATTCTCATGTCAGTAATTCCAAGGTAGGAAGGGGAATGCGTCTCTTTCAATATACTCTATTTCACCTCAATCTCCACCCGCCCCTCCGTGCGAGCTAAGTAAAAGAAAGCAAGATGTCCCCTTTTTTAACCAGCCAACGGTTTCGTGCACGAAAAATGTAAACCCATGATGGTGTCTGTCTGCTCGATTAGAAGTGGTGCCCAGCTTCCGCCTCAGACTCTTTCTTGTGAGATGAGTTGGCGGAGTTGACTCTCTGACGGGATTGGGGCCTAGCAGGTTCCACCCTAACGAGTGAGCCATCTCTGACTTTCTTAGGGCCTCAAAGCGTCGGATGCAGAATGTAGCGAATGTCTCCATCCTAGCCATGTTTGTCATGTACCTCCTGACTGCTGTCTTTGGTTACCTCACATTTTACGGTAAGCTACAGTTCCCCCAGCAGGTCATGGTGGGGGCTGCATTTTGAGTATTTTTCTTACACAGGAATAGAGGTATGTTTCTCTCTCCTTCCTTGACACTTTCTTAGCTGCCAGATGTTTGTAATGTCACTTACTTATCCCATGATATCCCATAATAATCCTATTGCCAAGACTGCTTTTGATTCTATGGCCCTTTCTCTTCTTACCCATAGAAAGGCAAGAGGAAGATACCCACAAATTCACCCAAGATAGTGAGGAATCTCCCCAATTAAAAGGTGTATGTGTTCCAGAAATGGAGATTTTCCTGAGCCACCGCTGGGAACCTTTGGCCGTTTGCATGCTTTAGACAGAAGCGTCAGCCAGGGTGACTAGTGGCAGAGCAGTGTGGGAATTCTAGTTCAAAACATCAGGAACGGCCGAAGGTTCTCAGTCTCAGCCTTAAACTCTTACTGGGACACCTTGGAGGTGTATTACATTTACATCTCACATTTCCTACAAGGAGCAAAGGCATGGTTCCCCTACTCCGCTCCATTTTAATCCTCACAATACTGCTCTGAGGTCAGATGAGAGACTGCAATAGACCTGAAATCATTCTATAAGCTTCATGGCTGGAGGTGAAGGTGGTGCATTAAGGCCTTGGCCTTCCTAGGAATAGTTTGACATGTCAGAGCTTCTGAACTGTGGTGTCATGAAACCTGGCAGACAGAATTTAGTTACTCAGTTAAAAATGCGGAGTAAGGGTTGGGAGTGACAACAACTTTTGTGAGATCTTATAACTGAAAGTCTATCTTTAGGCCAAATGTAAAAACTAGATTAAATCCCTTCCTGATGTTGTTCACTTATTTCTTGTTCTTTAATGGCCAGAATCCTGCTGAGTAAATTATGCCTGCATAAAGGTGATGTCACTATCAGGGAGCGATTGCCAGTAATTAAGGAATTCCTGTTTTGGTCCTGGTGCTTGCCCAGCTCATCTGCAGTGAGACTTGATTGCAGGTGAGTTGTGGCCAAGCAGAAACTTATTGATTACTACATTGACTCTGCTGGTAATGACACCACCCGTATATGCAGTCCTAATTTGCTCAACAGGATTTTAGCAATAGCTGCGCTTACATTCTACCCTTCCTCCAGTGAGTTGAGGCTGGTACACAAAGTTCTTCTCTTTTAACCTCACAGCAGTAACTGTGTGAAGCAGGCTATGCTGAGAGAGAAAAGTCCAAGGCACTGAGTGAGTTTTGTGGCTAAGGGGGGGGGGGGGGGACTTGAACGTGGATCATTCACATCCTGGACCCTCGCTCTAAATCGTTGCACCACAGTAGTCCAAGTTTGATTGTGGGCTTGAATCCTGACACCAACATCTGAAAATACTCTTTGGAAGAGAGAAATTAAAAGTCAGCCTTCTCCTCTCGGCCTCACCCTTGGGTCAAAGGTAGCATCTAGTTAAATCCTGTCCCTGAAGTCGTTCAATGACTGCTTTATATTTGCCATTTCTCTGATGCCTTGGATGCAAGGGTGGCTTGTGTACCAGAGCACCGGGGCATCTCAACCCCAAATTTTGGAGGAGGCTGTATCACCACTGCCTAGTCACAAAGCCACCTGTTCTTCTTTCTGTCAGAGACCGTTGAAGCAGAGATGTTACATACCTACAGCAAAGTCGACCCTGGGGACAAGCTGATCCTTTGTGTCCGGCTGGCTGTCCTGTTGGCTGTGACGCTCACGGTGCCCGTGGTTTTGTTTCCGGTAAGAGACTCCGTTTCTTTGCCCCCTTTTTTGCCTTGAATGACTCTCACCTCCCCACAACGAAAAACCTGCATTTGGACTCCAGGCAGAGGAGTTCTTTGTAATCTCTCTCTCTCTTCATTTTAAAATTCTGTCTCACAGGGCAGGGTCTGAAATGGAACTAAGTTAATGGGAGATGGAAAAGGCTTGATGCAATTCACAGTAATATGTAGTTTATTTTTAATTGTACTAACCCTGATTTTGTGTCATTGATATAAACAAGGTAAAAATATTTCCCGCCCTATCTCCATTTCTCCTCTCTTGCTCTCCCTTGTTTCTTTCGAATGTAAGCCCCCTGGGGCGGCAGGGATTTCCCTTCTCTCATTCTTTGTAAAGCAAAGCAATCTGTGCTGCTTACACGTAAAGCACTCTCTGGGCAGTTTATAGGTTAATTATGCAGGCTACACAAAGCGCCAAGCGCATAAGAAATAGTCAGCTTTAGCCTTGTGGATGTTTTTGACATACAATTTTAAAAAAATCATTTTTATTGTGCATAAGATGTACAAGAAAAGGAGGAAAAACCCTAACTTATACAAATACACGGAAGAAAAAATTATCTTAATTGAAGAGCTAGAGACAAACTGCTCAGTGTTTTGATCTATAACTCCCATCATCCTTAGCCAACGTAGCCCATGATGAGGGATTGGAGGACTTGGGAGTCCATATGTAGAGCTGCTAAAGGCACCTGCCTTTGAGCAGCAGATGAGAAGTCTTTGCACCGCCCATGGGTCTCCTTTTTGCCCAGGCGCCCTTGCGTGCAACTCACATTCTTGTCCCCCGTAGATCCGCAGAGCCATCCAGCAGTTGTTGTTCCACAAGAAGGATTTCAGCTGGGTCCGTCACGTCATCATTGCCTCCTGCCTCCTTGTCACTGTTAACCTCCTTGTCATCTTTGTGCCAAACATCAAGGATATTTTTGGAGTCATTGGTAAGCTTGAGACTTTAGTTTTAAATGTTTCACTTGGGGACCACTGACTTTTTTTGATGTGTGTGCTTTGGCTTGTATTTTGCTTCTAAATGCATTTTTTTTTTTTGCATACTGCTTTAACATACCGTTTTAGATGCAGCAAGCAGTAGGTAGGTTAATTGATCAATGAGCAATATAATAAGCACAGATTGTTTCCCTCCCAGATTATAATGATAAAACATAACAAAACAGCTTAGTGAGAAGCCGAGAGAGCAGAACACCACAGTGCGGTTCTAGGAGACTGCACGTAATTTTAAAATTACGTTTACACAGTTTGCACTGAGATGAGGAGCTTGTGGCTCTCCAGAGGCTGCTGGGCAAATCCCATCATCCCTCTCCATGGACTGACTGAGGTTGATGGGAGCGGCAGTCCAGTAACCTCTGGAGAGCTGCACGATGCCCCCAGTGTCTCTGCAGAATTCCACACTTGTGGAGAGGGGGTAGGATGGGTGTGGCGCAGTGTTACTGGTATGGGTTTGCCATGGTCGTGCTGAACAAGGATAAGACTAGTGCCATGGTTCCCAACTGCAACTCCCAAGAAATCCTGGCCAGCACAGCTGGTGGGAAAGGCTTCTGGGAGCTTTAGTTGAAGGGTATCTGGGGACTTGAGGATGGGAACCACTGTGCTCGTGTCTTCAGAGTTCTCCTGAAAGGGACATTTTGCTATGAGTATACAACCTGCAATCTAATGTCCACAGCTCGTGTTGCTAAGGGACTGACTATATATTCATTCATTCATTCATCCAGCTTGCATCGCTGTGTATCAATGGGTTAAAGCTACCTACTGGTTGCACTAATATTTCAGGGCTTTCACAATATTCAAAATAGTTCAGTACAGCCTAGGCTGGGAAGGGTCCGAGTCCATACAGATCTGCATGGAGCCACATTAGCTGCTCAGAGTTTAGTGCCGCAGCTCTGCGATGCCTCTGTGACACCCCCCCCACCCGCTTCCCTATACAGAAAACAGGGCTGTGGAGTTGGCTGCCTTTGCCCTGCCCCTACTCCCCTCTGCCCAGGAGCATACGGAAGTTAAAAATAGTTCTGTGCTAGAGGATAAGATCTAATTTTATTTGCCAGCGGCCATAAAAACTGGATTCCCAGTAGGGTGTCATGGAGAGAGTAATGGACTGGGACTCAGGACGCCTGGGTTCCAATCCCTGCTCAGTTGGGGGAAACTCACTGGGGGAGTAGAATTAATAAAGCCTTTCCTTAAGTATCTCACTTACCTTGAAAGCCCTGTTAGGGTTACTATACATTGGTTCCGACTTAACAGCACATAAGAACAGCAATAAAAACTGGCTAAAATGATGATGAGACCAATAGAAATATATGCTTACAAACTGTATAGAGCAAAAATTTCAGTGGATGTTAAGAGCCACCATTAAGTAACAGGTCACCTAGGGAGTGGCTTGTGCAGGAGTCAGGTTGCAGCTTTATCCAGTTCCATACTGTCTGGAGCTTGTAAGCATTTTTTTTTTCTGGTGGTGGGGCTCTAACTTCTTGCTGCCCATAAGATGTTGGGAGTTGTCCTTCAAGAAAGTCACTTTGATGAAGTGTAGAGTCTTCCACTTCAGACGGAGATCTTTCTCAGATTGACTTGGCCCTTCCTGCCACTGAAATTAGGACCTCCTGCATGCAAAGCATGTGGTGTGCTGCTGGTCTCTTCCCTAAAGGTGGATGACTGAACCTTATTTATAACTTTGCAATCTCTTTGCCCAAGCCTTGAGTGACTGGGTCCATTGAACTTTACTGAACAAACCTTTCAAAATTGTTGCCAGACAGGTATATAGATTGAGGTCAGGTAGGCAGGTAAAAATGAGAATCACTTCAATACAATGTCATAATATTAACCTTCCTTCTCTCCATTTGGCACCATCACTTCCCCCTTTTTCAGTTTAAAAGAGTGTGGGAGAGAATGGTAGGGGATCTTTTTGGAAATGCGAAGAAGCAAAGAACAAAGCTGGCATCACCAGAACGGGAAACAGGGAGAAATGGAAGTAGAAGCCATGAGAGAGAGCAAGGACAGGATGAAGTAACCCTTCCCCGTTATACTCTCTAGCAAGCAGTTTCTCAATGGCTGGAGATGTGGGTAGTTTATGGCCTGGGATTGGGGGGGGGCGGCTTCCCCACCTGCCTCATTTACTAGCTGTCAGTGGCTTGGAGGCTAGAATAACCACATACCCAAGAAGTTGCTGCACTCATCTGACTTAGTATTCTTCTTTGGTTTTATTTCCTCAGGAGCCACATCAGCCCCCAGCCTCATCTTTATCCTTCCTAGCATCTTCTACATCCGTATTGTCCCCAATGAGAAAGAGCCACTGCTATCCAGATCTAAAATACAGGTAAGAGATGCCAGCAGGTGGTGAAAAGGGGGCTCATCTGTGTGGGGAGGGGGATAGAAGTTTAAGAGAGACCTAAGAGCAAAAGCAACCAGAGGGTCATTCAGTCAGAAGTGGGGGGGTGGGGTGGGAGTGAGCAATGACAGGCCAAGCCTGGATACATCATAGCTGGCTAAATGCCTGGCAGGGCTGTCAGCATGACTGTAAAGCAGTTAAACGGGACAAGACAAGTTACAGTGGGAAGATATCGGTTTGACTGAGGTGGACACTGGTTGGACCTTGAGGAAGAACACCTCCCATTCATCTGCCAGACACTTACAGCTTTCTAACTCTTAGGACCTAATGCATATGTCAGGGGTACAAGAAATGTAGTTCACAAGCTGCATGAATCCCCCCCCCCGATCCCCAGTGGGGCCCCAGCAACCCCAAATAACCACATTTCCTGTTCTTCCATTTTTTGACCTTAAAATCCTCCTGGGGAGTGTGGGGAACAATTTTTCATATTTTCTAATGATGGGCACTGAACTGTTTCATGCCTGAAGGAACTTTTTGTTTGAGAACTGTGGTGTTCGCACCTCGAGGCCCCTGCCTGACTCCCCAAACACAGAGCACACGAAGGCAAACCAATACTCCTTTTCACCCGCTGCCACCAGTTGATCACTAAATCAACATACTTTACTTATGGAAGGATGAAGATGAAGGTCCAAACTTCACTGTCTTTTAGTAAAACAAGTTTATTGATTACAGATGTTTGATAATTAATCATAAGTAACTTCTACAGGTTTATTTATCATCAATCTCAACCTTCTATTTGTTATTACAGTATTTATTCACTCTTCTCACTAATCACACCTCAGATCTCCCAAATACCACACTCTCCACTCTCATCTCCCTCCTGACTCTCTTACTCTGACTGACTGCCTTCCCCCTCTCTGACTCCGCCTCTTTATTACATATCTCTCGGCTCCGCCTCTCAGCAACATTAGCCTGCAACATGAATATGCATGACTATTTAACATAATAAGGGTGAACGCTACAAGAACCTAAAGGAACTTCTGGTTGCCTCCAGTCTTTGAAGAAAGATCTCCCAGCCCAATGAGTCAAATGTGGGGTGAAATTTCCCCCAATGCCTCCTAGGGGGCATGATAAGTATTTTAAGATAATTTTGAGGGAACATGGGACAGTGCCATTCAGGTCCAAAGGGTTATGTGTGGCCTCTGGAGGTTGTCCACCCTGACATAAGCTGCTAGGACCTGACGCCCAATACTGTTGTTAGCACCGAACACAAGAAGGGTCCTTCTGGCAATAATCGGGGCCAATTGTAGCTGTTACTCAGGGACTGGCCTTACCTGTCAGAGCTTCCAAAGATTTTAAGAATCACAGGGTGGTGGAGGTTGAGGTATAAGTAGGGGTATGGTGATGCATGAGAGCAAGTAGAGGTGGTGGGCTATTCAGTAGATAAGCAGGGAGAACTGTATCCTTTCCCTTCTCTACTTACATGAAACCACGGCCTCCTTCTTTCCCCATGGAAACAGGCGAAACAACTACTAAAACAATTTCTTCTTCTTCTTTCGTAGGCTGCCTGTTTTGCTGCCCTCGGCTTCATTTTCATGGTGATGAGTCTCAGCTTCATCATTGTAGACTGGGTAACCACAGGAAGGAGCAGCGGAGTGGGGCACTAACATCCCTCTTCCCTCCCCCAAGAGACCGTGGTTCTAACCAGGGAGGGCCATTCTGTGCCAGAGAATCAGCATCACCACCTCCTGTTTCTCATCATCCTGGAGAAACCGTGGTTCTCCCTGTCCATCGCCATGGAGAAGCACAGCAGGCACCATTTGTTGCCATGGCAATGCAGAGCCACTCAGAACAGCACTGGGGTTTCTCTTGGGCTCTTCTTGGCCTCTGAAACAGGTTACCCGAAACAGGCCATTTATTGCCATGGATACTTATTTGTTGGTCTTGGTGCTAGGACAACGCCATTGGCCGTACCTGCATCTGGCTCCTATGGTAGCAGCACAGGGCTTTTTTTTCCTCTTTTACCTCCCTGGCAACACGATACCATTGCCAGCTGTTGGGTGTCACAACAACTCTGTGTGGGATCGGGGTGGGTGGGGAGCGGGTTGGTCCAGGATGATAGTGCTGTCTGTCAGTCAGAGGTATCACTCCCTCCCATGATGGAATGAATCTCTGGTTCATCCTCCTTCTCGTCACTGTAGCAAAGGTGCCTTGTTATCGAAATGACAGCGTCTTGTCTCCAGCTAAGCCCAGAAAATGGGCTCTGCTCTTTCCATCACTGTGCTCACAGATACCTCACCTCCATCTGTCTGCCTTTTCCCCTGCCTGGGGGAAATAAGTTAGATGGGGCAGTGTGGATATGCCAACGGGGTTTAGGGGTTATAACCCCAAGGTGGAGGTGGCCCTCAGCGGACAATCAGATTTTTTGTTAGTATTTAATTTGAACACAGCTACCAGACCAAAGACCACAGCACAACCAGCCTGGTGTTTACACAACCCCATGCCCGGGATCCCAGGTTTCAGTAAAAAGAGGTGAGGTCTGGGATGTTGAAATGGGGGTGGGAGTGGCCCAGCTTCTTTGGGGCTCTTTTCCCAGCTAGGTGTGGGGTGGGAATAGGGGTTATAAGTAACAGCTGCAGGCTTGACAGGAGGGATTTCTAGGGTAGGGGGAGGAAATGCAGCTGTCCTAGGTCTTGGCCTTGTGTCCTTCTGTCAGAGTGATGCTAGATTTTTCCTGAGCCCACTCCGGAAATGTACACTACATAAGTATACCAGTGGTTTCTCTTTAAAACAACTCCTAAAGCCACAAATAGCAGAAACTTGATGTTATGTCCAAATTGGGGCTTCCACCGTTTGCCCTTGGAGAACTCTAAAATGGTTTGAGGCAGCTTGCGTGGCACTTCCATCTGAGGCACTTACCATGACAAAACTCTAGACTTTATTCACTCACTTTTCACAGGGCATCGGGCACTTCTTGGCTGCACTTTTACCCTGGCCCTCGAGTGTTTCGTTCAGGGGATCTGGATGATACCCTTGTCAGTTTGCATCCCTCATTGTTCTTCCTTTGTGTCATCCATCTTTTTTCTTACCATGAGTTAAAACTGTGGAGGAAGAAAGATGGAATCACGGCACAATGTTTTGTTGTTGTGAGCACTAGGAGCCCTCGGTCTAAAAGAAAGCTTGAAGATGTAACGTTTTTGATTCCCCAAATCCTCAGGAAGTAAATTTTGCAAGTTTGACCAAGAAGCACCCAGCTACCTGCTGGTACCATCAGATTATTTTCCTTCAGTGTGCTTCTTCTGCCTGGCTGTATACCCTCTTCTGTCTCTTGTTCTCAAACTTCAGAAAATCTGGTCTTTCTTTTCTGTTTTTCTTCAAAGGACAGGCTGATAAATAGAACAGTGGTGACAGCTGTGGATTTTAAAAGTAGTATTCCTCCATCTGCTTGGAGACATGTACTTTGGATGCCCAGTGAAATATTGGGCAGGTGGGCCCATCCCCCCAAAACTGTACTCCAGCAGCGCCTTCACTTTTACCTTTCTAGTCAGCGATGTGTTAGTTCTTTCGCTTTTAAAATCATATCTTTTAATTTGGACTTTTTGCCTGTGTATTTTTATGTCTTCAGAATAGTTGAACAATAGCACTTACATGCTAAAACTTTTTTTTCCAATTTATTTATCGAAAAACAAAACAATCGTCCCCCACTGCCATGCTGACCCTGCCTATGTTATCCACTGGTTTGTTTGTTTTTTTCCTTCTGCTTTTTAAACACGGATGTAAATACGCAGAGACAATGACATTTAAGCACTTTTTAGTGCAAACTTCTTTAAATTATTAAAATTGATATAAAAGAAAATAGTTAACGATTACAGGTACTCATAAATTGTTCCCTCCTTCATATCATTTCAGGGGAAGAAATCAGTCTTTTGGAACCTCCCCTGCTAGTATGGTAACTTTACAGCAAAATCAAATTGAACAGACAAAGTTTAATAAAGATAACCTACTAACAAAAACAGTCCATTAACCCAATAATAATAATAATAATAATTAAAAAAAACACGTCCTAGCCCTGAAATGTGGATTACACTTTGCAATCCCACCCTTAGGGAAGAAAAGTAACAATTCATTGGTGATAGGAGCATCACTGACGGGCAGCCATCCAGCCAGTGTTGGAATTTTCTAATGACAGTGAATCCTCCACTTTCTGTGGCAGTCTATCCCATTTGTCAAAGTCTGCAAGTTCTTCCAGGCCTTATTCAAAATTCTGTTCCTGATCATGAGGACTTCTTGATTCCGATCCAACCCTCTGGAGTAACAGAAAACAAGTTGGTCATGCTGGCTAGGAATAATGGGAGTTGTAGTCTAATGCATCTGGGAGAGAAGTAGTTGATGGAAAGTCTCTTTTGACTGATTTGTCCCAATCATCAATAGTCAGTCATAGTAGAACATACATTACTTCTGCTTTGATTGACCTTTATATATTGCTGTTGCTTTTACCTGTCTTAGGGTAACACATTGATCGTGGCCAGGGGTGCCTTTTATCAACTTTGATTGATTGCCCAGTTGCACCCCTGCCTGGAAAGTAAATGCTTAATAAAATTGGTTCATGCATTGGTAACCTCAAAAATAGACTACTACAATGCTCTCTATGGAGGGCTGCCCTTGAAAACAGAATGGAACCTCCAGCAGGTCCAAAATGCAGCGTCCAGACTAGTTTTGGGATTAGTCAATTTGATCATGCATACCCAGTCTTTGCTTGCCTACATTAGCTTCCTGTTAAGTTTCTGTGCCTAATTTAAGGTGCTGGTGCTGACCCATAAAGCCCTTAATCATTTTAAGACCTCAATATTTGTCAGAACATCACCCCCAGAAAACAGCTGCACATTTTACACACTTCTCCCAAACCACAGTGTTAAGGGTGGCCACGCTACTAAGAGGGGCCAAAAAAGACGACAAGAAATTGGGCCTTCTCAGTGGTCGTCCCTTTTGTTGTTGTTTAGTTGTTAAGTCATGTCCGACTCTTCGTGACCCCATGGACCAGAGCACACCAGGCCCTCCTGTCTTCCACTGCCTCCCAGAGTTTGGTCAAATTCATGTTGGTAGCTTCGATGACACTGTCCAACCATCTCGTCCTCTGTCGTCCCCTTCTCCTTTTGCCTTCACACTTTCCCAACATCAGGGTCTTTTCCAGGGAGTCTTCTCATGAGATGGCCAAAGTATTGGAGCCTCAGCTTCAGGATCTGTCCTTCCAGTGAGCACTCAGGGTTGATTTTCTGCAAAATGGATAGGTTTGTTCTCCTTGCAGTCCAGGGGACTCTCAAGAGTCTCCTCCAGCACCACAATTCAAAAGCATCAATTCTTCGGCAGTCAGCCTTCTTTATGGTCCAGCTCTCACTTCCATACATTGCTACATGAAAAACCATAGCTTTGACTATGTGGACCTTTGTCGGCAAGGTGATGTCTCTGCTTTTTAAGATGCTGTCTAGGTTTGTCATCGCTTTCCTCCCAAGAAGCAGGCGTCCTTTAATTTTGTGGCTGCTGTCACCATCTGCAGTGATCATGGAGCCCAAGAAGGTAAACTCTGTCACTGCCTCCATATCTTCCCTTTCTATTTGCCAGGAGGTGATGGGGCCAGTGGCCATGATCTTAGTTTTTTTGATGTTGAGCTTCAGACCATTTTTTGCGCTCTCCTCTTTCACCCTCATTAAGAGGTTCTTTAATTCCTCCTCACTTTCTGCCATCAGAGTGGTATCATCTGCATATCTGAGGTTGTTGATATTTCTTCCGGCAATCTTAATTCCGGCTTGGGATTCCTCCAGTCCTGCCTTTCGCATGATGTATTCTGCATATAAGTTAAATAAGCAGGGAGACAATATACAGCCTTGTCGTACTCCTTTCCCAATTTTGAACCAATCAGTTGTTCCATATCCAGTTCTAACTGTTGCTTCTTGTCCCACGTATAGATTTCTCAGGAGATAGATGAGGTGGTCAGGCACTCCCATTTCTTTAAGAACTTGCCATAGTTTGCTGTGGTCCACACAGTCAAAGGCTTTTGCATAGTCAATGAAGCAGAAGTAGATGTTTTTCTGGAACTCTCTGGCTCCATCCCTCCTGACTTTTAGGAAATTACTAAAGACTTTATAAACTTTATCAAGTGGCCATCAGAAACGTATCCCTTACTGTTGTGAACTTTTAATTTTTAAATTTAGGGCTTTTTTTAATGAGTTGGTCATTGCCATATTGTTTCCGGTTGTATGTGAGTGGTTTTTTTGGGGGGAGGTGGGAGTTTGCAGGTATGCTTTGTAAACCATCCAGAGTATTAAGTGTCATTAAATGGGTGGAATACAAGTTAAATAAGTAAATAAATAAATAAATAAATAAATATAATAATCAATTTTGAAAATCGGGAAACACGGTACTTTGGAATGGCAGACGTGCACACAGTGAAATGAAGGCTTCTGTAAAGGTGGCATCTTTCCCTGCAACTGGCCATAATTTTGCCCTCTGGCTAATTTTGAGGAGGAGTTAACTAGTTCACACTCCAGAGTTTACTTCAATGGTTTTCAGCCTTTTCTCCGCTTCTGGATTTTGGACTTCAAGTCTCAGCGTCCTTGACTGTTGACCACGGTGGACGAGGCTCCTGGGAGCTAAAGTCCAGAAATTCTGGAGGGCCACTCTGTTGGATGTGTATTGAGTGTTACATTCGGTATCTCTTAAAAAACCGTGCCGGTGCTACTTCCAAATGCCTGTGGTAGCCCAGAGTGACTCTGGCTTTTTCATTTCTTTCCTCATCCGGTTTGTCAAATGACTGTTGCATTTGTCAAGTTGCTGGCACTCACAACAAATCCTAAATGCCAAAATAGAAATTCAGTAGCATTTGGCTAAAAAATCCAATGAGCGGCGAGATCCTTGGTTGTCGCTCTGCTGCCACCCCTCGCCTTCCAATCTGTTAAAAGCTGAGTGGCTTTCTACGATTTGAGCTCAACATCACTTTTCTAAGGCTATTGGCTGGCCTAGCCGTTTGGAACACTACAAAAGAGGTCAAGCATCTTGTAGTTAACCTCACAACTACAATCTCAAATTCTTTCTGCTTCAGTTAGGCTTTGGGGAGGGATTTTAAAAGTTTTTTTTTGTTCTGTTCCTTGCTATTGTTTTTGTTTCATTTACCAGATTCTCACCTTATAGCTAACACATCATTAGAAGCTAAATTCCCATTATTGTTTTGGACACGTGATCCTGGCAGGCTGATGTGTCCGAGCAACCATGGTTGGAAAACGAAGCCTGTGTTTACTTTCCAGTGACAAGTCACAAAGCCAGGGAAGCAAACCTTGCAAACTATAGGAAATGCCAGAAGTTCCTGCTGTGACAATCAGACCTCTTTCAGCACTTGACAGATCTTCTCTTCTAATGTCATGCTTCATGCGACACGTATTTAGAGAACATAACTATTAAGTAGAGGCAGTGAACGTGCTAGATAGGACCACGGCCAGAAGCATCCACTAGTGAGCCAGAGTGACAGCCAGAAAAGATATTAATATGGGATAAGCTTGTCTTCTTGCTTACCTGTTTAGATCTTACCCATCTTTTCGCCAACATAGTGTAAGTCTGTCACTGTTGTTTCAATGTCTTTTCCATGTGTGTCTGGGTGGCTTCCACTTTTTCATTTTTCTTTTCTTCTTGTCTCTGAAAAATTTTTTGGTTTTCCGGAGCTCTGACTTGGATTGGGATGGTGGGGGCAGGGGTAGGCTTCAGACTTAAGGGAGGAGGGAACAGATTCAAAATGTGAAATTCATGTAAGGACACAGTATTTGTATAATTATTGGAATTTAATAAAAAAAATACTGCTGACCTTCAGTGGAAGCAGTCTTGTGTAGATAATTATTTATTTTATATTTTGTGTTTATAATCCTGCCATTTGGATAGACAGTCTTCAAAAAAAAATCCTGTTAATGACAATGTATATGCACATATATTCTCATTTGTATATGAATACAGATGTTCACTGACACATGGAAAAGAAAAAGAGAAGGTGGGGGAAGATGATACTGCTTTTGTGACATCTCTCACAACTTATAATGGGGGGGCAATCACAATTATTCAATCTTCACTGCTCTGCTTGGAGTTATCCCTCTCTATTATCCGCCCTTCCCCATTGGTGGGGTGGGATGAGCGTGCAGATCAGTGCCCAATACCAGCTGAATTAAAATCGTGGATTTCTCTTTTGACTTCTATGGGAGGCTCTCTGTTTTGTCATTGGAAACATTTTAAAATACTTTTTCAGTGTGACCCAGAACAAACCTATTCCAACAGTTGTTTCTACCGTTCTTCATATATCCATGGTTCCTCCTTTTCCCGTGGCTTATTTCTAGTCCTTGATTAGTTTGGTTGCTTTTTCACCACCTCACTTACTCAGCCTTCTGTGCTACTACATATGATGTGTGTGGGTTTTGTGGGGAAGGTGGTCCATCTGTCAGGGTTTCCCCGTAAACATTCTTCTTGGCTTTACAAACCACAGGGTTCGCTCCTCCTGGTTCCTTTGGACAAGGTGCATTCTCCCTATTATATTTGCCCTCCCATCAGTGTGTTATTTATTTATTTATTTTATATACTGTTTTTGGTACCATCTGGCCTGATCCTCCTTTCCTAGCACTTCCTCCTTTGTCTCTGTATCAGCAGAGATCTTGTTCGGGACCTGCGCCCTGGGTCCAGTTTATTGGAGGTATTCTGAACTTGAGTTTGCAACCTAGGCAGTCCTACCACGAGACCAGGCACAAGTCACTGATGTTGCCTGCATTCAGAAGGCAATCACAGGACATGGATGTAGAGACTGCTGGGTCTCAATCTGGCCTCCCAGCAATTCATCTTCACAGCTGCTCATTAAAAATAAAAAAAAAATGCTGCATTGGTTTTTCTGCCATGTCTCCAACCATGGATCTGTGACCACCTGTTTATCCTTAATTCCAAGAATCAGCCAAATACTGAAGTGATCAATGGACTCTTCCAGCTCGCTACAAGGCACTTATCTAAGAGTAATGTTTGGTTGCCGGAAAGAACACGGTAGGTCCTTGCATGTTAAAGCTCCCTGGTTTCCAGAGGAGAAAGTATGACATATCCATGAATTGGATTGCTAAGAGGTGGTCAAGGCGACTGGAGACCTTTAGCGTGGAATTCTAATGAAACAGTCCAGTTGGGAGAAACTGCATGGAGACCGTGTACTATGCAAGCACCCAGGGAGTGGGTGTGTTTTCCTCTTCTGCTGTTTCTGGTACAACAATTTGGGGAGTGGTGTGATTTACACCACCACGTGCAGTGATCCCAGTCGCAAACCATCCCACAGAGGACCGCAATCAGTCTGTGCAGGTGCTGAGAAGGAGGAAATCCACACAACTCACAAAAGTGGACATTAGCCTTTTGAACAGTACATGTGTATCTGCTCTTCCATCACTGGCTTACATTGCGAAGTGGATGTTTTCACAACACACTCCAGCAAGCTGTGTGCACTGTTGTGACAGTGAGAGAACTTGGGAGAGGTGTTCCTTTACTAGGGGTCAGGATCATTTCTCTACATGAGGCTGGATGAGGTGCAGCCGTCCAGAAGCTGTTGGACTTGAATTCCCAGGAGTCTTCACCATTGTCTGTGCTGGCTAAGACGTGATGGGAGTCGTGGCCCAGCATCAGAAGGCCCACACTTTACCAAAGTGTCCAATACAACAATTTGTGGCGTGGGTGTGATTTTACTCTGCTTTACATCCTCTTTTTTCCCTTACTCCAATCCACATGGTTGCAAAGGTTGCTTGGTATTGGGGCACTACATACTGCTGACCCCTTCGTGGTCTCAGCAACTTGTGGGTCCTTCAGGTAGAAGCTTTAAGTAGCAGCCTCTCCAGTGGAACTGTGGTGTCTCAGGACCGGAGTGATCATCTTTCACTCATCCCTTTGCAACCTTGGCTGATGGCATGACTCACCTGGCCGTTGTGCCATTCTTGCCAGCTTTTGCAGAAGTACCTGGGGATGGGGAGTAGGGGCTGAAAGGCAATTGCTCCAGTGCCCCATCCAGCAAAATGGGACGTGTTCATGAACTTTTATCAAGCAGTGCCAGAGAGATGGGGGCATCATTCTCCACAGCACTGGGACTTTTTGGTATTTCTCACAATAAAAGAACTGCTCTGTTTGCTGCCTGCTCCCTTTCCTTTCATTTTAAAATTTAAACATTTTATAAAAGAGCTGACTGTCTTCTACCCTATGAACTGCCTCTGTTTTTCCAGAGCCTCGTCATGATTTTAAAACCTACTCTTCAAACTGCCTTCCTCTTCTCTAGCTTTAGGAGGTCCACAGTAGAGGCGCTGCACAGAGACAAAACCCATATACATGACCCGCATTTACAAAATCCTCCCTGGTTATGTCTTTATGAGTTCTAGGGTTTCTTTTAAAACCCAACTTTTTTTCTTTTTTCTTTCTTCACTTTTTGTTTTTGTTTTTGCAATTTCTTTGGATAATGATCACTCCATGAACTAAAGCCACACAGGTAAGAAGCCCACTCCATGTTTTCTTGGTAACGAAAACGTGAACAGGTGAGGATGGGGAATGAACTTGCAGCCCATGACCAGCAGGGGGGGCTGCTCAATTTCTCCATCAACTCGTTGATCGCTGCAAAAGCTAAGCAAGGAAGGCCAGCTACGGCCGGGATGTTTTCAGGCAAAAGGAACAAGTACAGAAGGTGTTACACATCACACCCACAGATTTTCTTCTATCAACTCACATTCTGGCCCCACATTCCTTTCCTCTCCCAAAATCCAAGTTTGTATATTCTTTTCTTTATTCAAATCACAGCATTGGACAATTTAAAATTATGGACATATATGAAATCTAAGTAAAATTACGAACAAAATATTAAGATAATTAGACTGTTTTTGACCAGAAGTGGGCTCCTTCAACAGTGTTATCTCGGCCATTTGCCAGATCTTCTTTTGAATACGTGGTAGGGCATAAATTGCATGCACCGAAGTGCTGCATTGGCTGAATTTCTCTACAGTCGCAGAAAATTTGTCCTGTATCAAAGTAGCCCTATTTTACTTAATTATTCTTTGATCTTCCTACTTTGTTTCAAAGTCTTTTAAGTGACTTCCAGGTGATCCAGACAGAGCCTTGTCCTGGGGAGAGACACTCTTCAGCATTCACCCATTTGGCCAGGTGTATTGTTTTTGTGCTTCATAAGTTTAGCCCAGCCTCTTCTGGTTTAATATTTAGAGCTTGAGATATGTGCAGAAAACCTTTCCTCAGTTTTAGCCATATTCTGGCGGGAGGTTGGTATTGCCTTACGTCATTCATTATTTGCTAGCACCTCTCATCATACTTCCGGAAAGGCAATGCCACCAAATAATAGACTTTTTACATAGGGTGGGTTTCAGGCAGCCAGTACTCATCCTGCATGATTTGTTAAGAGCTTCATGTGCTTGTTTAGCATGTGCTGATTTGTACCATATAGTACCAGCATATTCTGCTGTGGAGTGGCACAGGGACAAAGATGTAGTTTTTATTGTTTGTGGGTGTGTATCGCAGCCTGACCCAGCCAGTTTCCTAAGTATGATATTTCTGGCAGCAGCGTTCTGTTTGGTATTTAGACAATGATTTTCAATCCCGAATAATGCTCCCAATACTTTGGGGAAGGGCAGTGTTCCAAAATCTTGCCTTCCCAGCTGACTCAGAGCTTCTTCAGTGCTTCACTGTTCTTTAAGTTGAGCCACAGACCTGGGTTTAATTTCATTTGGTTGTTTTTATAATATAAGGAAAGACCTTCTAATGGAGAAGTTACAGCTGGTGTTTGATGGACTCAAAAGTTTCCCTCTGGACTGTCAAAGCAAGATAATCAGCGTAAATGAAACTCCTGGAGTTTCGGAATCTTGATTGATCATTTATGTGAATATTAAAAAGTAATGGTTCCAGGACACTATTCTGTGGGAGACCATGCCTTTGATTTCCCCAGCAACCGTGCCTCTCTTGAAATTCAACAAATAAGAGTAGAACGGTGACAATTTCTGTTAGTCCACAATCTTGAGTAAGCAGGTAGATGGTCGACAGTAGAGATGGGGACGAATATAAAAACAAACCACTATTTTTGATGAATATAGCCGATTCGTCATATATTCATTGATCCATATTCGTTAATTTTAAAGTCCCAATGAATACGACTTGATGAATATTTTCTTGGTTTTATTCGTCGATCCATCAATTCGTCAAGATTCGTCTATATTCGTTGCCCTTTTGGGGGCCTCTCTATGCCATCTCTGAGCTTGCTGGTGCCAATCAGAAGCTCTGGCCAATCAGGAGATCCTGGATTGGCATGTCAGGCAGCCAATAGCACTGCTGAAAGGGCTGTGGGGGTGTACCTTTTATAGAGGTTTTATAAGCTTTTCCCCTGCAGCCATTTCCCACTTCTGTTCTGATTCTCTTGAGAGTGAGAACAGTTGCTGTTGGTGCTTGTGCTATTGCTACTTGCTAGCTGTGGCTGTGCTTTCACTTTTGTGGCAGCAAAGCAAACACTTCTTTTTCTTATTTATTTTATTTCATTAGTAGAACTTTACTGGGAATTGGGGGAGGGATTTCTTTAGCAAATTTCAGTTAGCTTAGGCTACTTCTTTTTTAGAGGTTTGTGTTCAGGCACAGTGAGTGGGAGGGAATTTGGTGTGTGACTGTGTGGAATCCCTTTCCCCAAGTTATTTCCTGAGTGGTTGAGAGTGTCTTCTGAGTGCTTCTAAAGCACCTTCAATAAATTCATTCTTATTTTCATTAGTGGGAGACTGGGGGAGGGGGCTTTGTTTAGGCAGGTCACATTTTAGTTAAACAATTGAATTAGGCATCCTTCAGTCTCGAGAGACTATGGTAACGTGCTCTGAATAGAGGACTTGGAACAGCGTCTAGTGTGGCTGAGAAGGCCAATTCGAGAGTGACAATCCCTTCCACACTGAAGACAAATACAATCTGTCCCCTGTCCAGCTCCCTGATTTTGCTGGTTTCGGGACTGCCTCTTTGCCTCGGCTGCTGGACAAGTGTCTCTTCAAAATGGGAGAGGCCATGAAGCACCGCCTGCCTCCAGGCTGAACACTCAGATGTCAAGGTTTCCCATTTGTTGAGGTCCATTCCTAAGGCCTTCAGATCCCGCTTGCAGATATCCTTGTATCGCAGCTGTGGTCTCCCTCTGGGGCGATTTCCCTGCACTAATTCTCCATACAGGAGATCTTTTGGAATCTGACCATCAGCCATTCTCATGACATACCTGAGCCAACGTAGACGTCGCTGTTTCAGTAATGTATACATGCTAAAAATTCCAGCTCGTTCTAGGACTACTCTATTTGGAACTTTGTCCTGCCAGGTGATACCAAAAATGCGTCGGAGACAGCGCACATGGAACGTGTTCAGCTTCCTCTCCTGCCATGCATGAAGGGTCCAGGACTCACTGCAGTACCTGAGTGTACTCAGGACACAGGCTCTATAGACCTGGATCTTGGTATATGCCGTCAGCTTCTTATTGAGCCATACTCTCTTTGTGAGGCTAGAGAACGTGGTAGCTGCTTTCCCAATGCATTTATCCAGCTCGACATCTAGGGAGAAAGTGTCAGAGATCGTTGAGCCAAGGTACACAAAGTCATGAACAACCTTCAAGTCTTGTGTGGAGATGGTAATAGAGGGAGGTGAGTCCACGCCCTGGCCCATGACTTGTGTTTTCTTCAGGCTGATTGTTAATCCAAAGTCTTGGCAGGCCTTGCTAAAGCGATTCATGAGTTGTTGAAGGTCTTCAGCAGAGTGGGCAACAACAACTGCATCATCGGCGAAGAGGAAGTCCCGCATGCATTTCAGCTGGACTTTGGTCTTCGCTCTCAAACTAGAGAGATTAAAGAGCTTTCCATCTGATCTAGTCAGGAGATAGACACTTTCTGTTGCAGTTCCAAAGGCGTGCTTCAGCATGACAGCAAAAAATATCCCAAACAGGGTCGGCGCGAGGACACAGCCCTGTTTCACTCTGCTTCGGATGTCAAAGGGATCTGATGTTGAGCCATCAAAATCCACACTGTGATTCTGGATAGACTCTGTCTGCAAGCACCTGGAGTCTCTTCAGCACAAGACGGGCAAGCAGCTTCCCTACAACGCTGAGAAGAGAGATGCTACAGTAGTTATTGCAGTCGCCCCTGTCTCCTTTGTTCTTGTACAATGTTTGCATCCTTCATGTCCTGTGGTGCTCCACCTTCCCTCCAGCAAAGACAAAAAATTTCATACAGCTCGGTGGTGATGATCTCTTTACAGCACTTCAGCAGGGATGTTATCCTTCCCAGGTGCCTTGCCAGAGGCGAGGGAATCCAAGGCTGCTTTTATTTCTGCTAAAGTTTGTTCGCTGTCCAACTCTTCCAAGGCAGGCAGGCACTCGATGCTATTTAGTGCCTCTTCGGTTACTACATTCTCTCTGGAATATAGCTCAGAGTAGTGCTGCACCCAGCGTTCCATCTGCTGTGCTCGGTCCTGGATGATCACGCCTGTAGCAGACTTCAAGGGAGCAGATTTCTTCTGTATTGGACCTAAAGCCTGCTTGATACCGTCATACATTCCCTTGATGTTACCTGTGTCTGCTGCTATCTGTATCTGAGAGCAGAGCTGAAGCCAATAATCGTTGGAACATCTCCTGGCAGCCTGTTGGACTTTGATACGAGCAAGTCGAAGAGCCTGCAAGTTGTACTCACTAGGACAGGCTTTGTATGCTGCTAGAGCTCTCCTCTTATCCTCGATGGCTGGCATCAACTCCTCCTAATGGGCTTCGAACCAGTCTGCTGTCTTTTTGGTCTTCTTGCCAAATGTGGACAAGGCGGTGTTATAAACAGCGTTCTCGAAATGTTCCCATCGTTCAGGTGCATTTGCATCAGCAGGGCCTGGAAGGGTTTCCTCAAGCGCTTGGGCAAATTCCTCCACTTTTCTTTGATCGTGAGTCTTGCTGATGTCAATACGTGGTCTTCCTTCCTTTTTCGTGTGATACAATCTCTTTGCTCGCAGTTTTACTCTACTACACACCAGGGAGTGATCAGTATCGCAACCAGCACTCTGGTAACTGCTTGTGATCGTAATACTAGGAAGGCTAGAACGTCTGTTGTTGTTTAGTCGTTAAATCGTGTCCGACTCTTTGTGACCCCATGGACCAGATCACGTCAGGCCCTCCTGTCTTCCACTGCGGGCCTGGCGTGCTCTGGTCCATGGGGTCACGAAGAGTCGGACGTAGAACGTCTAGTGAGGATCAAATCAAGCTGATGCCAATGCTTCGATCTTGGATGTCTCCAGGAAACTCTGTGTTGAAGCTTCGTATTAAAGAACGTATTGCTGACACAAAGACCATAATAACAGCAAAACTCCAGCAAGCGTTGGCCATTTTCGTTCATCTTCCTAATGCCAAAACGGCCTAGACCAAGTGGGCCAAGAATTGTGATCAGCACCAACTCTAGCGTTAAACTCTCCGAGAATGAACAGTGGTTCTCTCTCAGGGATTTTTTTGATAGTAGCTGCCAGATCGTCGTAGAATTTGCCTTTGACTTCTGTTGTGGACGACAGTGTTGGTGCATATGCACTAATGAGGATGACTGGTCCCGCTGATGAGTGGAGCTGCAGAGACAGGATTCTTTCACAGTAGGTGGAACAATGGATCTCAGCAGAGTATTTCTGAGCGCAAAGCCAACACCATGTTCCCTGGTCTCATTCAATGGTTTTCCCTGCCAGAAGAATGAGAAGTTGTTTTTTTTTGACAGATCCCATGTCCGGCAATCTCGTCTCTTGCAGGGCAACAATGTCCATCTGCAGTCTACTCAGTTGCATGTTAATGACAGCTGTCTTGCGCACGTCGTCTATTTCCTGCAGGTCGTCAGAAAAGCCAGGGGTCATTGTCCGAACATTCCAGGTGCCCAACTTTAGGGCAGAAGTTTTCTTATGATTGTTGCATGGTGCAGGGTTATCAATCTGCTTGTTGGCTTTCACCCTAAACCCCATGCACCCCGTGAGGTTAACAGACCGTGGCGAGGTAGTACCTTACTGGCTGGGGACTGCCCAGCTTAAGGCGGGCGGTAGCTACCTAGTGAGGTGCAATGACCTCTCCCACCATCGGAAGTAGCCCCTGGCGTCATGCTCTACGCCAATCGAGCAAAGACTTATAACCGGTAACTGCTACTTCCCGTGTTGTTTTGACGCTGTATGCGAAGCTGGAGTGTCCTCTCTAGAGCACGAAGCCTGGGTAAAATAATATGGAGGATAGGCTGTTACCCAAGCAGCAAATCCCCCCTCTCCACGTTGCTGAAATAGTCCAATGGAAAGGCAAGGGCAACGTCGCAGGAATTGACAGAATGACACGAACTGCCTCCGGGACTCTGGCTGTGGATTTTGCCTCGAGGTTAACTCCTGAAGCCTTTTCCATCAGTGGATATAGCCACAAGGCAGTGGAGGTTTGAAATCGGAGTTTTCCTTCTCCTAGATGGGCTGCCTTCCAAGGCTGACGAGCCCCACCTACCCGGCCTGCTCCCTGATAGTGCGGAGATTAGAACACAGGCCTCCAGTTGCTGGACCTTGTCTTCCAAGAGGACCACCAACTAACACTTAGAGCATTTCTACCCAGGCACCTCATTGGCAAGAAAACAAACATGCCACAGGTGTTACAGCTCACCTCCTGCCTCAGCTCCTCTTCAGGAATAGGCTTAAACAATTAGGGTTTAACTAAAACTCTACTTTGCTGCCAAATGTGATGCTGCTGAAGACAAACTCTAGTTCAATGCCACATGCCTCTGTGTGCCTGCCGAAGACAAACCAAACTACCTCAGTGGGAGTCAGTGCCAAAGCTCTCTCATTCTGCTGGGGCCAAATCAAACTCCCTCAATGCCATCCGCTTCTGTGCTGTGTGGCAAAATTTGCCAGCTGGCTCTGTCACTTTCATAGGGGGACTCAATTTGTAGGTGAATAACTCAGATGTCTGATATCTAATCTTCAGCAAACTTGGCAGGTTTGTTGGGGAAAGACATAGGAAGCTTCTGTGTGATTTAGGATTTTCTAAGTACCTGGTGGGAACTTTCCTGAGGGTGTCCTCCTTGTGACTATATCATTCAGGGGTCCGGAACCCTATGTTCACCAAACCCGCTGGGCTTGTAGAAAACTGTCTGAGGAAGCTTCCCTGTGAATTTGGTGTCTCTAGGTGCCTGGGAGCCAGTTTTATAGCATTTTAAAATGAAAATGAATTGATGAATCGATTCATCAATTCATCAGAGAATATTCGTAAATTCATATTCGTTGATTTGTTAACCTTGACGAATCACGAATCACAACTAATTGCCATTTTAAAAAAATTCATCCCCATCTCTAGTGGACAGTAGCGTATGCTGCTTTAAGGTCGACAAATGTTGCTCTAGTTATGTTATATGTCTCCAAACCATCTTCTACATGCTGTGTTAGGCTGAAGATTTGAACTACGCGTATAAAGCTCTTGCCAGGTCTAAAGCCTGCCTGTTGAAGATGTATGTTTAGTGGAAGAATGAAAAGAAGGCCTCTTCTGAATAATATTCTGATATGCTGGACAGACTATGGATATCAAAAACAGGTGATATTCTAGTACTGCACAAAATAACAGTTCGTCCCTCCCAGGGTGGCCACGTTGACTCCTTTAGCGAGGATGGTCCTCCATTTGAAGAGCTATGCTTCTTTTTGGTGATGTATAACTGGTCACCCTGCCACCAGTATTCCTGGCATGAGTTTCCCTGACCAAGCAAGGAAAGTAGAGACTTTGATTGGTAAATGTATCTGATCTACGATCTCTCATTTTTTAAAGTAGAATGGTTACAGAGGAGGGACTTTTTGTAAACCACACACTCTGATATAACTATTGGTGAATGCCAGGGAAGATATGGCATGGCATGCCAATTCTGTGTGAACTTCAGATGTGATGTCAGTCCCAATAACTGATTGTTACCTAGCTAGATATTTCAACAAATCTATATTGACCTCTTTTTATTAATTTTTTAGTAAGCTGCAGAAAGTGCAAGACACAGGTCATTTCAGAAAGTTGTTGAACACTATGCCTTATTTAATTATTTATTTGCATCCCATCAACTCAATGCGGTTACTTCAAGGTGGTTACCTTGTGCAACACGGTAAGCAACAGTGTATCTCCACTTAAATTATAGCAATGATGTCTAAATGTGATGTTATTTGCATATATTACTTTTTTGCCTATACTAATTTAATACAACATTTCCTCCTTTTTTGTGAAGAATGACTTCCTTTGGGGGGGGAGCGGACGTGTTCCTTGTCCTTCCATCTGCTTTATCGCAACGGAGCGGTGGCCACCCTAGTCTCTCCACGATAAAGGCATCGGAGTCCCAACAGAAGCAAGACTTGGCTCATTTCATCTGGTCATCCAAAGAATCTCTCATCAAAGGTCCCCCTCGTGGGACTGACCACACATCTGTCAATCATTTTTGCAATGAACTCCACATATGCTCTGGAGCCTGAGATGCGACGAGTGAAATAAGTCACGTGTCGCTGGCTAGCTATGTTAGATTGACCGTGTCCTTACTTCATTTGGGTTTCTCTCCCTATGTGTATGTGACTGAGTGAGGGGTGGGTAATTTTCCTTGCTTTCCTCAGGCCTGTCACTGAAAATTTGGGGCTGGAGTGGCCAGAGCATAATGAAGAAAACCCTCAAAAGAGAAAATAGGTGAGGTGTAACACTTGTAGGCACATATAATTGAATAGGTTTCATAAACACCACCAGGAACTAAGTATGCTCAATAGGCAGGCCAAACAAAACCCAATGAGGCCAGTCACCAGGCTAATCCTACTCTGGGAAGAGTGGCCAAAGAAAAGCTTCCTTTCACAGCTAGAAATGGGAACCTCCCCCTTTCCTCCCATTACATTCTTTTTATATTCGGACATACAACTTGCTTTAAAGGGGCATTCCTTACAAAGTCTCTCCCAAATGAAGGACCGACTGCGTGCTTTCAAAGCAACTGCTCGCATTCTCAGGATTTCCACACAGCTTTTTTGAAGGCGTGTGGGACTGAACTTTGTGCAAGAAAATTCAAAGCATCTTTCTTTCCTTTTTTCAAGCCAGGCTGAAAGGAGGAGCCCTTGGTGTGAGGGTTTATGATCCTCCAGTGGGACAGGAGATTCAGCTTATAGGAGTAATTCTTATGGAGAGGATCCTTTGTCAACAAGGGGTGTATTAACAGTGGAAATTGTGGAAATGGTCTTCCCACCAGTGTGGCCACATGAAAAAGGGGACAATGCTTCTGTGCCTTTAAGAGCTGCAGAAGGGAGGTGGTCCACCAAGTGTAGCTTTCTGGCATTCTCTCTTCTGCCCGACCCATCCTCTTCCCATCCTTACCACCAAGGTTCAGCATCGCCCGGTTTGAAGGTGTGCCACCCACTCCTGTTTTGGCTTCAGCCATCAATCCAGAGCCAATTTCTGCAAACCACAGAGTGTTTGATCTGGAAACTAGTACCTGCAGCAGCATTTGGGGTTCTGAGAAGCTTGGGCTTCATTTTGTTTTATTTTGGGCTTCCTTTAAGTTTTATTTTATGGTGACGAAGGAAGTAAATAGGAGAAGCTGGACTACTACCAGTGCCTCAGAGAATATGATGACAGTCAGAGCTCAGCTTTGTTGCATCACACAGCTTTATCCAAGTAATTCCTCATGACTGGATGCTCCCTTATGTTTGCTGGTTGCCATGTGACCAGCGTTACCGTTCCAACGCCTAGCTCTCCCCCCCCCTTTTTTTTTTCTTCTTCTTTTCATTTTGCATCAAATGTTGAGCTCAGACTACAGATTATTTGCTGAACCTGTTTATGGAAAAATAATGTTTTCATAAGGTATAGCATTTATTTTTATGTGTAAAATCTATTGGAGTTTTATTTGCAACCTCACATGCTGTTTGTAGTTTGTGTGACTGGGATGAACTTTTCTGGGCTGGGATCGATTATCTGTCTATCCAGCACTAACCAATCATTCCTTCCAGCTTTTGAATTCAAAGGGAGCCCCACCTCTCTGCTATCTTTTTCACTCTCATTTATCTGTTGGAGGCGGTTGTTTGTTTGCTGTTGATCAGTTTGGTAGGTTCCTAAGTATGTGTGCAGTAAAGAAAGCAGCATACACAACTCAGTAATTTCAAGTAACTGTAAGTAAATAAATTTTCTTATTCTTTTTCCCACAAATGTCTCAGAGTGAGTTATTGAGACTTTAAGTGCCAGTTAATGAGAAAGGGGTGGACTCTGGGAAACTTGTAGCTATTCTACTCTGTGGATCTCTTTACTTCTACTACACAATGAAAAGGGAATTTCACCAGAAATTCAAGACTCTGCAACAGAATCTGAGGGGTATTTTTCTCAGAGCAAAATATGGATTTTCCTGTGCCAGTTCTTATAATCTTTCAGGGGAGAACCTTTTGCTGTGGCCTTCTTACATACTATTCCACTCTTGGATGGGTTGCACCTCAGCTTTGTGTGTGATTCTGTTGTTGGGACTCTGAAGCAAGATGGGGAACCCAGCTAGCTCTCTCTCTCTGTGTGAGATCTGGTGGTTTCCGAACTTCCTGTGGAAGAAAAAAAAAAGGCCTTGCAACACGGAAGTTCCCTCTGGGTGAGACTCTGGAGAGCCCTGAGTAATCCGACAGGGCCAAGATGAGCCGACGGTACAAGCCAGCAGCCCGAGGGCAGACGGAAAATGTGCCTTCCTATCTCCTTGAGGACCACGAGAACCAGCAAATGTTCGATCTCTTGGGAAGGAAATGCATGGTAATTCTGTTATCATTCTGGGGTGGAAAGGCTGCAAACAGAATCTGATTTTTCCCTTCAATGGGGCAGGGGGAGGAGTTTTGCTACTGGGACACCCGGCAGGTAGTTGTAGCCCACATATTCATCGTCAAGATTTGGGGAAACAGTCCAGTACGAGAGACAAGCACTCTGTTCAGCACCCAAGAGGCAAGTCAGTGTCTTTCCACCCAGCCTCTGTCTTAGTGCTGTGCTGAAGGTAAATTAGAAGATATAAGAAGATGGTGAGGATGAGTAACAGAGGGTGGGTCATTCAGATGCCGAGAGGCACGGTGCAGCTGGAACATGAGGATGAGAAGGTGGGGGAGCTTGAAACAGGAGCATCAGCCATAGAAAAAGTTCCTCTTTTGGACTACAGTACAGTGCTCCGAATACCCAGGCCAGCATGGAGTCGTACACCCCCGAATAATGTTGTTGATATCTGGGGATACATAAGGTCTAGTCTAAGAATAACCTTCCATAGCATTTATCTCTCCCTCAAACAACTCTTTGCTTAGTTCCCATGTAGGGATGTTGATCAGTCTTAATTGGCTTTCCCCAAACCGGTGTCCTCTAGTAGAGCAGTGGTCCCCAACCTTGGGCCTCCAGATGTTCTTGGACTTCAACTCCCAGAAATCCTGTCCAGCAGAGGTGGTGGTGAAGGCTTCTGGGAGTTGTCGTCCAAGAACATCTGAAGGCCCAAGGTTGTGCTCTAGATGTATTAGACTGTCTTGTTACATCATCCCCAATCAGCATGCTGATAAAAATTGTACCCCAACAGAACTAAAGAGCCCTTGGCTGAGGGTGGCATTTCCATGCTTAAACGGTCTAGCACTAATTTTGAAATAAGAAGGAACTTGACCAGGTTAGTTTAACACCAGGCAGATCACAACTCCTTTGGTACAGGTTGATCTCTTTGGTACAATGAAGATCTCTTAGTCCATTTTGCTCGTTTCTCTGCCTTCTGTGTAGAAGCAGGTGGAAGGAGCTAATTATGAGACAACAGCTTGAGGGAGAATATGTACTGTAGTTCATCGTTTTGGTGAACTGCTTTGCCTGCAGGAAATGGAGAGAGAGAAAAACCACTTCCTCAAAAGGCCCTGCGTGACAGCCTGGTCAGTGATCATGACATGTAAGAAGCCTGGAGGTAGGCCTGTGAACCATTACCACCTCCAGTAATGCTGAAAATAGGCTCTTCCACCCCACCTGGAAATACAGGATGGGAATATTGGTTGTTGCAAACGAGCATGTTGCCAGATAACAGTCAGGCCTTGTTTTGAGGGGTATACCTACTCATAAAGCAGTTCAGTGGATATGGTTTCCTTCCAAGAAATGTTGCACTCCTGAAAGTGGATTAAGGGATCCTTCGCCTCATTTATTTTAAAACAGTTTCCCCCCCCCCCCCAGATCTGAAGTATCCTAAAGTAGTAATTCCAAACTATCATATACCACATAATATCTTGGATCCCAAATAACTTTACAGATATATTGTATAGGTAAGACCCACTGAGTTCAAAAAGTTCCAGTTGGGTTCTCCCTTTTCCAGTCGTCTCAATATCCCTTGTCCTGCACAGTTCAGGAAAGTTTCTGAGTCTCCAGAAAAGGTTTGGGGGGCAGCACAGATGGTTGCTGCTGAGATGAGAGCACAGGAAACTTTTCGTCCAAGAATTTCCTGTCGTTACCTTGTCTTACAGTCCAAAGTGACGAATGTCATATACTCTATGCTATAGCTGTGGAACAGTTTTGTGATGCTGCTTTCCATTCTCAGGTTAACTAAAACTTCAGTTTTATTGCAGTGTTGGAATAAATTTTTGGAATACTTTTTATGGAATGAAAATATAAATGTGAAGCTCTTTGCATACAAGACTGGGCAATACTTCTCTCATCTGGCCTTTCTCCCCATCGCAACCTTTTTATAATAAAAATACCCCCAAATGCTTTTGACGACTACAGTTGGGGTGGGGCAGTCACTATGCAGTACATGATCCCACTTCTTGGAATGCCTAGATTTTTAAAATGCATTTCTTTATAAGGAAGACAAAGGTACTAGTGGGTGGGTGCGTAGGTGGGGGACAACCAATTCATACAAATCAAATGAGGGAGGAAACATTGAGTGGCAGACAGGTGACTCCCACTTAAGCACATGAACTGTGAAAGGCCTAGCCATGCCCCACAGAGCTACAGATGACCACCTAATTTACATTAAGATGGACTGTCATCTAAATGGAGAAGTTAGAAAAACAGTTGTGTGTCTGTTGGGCAGAGGAATTCCTGTCAGGTCCAGGAAGAGAACAGCCGCACTGGAAGAATCACGAAATCTGAAGTCTTGTTGAGTCTCAGATCTTACTGGGTTTGTCCATCCAGACACCCACAGACATTTTTGCCCTTTCTTCCCTTTCTCTTCTCTTTTTAAATTTCCTCCTATTGTTCCTGAAGGGTGGGAAATTCAGCTCCTCAGCACCAGAGCTGCCATAGTTCCCTTTGCCTTCTGGTTCTGGATGGGGTGCGTACTGAGCAGGTTGGTCCCCATGGAAAGAAGAGAGCTGTCTGCTTAAAACTACACAGGCTGGTTTATACCTACAGGGGCAAAATGGGGAATGATTGTTAAAATTTAAACTGAATAGCAGTTCCTTGTGCCCAGGTGACCTGTGTGCCTCCTGACTCCACTGTGAGCTCCCTCCTTGAGGTCCTTCATTTTTCAGTGGGACTTGCCCTGCTCAGCTCTTCAAATAAGAGGAGACTTTTAAAAAAGAAGACTATGATGGGGGAACTAGGAGGATGTGTGGCCACCTTAATGTCAAGGAAATGGGAGGGAAGGCCTGCTTTTTGCCCTGTTTGTAATAAGAGACAGTGGAAGAAGCAATCGGACGTCAACCTTTCTGTGGATAGATGTTGAGGGCAGAGTCTTTCCTTGCTTATAAACCTCCCTCTCCACATGAAGAAAAGAGAGCTGCAAAACCTTATGGCCCCTCACTCATTGTCAAGACATTTTTTTTAAAAAAGTTTTTTGAAGGAGCAGACATGGTTCACACAACTTAAAAGAGACACCTGTCCTCTTCCTTTGAGAGAGTAAAGGCGGATAGTTTGTTCCAACGGTTGTCATCTCTGCCCAAATTAAAAGAAGCAACATTTTAAAAAATGTGCATGAAGAATCAGGAATGGCTTTTTAGTCCTTGTGAATATTGTGAATGATTGATCTGTGTAAAGTTTTCAGAACTAAGCAATTTTTCTGTATATATATATATATATATTGTTTATATTGTGATTTTATTGGGGCAGGGACCAGTCAATGGCCACGTACGTTGATGTCAGAGTATGATTAAGTGTGTCCTTCCCCCTTAAATAGCATTCCTGTTCCAGTCACCATTTTCTCCAGTGGTTTTTGGATATTTCATCCACCTGCGTATCCCATCTCATTTTTCCTTTTCTATTTATCACGGGACATTTAAGTGAATATGGAGCATGCTCAGCCCTCACTGGGATTTTTTAAAGGCACATCCCCTTCTTACTTTGAATTATATGGGTATTTCTATGAACTCTGGGATTCCCCCAGGCATACTGGTGCTTCCTGTCTTGTTTCTCAGTCGCCCTGTTGTGACAAGAATCCTGATGCCACTCACCCCGTGACTTTTCTGTTTGAGGAGTGATTTATGTAACAGATGTTGATCTATCATCAAGATCTAGAAGAGTAACTTCTTAAAGAACCGCCTGTTGAGAGAGGATATATGAATGAATATTTAATATTAGTTCTAAAAAAATTTAAAGGGCGGAGGAAGGATCCTATATTTTAAGGGACGTTTTGATAAAAAGAAAAACAAAATATTAAATTTAGTTTTAAAATAGTACAGTGCAAACATGGCACTTTGAAAAAGTACATGTAATGATTAATGTGTGGCACAGTGGGTGTTGGACTACGACTCAGGAGACCCGAGTTCACACTCTTGCTGAGCCATGGAAATTAATGTGGGGTGAAAATGATAAACCAGTCTCCAAATACAGTATCTCACATACTTAGAAAGCCCTAATTGGGTCATCATGAATTGGAAGCAACTTGACAGCCCATAACAAATGACTCATGTGTTTCTTCAAAGTAACTTTGAAGAAGTGAGAATTATGCCAGGTGTAGCTTAATTTACAGTTGTATGATAATAGAATCATAGAATTATAGAAAAGTGAAGTTGGAAGGGGCCTACAAGGCCATCAAGTCCAACCCCCTGCTCAGTGCAGGAATACAATCAAAGCATATCTGCACTCACCAACTCCCGAGGTAACTGGTTCCACTGTTGTACTGCTCTAACAGGACGTTTTTCCTGATATTCAAGCTTATTCAAGCTGATAAGCTTATACTCACCACAATACCATCTTCTTCCCAATTATTTCCACATAATCTTTTCTTTGTGGTGTTCGATTATGTTGCTCTGGAGCCTCCTCTCACTTCTAGCCTCCAACTAGCCTTATTGTTCCTCCAATCACACAATTTATTTTATTGCCTATTAATAATACATTGTATCATCATTGCCACACACCAGGGAAATTTAGTCTTTTCCCCTGTAATGGCCAGTTCTATTATTGCATCTTGAAAAGACAAAACCCAAGAGTACAGTAGGACCCATGTACTGTATCTGTAGGGGATTGGCTCCAAGCCCCCCATGGATGCTAAAAACCGTGGATAATAACAAAAACTATTATAATAGTGATGTTATACATACTGTAGTATGTTCTCTGGCTCCCTCTAGTGTCCAGTTCTCATAATGACACAATGTAAAGATGTATTTCTGGGATTTTTCTTTTAATAGTTGTACGTAATATTTTCAGACCATGGATAAGTGAAACTATGGATAATGATCCCACGGATACGGAGAACCTACTACACTTTCCTTACCACTTAGGATTGCTCAGAGACTGCCGTTAAGCTTTTAAAAAAATCATGTCCCAATGCCTTTAAAATGCTTTTAAAGTGTTCTTAAAAAGTTATTCTGTCAAAACACTGATAAACAAATTAAACTATTAAAACAGTGAAACAAAGACAGCGGATTAAGGTGAGGGAGAGGTTCAGCATTTGGTGGTTTTTGGTAGGGAGCCACCACCGGTGGGTGCCTTGCTATATTGCATCATTAGTCCAGATAGGAAATGAAGTCACACTTGTTGTTTCTTGACAGACCATGGCCACCACAGTGGCTCAGCTTTTGCTGGCCGTGCCGCAAGGCAGCAGAAACTGGTCCAAGCAAGGTGCTGGCATCCTGTGCTTTGTGAAGGATAACCCGAGACGTTCGTACTTCATGCGCCTCTACGATCTTAAGGTACCCACTCTTTGGTCCTACTGTGATCTTGCCCTGCGTCCCACTCTCACCTGAGGCAGTTACGGATCTATGCTTCATTCACTAGCATAGGAATGGGGGTAGGGGGGTATATGGCACCATCAGATGGCTTTGGACTTAACCCCTCCTCATTCATCACAATGGACTGTTCTGGCCAGGACCGATGGAAGCAGTGGGTCAGGCAATGTCTGGGAGGTGGCACGCATTTTCAACCCTGCAAGTAGGAGGGCCTCATCCTGTATTCCTTCTATATCTCATAGTGGGAGGTGAGAATGGAAAGACCTGCGCATTGACTTACACCCTTCATGGTTTCTTTGCTATTGTTGATCAGATTTCAAATAAGTGGGATATTGTATGGCTGTAGTTCCCAAACTGTTTGTTGTGGTGCCCCGGGGTGCTGCCAAACCCAGCCAGGGGTGCCGCAGAATCCTCAAAATACTCAGGCCGGGCTTCTCCCTTCCTCCCCACCCTTACCCAAAGTATATGGGGGGAGCTGCATCCAGTGGCCCGTAAGTCAAAGAAGTTTTAGAACCATTGTTGTATGGCGTAGGAATGTCTAGGAAGAGGTTAAAGCAAATTTGAGAAATGCTGTTTACATATCAGGCATGAATGGCTTGTGGTCTACCTGTTAGGTGCCTGATGGTAACCTACTTGGTTTTGCAGTTCTGGACAGGCAGAAAAAACACCTTGTGCTTTTATTTAGCACACTGATAACATGCACTCAGTGAGTGAAGTTCATTCATTTTTGTTGTGCAACTGCTTTGCTAGCAGTGTCATAATTCCTCATAGATGCATTTTAGCCTTGTGGAGATGATCCTGCAGGCTATCTTGGTTCAAAAGCCAGTGTTGGACTGTGAGTGGGGAGACCTGGGTTCAAATCTCCATTCAGCCATTTAGCCCACTGAGTGACCTTGTGCTGGACACTGTCTCTCAGCTCAGCTTACCTCTCAGGATTCTGAGGACAAGAATGTAAAAGTGGGCTATATCTTTTGCTTTGAGTTCCAATGTAACAAAAAAAAATTGAATTGCTTTCCGATATGGTCAAGTTTCAGGGCTTGTTACTAGTGATGTCACAGACTCTGGCCAATAGGGTTCTATAATACAGTATTTGCAAAGCCACATTCCACATCATCCTTATTGAATATACACAAGCACACACTTTTATATGAAAATCCTGATAGACTTGTTTCCTTTAAGTAAGAGTCTATATATTTGTACTGAGGAGTACTCCTGTGCAGGCCAAATGGAGGGAAGTAAATGCTTTTGGTGTAAATCTTTATTGTAGTCCCTGGTCTCTTGCACGGTTATATTTGGAGAAAGAGAGATTGAGAGAGGAGTAGGAAAGGCAAACCATGAAGCAATGAGTACCTCTTGTGTATTATTTTTCTTTGTTGCAGGATAAAAAGATGATCTGGGAGCAAGAACTGTATAATCAGCTAGTTTACACTGCTTCCACTTCCTATTTCCACACTTTTCCAGGAGATGTGAGTATTGGATTATGGATGAGTGCCTATGTGTACACATGTGAAGGACTGCTAAAAATGTCAGGAGACTCGTGCCGGAGGAAAAGGGTAGCTCAGTGGTTTGGGTATCTGCGAGAGGTTGGGAGTTCGATTCCCCACTGTGCCTCTTTGACAGGGGCTGGACTTGATGATCCATAGGGTCCCTTCCAGCTCTGCAGGTCTAAAATTGTTGCTGTTGTTACTACTACTTGTGATTGAGAAGGCCTGTTGTTGCACTCCCTGCTGTGTTGTGTACAGAAGCAAAGTGTGCTGCTTTTGCTTCTGGACAAAGCATTTTTATTTTGTTGCGTCCATGAAATTCATAACATATATTCAGACATCCATCACTCTGGGTTTTTTTAAAATGCCTGTCTATTCAAATGAAATATGATGATATGCCACCAACAATGCCTACTAGTCATTGTGACATTTTTGTGACTTACAATTACTGTCATACAGAATATTGATTCTGCCATTGAAGTTGGCCTTTGTGTGGCTGGGTTCCATCACCTCATTACATTCACGGATTAGGACTTTCCATCTGCATGCCATTTCCAACCTTATCCTGGCCCTAGGCTTTGCAGCATCCTCGTGCAACCCACTCTCTTACCATCATTGTTTTTTAATTCCCCATATACCCCTTTTTCTGGTATCCTGCTTCTACCTATTCCCCCATATTGGTCAACGCTATCATACTCTGCTGATTCCGCTGTTCATGCCACTGAGGCTGGGGAAAAGAAGTCTCCCCAGCCCAGGAGGGAAAACATCATCAGGTAACTCAATGGTGCTGTTGCCCTTCCCTGTTAGGAATTCTTGAGCCCAGTACAATGTCACTATTTGGCTTCAGCAGCGGTGTGTGTGTGTGTGTGTGTGTGGGGGCACGGCTGGAACAGTCACAGGAGACACCTTTTGTAATGGAATCCATTGTAGAGTCTCTGACAGTGTCAGTAATGACAACGAGAACTGCTGTAATTGTACTAATATCTATTATTTATTACAACATGATCAGTGTTTATCTACTGTGTATGGGAGGGTCCTTGTCCTAAGAGGCTTACAGTCTATATTTGACAGAGATGAAACAAGCGAAGAACGGGAGAGAAGATGAGGTGGGAGTAAGCAGAGAAGCAGTCTGCGGTTGTTTCACTTGAGCACAAATAAACTAAGAGTGGGTATAGCTCGGTGTGTTGGCATACTCGGTTGCAGAGCCATGGGCTGGGAGTTCCCATCTATGCTATGTCTCATGGGGAAAGGGCCAGCCAAGATCACCTGGAGCATGTGTGGATGATGGGGGTCACATGTCCGAAATATAGACTTGCTGTTGCTGGGAATGGCTATAGGTCTTTAGCACAACAGAGTCACACTCTTGTTGCTTGCAGGATTGCACCGTTGGGCTAAACTTTGCTGATGAAAAGGAGGCATATGCTTTTCAACAAATGGTGGATGAGAAGATCCAGAAGAGGAACCAGAGGATGGGTAGGTGGGCGTTCCAAGCGAGGCGCTCTAATAGAATTGGGCTCTTTGCTTTGGGAAACATCGGCCTCATTTGAAACAATTGCTCTGGAAAAGACTCTGTTTTGGGCTTGCAAGACAGAGGCAAACCAAAAGGCACAGAATAGCTTTTCCTCCCTCCTTTTTAATGCCAACCAGCTTCACAAGGGCCATTGTGGAGCACAGATGTGGTCTTTGGTGAAGAGATGTGTTTTATTTATTTACAATATTTATATGCCGCCTTTCTGCTAAAAGACCCAAGGCAGCTTGCAATTTTAAAAGCAACAAATTTAAAAGCCAAAATAATGAATTGTTACAATATTAAAAAAGAATTGAACAGATATCGCATTAAGAACTCACAGATAAGAGCAATATTAAAAGCACAAGTAAAACAACAGAATACAATAATCTCTTTAAAAATCCCTTTGGTCAACCAATCATTTAAAGGAAATCCTGCTTGAAGAGAAAGGGAGATATGGTCTTTTCAAGAGCTTGGATTCAAGTCACTTAAGGCTTTATAGGTTAAAACCAGCACTTTGAATTTTGCTTGGAAACAGATTGGCAGCCAATGGAGCTGTTGTAACAGGGGAGTTATAAGTTCCATGTCACCAGCCCCAGTTAATAATCTGGCTGCTGCATTTTGGACCCACTGGAATTTCTGAACGCTTTCCAAAGGCAGCCCCATGTACAGCACATTATAGTAATCCAGCTGAGATGTAATTAAGGCATGTGTCTGTGGCCAGATCAGACCTCTGAAGAAACTGGGGCAGCTGGCACACTAGTTTTAACTGTGCAAAGGCACTCCTGGCCACCACTGAAACCTGGGCATTCAGGCTCAGAAATGAAACCAGGAGCACCCCCAAGCTGTGCACCTGCGTTTTCAGAGGGAGTATAAACCCAACCAGTATCAGCTGCAACCCTATTCCTTTCGGCTCACCTGGAGCACCTCTGTCTTGTCTGGATTAACTTTCAGTTTATTTGCCCTCATCCAGTCCATTACTGTCACTAGACACTGATATAGAACTGAAACAGCTTCCTCTGATTTAGATGGAAAGGGGAGAGAGAGTAGGGAATGATTGGCATACTGGTGACACCGTATCCCAAAACTCTGGACCAGCTCTTCCAGTGATTTCATGTAAATGTTAAAATAGCTGAGGAGACAAAACAGAACCCCGAGGGACACCACAGGCCAATAGCCAGGGCGTTGAGCAGGAGTCCCCCAGCACCATCCTCTGGGTTCTCCCCTTCAGGAAGGACTGAAGCCACCATAAAACAGTGCATCCAAGTCTCATCCCACAGAGATGGCCCAGAAGGACACCATGGTTGGTGGTATCAAAAGCCACAGAAAGGTCCAGCAGAACCAAAAGAGACACACTTCCCCTGACCAGTTCTTGGTGTGGGTCATCTACCAAGGTGACCAAAGCAGTCTCTGTCCCATAACCAGGCCTGAAGCCAGACTGAAATGGATCTGGATAACCTTTCTCATCCAGGAATCCCTGCACCTGAGAAGCCACAATCTGCTCTAGCACTTTGCACAAGAGTGGAACATTAGAAGCTGGCTGTTAATTATCCAATACTGTGGAATCAAAGGAAGGGGTTTTTCAATGATGGTTTTACTACTGCCTCCTTTAAGTATGCTGAGATCCTACCCTATTGCAAGGAGGCATTTACCACTCCTCATACTTATTCGGCCAGTCACTCTCTGGCAGCTTTTATCAGCCAGGAAGGGCAAGGATCCAACTGACATGTGGTATTTATTTTATTTATTTATTTCATTAGATTTCTACCCCACCCATCTAGACCAAAGGCCTACTCTGGGTGGCATTACAAATTTAAAAACAGTTAGACCAATAAACATATACATAAATCCAAGATGGCAAAAATATAGAATTTAAGATACGGGAGGAGGGAAAGCCTGCCCAAATAACCAGGTCTTAACTTTATTCCTGAAGACACCCAGAGAGGGAGCCAGGCAGATCTCCATGGGCAAGTTGTTCCAGAGGTGAGGGGCCACTGCCGAGAAGGACCAGTCCCTTGTTCTTTCCTTCCGGACCTCCCTCGGCGTTAGGCCCCTCAGTCGCCCGGCATGGCTGGAACGAGTGACTCTGGCAGAACTGTGTGGGAGGAGGTGCTCTGCCAGATATCGAGGCCCTAAACCGTTTAGGGCTTTATATGTCATTGTTAGGACTTCACCTCTCCAAGGATCGGTAGTCTTCACCTCTCCAAGGATCCTGTCCACATCATCCAGGCTGCAAAAATTGAAACCCATCCATTAACACAGGACAATCTGGGGCCATAGTTAAACCCACAGGACATGCTACAGCATCCAAGTCAGAGCAGATCCGAGCAATTTTGCCTGCAAAGTGCTGTGCAAATTCTTCACAGTGAACTGCCGTGTGGTCTGAATTCTCTTCCTGTGGGCCACGCTGTAATGGACCCTTGGCCACTTGAAAGAAGTTCACCAGACGACTCTGTGAAGATGCAATTAGGTTCTCATCAACTGTTGTTGTATGTCAAGCTATAAGGGAGATGGATCAGGGTTTCTGAAGACAGTTTGAAGTCATATGGTAGTCATGAGGTTTTTGGGTCAATGTGTGCATTCTCTTGGGAAAACTTTTAAATCTGTTTTTAAGCTGTGTCGTATATCAGTCGAGAGGGCTACATGGGCTTTTAGAATCATTGCATTCGAGCCTTTGTCCCGTACCCTCCTACCCTTGAGCTGGTTGCCTCTCACAGCCACTAGCTGCTACTGCTGCTGCTGGGGTGTTATTTGATTTTAAAGGCCACACTTTGCCCACCCCCCTGCCCTGAATCAGCAGGTAAGAAGAGTCATGCAGGGGGAAGACAAGGGGTCAGGCTCACCCTCCCCCCACCTTGTATTCCAACAAGGACCAGCCAGTGCCTTCCACAAGCAGGGCCTGAGTCACTTTTACCTTCTTCCTAACCTTCTCCTCCTTTTTCAGAATCCAGGCAGCTGCCACCACCGCCACCTCCGACCAATGGAGGTATGTCTTCTGCCTATCGTTTCTTGATCATTGGTGTATGTTCCGAGTGGTTAGAGCATGAAAAGAACCTCTTATAACAAGAGTTGAGCCCTGTTGCTGTGCTCATCATGTGCTCACCCTATTTACCAGGCAGAGTTTGGGGAGTGTTGCTATAAAGATAACCCGGATCCTAGGAATACGATTTTAGAACATGGGGACAGTTGTTGGGATAAAGTTCCCAGAAGCTGCCGTTTTAGAAAATGATATAGCAAGAAATTGTCCCGAGGCAGTCAGTGCTTTACTATCACTATTTACTTGTATTTTTGTCTCTGTTAGACAGAAGAACCAGTCTTGTTCGTTCATCAGCTGGAGTGGACTCAATTGGTAAGTAATTTGCAAGTTTGGATGACATAGAAAAATCTATCTACTAATAAATGTATTTACTGAGTGTGACTATATAGTACTGTATAATGGTGATGATGATGATGATGATGATTTGTATTCCTGCATCGAGCAGGGGGTTAGACTTGATGGCCTTATAGGCCCCTTCCAACTTCACTATTCTATGATTCTATGATGATGATGTGTCATCAAGTCAATTTTGGTGACCCTTTTCATGATTTTCCAGGCAGAGAATACTCAGAAGTGGTTTCCCATTCCCTTCTTCTGGGAGCTCCCTGGGACTGTGCAGCTTGCCCAAGGCCACACAGGCTGGCTCTACTCTCAGGAGGTGTAGTGGGAAATCGAACTCACTAAGAATGCAACTATACTGTCAACTACCATGGTCTTTGCTCTGGTCACAAAACAGATGAATTCAATTTTTAAAAAATAATCACATGACACAAAGACCAATTCAGTCCATCACTTTTTGTTCCCAACGTGGAGCATTTTTTTTCCTGCTGCTAAAGGCTTTTATATATTTCAAGCAGGAACAATTTGAATTTACTTCTCCCCATATTATCAGTTTTTCATTCCGCAAAAGGACAGGGGGCATGTCTGGGGGGGGGGGGTTAGACGTGATGTTTAGGGACCACGGTAACACCTATCCTTATGATTTGTCCCCCCCCTTTTTTTTTAATAAGAGAGTTCAGCTCTGAGTCATTGCTTTAATATATTCTCTGCAGAAAAAAAATTAAAAAGTGAACCATAAAAGGATTTGCAGAGGTGGGAACAGAGGGAGGGAGGGAGGGAGGGAGGGAGGAAGGAAGGAAGGAAGGAAGGAAGGAAGGAAGGAAGGAAGGAAGGAAGGAAGGAAGGAAGGAAGGAAGGAGGCATATGAGCTGAAATGTGGATCACATTGTGAGTGGACACTGGCGCTGTATCAATCTGTGGCCCCTGTGTGATCACTCAAAGCAAATGGAAGTGGAAGACAGGCTGCAGATCAAACTGCCGCAGTATATCAGTGTAGTCACAGTCTAATTTTTTATCCTGCATCTTCAAATGTAAGAGTTCACAAGGCAGCTGACAAAGATAGCATGGAAACCTGAATCCCATTGTTTTATTGATTAAAACAATACCATTGGAAATTGAAATTAGCTTTTAACTGCCAATTGGGCAGGGAAGAGTTTTAATTTTGGATGCTGTCCATTATTTTATGTATGTTTTAATCCACTTTTAAGTTGTTTTTTTAAATCTTTAACTAGTTATTTTAATACTAGTATATATTTAATTGTAATAATTTGAGTTTTTAACTCATTTATCTTTCAATAATTTGTGAACTGCCTTGCATCTCATAATAGGGAGAAAGGCAATATAGAAAGAAAAGGAAAGAAACATACAAAGTGAACAACTGCAAAAGATTTCCAGTGATGGCAACCATAAAATCTTGTTAGTTGGACAAATTGTGTTAAACATGCTTTACATAGATAAATAATTCCAAAAAGATGTAAAATGTTCTTTTGTAATGAATGTAGTAAGACTTGGTTAGTCACAGTTGGAAATTTCACTACAGCCACCAACCAGTGACACCTCAGATATGTAGGCTGCAGTACTACACATAGTTCAAAATTGTGAAGAGTTCATGAATTGGTGGGCATTGCAGTGGCAGGAGGGAAGAAGTAGATTTGTGAGTCTTCACAGCTCATCACTCTGTCTTGTGTTCCCCAAAGGACCTGGAACACAGTCAAACTCCCCTTTGCCTGCTCTCCCTCTGGCAACTGTGAACATCCAGAATCCAGACATCACATTTTCTCGCTACCGAGGACTCCCTGTTCCCACCGCAGCGGATAAGAAGAAGGGGAAAAAGAAGATTTCTAAAGCCGACATAGGAGCTCCAAGTGGGTTCAAGTGAGTGCCTCCAGAAGAAATAAATACCTCTTCAAGGACAGGCAACAGGATCGAGGAGGATCTTTCCAACATTTCAGGCCATTTTAGGGAAAGGTTTCCTTCATTTCTGTTTCTGTGTGCCATATTTTCCTGTCAACGCTTGCATGTGGGATGATCTGAAACTGGAATTTCCACATACCACATGATGCAAGTTTGGTGTGAAACAGTTCAGGAACTCCTGCTGTTGCCTGTCTTGAAGGTGGTCAATGGATATAGTAACTGAAGCTGGTAATCTATCTTACTTACTTACTTATTTACTTATTCATTCATTCATTCATTCATTCATTCATTCATTCATTCATTCATTCATTCATTCAATTTGTATCCTGCTCTCATTAGTGCCGAGGTACTACTCTGGGCGGTTACAACACATATAATAGAAAACAAAAACAAAAACATTAAAAGCAACAACAACCCTACAAACAGATCCTCCCCTTACTGTTTAGAGTTGATGTATCTCCTTCTGGTCTGCATAGATGCAGGTGCAACCCTGTAAAGAAATTTCAGGACAGCCCAAGGACACAGTGGTGCGCAGCAAATAGAAAGCAGATGAGGAGAGGCAGAAAGGCTTGGAAAGCAGGTTGAGGAGGCCCCAAAGCCCTAGTATAGCCACTCGGGTGCTTATGAAGAAATACGATTATGTTGGATGCCAGGTTCGTCCCTCAGTTTCCTTGTCAAAGAACGACTGACTTTGTGACTCAGGATCTGTTTGTTTGTTTCTCGCCCACCCCATTCATGATTAGCTCCAGAAGGTGATGAAGTTGTGTTGGGCCCCCAAGACTAGTCAAGGTCCCATTGCTCCCCTTCTCACTTGGCATGGAGCACCTCAGAAGCTCTGAGCTCCTGCCTACCAGTTCCAAGTTTAGGGAATCACGTCGGGTGCCTTTTCTGCACCTTCACTCTGATCCTGAAGCCATTACTATTTGAAGCTGGTCCTATGAGGGGATAACAAATTGACTCAGAACTTTTACTGACTGGATGTCTTCTTTGTTACCCTTCCAGGCATATCCAGCACATTGGATGGGATCCCAACAGTGGATTTGACGTACGTAAATGGAGGGGTTCATCACTGCATTTGGAAGAAGGAGGTTAAATGGGTGGAAATGAGGCAGTGGCCTAACATGGTTAGAAGATTAGACTCTGGAGTTACTACAGTCCAGCCAAACTCTTGCATTGATGTGTGAACATTTACCCCCTACTGAATGAGAAGCAATGAGGTGCTTTTTGTCAGGATTTGCTTGCATATTCCAGTTTTAAGGAGTTGCCGGACCCAGTTCATGTGCAGGCAACTTCAGTCCAAAGCAAAAGCACAGAGGAAGAAACGTTAGTCTGTAGCTTGGCAGGAAAAGGAGGAGATCTCCTGGTTTACTCACAATCCAGTGAACAAGCTTAGATGATATTCTTTGCTCTGAAAGAAGCTTCTGGATCAGAAGATGCTGTAGGGGTCAAGAATTTAAATCTAAGGCCTACTCTGGCTTTTTTCTTTGCTAGTCTTCTTCCTTCCTTTCACCAGCGCTGGGTGATGGAATACTAGCTGATAGTAACTGGGGTGAGGGAGCAGGAAAAGTAGGAAATAAGATCCTTTCCACACACCCTGCTTTCCATTTGAACATGTCTTCTCCAAGTCCCTGGTTTTACCTTGCAGCCACCCAAACTGCATTTCAGCTCTCATAAGCATATCTGTCCAGGGGAAGAGGAAGTAGCATGTGACTGGACTAAAGATTAAATGCATATTTCCCCCCTCTCTTCTGTGCTCTGAATCTTTGTCTCTCTCTCGCCATCTCTCACTCACACAGGCACAGATTTGCTTATAATGTTTAGTTCTCCCTTGGGTTTAGGGCATTAAGCGACCCAGTAACGAGACTTGAAAGTAGCTGCATGATGGTATCTTTTCCCTTCAACATGGCTAGCCAAAGCAAAATCATTCATATCCTGTCAATTCAGTTCTGACTTATGGGGACCTTCTCAGGTTTCCTAAGCATAAAGTCCTCAGAAGTGGTTTAGCAGGTCCTCTTCCCCACCCCTGCTGAGACTGTGGAGCTTCTGCAAGGCTTTGCGGATGGCACGACCTGTAGTCTCACCAACCACACATGCTCTGGGTGAACTTGGTTGGCTCCTCTCCTGTGAGGCACGGCCCTTGACTCCTTATCCAGGCTGTCTTATTGACTGAGCTACCTTCATTCGAGAAACCAAGTAGTTTATGCAAAATAAGCAGATGGTAGCAACTACTCATAGTCTGCCTATTGATCCATTTTGCTTCTTCTTCTTCTTCTTCTTATGGTTCACATTCCCAGAGTCACATAGAACAGTATGGCTGTGCTTAAGACAGTTCAGGTTTTCGGACTGGTTTGACTTTGAAGATGGTTTGAGGGGGATGATAAGGGTGTGACTATGCATGACAGTCCCATAAGGCAGCAGTTTAGACTTCATGACCTTTGAGCGATACCGTTCCATGCTGGAAATCAGAAATTAAACAGTAGTATAATAGCCTTAGTGCAATTATCAACTGGTCGTGTACATTGGCTCGGAGAAGCTTGCATTAAGCAGCCACGGCAACGTAATGTTTGACACACTCCACACACACAGAGAGAGAGAGCCCTATCTATCTGTGCTTCTCTTTCAGGTGAATAACCTAGATCCTGATTTGAAGACCCTCTTCTCTCAAGCGGGAATCAGTGAGGCTCAACTGACTGATGCTGAGACGTCCAAGATAATTTATGATTTCATTGAAGGTCAAGGGGGACTAGAGGCTGTAAAGCAAGAACTAAGACGACAGGGTGAGCTGCTGGGCTGGGAAGTTGTGGTAGCCTCTGTTATCCCTCATTTACCTTTGGCACCCCATCCACTCACCCACTCTGTGAGGTTGGGCTAGTTAAAGACCTAGATCCTGCCCTGATCTGAATAACAACAGAGCACATATCCTGGCCCTTCAAGTGCAGTCAATCCCATGTGGCAGGTTCCATACATTCAAATCCAAATGCATGCAATGACAACCTTTTTAGCTTGAATGGAGACAGTGGTACCACAGTATTAATTCTCATAGCCAACCTAGGCTACTTCTGTTATCCCCATTGTGAATTATCACTGTGCTTAGTCCCTACACTTGTCATGTAGAATTATCACAAATTATACTCCCCCCCCCCCCCCGCATTTCATGGCATTTCCCTTCACCCTGTCCTGCCCCTCTTCTCTGGTCATTACTCAACTGAGGGAAGCACATCTTGAATCTAATGAAACAGACTCTACTGAACAAAAACATATGCTGCAACAAAAATATATGCTGCAACAATTACGTTACTGGATATATTTTTGTGTTGAGTGATGGGGAAGAATGATTGTTTTTACTAATTTGGGTGTGATCTAAACAGGGAACCACATATCGTTAGCTTGATTGATTGATTGATTGATTGATTGAACAAAATGCTAACATATAGAAAGCCATTCCTTTTATGTAGAATGTTCATATATGTCTTTTTCCCCCCCAGGTCCAAGCCACCCCCCTCCCCCACCTCCAAATCGTTCAGGCCCCCTTGCCCCATCTCCCGGGCCTGGCCGAACTAGTGCCTTACCCCCTATCCCAGGCCCACCAAATAGGGGAGTTGGCCCTTCCCCACCACAGCCCTTTCAGGGACATCCCAGCCCTCAGTGTGGGCCTCCTCTGCCTGCCTCAAGGCCTGGGCCAAACCGTCCTCCTCCTCCTCCCCAAGGTGGGGCAGCCCCACCACCTCCTCCCCCTCCCCCTCCCCCTCCCCCACCTCAGTTCCAGAGTTCTGCACCATGTCCACCTCCACCCCTTCCCTCTGGAGGCCTTAGTTCTCTGGGGGCTTCACCTGCTCCTGCTCCCTCCGTGGGACGTGGAGCGTTATTGGATCAGATACGACAAGGAATTCAACTCAACAAGGTAGGACATCTTTGGGAGACTTGGTCAATTGCGTATCCCAAATGTCTGATTGATCATGTGAGATCAGGAAGGGACTTTTCACCTCACTTCTCCCCAGAGCAGATGGGCTTTGTCTTTCTTTGTGTGTTTTGCCCACTAGAGGTGCTATTAAATATGCCAGTCATCAAACTTGCATTTGTGTATGAGAAACATCTTAGTAGTAGAAGTTTGTGACAATGGAGAAGGAGACATTAGATGAAAGAAATATGATGTGACATATACATGTGCTCACTACTTCTCATTTGACTAAGGCAGTGTGTCCCGACCTTGGAAACTCAGGTGTTCTTGGACTGCAACTCCCAGAAACCCCAGCCAACACAGCTGGTGGTGAAGGTTTCTGGGAATTACAGTCCAAGAACACCTGAGTTACTCAAGGTTGAGAACCACTGGACTAAGGCCACATTCCCTTTAGGCTTGTACCACTGTAGATCATGGGTGGGGGGACTGACACAGTGGAGTGCTTGTTAATAATATTTGTGCGACATCAAGTCAATTCTCACTTATGGTGACCATTTTCAGGGTTTTTTAGGTAGAGAGTGCTCAGAAGTGGTTTTTCATTCTCTTCTTCTGGGGGCATCCTGGGACTGTGCAGCTTGCCCAAGGCCCCACAGGCTGGCTCTACTGGGAAACACAGTGGGAAACTGAAACCCTAACCAGGTCAAGGAAACAGTTAGGCCAAAGCTCTTCTTTGTATCTAGATATCCATATACAGGGATTTTAAAAAAAATGTTTAGAATGATAGTTGCATGGTAGTGCAGCTATGTTATTGTGCAGCAAAGTAAATCAACATTCTACAAGACAATTCTAAAAATGAGGGCAGCCCAAACAAAAAAGTATAACTTTGAAACTGGACTTCAGATGTGCACCAAATGTGGCATAGTTGTAGCACACACCTCTGTGTCAAATTTTGGGAGATTTGGTCAAAGGGTTTATGAGTTATGATTTTTCAAAAAGTGAAGCCCCCCCCCCCATGCAGAAACAAGCAACCTTAAAAGTTCCCATATTTAAAATATGTCCTACAAATTGAAAAGACCAATCATGCTGCTCTTGAAAGAGAATGGTTGGTCCCATCCATTTTTTTTTAATTTGGAGGGAATCTGGGCTACAGGGGCTGAAATAGTGATCCTCAAAAAGGTCTTTCAAAAGGGGACAACAACTGCTTTGTTATAAGACTGAGCATGCATGGAACAAGCTTACCAGCAAGAGAGTTGCAAATTTGCAGTTTCATGGGCAGCAGTCAAGATGGTCTACAAGATACCCTCTTGTGCTCACTACCATTCACACTTGTCAAAAAACAGACATGACAGTTGCTTTGTGTTTTGGTGAGTAGTGGTTGATTTATGAAAAAAGGTCAGCTTCTTGGATTTTCCCTTGCTTGGTGTCACTTCGTGAATGGTAGTAAGCAGATGAGGGTATCCTATAGACCATTTTGACGGCTGCCATTGGTGTTGTCAACGTTCAGCCTGCCCTCTGCTATGTAAAGCCTTTTTCCTGCTGGGAACACAGGCACAATATTGTGCAGCAATATTGGGCCATTTCCTGGCATTTTGAATTATGGGTATAGAAGCACAATATCCCACATTAGTAAACTAGAAGTATGAATATCATTTAACCATAGTGGTAGTGAAGTGGTGTAGCCTGGACAGGTTTACCATGTTGTTGTGAAACAGACTTATATCTTTTCCATTTTACTGCTTTGTCCAATGTGTTATTCTAGCTTGTTGTATTTAGATTTTATAGTGACCCTCAACACTGGGAGCTCTAATCACATAGTTTATAATCCCAATCTGCATTTCAGACACCTGATGTGTTGGAATCACCACCACCTGCAGAGAGCTCTGAAGGCCTGGTAGGGGCTCTTATGCATGTGATGCAGAAGAGGAGCAAGGTCATTCACTCCTCAGGTAAGCTGGGTTGCTCATCTCTGTATGATACCCCTCACCTTCAGGCAGCACCCATTCAAACACCTTTATCTTATACTTGCAATAACTCAGAGCTGTTTTGCTTATCTTGAAGAGCAATGGTGCAGCAAAGATGGAATAGAAACCTGGTGGCATTTTGCTAAGAATATAATCTTCAGTCCTGCACTGGTTTTGTTCCTGATGTGTGACAAGTAGAGACTTAAGGAACAGAGCAGAATGAAATCACACATGAGTGGCATATGCGCATGTGCGAGAATGGCTGTGGATGGGTACACACAAAAGGACAAACATATGTGTATGGGTGTATATGTACCGGCTGACATCATTCAGATAGGGAACTCATTCAGATAATGAATGTTTGGTGACCACACATACTCCCATGTGTATACACACACATTCCCTTAGGAACTGTCATGGAGGTGCACTATTATAATGCTGTGTGGCCATGGTTCCTGACATATGGTTGCCCCGTTCTTCTTTACGTACAGATGAAGATGAAGACAACGGAGATGAAGACGAGGACGATGAGTGGGATGACTGAGTCCAGAAGGACACTTGGCAGAGAGACAACCCTTCCTACCAACCTGTTGCCATTTGAATGGCTGTGGACATTTTTATGTAGTTAGGCTGCTCTGTAGTTATTGCCCCCTCACAATCTGTGCAGACCCTTCTGGAATCCCATAAGAGAAGGGTTGAAACTCTGTTTTTGGGTAAGCAGTCAAAGGCCATTCTTTTCCCATCCCCCCCCCTCCATCATTATTTTGGTGCAAGGAGAATTCTCACTCTCTTACTCTCACCTGTGCATCTGAATGCCTTTGATAGTCTTAGAGAGTGGTAATCCTACCTCTTTCCCACCCTCAGCCTTGACAATGCCATTCCTAATCACCTGTGTTCTATTTTCTCAGAGGTGTATCATCTTTCACCCCACCCCCTCATCATCCCTTCCTTTTCCCATACCATCTAATCATGTTTTCCCCCTAAGCAGGTCCCCTTTTGAGGCCAACATATAGGTGTGCATAGGATAGGAATGTAAGCAAGCCCTATTTCTTATAGCCTTGTCATCTGGTTCTGAAGTCTTATTTTGGGTTTTTTTCTGCACACATTTCTGAATGATGTTTTCTCTTGCATCCTCAGTGCAGCGTGCACGTTACCATTGCTAAACTTTAAGACAATTTTCTCTGTTACCCTACAAATGTGGCAGACAGACTTTCTCAGAGTGTAATGGCAGGAGCCTAAGGCTCATCCTGTCTAGCATTTGTCCTGCCTTAAGGTTTGCGTCCTGCATGGATTTATGTAGCTGTTTCTCCAATATCCACACAACGTTTTGCTTATACAAACTACAGCGGATCTTCTCCTGTGACTTTTCTGCCTCTTTGTGTTCAGTCTGGTGTGTCGATTTTTTCTTTTCTCTCTTTTTAAAATTTATTTTAGTAGTGGTATGTTTGGCATTATTTTGTACCATTATTGTATGGTGGGATCAAATATATTAGAGTACCTTTCAAATCTATGAACTTTGGATCATAGTGCATGACATGCCCGGATAATGTGAGGTGTGGGAGTGAACTCTTAGTTCTTTTGCCTCCCCTCCCCCCAGTAATATTACACATTTTACCCTTTAAAAAGTGGCAATGAATTGAGCACTAGTCATGAAAGAACAAAGTGGCTTCGTTTTTGATTTCACTGCTGCCCTGACAAATTTCTAGGAATGAGTTGTTCGAGTGATAAACTCAACAGGGGGAAATCCAATTTTTTTAAAAGGACTTAGCACCAACAGAACAAAAAAGAAGTATTGTAATTATTTTTCTCCAAACTGTAGTTTGGAGTGACTTTGGTGTGGTGTGGGGAATGGACATAGTGGGAGAGGAAGTGAGGAGGACAAAGAATAGGGTGGATAAATTGGTGTAAGAGGAGAACGGGGAACGGGTATGTGGAGACCTATGAGAACATGTTGCTGTTTGCATCTTCATCTAACAACCCTTAGATGTCTGGGTGTACAGAGTGAATAGTACTGTTACAAAGCCTGAAGAAGTGGAATAGGAAGTACAAAATCATGCACTTCAAATCACCCTGTCTGGATAAGCTCCCAGTTTGACTGCAATGAATGCAACCTCCTCTTTTAAAATGACACTATTACAGAGAGATGTTTGCAGTGCCTTAGGTCATAACTCCCCTTCATGGATTGCTGCCTTGTCGTGGCGAAGGGGCTTGAGTAATTCAGAGAAGCTATGGGCTATGCCGTGTAGGGACACCCAAGACGGACAGGTCATAGTGGAGAGTTCTGACTAAACGCGATCCACCTGGAGAAGGAACTGGCAAGCCACTCCAGTATCTTTGCCAAGAAAACCCCATGGACAGAAACAAAAGGCTAAAAAATATGATGCTGGAAGATGAGCCCCTCAGGTCGGAAGGCATCCAACATGCTACTGAGGAAGAGCGGAGGACAAGTACAAGTAGCTCCAGAGCTAATGAAGTGGTTGGGCCAAAGCCGAAAGGACGCTCAGCTGCAGACACGCCTGGAAGTGAAAGGAAAGTCCGATGCTGCAAAGAAGAATACTTCATAGGAACCTAGAATGTAAGATCTATGAACCTTGGTAAGCTGGATGTGGTCAAACAGGAGAAGGCAAGAATAAACATTGACATCCTGGGCATCAGTGAACTAAAATGGACGGGAATGGGCGAACTCAATTCAGACGATTATCATATCTACTATTGTGGGCAAGAATCCCGTAGAAGAAATGGAGTAGCCCTCATAGTCAACAAAAGAGTGGGAAAAGCTGTACTGGGATACAATCTCAAAAATGATAGAATGATTTCAATACGAATCCAAGGCAGACCTTTCAACATCACAGTAATCCACGTTTATGCACCAACCACCGATGTTGAAGAGGCTGAAATTGACCAATTCTATGAAGACTTACAACACCTTCTAGAACCGACACCAAATAAAGATGTTCTTGTCATTATAGGGGATTGGAATGCTAAAGTAGGGAGTCAAGAGATAAAAGGAACAACAGGTAAGTTTGGCCTTGGATTTCAAAACGAAGCAGGGCAAAGGCTAATAGAGTGTTGTCAAGAGAACCCCGCCTCTACTACTTCCCGCCCTTTTTCTCCCGTGCCCGCCAAGAGAGTTCCGGTCTCTTTAACCGTTAGTTCGTTTAAACCCTTCTCTAGGTTCCCCGGGTCTGGTCCGGGTGGTCTTGTCTTCCTGGCTGGGGGAACTGGCGGGGTCTGGCTTTTTTTCTCAGCGGTTGGCGGGAGGGACGGCACTCCCATGAGAGGGGTCTCTCTCTCACTTCTGGTCTCACAGCTGGTCATCACAAACACTCGTTTCCAACAACACAAGAGGCGACTCTACACATGGACATCACCAGATGGGCAATACCGAAATCAGATTGATTATGTTCTCTGCAGCCAAAGATGGAGAAGCTCTATACAGTCAGCAAAAACAAGACCTGGAGCTGATTGTGGCTCTGATCATCAGCTTCTTATAGCAAAATTCAAGCTTAAACTGAAGAAAGTAGGAAAAACCACGGGGCTAGTCAGGTATAATCTAAACCAAATCCCTTATGGATGGAGGCTCGTAACATTGTACAGGAGGCAGCCACAAAAACCATCCCAAAGAAAAGGAAATGCAAGAAAGCAAAGTGGCTGTCCAACGAGGCCTTACAAATAGCAGAGAAGAGAAGGGAAACAAAATGCAAGGGAGATAGGGAAAGTTACAGAAAATGGAATGCAGACTTCCAAAGAATAGCAAGGAGAGACAAGAGGGCCTTTTTAAATGAACAGTGCAAAGAAATAGAGGAAAATAATAGAAAGGGAAAAACCAGAGATCTGTTCAAGAACATTGGAGATATTAAAGGAACATTTTGTGCAAAGATGGACATGATAAAGGACAAAAATGGTAGGGACCTCACAGAAGCAGAAGACATCAAGAAGAGGTGGCAAGAATACACAGAGGAATTATACCAGAAAGATCTGGATGTCCCGGACAACCCAGATAGTGTGGTTGCTGACCTTGAGCCAGACATCCTGGAGAGTGAAGTCAAGTAGGCCTTAGAAAGCATGGCTAACAACAAGGCCAGTGGAGGTGATGGCATTCCAGTTGAACTATTTAAAATCTTAAAAGATGACTCTGTTAAGGTGCTACACTCAATATGCTAGCAAGTTTGGGAAACTCAGCAGTGGCCAGAGGACTGGAAAAGATCAGTCTACATCCCAATCCCAAAGAAGGGCAGTGCCAAAGAATGCTCCAGCTACCGTACAATTGCACTCATTTCACACGCTAGCAAGGTTATGCTCAAAATCCTACAAGGTAGGCTTCAGCAGTATGTGGACTGAGAACTCCCAGAAGTACAAGCTGGATTTCGAAGGGGCAGAGGAACTAGAGACCAAATTGCTAACATGCGCTGGATTATGGAGAAAGCCAGAGAGTTCCAGAAAAACATCTACTTCTGCTTCATTGACTACGCAAAAGCCTTTGACTGTGTGGACCACAACAAACTATGGCAAGTCCTTAAAGAAATGGGAGTGCCTGACTACTTTATCTATCTCCTGAGAAATCTATATGTGGGACAGGAAGCAACAGTTAGAACTGGATATGGAACAACTGATTGGTTCAAAATTGGGAAAGGAGTACGACAAGGCTGTATATTGTCCCCCGGCTTATTTAACTTATATGCAGAATACATCATGCGAAAGGCAGGACTGGATGAATCCCAAGCCGGAATTAAGATTGCCGGAAGAAATATCAACAACCTCAGATATGCAGATGATACCACTCTGCTGGCAGAAAGTGAGGAGGAATTAAGGAACCTCTTAATGAGGGTGAAAGAGGAAAGCGCCAAAAATGGTCTGAAGCTCAACATAAAAAAAACTAAGATCATGGCCACTGGTCCCATCACCTCCTGGCAAATAGAAGGGGAAGATATGGAGGCAGTGACAGATTTTACTTTCTTGGGCTCCATGATCACTGCAGATGGTGACAGCAGCCACGAAATTAAAAGACGCCTGCTTCTTGGGAGGAAAGCGATGACAAACCTCGACAGCATCTTAAAAAACAGAGACATCACCTTGCCGACAAAGGTCCGCATAGTCAAAGCTATGGTTTTTCGAGTAGTGATGTATGGAAGTGAGAGCTGGACCATAAAGAAGGCTGACTGCCGAAGAATTGATGCTTTTGAATTGTGGTGCTGGAGGAGACTCTTGAGAGTCCCCTGGACTGCAAAGAGAACAAACCTATCCATTTTGCAGGAAATCAACCCTGAGTGCTCACTGGAAGGACAGATCCTGAAGCTGAGGCTCCAATACTTTGGCCATCTCATGAGAAGAGAAGACTCCCTGGAAAAGACCCTGATGTTGGGAAAGTGTGAAGGCAAGAGGAGAAGGGGACGACAGAGGAGGAGATGGTTGGGCAGTGTCATCGAAGCTACCAACATGAATTTGACCAAACTCCGGGAGGCAGTGGAAGACAGGAGGTCCTGGCGTGCTCTGGTCCATGGGGTCATGAAGAGTCCGACACGACTTAACGACTAAACAACAACAACAAGGTCATAACTTGCTCATTCATTCACAGAAGATGGGGGTAATTTCTGCCAACACCCACCCATCTGCAGCCCCTCCTGAATCTGTAGCCTCCCCCACACCCTTCTCAAAAGACATGCAGGATCAGATTTCGAGGTACTGCACTCCATAGACTGAGGAAGTGGGTGGGTGGGAAAGCCCCATTACATGAACACCGTTCCATTCAGGGAAAAGAAACTGGCTTGGTTCTGATGGGACAAAACATCAAAGGAAAACAACAACTAAAAATAATATGGAAGGTCGGAACACATAAAAATAATTGTGCACTTAATATTACAGTAGTTGGAGATTGGGCAAGCAAGTAGCTGATACAGGAAATCCTGACCCCACCCATGGTATTTTGGTACTATGGATAAAATCTAGGCAGCTTGGTCAAGAAAACCCAGAAGATCATTTCCTGTGAGTCTCACTACACGCACAACGGCAATCTTTTGGGATCAGAGACACATTTCCTGGCTCATTAATGTGCTCAGACCCCAAAGGTTCCTGCTGGAGTATTAAAGGATCGTATGTGGTGTCCTAGCAATGGCTGAGGATCATCTGTCTACATTACAAACTTCATGTGGATTTCATACTAATTTAACTGGCATAGCTCCAAACACACACGGCTGGTAGTACCAGAAAAAAAAGGTTCCCTTTTGCACCAATTTGCACTTTCCTTTTTAAGCCTAAGGTGGGAGGGAATGGCGGCAGGCCAGGGAAATATTCCCAGGCAGAGTTAAACTTAACTGCAATCAGCATTGTGTCAGCTTATTTATTTTCCCTAATTAACACGCTAACATAAATTTCTGCCTCTAGAGTTCCCCTGAATATATAGATGTCAACACTTTAGTTTTGAGTAGCCCCATTTCACTTCCAAGCTAATAGGGACTTTACCACATGAGTCTGCAAGAGAGAGTGAGGGGAGCTTGCAGAACTGCCTGAGAAAGAGGAAACCATTGGGTTCACATTTCATAATAACCCCTTTACTGAGATTTTTGAACATGGTAAACAGTGGCCACAAACCTGTTGAGTAAATGATGCCTGTGTAAGGGTGATGATGTCACTGGCAGGGGGAGATTGGCAGCAAGTGAAGAGTTCTCGCTTCAATCTTTGGTGGCCACTTCACTCACCTGCAGCTCACCTGCCACCAGGCTCATTGCCAGAAAAGCAGGTGAGCCCAGGGATGGAAGCAGGAGCTCTTTTAAGTAGGAAGTGTAACATATAGCTAACCGATATCATCTACATCAGTGACATAAACTGCATGCAGTGATCATAGGGATTGTACAAGGCAGTGCTATAATTCTGGAGGCTTGCTGTAGGACTGTGGGTCCCATAATGTCTAAGTATCTAAAAAGCATTCCTCCAGGGTGAGAGTGAAAACTAGGCTGATGCTCTGGAGGAGCCTGACCCCCGAATAAATGCAAGATGCGCTGCCCCAGAGGGTAGTCTTAATTGAGGCCCCATCTTCCCTAATTCTCTGCTGAAGGGGCTCACCATAGAGGAACCTGGAGACAACTTGATGAATGACACTGGGGTGTCTTTTATGGTCCCCATCAAAGTGGATGAGGCCTACCCCTTCACAATTGGCCAGTCACTTACTAGCTTGTCACACAGCACCCCCTTCCGCACTCTCGCTTGTCCCGTACACAACGCCAGTCCCACAGGAAATGTCCACTGCATTGCCCCCTCTAGCCTGGCTGCAGTGAAGAGCATGTTAGCTCATTTCTAGGCAATAGGTTTTAATTCTTGTCTTTAAAGACATACATGAAAAATAAACCTTCACAAAGTTTTATATTTGATTTTTTGATGAATGTAAGAAAATGTGTCGTTTGCTTTCAAACTTCATTGTCTGCGGGGGCATGCCCACTGTTCACACCCCACCAACAAAGTTGAAACAACAACAGAGCAGAGATGCAGTTTTGTTAGAGCAATGTAGTTTAATTGGGTCAGCAGTGCAACACCTTAAGAGTGACTTTGATTTGTGTGGAAATCCTTCTCACTGGAGGGTACATGCAAATAGAGCTTAACTGACTGTCAGTAAAAGTTGTCTTCTGATCTGCCTCCCATGCAGCTTTTCACTCTGAACATTTTCCATAGGCAGTTTCTGTTAGTCATTACATGTTTGAAACTTGTTTTTTAATTAGTTGCATTTAGAGTAGCACAAAAGAGGAATTCAGCTACTACACAATGGCCAAGATCCTATATGCTTAATGTACTAAATCATGCTAGAGTTAGGCCCCTTGCATCATTTGGGGATTTAGTGAGTCAGCTCCTCCGTAAGTTCCATTTATTCAAATAGGCCTCCTCTTGTGTAACGTACAATGCTAAGCAACATGATTTGGGCCAATATCTAAAAACCAACACTTTGTGGAATTTTAAAGACTTTGTTGTTTAGTCGTTAAGTCGTGTCCGACTCTTCGTGTCCCCATGGACCAGAGCACGCCAGGCCCTCCTGTCTTCCATTGCCTCCCGGAGTTTGGTCAAATTCATGTTGGTCGCTTCGATGACGCTGTCCAACCATCTCGTCCTCTGTCGTCCCCTTCTCCTCTTGCCTTCACACTTTCCCAACATCAGGGTCTTTTCCAGGGAGTCTTCTCTTCTCATGAGATGGCCAAAGTATTGGAGCCTCAGCTTCAGGATCTGTCCTTCCAATGAGCACTCAGGGTTGATTTAAAGACTAACAAGTTTTATTTGGCATAAACTTTCATGGGATTGCAAGCTGGCTGGATAGCTCAATGAGTTAGGTATCTGGCTGCAAAGCCAGAGGTTGGCAGTTCGATTCCCCACTGTGCCTCCTGTGAAGCAGAGCCAGCCTGTGGGCCCTTGGGCAAGCTGCACAATCTCAGGGCACCCCCAGAAGAAGGGAATGGTAAACCACTTCTGAGTATCCTCTGCCTGGAAAAGGGTTGCCAAAAGACAGAATTGACTTGAGAGCACATCATGATTCTCCTTCATAGGATCGGAGCCCACTTCAGCAGGTGCAATATGAAGGCCAGCTTGTCACCCCCTAGAGAACTCTCCTAGAGGCAAGTAGGACTTGCATGTTGCATCACAGTGGGGGATGTGGGCTGGGCGGTGAGGAAGCAGAAAACTGCAGCCGTATCATCTCTGGCAACAGTTGTCTTAAATAAAGCAAATGCTTCTCTGGACTGTGGCCTGGTAGTCATTCCTTCTTCTCACAATTGCTAATATCTTTCCTTTGCACTCTTATGGAAGATTTTAGCTGCATTTTTAGGGCAAGTTTGTAAGTAATGCATCTTTAAAATCTAATATCCAAATCCTTCAAAGAGGCTTGCTTGTAAGGATTCATATGTCGTATTTAAAATAAGGATCTCATTTTCTTCCTGCTTGTCAAAGGACAGAGACACTGATTCATTCAACTAATGCTCAGTGACCAAGATGTTAATTAAGCAACAGTTTTTAAGAGTATGGATGCTAAGATAACAGTATCCGATTCTCTGTGCTGCTAAGAGCAGGTTGTGAACCAGATCAGACCAGCAGGCAGGTACAGAAACACAGAGACACTGAGCAGAGAGGTTAACCATGTCAGCAGAGGAATTGAGTAAGGGCACCCATATAGAATTCGTCCTTCATTTTCAAAGAAGTCAATTTCCATCAGATTTACCATTTTGGAAAAAAAGAGGAGAGCAGTTAAGGTTAAACAGTAGCACACTGATGGGCATGCATCTACAAGACATGGGAACAGTGGGGGCAGGTTAGCTGTTCCTGGATTCGTTGGACTGTTACATCCTGGCTTTCTCATTTCTCTCTTCCTTTGGGCATCTGTGATGCTTTTTATTTCAAAATTTTCAGCCCCTTGTTTCACAGTCTTTCACCAGACATTTCGGTTCTGAGCGCCAATTGACATGGTTAATATTAAATTCCTTCAAAATTGTCTTAGGTGTGTCCCTGAATTATTTCTTTTCTCCACCATGCCATCAACCACTTGCATAGTGCTCTCCGTAGACAAAATATATGTTTTGGGGAGACAGTCTTCTGAAGGGTATCCAGAGCAGCTGACAACAGATCGCTAGCAAAACAGTAACAAAACAGATTGGCTCACTGTTTAGCATTATATATATATAGGCCTTAGCAACCATGAGGATAAGCTGGGAGCAGTCATATAGCAGTAAATTTGGAAGTGCAGGGGCTGACCCTGACAGCTCCCTTAGTGACCCCACCCCAGACCGAAAGTCCAAAAAAAGCTGCTGGATCAGTGCATATCAATAATTAAGCAGCAAATATTTTGTATAAACTAAGAGGATTTATTTCAACTGGGATAGGGAAACAAGCACACAAGCCAGCAAGCTCCTTTGGGATCGCTCCCGTCACTTCCTGCACCTTCTTCACAGGGTTCATTAGCCACTGGTGGCATCCCAATTCTAGTCACCCTTATTGGGGTACTTCGTGGTGTCCAGCCCCTCATCACCCATAGCAGGGATGGTTTACACGCCTGTACCAAGAGCAATGGTGACAATCCCAGGTCTGCCTGCCAGACTGTCCTCCCTCGGTCGGGTGCTGGTGTTCTTGTTGCCTCTGCCTCCTCCAGCGGCACAACTGGGTGGTTCACTGGGCTGAGCCTCACATTGTTGTCATCTCCATTCTCTACAGAGCCAATCGGATCCATTTTTACCAGCATTCCATGGTCCTTACTCACCACTCCCATCACATACTTACGAAACCATATAAGCAATACATTTAGCATCACAGTATATTTAAATATACCCAGGCATCACAGACTCAGTCTTAGGAGCTGGGATGGTGCTGATCTCATTTGCAATGCTAGTAGTAGTTCTAACCATCTACCAATCAGAGGTGAGGTGTTCACCTGTTCCACATACCTTAATATTTTACCTCTTCTTTTATTTTTGGATGTGTCCAGCCAGGTTGCTTTGTTGTTCTGGCATGTCCTTTTCTTTTTCTTTAACATTTGGGTTTCTCATTCAAATTCAAGCACATTTTTCTGTGGTTCCTTTTTACATATGTTCTTGGTGCAAAAGCAAGTGTGTACTGCTTTACAATATTTATCATGTTTTCTTTATACTTGTACCTTGAAAGCAGTTACTAAAACAAGCAATACATAAGCTGACAAACAATTAAATACATTATAAACTTTAAACAATGAACAATTAGTCATATTCTTTTATTTGAGTCTTCAGTCTAGCTAAGTGAGGAGTTCAGCAGTCCTAGAATGCAAAATGCGTATCTTGAAACAATTTCTATAAAAGTAATTTCTCCAAAATATTAAATGTTTCGTATGTTGTAACAAACTTGTCTCTCTCCCCCCCCCCCCCGGTTACTCTTATAATCCTTAATCTGTGTGTCATCTTTTCAGACAATGCTATTACCCATACCAAGCCCAATCACATTTTGATTTTGATTTTATTAAGGTCTTTCCAATATTTTGCTACTATAAGGAATGCTGCTACCAACAAAAATGAGATTAGTTGTCTATGAATTAATTTTTCATGAGGACCCTGTAAGACTGACTGTAATGATAGTTCACCTCTAAAGTTGGTTTTTATTCCTGTTACTTTTTCCATTACGGTTACCACCTTTTCACAGAACTCATTAACTTTTGGGAATTCTAGCCCCATATGTAAGTATACTCCTTTGACTTCACTTCTTCCACCCCACTGGTGATATACCGTGTTTTCCCGTAAATAAGACAGGGTCTTATATTAATGTTTGCTCCAAAAATACATTAGGGCTTATTTTCAGGGGATGTTTTATTTTTTTCGTGTACAACAATCTACACTTATATAGATTCAAATACAGTCATGTTATCTTCTTCTGGTTGCTGCACAATGGTGGAGGGCAGGGTTTCACTTAACTGGGGCTTATTTTTGAGGTAGGGCTTATATTATGAGCATCCTGAAAAATCATACTAGGTCTTATTTTCAGGTTAGGTCTTATTTTCGGGGAAACAGGGTATTATTACTGCACAAAAATAACTTATTAGGACTCAAGCACCATCTCTGTATGATTTGTCATTTCTTTAACTTTTGCTGAAATTGATGTATGGGTGGGTTTACTTGCAAGTATCCCTCTGAGGGTATGATCAGACGGGGATCTGTCCCATGGTTTGGTTCAGTTTGGGGATTGGCTGGTTTGCTCCTTTTTCCAGTGACCACATGAACATTCAAGCAGTCATGAACTAGCCTGTCCTTAATCCATGCCTACCTGCACCTTTTTGGGTTATTGTCAAGAGCTGCTTTGTGTGTGTGTGTGTGTGTGTGTGTGTGCGCGTGTGTGTGCAGGTAGGGTCATTCCACTTTGTTTCAGTTCCAGCATGTGTGATTGCTTGGATCGAACCAAAGTGGGTGGCTTAAACTGTCACTTAGCTTAAACTGCTTCACAGTATTGGGAAGTTGAAAGCTTCTTCCTGCTCATGGAAGGAGAGAGAGAGAAGAGGATATTTTTTAAAAGCCCTTGTAAGGACGTACTGAATTGGTGGTTCAGCAAGCTGATTAAGTGAGCATTTAGCTCTGATTTTTTGCTAGCTTACTGTGTGTCCAACTTTTTGCCTCCTGAGTTTTTATGCTGTTGTTTGAGTTTCTGTATTTGTGTTACGAGTTCTTTCTTGGTTCCTTCTTTTCGTCTTTTAGATCTTGCTCCTTCCTGTATGAAAGTCCTTCTCAATGTTGCTTTCATAATTTCTTACAGTAATACTTTTGTAATGTTTGGGGTGGAGTTTCCTTTATATCATTGATTAATTATAATTTTAGATTTTCTCTATAAATTCTTGGCAGGCCATTAAGTCAGCATGTAGTCTCCATTTGTGTCTGTGTTTTTGAGGAGCAAAATCTCATTTTATCACTAGAGGAGCATGATCGGTTATTGTCATCGTTCATGGTCAGATGGGCATTTAACCCGCCATTTCCTGCACTGGGGTCACGAAGAGTCGGACACGACTTAACGACTAAACAACAAGGATTGCTCCGTTCCCAGCCTGTGTGATCTGTGGCATGAAAGAGGGGACACCCACTTATTCTTTCTCACAAGCATCAACATTTATTTGGTTGATTCTAGTGAAAATGTCAGGAGCAGGAGACCTTATGGTTGAACAGCCTATTTTCCTACTACCTTTCTTCTCCTTATAGCGTGTTGGAATGAATACTTCTGAAAATGCCAAACTTGGTAAAACAGAATGATGGGTTAATTTCCCTATTTAGTAAGGGCCCCGAGAGGATGTGGTAAGTTTTGCAACTTCATTGCACTGTAATTTAAAAATTACCAAAATTATTTTAGTTTCAGTTTTATGGGGTCCTTTCTGTACAACAATTCATTAAAATCTGTTCATGTCCCCCGACTGAGACTGGTTTCTTGACTCTTTGGCCCACTATTTACTATGCATCTGTCTGTTTATGTACGCATGTATATAAAACACTAGTTTTTAAGACTCCACATTTTCCTTTAAAGGGGGAAAAAAGGTTAGCTCTATAGAGAGAGCAAAGAAAATTATCCAGAAGAACTAACGTCTGTGATGTTAACAGCATTAAAAATAAATAAATAAATAAATAAAAAAGCCCAGTAAAACCCTAGCAACTAATCTTCCCACCAAGTTGCGCCAGAGCCGGAAGACACGGCGGGACAAAGCAAGTAAGGTCAAAGAGGAGGGCCTTGAAGTTGCTGAGCGGGTCCTTCAAAGCTCCCAAACTTCCTATTGGGCTGATCGCATGTCACTCCACGGCTGAAGGCTCAATGGGTGCGTTACAGGGAGCACCCTAGGACTTTTTGGCCCCGCCCCTCATCCTTAGCCCTGTTGCGTGGGATGAAAACTTTCTGGCGGCCTCACTGGCTGGAGGGAAATTAAAAAAAAAAAAAAAAAAAGCTCAAGATGGCGGAAAATTTAAAAGGTGAGTGGAAAATGCTAAGCGCGCGCGCTGGAGTCGTCGCGCGAAGCGGGCGGAGAAGGACCTAGGCTGGCGCGCGAGAGATCGAGCGAGCCACAGCTGTTGTTGAGAGTCGGTCGAGCGGGTACCGCGAGGGCCAGTTCGCAGCCGCATGCTTAGCGGCTCGAGGCGAAAAGGACCGTCAGCGGCGACCGTTACGGGGTGGAGGACGGAGCGCGCCGGCGTACGTGGCGTGGCCGTCGGCAGCCCTGCGCTGAGAGCGGGAAAGAAATGACGGAGGGGGGGGGGGAGGTGGTTGTGGATGAGGAGAGGATCCTGAGGGAAACGTGGAAGGGCTCACCTCGGGGGTAAAACTAACCTCCTCCTCCGCCCCCGATAATAAAACGTTGCCTCAACTCCAGGGACTGTTGCGTTGCGTCCATGCCAGTGCATATTTCGTTTGCAAAGGAACCTCACTTTTGCGTCTCATTTATTGCTACCTTCTTGCCAGATCTCTCTTTTTTGGTCAGGCCCCTCTGTAATTTCGCCATCTGTTAGCTTCTGTTGTCCCCATGCAAAGCCTTGTCGTACTTTCAGGGGCAGCCTGGTTTCTGGGAACAAACTTCACAACTTGTCCTTCCTCACAGAATGGTTTTTCTGGGGCCAGTAATCGCCATCCAGACTCTTGGCCTGTCAGTCACCTGATGTAGCCTGTGGGGAAGCTGTCTCAAATATGTCTTAGTTTATTAATTTTAAGCTGTATTTTTACCTGCTTTTCATTTGAAAAAAGTTTCCAAGCTATTTTCTTTTTCTTTCTTTCTTTTTTTAAAAAGAAAGCCCAGATCCTCTAAAGATGTAAGATTTGTGTGCAGATGTATGGTACTAGGGCAGTAGTGCTAGTCAGTATCAAGACCGGTCACCTTTGATTCCGATAAAATTATGAATGCATAATCTTGGAGGAACACTCATGGGCACCAAGGTCTGCCATGGAAAAGGAAGGAGCTTGTGGCCTCTTCATCTAGAGATGACAGCTAGGTAGTTACTCTAGATTTTTAAATCACTATAGCAACATTTGTATTTACTGTTTTCAGTGGAAAAAACAGTTAACTTTAAGAAAACAGAAGTTCTAAGTTGTTCCTCTAAGTTGTCTCTCCTAATAAAATCATACGTAGTCCACTATTTTGATTTGATAATCTGAGTAATCAATGATAAACTTTTCTATTAAATTAAATATGTCTTTGGTGTGTGTGTGTGTTTTATGTGCCATCAAATATTTTCTAACTTAGGGAAGTCCTATGAACCAATGACTTCCCAAAAGTCCATTAATTGACAGACCTGCTCAACTCTTGCAGATGGAGAACTATGGCTTATTTTATGGAGTAAATTAATCTTACATTAAGTCTACTCTTTTCCTACTACCTTCAATGTTTCCTAATACTATTGTCTCTCCCAATGAGTCAGCCCTTACATATTTTCTTAACTTCAAAATGCCATCCTTTTTCACACCCTCACCCCACCATTTCTTTCCCACTTTTAGCACCAGGTGGCCAGTGACCATGAAACATCTTCTCACAAAATGCCTAAAGTATGATAGTTTCAGTTAATAATTTCAGTTGCTAGTGAGACTTCAGGCTTGATTTGGTCTAATGAATGCTGAGCATTTACTTTTTGATCTGAACTAATTTGACAACGCATCTAAGACACCTCAATATAAGGGGAGGTAAGTGAGTTTAAGTGTCCATATATTTTAGTTCAGTGTGCTTATGGTAACCATCTCTTCAAAGTAATGCTTATACAAGTTTATAATAGCTCATTCTATGAATTAATTATTTAAAAATGAAGAGCTTGGAAAAGTTGCTTTATTGGACTACAGAACTTTCCCAAGGTCTCCAATTGTCATTGTCCTCACAATTTATTTATATTTTGTTATAATTTACAGCCAGTTTGAGAGTCGGATGTAAGGGTGTGCTAATCATAAATTATAATTCCCAGATGACTTTTTCTTCACATGCACTTCTAACCTTCAGCCCAGTGCTACCAACATTAGAAGACAGAAGAATGAGGATTTTGTACGTGAAAGGCAAACTGTGAATAAACTAGTTTCCTAAAGACTTTCCTATTTTTTTTAACCATCAATGCACTTAGGATTTAGCTGTCCAGGCCCCAGAATTCTGAATTCAGACTTCAGAATTCAGTAAAAGAAATCCATTGAAATTACAAGAACATACAAAGCTATCTTATGAAAGTCAGACCATTGGTTCATCTTGCTAAATTCTGATTACTGACCAGCAGTAGATCTTCAGGATCTCAAATAGCTTGACCCTGAGCTGCTTTGAGGCCAAGTCCTTTTGCATGTAGAAAAACTTTTTCATTTGCGGTTGGTTGCTTTTTACCCTGGCTTTCTCTGAACGGTTCTCTTTCCTTTAATTCTCTGCTTACTGTGTAATGCCTTTACCTTCAAACTGTAAGCCTCAGGATAAGACTCGTGCTGTTTCTAATTTTGTGCATTGCCTAGCAATTTTAGGTGCTTTATAAAGAATCATTGAGAATGAATTATGAACAAGGTGAAGCTGTGGGACTAGAAACAGATTTTTAACAGAACAGTGAAGTATAGGAATTATTTCCCTGGGAAAGTATTTGTGGTCCTCTGTTCATAAAAGGGGAAGGTTCTCTTAGAGACTTGAACTGGTTATAGGAGAATTCCTAACATGGAACATGACATTGGTCATGGTATCCTAGACATGTGTTGCTTGGACATCTGTGGTTAAATAGCCAGTACACATTGGGTACATATTTGTTTGGAGATTGAAGGAAGTGGTGCTAAGAGTAAGAATCTTGATACTGTTATCAGAAGTGTATAAGGACAATTCCTGTGCTACAGCAACACTTCTTGATATGGATTGTTCATAGTGTTAACTGAATTGTGTATATGAGCAGTTTAAAGATCTGTGATTATGTTGGTTTTTTTCTGAAATTTATAGCCATTGGAAGTATGTATATGAGCAGGGGCATAACCAAGCTATAGATGTGAAAGTAAAACAATGTGGTGGGGTTTATGTTTGAGCACATGGCTGATAACTGAAATGAGAAAAGCGGTAGAAAAGAAAATCTGAGTGTATAGTATTGTCTTTTGAAATTCCTTGCACAGGCTTTTTCTGAGAGCTATTCCTGCTCATCCTTATAGCAAACTTCAGAAATATGTGTCAGAGTCAATATTCTGTCATTTCTCCTTTTTAATGATTATAGATGCAGTGCTTAAGGAGGGACAGTCAGACAAACTACTATGACATTTAAAGCAGAATACCTGTATTTCTTCTAACCACATGTACTTTTCATTGTTTCTTAGTCTGCCATGTTTGCTGCAAGTCTACTTGGTCCCAGCTCCAGGATTTATGTCGTTTGGAAAAGGTGTGCTGCCCTCCCTTGGGCATTACCAGAAAAAACCTGTCTGATTTTGAAGTGGAATATCTGTGTGACTACAGGAGAGTCCGAGTGAGTTTCTGAGGTCTTCTCATAATGTTAATATCATTACCTTTAATATGATCTTCCATTTATCTGTTTTTCTCTTGTCTGCTAAAAGGCAAAACCAAGGACGGAAAGGCACATTGGATTTACCATGATACATTCATGGGTAATTTCTGATGGGCAGGAACTAAATAGCCAATCAGAGGTCTCCAGGGCTTTGTCAAGAGGACAAGCCAACCCTGAAGAGACAGTTTCTTGTCTGCCATATGAATTTAAAAATAAGATAGGAACTCAGAATCCAGAAAGTAGTATCTGACAAAAGTTGATTTAGACTTCAGAGGGTGCCCTAGTACTGAATATCAAGAGGTGGCTGTGTTCCTAGTGGAAAGAGCAGATATGCCTTGAGGTAGTCTTGAACCAAATATCTGGTAACATTCTGCAATGCATACCTTTAGCCATCTTGCTAGTGTGAATTTGAGAACTTTTTCTACCCATTGTAGAAGAGGCCCGGGTGACTAAAATGAAGCTTCATGCATCCTACTGAGAACCAAATAGGAATAGTTCTCATTTGGCTCTTTCTGAAATGCTTCCCCATCCTTTGTAGCTCATGCACCTGAAAGTAAGACTGTAACAGCTGATCAACCTGTATGAGGTTTCTTACAGCCACTTTCAAATCCTCCATAGTCTTAGGCAAAAGCAAATAAAGGTTTTGGGCAATATCAGAACAGTTCTTACCATGAAGGAGCCTCCTATTCAATTTCGCTAGTATGTTAAATAGTGCTGGAAAGGTTGCTTCACTGAAGTATGACTTGGCTTTAGGAAACACAGCAGTCCTGCAAACCAAAGCTTCAGTTGCTGACTGTGGAGATGATTGTGCTGACTGCTTCAGCTGTAGGCTGGCAATTGCCTTAGATAGCAGAGGAGGAAAATCATCAATGTTAAAAAAGCAAATACGAGCAGACTCCTTGTTGTTCTGTACCTGACCACTCTTCCTCCTTTAAGTCAGACCATGCAGTGGAAAATGGGTAGATACTGTGTCGGGATCAGTGTCTATGGCCTTCTAGCCACAAAAGAGCAACCTTCAGAAAGTATCAAAAGGAGCCTTAGTGGATGAGGCTGTGGGAGATGCTAAAGAAACATTAGAAGGCAGCTGAGGAGAGGCAGGCTGGACAGCAGGTGACACCACTGTGTACTTATACCCTGCTGCATTTTGTTATGTAGGCTTTGTTGTGGCTTGATTTGTGCCAGAGTTTGGTGTGATGAAGATTTAATGTGACTTTAATTGAAAATAATAAACTTTCCTTCCAATTACTGAGCAGGTAAAAATGGTTCTGGCAGGGACCTACAGAGTACATTGAACTACAGTCTCCCTAGTAGACCACCCCTTATTTGTTAGTTTACCTCAGTTGGTACTTATTGTTTCAATACATTCACTCGGAGACTTTGATAAATAAGAAAGAATTCCATTTATTCACAGTTCTTATATAAAAACAAACATATTTTATGGAAATGTTAACCTTTTACATTACTAAGTTTAACTGCTTAATTGACTTCATTGTTAATTAACTGGTTAAATTTCAGACAGAACACTTCACTCTAACTGCTCAGTTCTTTCTCCATAACACACACACTCTAACAAGCTGGGGAAAAGAATCTGAGGTATGGAGGGAACAATTGGCTGCCACTGAGCTGACTGACAATAACCCCAGCCCAGAAAGGTCAGCTAAAATGCTTCAAAGGCATCATATAAGGGTGCAGGCTTTGTATGACAGACTTGGTCCCTCAAGGCTTTTTGGAGGGAGGGAGAAGAGAATCCTGTTTGCCAGGAAGGTCTGTCACAGCAGCCTTGACATGGTAAATGAAAGATTCCACATCAGACATAGGTAGAGGCACAGGCATTGGGAACATAGAAGTGGAGAGAACAGGGGTGAATGGAAGGAAAAGTCAGGAAAGGAGGGAAAATAATTGGTGAGTTGATGTGGAGGGAGAAAATAGCTGCCTGTCTGCCTGCTGTGAGGTGGATTGGAGAAAGTGCTCCTGGGCTGTTTTAGAGGCAGCACTGTGAGAAACACAAGACTTTGGAATGTTGGGGTAGTTGGTTGGTTGGAGATGGTCAACAGTTGCCTGAGATTCTGTGTCCATTATATATTCTCTGTACCTGAAGGGGGTCATGAGGCATGGAAACTCTTGAGAGACTCAACATCATTCTGGTGGAGCTCTCTTGCAGGACTATCAAGAGAATAACCTTTCCCAGCTGCAACCTTTGTCTTGTCTTGCCTTGACTCAGATTGGCAGGATCTGAGATAAGAGTTTCCATAGGCAAGTAGATTTCTTGGAGAGCCCTGGACTAGGCAACTTTCTCTGCCTCAGATGTAGTCTGGGTCTGGTAGAGATAGGTGGTTTTCAGCAGAGAGGTCCAGAAATAACACCAAAAAAAGTTTTTTTATTTTTATTTTTTATTTTGAAAAGGCGAGCTGAAACATGATTGAAGTGTACCTATTGAAGCTGAGGCAGGAACTAAAACACTCTCCACAGCGTTGCCATGTCCTCTTCAGAGAGTTATGGAGAGCTCTAATTGGTTATTCAGTTCTTTCCTATCAGAAACAAGTAGGAAGGACAACCCATCTATTCGGGATATCCTTCTTCACTATAGGAAATCTGGCTTTCAGTTGACAGAGTTGGTGAATGTTTTAAATTTTTTTCTTTAATTATCCATATTTCAAATCAATATACACAAGCATTTCATAACAGTAGTGTAAACAGTCTTGTAGCTACAGCACATATCTAGAATAACTTATTGCTTGAGAAGTTTTAGTACTATTTTGCGTTTATAATATAACCCACCAAAATTTCAAGCACTGTCATTTTGGGTTGAATTCTCCTGTGGATTGACAGAATTTGTGAATTGAGATTTTTCATTAGTTGACCTTTTCCTCCTCTTTTTGCTTTAGATTTATTTCTTTTAGTCATATTTTAATTTATTAAACCCCTTTTCCTTTGGAAGCAACTGTACTATAGAGTTGCTCCTGTTAGAATGGGAAGTTGCAGATTTGCAAAATTCCACATGAGATTCCTCTGTTTTGTTATGGGCTTGGGGTTTTAGTGGACAAGAGGAAAAGAGCTGAAGGGGAGATGGTACCTTCTGGGTGTGTTTATTGTTTTGGGAAGGGAATTGGCATGTTTCAGGCTGACTGTGCATGATTACCTTTTACTTAGGATGAGGAGTACTACCTGGTGAAGTGGCGGGGCTACCCGGAATCAGAGAACACCTGGGAGCCCAGAAAGAACCTTCGCTGTATCAGTATACTGAAACAGTTCCACTGGGACCTAGAGCAGGCTTTGATCCGGCGAGGAGACAAGCTCAGAAAGAATATGCGCTTGCTCGACCAAAGCATCTCTAACTACTTGGTGCAGAAGGCCAAACAGCGGAAGGCCCTGCAACACTGGGAGTATGAACTTAATGCCAAACGCAACCACAAGGGACGCATCGTGGTAGAAAACGAGGTGGACTTGGATGGGCCTCCCCGGGACTTTGTCTACATTAATGAATACAAGGTTGGGGAAGGCATTACTCTCAACCAGGTGGCTGTGGGCTGTGAGTGCTCAGACTGTCTGTCAAAAGCAGTGGGAGGTTGTTGTCCTGGTGCCTCACACCACAAATTTGCCTATAATGAGCTGGGCCAAGTGAAAATCAAGGCTGGCTTGCCCATCTACGAGTGCAATTTTCGCTGCAGCTGTGGGATGGACTGCCCCAACCGCGTGGTACAGAAAGGCATTCGTTACGACCTTTGCATTTTCCGAACATCTAATGGACGTGGCTGGGGTGTGCGCACCCTGGAGAGGATCCGCAAGAACAGCTTTGTCATGGAATATGTGGGAGAGGTAGGACAAGCAGATATGATCCAGGAGTTTAGTTGTGATCCGAGCTGCAGAAAGAAGGAAAGATTAAAGTTGGGTGACCTGCTCCAGAGTTATAGGAGTTGAAATAGTAATGGCAACCCTATAAGTGACATGCCCCAGCACTTAGGTAGCATTTTATTTGAGGCTTGTGGAAAAGGCTGAATTGCTAAATAGATTGAAAGCTTTTATGCTATAGTCATATGTTTGCTATACCCATTCAATTGAGTGGGATTTGTTTTTTGAATCAGCATATATAAGGTGGTACTGTATATTTATTTGTGGAAATGTGCCCTGCCTTTCAACCTAAGTCCTCAAAGTGCTCATATTATCAATTAAAGTTGGTGAATACATAAAATCCAGAAATTACTTGGATTATATAAGAAATATTGTTAAGTAATAACATTTAAAGTTACTACTTGTTGGCTCACAGTAAACCCTGAAACTATAAATGAGTTTTCCTATATGCTTTTCTGTCCCACCCAGCTCTGACTTAACCTCTCTTTCTCGTTGACTATGATAGATTATAACTGCTTTGAATGCTCCTGTCAATCACAAGCAGCATTCTAAAAGGGATAGGAGCTTTATATGTATCAGTTTATGTGGGCATAATGAAATTGATTTGTAGACTAAGTGAGGCAAAGTCTAATCTAAGATGAAGAAATCATATATAGTCAGTTGAGGAGATTTACCTTAAAATATATATATATCCCAAAACTTTAATGTAAGATTAGCAAGATAGTGCAGTTGTGAGTGCAGATGTTATCCAGGCTCTGCTTTTGTTTTAGACCCAACAGCTGGAAGTAAATCCTTTGAATTCAGGACCAAAGTAAACAGGAAAAGGTGTCTGAATTTTAGTGGTGCAAATAATTAGATAGCTCCAGAAATGAAGTTATTATGCAGATCATGTGGCTGATAGTGTGTATCCCAGACATTCATCTGGTGAAGCAACCAGTAAACTTACTTTCTTATTCTTCTATTCTTCTATTCTTCTATTATTTATTTATTTATTTATTTATTTATTTATTTTATTTTTACCCCGCCTATCTGGTCAGACTTTGTGTCATACTGTTGTTGTTCAGTCTAGAAACTGCTGTATCTCAGTCTCAAGTAAGAGTTCTTTTTCCATTATCAGGTTTGTACAGTTTTTCATTTTTGTAGAAATCAGAATATGATAGCTTTTCTATCATAGTATCAAACACTAGATAAAGAATCTGTTTGCTATGAATTTATAGAATGTATGAGCTTCTGTGATTAACTAACGTGATAACTAAAGACAGCAATTAATTGCAAAGATAAGTGCAAAAGGGTGTAGAAAACATAGTGCTAGAAGAAGATCATTAGGAAGAGAAAAAGCAGCCAGAATTACAGAAATACCTGGAGGGACAGTCCACAACAGAGAACCAGCAAGAAACAGCCCCCTTTCTGCAGTATTCATCATCTTCTACTTCTCTTGCAGATCATCACGTCAGAGGAAGCCGAACGACGGGGTCAGGTATATGACCGGCAGGGTGCCACTTACTTGTTTGACCTGGACTATGTAGAAGATGTATACACAGTGGATGCTGCCTATTATGGGAATATTTCACATTTTGTTAATCACAGTGTAAGTGTATGGGAAGAGAGAAATGTATTCTCAACTTAACTCTTAAGGTAAAAGTTTGTTTTATTTGCATCTGAATCCTATATTTTCTTCTTCCAGTGCAACCCTAACCTACAGGTGTACAATGTCTTTATTGAAAATCTGGATGAGCGTCTGCCCCGCATTGCCTTCTTTGCGACTCGATCTATTCGTGTTGGTGAGGAACTTACCTTCGATTACAACATGCAAGGTGAGTTAAGGAAAGCTGGAGAAATTGAGGAGCGTGCAGTGTGATACAATTAAGACTGAAGGTTTTGTTTTGAACATTTTTTTCTTATTAAATCCCCTCTTTGACTGAGAATAGTTGCTATCTTTTATCTGTAAGCTAACTCCAATGTATTCTTTTTGAGTGTTTTAATTAGCAGTTAACGGAACTGTTGCAGGTTTAGCCTTTTGGGCCAGTAAGTACCCTTATGGTCAGTGGAGAGAGTGGAATGATAATTATTAGCAAGTATAATTTGATGTCTTGTGTGCTACAAAATCAAAGTTTCTGCATCAAATTCTGATTCCCCTACCTGTAAATACGTTGAATTAATAAATAATAAATAAATATATTTCTTCCACAGTGGATCCAGTAAATGCAGAAAGCACAAAGATGGACTCTAATTTTGGTATAGCAGGAGGCCTAGCTGGTTCACCGAAGAAGCGGATGCGCATTGAGTGTAAATGTGGCACAGAATCATGCCGGAAATACCTCTTCTAGTTACTTGCTAGTTTTATTCGGGAAATGTCTGGTCAGTTTTGGACTGGAAGTCTCAAAGGACAACCTGTCTGTTGCTGAAAAATTGCCAACAAAAGGGTAGGAGTCAGGAACTTACCTGCTTGAAAAGCAAATTACCAGGACTATGAACAGTAAAGAGGGCAATAATTCACATCATGGGCTACCTAGCTCTACTTGAGTGCTTCTTATTGCTAGACCAGATAATTCATATGGCATCTGGAGGAGTTTTGGTAGGTGGATGGTTTGACTCATCAGACTTGCTGCTGAGATGCTGGCTGGAAAAAGTGACATGGAACAGAATTCCCATCATACACCTGTGCATGTCTTATCACAAAGTGTTGTAGCGTCTTACTATTTTAAAGGCTCGATTGTTAACAGGGCAGGGGGAAATGGCTAATTCTTTTTTTCTTCTGTGTGATTTTCTAAGGGATAGAAGTCTTGGTTTTTAATAAGAAGCACTTCCCTAGTTGCCTTATGGGTAGGCAAGAAACACAGCTACTTTCTTTAATAGATTTGCTTGACACAGTCTCTTTGTATTACCTCAACATGCCATATGACTGTTACCATCTGTATATAGTCACAGAACCTTTTTAATGGAGGTGGGCCACATAATTTTTACTTGAAGACGCACTTAATAGTACTACTCATGGATTTTAAGCCCTATGCAAAGAGGAAAGCCACAATGTTGCCTTTAAAAAAATAATGCATTTTTAAAAAAGAAAATGTTTTTAAGAATACCTTTTGGGAAGAGGGTTAGGGCAAAGAATCTAGTTTCTTGAATCTGTTATGAAGTTGTCAAATTATGACTGATGACTGAATTACTGTAGATGGTTGGATTTCTTATTATATTTGAGATATATTTTATACCTGTTCTTTAAAAAAAACAAAGAAAAACATGAACTGACATCAGTGGTGTAATTCTGTGTGGAGAGGAGGAATAAGAATTTGAAAAGATTTAGGAAAGTCATTCTAGAGCTCCAGATCAGTTTAAGAGGTGTTAGCAACTGTGGATCTCACTAGATCTTGGTCTAAGGCCACATCAGAATCTCATATAGCTGTAGTTTTTGCTTCTTCCTCCCCCCTCCCGCCCCTTTTTGCAAGGCTCACATTGGATTACAATATCTTTATAGTAATTGTAGAGGATATACAGAAGTTCTAATGTCAGTTAATAGTAAGAACATCAATTTCCTTTCTCATTATCATAACACATTTCATCACCTGTATCAATTGCAACATTTCTTTAAGGAGTTACAATTTTCCCCTTACATTTATGCCCCGCAGTAAAAAACTGATAAGCAACTCTTCCCATAACTCTTTTGTAGTTAAAACTGGAGTATCTCAAGGTATAACTTCTCTAATGAGAGTTCATGGGGATAAGGATATTATGTCTGACTACTGTACTAAGTTAAAAAAAACCTAGTTTATGGCAGTTGGGGACATCAGTTTAGTGTTTCAGCATTTCTATTCAGTGTGAAATAGCTGAAAGGAAAAGTTTGGTTCTACTGTGTTCTCTCAGTATCAGGAAGTTGACTCTAGCCCCTACATACATGTGAGATATTACCAAGACAGTAGCAGAAAGAATAAACACTCAGTTGCCCTTTTGTTTTTAAGGCTGAAAACACTTTCAGTGCCACCCAGTCTTGTTATTCTCTTAGTAAAAGGCAGCAACTTCATATTGCTTCCACAATATGAAAGATGCTCAGGTTGCTGCCTGCTAATGATGGCACTTTTGTTCCTTAGCATGTTGCTCTTTCATTTCATGTGTAACAGTGGCATGCTTACAAAAAGAGCAACCCGTTGTCCCATCATTTCATTTCCAACGATAGATTTCTGTTTGTCAAGGAACTATTCTGAAGAAAGAGTTGCCTAGAAAAGATGTGATGCCTTTGGGAAATGATGCCTTCTATCAGCTCTCCCAGAGAAATGAAGCAATGGAAAGAGCCAAGCCTTCCAACTCTTTTGGTACAATTCTTTTCACAAGATTAGCAAAATCTTTCATTACTGGTCCATGTCAAATAAATCCATGTTTACAAACACATACATTATTTTAACACATTAAAAAGAGGCCCCATGCTTTTTGGCCCGTCTGGGCAATTTACTTCCTTCTTATGATCTGAAATTAATTCTGGCAGGTAGTCTATATGCTGGTATTATCCTAGATTTTGGTCTAAGACTACAGCTGGATCACATATGACTGCAATTTTCACTCCCCTTCAACATTACCTCAAAGCTGTGCAGCCGAGCCAGAATTGCCACTGATTTGCTTCTGGTTGCAGCCAGGACCCTGAGCGCATGGGGCAGGGCTCCCCATACTAGTGGAAAATTAGAGGGAACATTGCTCCCCCTTCTTCTTTCGTTTTTTCTTAGCTTCCGATTCTCAGATTATAATGCCTTTAATATGCAACTCTATGATGCAACTCACATAGGAAGAAAATACAGTTCTGGCTGTCATTTTTCAGAAACTATACTATAGAGCTGGAGAAGATGTAGAAAAGGGCAATCAATATGATTCGAGGCTAGAGCACCTCTCCTGCTAAGGCAAAGACCACAACATTTGGGCCTTTTTAATTTTGGGGAAACAACTTGGAAGTGGGAAGTATGACTGACACAAAACCATACATAATGAAAAAAGTTTCTTCCTCCTAACGTGAGAATCTAAGGGCATCTAAGTAAGTGAATGACAAGAGATTCCAGGCAGAAAGGGAAGAAGTACTTTTTCAAAAACCAAATTCACTTATGGAATTTGCTATGTCTAGATATAATAGCACCCACTAGTTTAAATGATTTTAAAAATTAATTGTGCAAATTCATGGAGGATAAAGCTATCAGTTATTATTGTTTTATGTTATTGTTCAGGTTCAAATGCATTGCTCAGGTTCAAAGGCATTATAAAGGCTCTGAATTTACTGCTGGCAGCCCACAGTGAGATCACTGCTACCTTTGTACTGTGGTGAGTGCTCGAACACTGGAGGCATTCAAGAGAAAATTGAACAACCACCTGTCAGATCTGTTTTGACTTGGATTTCCTGCACTGAGCAGGGGGTTGGACTCGATGGCTTTATAGACCCCTTCCAACTCTATTCTAGGATTCTAAACTTCCCAAAAGCATCTGGTTGGCCACTGCTGTGAAAACAGCATGATGAACTAGAGAGGTCCTTGACCTGATTCAGTAAGGCTTTGAATGTTCTTGAAACAAATTGCACAGAGGGTGTGTGTGTGTGTGTGTGTGTGTGTGTGTATATATATATACACTAAATCACACACACAACGAACAATATTGCAGAGCTTTCACAAAAAAAGTACGAGATATTAGATATCCTTTATTTTTTTAAAATGGGATAAGACAAGATGCAGTAATGGTTCATGACGACTACAGCCATGTTATTTGTTAGCACAGCATTCAGAGTTTGACTTTTGCTTAAATATATCTGTGGCTGTGAGAAGCCTCTGATGTTCCTGTGCCTTTTTAAATTCAGTCCCTGTCCCTTTTGCAGCAGTGCTATAAAACTACAGCACTCCAGATTTAGTACTTGAACTCCAGTTCTTGTCGTTCCCATTCACAAGGCCTGTCAAAGAGGGTGGCACTGGAGTTTCAACAGCAGTAGTGCTATATGTTCTCAGTTATTGTTTTTGGGATTATCCTAATTCTTTGTCCTTTACCTAATGTGACTATTCTTCACCTAGAGTTGAAATAGCTACATTACAGGTTGCAAACATTTTCCAGCCACCATTAATACACATCCTCTTAATTCTTTAATTTGTACTATATATCTCAACTCTGCATTAGGGTTGTGTAGTCTGAAGCACAGATATAAGCTGGCTTGCACTTTCAGAGATATGATTCACTTAGCTCTGCTCATGCTTCTTCATAAAGTGACTGTATGGCACTAATAAGGAACTTTGAAACATCACCCAAGTCAGCTCCTACCTTCCAGGTACCTGCCTGAGAAACCTATGCAGACAAGTACCAACTGTCACCATTTTTCAGTGACGGAATTTAGAAACTTTATCCTAATTCACAGAAAAGAGAACAAAATCAAAGGTAAGGAAAATATCACAGCCACAATACAGAAAAAAATAAATACAGTAACAACCCCCCGCCTTACAAAGCCATTCATGCTGTAGAAGAAAAGTGGCAAAATGCAATTGCATCAAGCTCCAATTTTCAGACTCCATTTGCTTGTAGAGCTTGGCTTCCAAGGAGCAGCTGTTTTTGCCTACAGGTGTCAGAAATATCCCAGCATTTTTATAAATCCCAAACATAATAGTATTATTTGAAGCAGTCAATGTTTGTGAAAACAAATCCTCTGTTCATTGTATGCAATTTCTGCCATCCCTCCCCCCTTCTCCATCAAACTAGGAAGACATTCAGCCATTGGAAATTTCTCCTAAGAAACATACTAGAGCTAGAAGTCCAATGTGGAAAGGAGCAACTGGAATTCTATCACGTTGATGGGGAGTCAGTGCACAAAGATGATGCCAAAGAGTTCACAAGTTAAACACATAGGCTAATAATGAGAGTTGAACCTGCAACACAGACAGCTTAGTCTAGTGCTTAAAAGGGAAAAGTAAAGGTCTTGCTTCCTGATGTGATGTAGCACTAAGCACAATCACTTAACTCATGGACCAAAATCCTACTGGTCCTGCATGGGGTAACAAGGACATCACATGGGCCTACTTGTGCTGTCAGCTGGCTGTTGTGTTTCTCAGCTTCCTCAGGTGAGAGCAGCAGTTGCATGCCTGCTTGTGTGATTTGTGGCAGGTAATGAGAGCAAAACTGGTGAATGATTGCCCTTATGTTTGTAGCCTTCCTAATAGGATGTGTTAAATATTACTAATCCCATTATTTCCACATGGGAAGAGGACATCATTGGGGCATTGACGTAGTTTTGCACCAGCAAAGAGTACCCTGCTACTAAACGGAACTGGGAAAACTATGCTGTGTATTCATGAGTCAAGAAAAAAACCCTCCTGAAATCCCAAATCCTACCCTGCCAATTAAAAAGCAACAAATGCAATCTTCTTTTTCAGTCAACAGTGACTGCAGCTGTCATCAACAGGACACAACATCAAACACCATAAACCACAACAGAAGAAAACAAAACTTCTAGGATAACCTGACTCCTTTGTCTACTATACAAAAAACCCACTAACAGAAAAGTAGGGAAGCAATGGATGCTGGTGCACTGCAGAAGTATATTCAGGTACCTTCCTAGCTGCAGAAGATGTAAAACTACCAGCAAGAGGAGGAAAAACAGGCCCATTTGTCTTCTTTCAGGGCTCCTGACTTCCACTTGGGTTGCCTTCTGCAGAAATCTCAAAGTCTGTTCCTCACTTGTCAAGGGAAGGAATGCTACTTCTGTTCTCTCTTCCAGACAATAACCATGCCTTTGGCATCACTGGATGCCAACAAGCTCTCATCACAGTTAAAGCTGACATCCAGCACAGCAGCACTATGTCCTTGCAGTTTGTTAACGATGGCCTTGGTGGCACGTTCCACATCAAAGAAGTAGACACACATATCCTCACTGCCAGTCACTGAAAAGCAAAAAGAAGACTTATTACAGGGGACAAAAATTCCCCACACCCTATAATATGTCACACTGTTCCCTGCTTCATATAGCAATTATAAGCCATTCATGCTGTCAGCCACATGAAGTGGGGCAAACTGCAGGCACAAAAGTGACAACCCACAAGACAGCTGTATCCCCTCTGCAATCAGTGCAAGGTCCTATGGATATCATACCAACACAAGCTCCTTGGCGGAAGGACATAAGAGGGCAGAAAATGCTACGGACAGGATGTGAGCTCTGCTGTATCTGGAAACTTCTCTTAAGCTGGAGTGTTCCTTCATTGTCCACTACCCTGTCAGGAAAAGCAGCAAGAACAGATAGTAAACACAGTGTGTTGTGTACTCCACGGGAGCTTAATTTGTGTTCTCTGGATATGATTAAAGCAAGCCCCCAAGCATGCCAGTGCCATATAAAAACCCATACCTATAGAGGAGCAGCTTGTTAATACAGGCATTGATGAGGAGAGAGGGGTCCCGTGCTTCTCTGCTGATCCAGGAACGGGCTGAGATGCTGGTGATAGAGCTACCCTCATTAACCACCAGCCGTTTGGCCTTAGTCAGTTTTCCTGCAGGAAGGTCAGAAAGCAGAGGGCATTGTCTTGAGCCAAAGTGGATCTCACCTAATCCTTGTTCCTACTAGATTGCCCTCAGACTCACCTGTTGCCATGTCAAAGAGGAAAGAAAATATGCTGCCTTTGTCATCTCCTGCCCAGAGGATACGGCCAGACGAATCAAAGGAGAGAGACAGGACTCTGCCAGTGAGCTTGCTTGAGCCGCCTTTCACTTTTTTCCCTGTTGAGATGTTCACAACATGGAGGTTGTGCTTTCCATTCCCCACCTGAAGGACCGGATTGTGTTATCAGTTGCATCCTTTACAGAGTCATACAGCAAAAAAGCAAGCATACACCCTTCCTGCTCAGTTCTCTCACTCCCTTTGTCTCACTTAGGATCTCCCACCTTGGAGATTCACTAAGGAGCTGTAACATGCAGAAGGGGCAACTCTGGAGGGTATAGGAGCCAAATTTCCATATCTAGAACCCACCAGTCAGAAATGTAAATTTTTTTAAAGGCACTGCCAGCATCTGGAATTTTACTTCTGGTTTTGTTTTACTATTTTGAGGTTGGGAGAAAGCCATCTGCAGCCCCCTCCCAGGAGCATACTATGACATTTGACATGAATGTTGTTTCCCACATTCCAACACAAAAAGTGTGGGGAATGGAGACAGAGAGATGAAATGAAATGAAACAGGGGAGCTTCTAGGCCTGCAAAAATAGCTTGAGGGGAATCACACACAGCCTGTGGAATATATTTTGCACTCTCTTGCTGTGAAGGAGCATTAATGTTTCTGCAAATGTAACTCCCTCATCCTCTGGTCAGATCATCCACTCCTCTGCAAAAAGGAGGGAAGAAAATAGTAGCAAATCTGCTTCCCATACCTTTTGAATCTACCAGTTCCTTCTCCTTTTCCTGCATTATGTGAGGCAGGACAATCCTATAGAAGCCTATGTCTCCTGGAGGGGAAAACCCCAAATATCTCAGTTCTCCTGCTCAGAGATGAAAGGAGACAGCCTATCCTAGACACCAAACTTCACTTACCACTGTGAGATTATTGTTCATTGGCTGGAAAGTGCAGCAGAGCAGCTCAGAGGTATCTGGATCTGGAATTTCCCGGATGCACTTGCCATCCTCTGTCGCCCAAATGCGCATTGTGGCATCGAGTGAAGTAGAAACGATAATGTCATTGGAGAGGGACCAGGCAAAGTCAGAAACACCCCGGCTGTGTCCCTTTAGGACCCGCAGCACCACAGGAGGAGTGGGCACCAACTGGCACACTGAGATGGTGCCATCTAGCGAGCAGCAAGCTAGCAGGTGTTTATCATCATTGGCAAACTGAACCTTGGGCACTGGAAAGAAGAGGTTGGAGAGAGAAATACTGTCAGCCAATAGTGGCAGCAAATGCAACACATACATATGAGCCTGTCCATGTTAAAAGAGTCTTAACTGAACTTCCACACGACTACAAGAGGTCCTAGTGCCGGTCATTACTCAGACAATATAATTCTCTCCCTCTTTCAACACAATTATCCACTTCTCTTTGGGCAACTGGAGTAATGTGGGGGAAGGGAGGAAGTATGCTAAGCCACTGAAGAGTAATAGCACTTAAGCATGGTCCTCACCAAAATCTCCAACTGCAGGCTGTAAAGGCTTTTTCAGTCCTCCCTCAGCAATCTCATCTGAAGAAAACAGTAATACTCATCTCCAATTCCAGTCTGGGGCCTTGGACATCACCCTTTTGTGTAATTTCCTTTGCAAAGAATAACTTTCATGTCACTGTGGTTCTTATCATATGTTACACAACAGGGAGACATTTAGAAGTCAGCCAACAAAGACCCTTCCTACTGAATTTATTTAATTTAAATCCTGCCTTTCTCCTGATTCAGGGACCCAAGGTGGCTTACAGATGGTAGTGAGCTTGCTTGAGCCACTTATATACAGTACAATGTCAGTTATATACAGTACATTAAAATGTTGTCAAAATTTACAAAACATGTAATAATATTAAGACGATAGCTCAGTGGTTTTAGATGGGTTGGGAGTTTGATTCCCCACTGTGCCTCTTTGATTGGAGGCTGACCCAATGATCTATAAAGTCCCTTACAGCAAAAGGAATATACTGTACAACAAAAATAGACTCGAAGTGCAAGAGAAGCACAGCATCCCCTATTAAAAACTCTGTAGCTTGATAAGTGGTAAAAAGCTTGATTGAACAGAAAGATCTTTGACTGGCAGCAGAGCTACAAGACAGATGGAGCCAACCTAGCCTTCTGTTCTACTCACCAGCCTCATCCACGTGCTGGTCAAAGATATGGTACATGCCAGCAAAGGCATAGTTCTCACTTAGTGTTGTATCCCCAGCCATGGCACGGCTTGCTTCTGCCACTGAAGTGGGGACAACGCTGCCAGGGGGTCTAAAGGAAGATACAAGTGAAATGAGGCCAATACCACAAAGTACATTTCGGACAGGATGGGTGGGGAGACTTGGAAGCAGAAAGACTTTGTTTTGACTGTATCACCTGTACCATAGTCAGAACAATATTCCCAGATCACAGTTATCACCAGTCTGTCCTGATCGAAACCAGCCAGGTCACTGGCATGCAGCCTGTGAGGAACATGGGACCCCATACCCACTTTTATCTCCAGATTTAGTCTGTGTTGGCCTTATACCTCTCATCGTAGACAGCTCGGTTCATTTGAGCCTGCAGCTGGTAGGACCCTCGGCTGACAGAGCGGCGGTGGCCACGGGCGCCCAGTGCTCTTGGGTCGTCATCAAAATCCTGTGGAACAAGAAATAATTACATTTGAAAGCAGCATGGAACTGGAGGACATAATAATGGGAAGAGCAGACACAAAGCAGGTTTTCAAGGTCAGGATGCAGGAGAGGAAGCCACAGCACCTGGGGAAGAAGTAGCAACACTCCACAGAACAGCACTTCAATAGAAAAGGTGTATACATATCTGGCTTAACATTTTTTGTTTCCATTTTTGTGCCCCCAATGTCTAGTTCTCAAAATCAGAAGCATGTAGCCTCTTCTAAATAAGGCTCTGAAATTGGAGTTGCTGCTTCTGTAACCTTTCCAGAAGTCACTTTGTTCTCGGCTTGCTTCTGTTGTTTCTCTCTGTATATTGTCCTCTTCCAAGTCTTTGCAAAAGTCCCTAATTCCTTGAATACCTGAATCTTGGAATCAGAACTGTGTTAAATGGCTATATGCAAATATGCTTAATTTGAACACACGTGCACTGGATGAGTATGCCTAAATCCAATGGGTAGTCCCAACTGTAGTAGACTATTGAATGAATGAGGCTTATCTAAGTGTTAACTGACCATTACACAGTTGATTCTATATGTTTATGCTAGAGAGGACTACCAACTGGATTTAAAACCACACAGTTTGGCTTTCTTAATGGGCAGAGCAGACATGGCTCTGATAATGGCAAAGGATGCTGTGCTGCATGGAGTTGGTGCTCTTACTATCCTGTGCTGCGACACTAGCAGCATCCTTAATAGGAATTATTCTCTCCTCACAGCAAGTGTTGATCTTCATCTCTCCCCAAGAATCTACAGCCATCTCCCCACCACAGGAACAAGCATGTTACAGTACAATGCACTCGTGCGAAAATACACTGGGCTGGTATTGTTCCAGTTCCTTGGCTTGCCCTCTGACATAAGAGCCCAGGTTACCTCCATGCGGTCGAGTGTGGTGCGACTGCTTCGGACAATGCTGTTGCTGTAGGCACGAAAGCTGCTCTGTTCTGAGAGAGGGCCGTAGCGCTGGGCCAGGAGCTGGCTGCGCAGTCGCAGGTACTGCTTGCGAAGCGAGGGATCGTAGCCGGCTTTGGCGTTGTCCCGCAGCAGCTGGCTGCGCCGGCGGATATATTGTGTGCGGAACTGCGGGAAGTTTGGGGTGCGATATGCGTTGTACCTGCAATAGGGGTTTGGTTCATCAGGTGCTTGAAGCCTCAGCCAACAGGAACTTTGTTGAGCCCACCCCACTCTTCAGCATCATGCTGGGCTAGCACCAACTGAGAGGAGAGAATCTCCTATATTATATCCTGTCTTCCAGCACCCTGCAGCACAGTGTCCTGTATTACCATACTGGGGACAGTCCTTGCGTAGCAGTACTGCACTTGTATCTCAGTGGCCAAAATCCTCCTGCAAAGCTAAACAAATGATGTATCTTCTAGAGACAAACTCCAAAGTTAAGAAATTGCTGTAGACATTATCACCTGCACACCGTCATGTACTCAGTATGCAACAGGGAATGTCTATAGTGATTCCTTAACTTAAGGCAATTCACCTCCAGAAGTTACAGTTTGTGTTACACCTACATAACGAGGTAAGGTTTGGGCCAACATGTTTTTAACACTACCTAGTGAAAAATGTTCAGATATTTAGAAGAAAATTATTTCAGTGTCAAGTCACATATTAAGAACTTAGACTCATGGATTGCGTATCTCTAAAATATTAGTGAGAGCCAGTGTAGTACAAGGGACAGAGTGTCAGACTAGGAATCAGAAGACCTGGGTTCAAGTCCCCTCATGGCTATGGAAGCTCACAGAGGGTGATGGCCCTGGTAAAACCACTTCTTAAATATCTCACATGCATTAAAAACCATATTCAGATCACCGTAAGCTGGATATGACTTAATGGTACGCAGCACACAAAATGCTAGCAGTCTTTCCTCCCAAAATCAAGACAAGTAAAAGAGATTTTCTTCCTAGATTTCAGGACATATTTTGAGAGGCTGTTTTAATTCCTACACTGACTGCAATTTACAGCATCAAAAGAGAAGTGATTCATATAGAGCAGTGATTCACAACCTTGGGTCCTCAGATGATCTGGGACTGCAGCTGTGCTGGCCAGGATTTCTGGGAGCTGTAGTCCAAGAACGTCTGGGGACCCAACATTGAGAACTACTGATCTAGAGGAACTGTTAAGAATAAATGTGAAATTATATTTACACACAGGTGTCTGTACTGGTGAGATGTTTCCCTTCCCCCCGCAACAAACTTTGATCTTCAGTTCTCATACAAAGGAAAGCAAAAGCAAAGTGTGCTGCTTATATACCGCCCTATAACACTTAAATCACTATTGGAGTGGTTCACATTTTAATTATCTAGGCTGCATAAGTATTATCTTAAAACTTCTGCCTCCCTGAACAATTAAACTACAACCAACCTGGTTCCTCCTCTGGACCTTATGCTTCCCAGCAAAAAGGAACTTTGCCCAAGCCACCAGTAGGTCTTGCCCCATTAAACTTACCGTGCATCTACAGCGAGCACCTGCTGCCACACTGCTGCCATGCCCCACACTGCCACCGGCTGCTCAGGGGAACTTGTAAGGGGGTGCCTGCAATTGGATGGTTACAGAAACATCAATGTATCAGATACATATAGAAAGGGGTATTCTAAAAGAAAGAATCTATGATCTCAGAGTGCTTCTGTGGGGCCATGTTGGCTGAGGGATTCTGGGAGTTATAGTTAAACACCACCCCCACATAATTTCACCATACTTTGATTTATTAAAATTTCTCTCTTATTATAACACAAGTATTGTGAAGTGACAGATTCTCTCCTGTTATAAGAAAAACACAATCTGATTCTCTGTTCATCAGCACACACCTGCAAGGCCAAGGGCCCTACTGCTGGCTATGACACTGCATTTCATTTAAGACCTCAGGTAAATTAAGCACAGGCAATGGGGAGGCCAAGCAGAGAGTGATGAGTCTGCACACCAACTGCTCAGCAAAATGAAGAGCACTGTGATGGGGGTCTTCACAAGATGAAGGATGTGAGTGTGATGTATTGTTATCTACAGAGGATAGGAGAGCAGAAATTGCAGGGCCTTTATCTAGAATCCCTGCAATATTCTGTTAGACTGTTTTGCTGGGAGAAAAGGAAAAACAATTTTACATAGAGGGAGGTAGGATGCTCATTCCACAGACAGGTAGCAACAGAAGCAGGGATGGATGTAGGCTACAGTATCTCCCAAACTGTCAAGCGAGGAATAGGTTGAGACCCACAACATGACGGTCTACCTCCCATCCATCAACTTATTATCTGCATTATTCTTAGCAGCTTTACCCAGGGAGGATTACACACACAAATGAACAACCAAACCCCTAAGCTTAGTGGAAGATGGCAATTCCTACATTGGAGCATCCCCATGAGATATCAGCAACCTGTGATCTCAAGCTAAATCCAGCCCTGGGTTGGTTTTCGACCCTTTCATACGCCCCCCCCCCCCACCTCCAAAGAGGCCATTTTTGCCCATGGTTTCCTTTTTTTTAAGGGAGGAGTCAACTTTCTCATAAGGGGTCTATTGTGCTACACCGGGTGTGCAGCGTGTGTGTGTGTGAGAGAGAGAGAGAATAAGAGAGAGAGAAGAATGATCGATGCCCTAATATCCTAAGGGTGAAAAGCTCTGACAGTCCCTGAGCTGGGAGGAAGGAGGGTTGCAAATGGGATGGGATGAACATGAATGGTGGCAATTCTATTACATGGGAGGGGGAAGGAGGAAGGAGGAAAGCTCTGCCTTTGGCTTATTTCTATGGTAACAGAAGAAGGGAAACAGAGAAACCAGGGAGGCGGCTGCCAGGTTTGGGGTCGGGAAGGAGCAAGGAACGAGCCCACGGGGTCTCCATGGCGACGAGAGCAATCGGCCAGGAGGGGCGAGCACGCCCAGAAAACAGGGGCGCAGGGGCACTGCCCGACCTGTTTCTCGGGGGACCCGGGAAAGGCGCCGGCGGGATGGCAGCGGGTGGAAGAGCCGGGTCCAGTCGACCCCCCACGAAGGGTTGAGAGAGGGAGGAGACATACGGTACCTGCCGCGGAGCCCGCTTTCCCAGTCCCGGCGACGGCCGACGGCGGCAGCAGCAGCAGCAGCAGCAGCAAAAGCAACGGAAGGGGGAAGGAAAAGGGAGGCGGAAGACCGGGGGTGGAGCCCAGCCAGTGGCGGCCCCCAAGAAGCCGTCGCCGCGGCGCATGCGGCTCGCCACCCTTCCCTCCCTCCCTCCCTGCCTGCCTGTCACCAGGCCCGTAGCCAAGAGCCCGCTTCTTGGCTGCGTTGTTTGCGCCGGGAAGGGGTGTGTGTGGGTGGGTGGGTATGGAGGAGGAGGAGGAGGAGGAGGAGGAGGGGGGACGGATCTCCCCCCCCCGCCCCCAGCCGTCCTCATTCATTGGGGCCAAAGCGTCCTTCCGGGCTGACTTCACCCACTCTAAACCCTACTGTACAGGTATTCAAGGCAGCCTCGGTGGCAACCGCTCGCCCCTAATAGTCCTCGAAACGAGGGAGGCCAGTTGCGGTTATTTCCGTGGAGTGATGGAAAGTCACACTGCGCATCCCAACGTAGAGAGAGGTTTCTAAGACAAACTTCGCATGACAGGAAGCCGAGTCCCGGAATGGGAATGAAGGTGGCGGGTGTGCGTAGGAGAGCCCTCCCAGAAACACTCATCAGCCTTAAACCCCCGAGTCAGTGAAGTACGGTAAGAGTCCTTTCCTATGCGCAGCTGCCCTAGAGAATTCAGTGGGACTTGTTCTCTGGGAAGGGCTACCGAAGTGCAGTCTAAGTGATATATATCATCATAAGCTGTCGGAGTTCTCAGTGCTTTGCTGAGCAGCACAAGCAGGGGCTAAGCGTTAAGTACTTTACAGCCCAAATGTATAGGGTGGGGGTGGGGGGGGGGAAAGTGAGACTCAAAAGTTACAAGGGACAAATAAATAAATAAATACAAAAGCAATCACATGGACTTAATAGGTCACCCCAAGTACTTCTACTGGGGAGTCAGCCCCATGGATACCGTTTAACTTCAATTCATGTAATCTTGCCTAACGTAGCATTGTTAAGCTCTATTTCAACAGAAACCAGTGAAACCTCCTGCTACTGAGCTGCAAAACATGGCCCCACCCACTGCCTATTTCCTGGCCCATGCCTCTCCAGCACTATTGGCCCTTCCCAATCTGAGCTCATCCCCCTAACCCCATAATCGCCATGCCCTCACTTTTGAGATCTTTCTTCATACATGCAACCATCCTATGCATGTTGACTTGGGAGAAAGTAGCACTGAATCAGGGGTTGGGAAGTTGTGGCTTGCCAGGTCTCTCTCTCTCTCTGAGGTGTGCAAAAGATTACAGTATTGTCTCAGATGTGCAAAAAATGAGAGGCCTGTCTGTGGGACTACACTCCCCATGCTCCTCCCTTTCTTTGTGTTCAGGGTATCCAAGATAAAGGGGGACAGACAAGGTGGGGCAAGAAGAATACCTTTGATCAGAAGCTTTCCAAAAGCCCTTCTTGCCAGAGGTGTATGCAGGGGTGGGGAGGATGAGAGGACTGTGACCAGTCTTCCTCATGAGCAGGGAGAAAAGAGCAGTAGTGAGGAAGAGAAGGTTTAACTTCCTTCCTTCCATTTCCTGCTATTATATCCAGGGAGAAAAAGTAATTGCAGCAGGAGAGGGATCTTTATTCAGAGGAGGAGAGCAAAAGTTAAACTGTATCAATGTTGGAGCAACTGAATGGGGGTATGGGGAAACAGTAGGGGGGGACTTCAGGCTGTCTGGTGTGTATGTGCCTGCGTACATCAATTAACCTCAAGAATGCAATGGGAGGATTTAAAATGTTCTCCACTCTTTGCTCCCTCTCTCACAAGCACCTCCTCCAATATAAGCTCCCAGCAGTTGTTTCCTTCTTGGCTCTGCCATACAACATGTCAGAGCCTTCCACATGCATGGGTTTCTATGGAGGCCAGGAACAGGGCATCAAATCACATCTCTGCCCCAGGTGTCACAAATCCTTTTTAGGGAGACTTAAAGAGAAGTAAATACAGATGGAGGTAGATAATCTCAGCTATCCAGATAGTGTTGGACTGCAAGTCCCATTAGCCCCACCCAGCATAGTCAATAATGAAGATCATGTGAGTTGCTGTGAAAAAACAAAAACGCTGGAGGGCCTCAGTTGCTAGTGCTGCTCTAGCGTAACCCAGGAGTAAAGGAAGACCAAGCATCAGGGTAGAAGATGGGACTTGAGTAGATGGATCTAACCATTGTGTTACAAACTGTGCCTGCCAAACTTGATTTAAATAAATATGAACTCCCCGCCCACCTTTGCATCTGTCTAACTTCCTTATAGTTGATTCAAACTCTGCCCCACTACACCTTGCTGGGTGATAGATTTTTCCCTCTGACTTTGAAATGAGTTAGTACGCAGGGGTAGTGCTGTGCGGAGAACACCTTAGGTGGGCTGAAAACCAGTTCTTTTGGAATCCTTTGTTAGATAAAGAGCAAGGAAAGCCGCTGGGTTCTGGTGCGAGTTCAAGCTGTGGGAGAGAACGCCGGCAGCCATAATCCACAATCTTCTACCTCTGCCAGGTTTTACAAACTGTGCTGTCAGAGGCCACCCCAGAGGAAAGCTCACCAAAAAACAAAGCATGGAAACTCACCGGAATCTCCTCCAACTTCTGATATCCCAACTGCTGCCACTTAGAGAACTTTTCTTCCGTGTCCCAGCCATGGCTAGCCTGGGTGCACCACTCCCAGGAACACCAGCTGCACCTGCTGCCGGGCTTTTATAGAGAGGGGTGGTGCTGCAGTGGAAATCTATTGAGGATAAGGAACAGGGCCAGCTCCATTCTTGTTTGCCTGCCTGCACATGTGTGTGCTTTAATTCTGAGAGAACCTTGTGCCAAAAAACAAGGTGACTTAACACCCATAGGCCACATGACAGAATAATATAGTAAGCTCAGCCTATGCCTATTTTTTCTCATTGGTACAGTCCACTGATTGCAGTAAGACCTGTGAGTGTGGAGCAAAATTATGGCTTTAGGTATACAAGGTGTGGAGGAGCGAGTGTTTGCTATATAATTATAGCCCCAAACATAATTAATTTAGCTGAGATAAAAGAGAAGAATCTAGTGTCTTAACTCTATGCTGATATTGAGAGGTTGAGTAGATAAACCTTTTCTTAGCATAGGCGGAAAAGGTGGGGAAATTGTCTCCTAAATTACTTTGCATGACACTGTGATTCTGTAGCATTCTTAGATGGGAGCAAGACTCGCCAAACCTCTATAGAACAGGGGGAAGGGAAACCTTGGCCCATCTGATGTTTGGATGACAACTCCTACAGTCCCATGTCAGGCTGGCTGGGGCTTCTGAACTGAAGTCCAAACATCTGGAGGACTAAAGATTCCTCCTGCCCTTGCAGGAGTTACAGCCATAGGTCCCAGCTGTATGTTTAGCCTGAGCTAGACAATCAGGCCAGAATAAAATGTGAGAAACTTGCACTCACTTCTGTGAGATCAAACTTGATAAACAATATTCTGAATGCTCCTGACCAGAAGAACTGCTCTGTTTCTCTCCAAGGAGAACCCCCTGCCTCCTGTAACTGTTGAGCTGCTTCTTATACTTAAAAAAATAAACACCTTCCTTTCACTTCAGAGGGACAAATATCTCATTTTACAGTGACGTCTCAATAAAGCTATAATGATGTGGAGACATGATAGAAATTTGCCCCCCTCCTATTCTGCTCCTGTTAGCTTGCATGTATCAGGTATTCAAAAAGCAAGATTTTATAGACTCTCCTTTTCTATTTCGATGATATTGCTAATGTCAACATTGTGAAGAAACGTAAATAGCAAAGATTCACAGGCGTGAGACCATTTTATTACTACAGGATTTGTGTTTTTGCAGCTTTCGCTTCCTCCAAGTCTCAGTCCTTCTCCGCCCTGTGTCAGGAAACGTACCTACCACTGCCTATTCCTATGTCGACCTTCACTCTCCTTCTGTCCAACTGCTGCGTCTGCTCATCAGGGTAGGGCCTGCTGCTCCCCACTAGTCAAGAGAAGGCTTTACTCAGTGATTTTAGGTTTGCAGTTTAAATCTTAAAAGTAATCAGTGATTCATTCAGTCTTCAGTAACTGCTACTAAATGTAATTATAGAACTCATATCTACAACATAGCAAATATTGCCGTGTTTCCCCAAAAATAAGACAGGGTCTTATATTATTTTTTTCTCCAAAAAACACGTTGGGGCTTATTTTTAGGGGATATTTTATTTTTTTCATGTACAACCATCTACATTTATTCAAATACAGTCATGTCTTCTTCTGGTTGCTGCACAATGGTGGAGAGCGGGGTTTCACTTAACTAGGGTTTATTTTGGGGGTAGGGCTTATATTACGAGCATCCTGAAAAATCATACTAGGTCTTATTTTCGGGGAAACAGGGTATGATTTTTTGTCTCCTTGCCCCTTAAATTTTGAGGCCTCTAGCCTGATAAAGAGTTCTAGAGAAATCAAAAGCTTGCACATGTCTGAGGCATTTTGGTCGGTCTTTATCAAGGTATCGTCCAACTGTGAATTTCAGCTTTTTCCTCTCAGGAGCCCACATAGCCATGTAGTTTAAGTCCATATAACCACTGTGACGTTCACCTCTATGAAGCACCTACGTTTTGTGCCCTCACAAAGGTTCCAGTCTTTGTTTCCCTCACTGCCACCAGTGGATTACCTCTATCCACAATATAAAAGACGTTTGTCCAAACACTTGTCTGGTAAATGCAAACAGAAATTTATTGAAGTGTAACAAAGTTAATAATAATCACAGATGTTCTTCAGATGTTCATTGTACACAAGCAAATTATTCACAGGTCTCTCTATACATACTTTCTTCTTGCCATATAATTAATTACCACCTTCTTTATTTATCTTAACCAGCTTCTAACTCAATCTCTATCTCTTCTGACTCTGACTAACTCACTGACTCTCTCTTGACTGACTCTTGACTCTCAGGCTCCGCCTTTTAACTTCTCTCTCGGCTCCGCCTCTCCACCACATTTGCCTAGTACATGAATAATACATGACTTATTTTGCATAACAAGGGGTGAACGCTACAGACCTCCCCCCTTAAATATGTTTGTTTGGGAGGGGAAACACGTTTTCCCTCCCAAACAAACATGCATCATTGCATAAAACTATACTTACCCTCTGGCATCATTTTGGAAGCAATAACAATATTTATTATAACAATCACAATCTCTTTTAGTCTAAACATTCCAATGCAATTCAATAATATACTTTACCTTATCAGTTATACTTACTACATTTAACATTTTCAACCTTACAGAAATATACCACAATCAGGAAACTTTTACTTAGATAATTAACCAGTAAATCAATAGTCCATTCCAGTTCGTTTTAGAAGTCCTTGAATCATTCTCCAAGTTTCAGTTCATCAATATTCAGTTTTTCCACACTATACACAAACAGAACATTTCTTATAACATTATCAGCTTGGTTTATCCCCCCCCCCCCCCCCAATCAGTCATTTGGCTTTTGAGGCACGATCTGAGTCTCTTTTACTCCGTGGTTTGCAAAGTCCAAGTCTTTCACCTTCCCGTTGTAGTAAGGTGCACCATGGACTGGTCCGGTCATTACTGCCTCCTTCAGCTGACTGCTGGCACTCAGGGGTCCCTCTGATGATCACTGGTTCCTTCCGCGTTCTCTTCCATCGACTGGAGGTCATCGGCCACTCGGTTGTCCAGTGGATGTCCTCTGCTTGTCGTTTGTTAGTGACGTCTGCTTTAAGTCTGGCTCAGGGCTTAACTTTCTCGGCTGGGGAAAGGGTAGGCAGTTCCCTCTTCTCCTCCCGAACATCTCTGGATACGTCCCTCTTTAAGACATCAGGGCTTATGCCTTCCTCCTCACACATTCACCCACAGGTACTTTCATTACAAGGTTTTCCCTATGTGGGGGACCACTATCATGGGTCACTTTAATATTCTCATGCAAGTTTCTCTTAAGTGCAATCAACGATTGGTTTGTTTTAGATGCACTGAGTATGTTAGCTGATTCTATTTCTTTATTCAGTGATACGCGAGATAGGGGGTTGCCTTGCAAGGATTTAAGGACTACTTGTTCCGCCCCTGCCAAAAGCAATTTTCTCCCCTCTATAGTTCTCAGTTCTACTACTTGATCCTCAGGACAGAATACTCTTTCCTGGGCCTCATACAAGCCTTTCTCTTTTTCAGGAGTACTTCCCAAGCTTGGCTCTGCCACTTCTAAGGACTTTTTTTCTATATAAAAGCTCCTTACCCAGGCAAGACCTTTCAGGGCATTCAGGAGATAATAAAGTGGGTGTACTGGTGGCTGTTTCAAAGCAACCTACCAAACTAATTTCCTCCTTCTGCTCCTGAGCCAAACTAGTTTTATTTGGATTCTTTAGAAGCATAAGATCAGCTTCTGCACCACTATTAAGCTGGTTATCCAAGGAACTTTCTCCCTCTAGGCTTCCCTCTGCTACTGTAACCATTTCTGCAGCAGTGGGTGATTCCTGGCCCCCTTGTGAGCGTGTAAGTACAAAAGCACTCTTAACATGCTCTATGAGATGTAAACCCTCTCTATATGTCAGGTCTTTATCAGTCATAGGCCTCTCTGGGTGTTCAGGGGTCAGTGGAATGGGATTCTCTCTAACTTTTGTAGTACAATCATTTAAAGTACTATCTTCCATCTGTTCCTCAATACAGGAAGGATCATTAGGGGTTTTCAAAATAACCTCATCAGCCATTTTGGTTACCTCATGGTTCTTTTCTAACTTGGGGCATCCCTGGATATATTCAGAGGTTTGGGATTCCATTTTTCCCTCAGGGATTGTTAACTGCTCTCTCAGGGAACCTGTTACTTCACAAGCACTCTGCACATGCTTAGTGAGATCTAGCCCAATTAAACAAGGTGCAGGAATTTGATCAGAAATTGCCACATCCCAATTTCCGATCCAATCTCTATAGTTTATGTTCACTTTAGCCATGGGTAAAATCACTGGAGTAGAACTTATTCCCTTGATGGTAACAGTCTGGTTTGGGAGAATTTGTTCTTTAGGAATCACCTCAGGATGACACAGGGTTATGTTAAAACAAGTATCAACCACTCCAACATAAGACTTCTCATTAATAATAATCCTCTCACCAGGGTTATGAACTAAAATATCTTCTGCCTTTACTAGAAAACAATGAACGACCTGGGCTAGTGGCAGATCAGAATTTTCTGTCGTGCCAGTTGCCATGGAGACAGAACCACCATTGTTACAACTTCCCTCTGTGGCTTCGACAGTTTTCAAACAGTAAACCTTTTTGGTCTGACTATCATCTTTACCAATTTTATTCTGGTTTTTCATACAATTGAATTGTAAATGACTGAACTCCCCGCAGTTATAGCACTGTCTTCTTCGCTCACTCTGAGGAGATCTGTTCAACTTTAACTTTTCCTCAGGGTTCATTTGGGTCTGAGAACTAGGCCGTGCTAATTTAGGTAAAGTACTACCCTGGCCTTCTTTTCCTGTTGTTTTGCTGAGGTAATTTTTATTAAAGGGTTTCTTATTGTTGTCCCAGTTCTGCTTGTTAAAATTTACCTCAGAGAACCTGTGGTTTCGAATCTCCCCAATGTAATCCGCTGTTTTACCTGCTTCTAATAGATTTTTAGGATTTTTGTCCTTAACTAAATAACGCAATTCCCCAGGCAAAATAGAATAAAATTGTTCCAACCCAATCACATTTTTCATCTGCTCAAGAGAAGTGACATTTTCACGTTCCATCCATTTCTCCAAATATTGCATCAGTTTAGCCCCTAGCTGAGAATAAGATTCCTCAGGCTTTTTGGTCAGGGCACGAAATTTTTGCCTCAGGTGTTCTGCATTGATACCAAATCTAGAATACACCATTTTTCTATAGGCTTCAAAATCTCTAGCCTGTTCTAGGGGCATCTGAGAATACAACTCAGCTAAATCTCCACTTATTTGGGATCTCAAAACCATCATCCTTTCATCATCCTTAACATTAAAGTCCCAGCATGCTCTTTCAAATGATATGAGGAAAGATTCAGGGCAGTCTCCTTTTCTATATTGGGGAAATTTCTTTAAGTCGATTTTTGAGAGATTTCCCTCACTAGAGTACTTATTGTTATTACTATTATTGTTTTGAGCAGCCAATTCTAATATTTTCATTTCCATTTGAAATTCCATTTGTTTTAACTCCAACTCCATTTGTCTGTTTTCTTGCTCAGCTTTTTCTCTCATCTCTATTTGTCTTTTTTCCTGCTCAAATGCCATTTGTCTGGCCTCCTGCTCAGCTCTGGCTTTTTCTCTGATTTCTAGTTCCCTGAGCTCTAGCTCCTTAGCTTTCTCCTCAGCTCTGGCTTTTTCTCTAATTTCTAGTTTCTTAGCTCTTAGCTTGAATTCCTGTTCCAATTTCCATTTTTCAAAACCTTGGGAGCTTAGATCCCTTTGTCCCTCTGAGGCACCCTCATGAGTCTCCTCCTGTTCCACTGGAGCTAGAGGGTCTCCATTTCCTTCCACTTCCTGAGGTAAACTTTGTGCCTCTTGAGGATCAATTACCTCCATTCTTAGCTTTCTAATTCTTTTGGTTGGCATAAGTATGTGTACTTCTTTGATAAGAGCTGGTTTCTATTGCAGAGTTAGTCAGGCCTCTTTTACAACACTATTTTACTGCTGTTTTCTTTTTCCCAGTATTTTTCTGGTGTACTATAGCTCTCACTTGGCAGCTAAAGATGGCTACACTTTTTCTGGCACCACACCAGCCACAATGTTTCTTGGTCTGAGACAACCTTCTTGCCTCCATACAGAAAACAAATTCTGTTTTCAAGCCTCTGCTTTTTATGTTCCTTTCACCTCAGATCTGTTCTGACCCTGGCTTCTGCTTTTTATCCACAAGCGCTCCCTTAACACTCAGAGCCTTGGATTTTAAGCTAGCCCACTGGGTCTGTTCAAATCCTGAGGTAACCTCAAAAGGAATTTTCCCTACAGAGTCGTTCCCTATCTTTAGTCCCCCCTCAGATCTGGGATCAGAAGCCCCGCCACTAAGCTTTACCACTAAAGCTCTAGCAGGTAACCTACTTCTTTACCACAGACCTCTGACTAAAAGGTACCCTTGACTCAAAGAAAATTCACTTTTAATTCTGGCTTGACTGGATTCTTTCGGATCCCGCCGCTGGACACCAATTGTGATGTTCACCTCTATGAAGCATCTACGTTTTGTGCCCTCACAAAGGTTCCAGTCTTTGTTTCCCTCACTGCCACCAGTGGATTACCTCTATCCACAATATAAAAGACGTTTGTCCAAACACTTGTCTGGTAAATGCAAACAGAACTTATTTATTGAAGTGTAACAAAGTTAATAATAATCACAGATGTTCTTCAGATGTTCATTGTACACAAGCAAATCATTCACAAGTCTCTCTATACATACTTTCTTCTTGCCATATAATTAATTACCACCTTCTCTATCTATTTATCTTAACCAGCTTCTAACTCTATATCTCTTCTGCCTCTGACTCTCACTGACTCTCTCCTGACTGACTCTTGACTCTCGGGCTCCGCCTTTTAACTTCTCTCTCGGCTCCGCCTCTCCACCACATTTGCCTAGTACATGAATAATACATGACTTATTTTGCATAACGGGTGAACGCTACAACCACATTTGCTTATATCTGCCCTTTGCTGTCTTTTGAGTCTCCCTTGTACTAGTCTCTTTTCCACTCCCACAACATCTACATATGGAACATAAGATCAGGGTTTTGTGTTTTGCTAATACTTTGGCCATCTCATGAGAAGAGAAGACTCCCTGGAAAAGACTCTGATGTTGGGAAAGTGTGAGGGCAAGAGGAGAAGGGGACGTCAGAGGATGAGATGGCTGGATAGTGTCATCGAAGCTACTAACATGAATTTGACCAAACTCCGGGAGGCAGTGGAAGACAGGAGGGCCTGGCGTGCTCTGGTCTATGGGGTCACGAAGAGTCGGACACGACTTAACGACTAAACAACAACAAATGTTATTCAGCGATACCCAGTGTGGTGTAATGGATAGTGTGAAGGACTAGGATTCAGGAGGCCTGGGTAGAATTCCCACTCAGTCATCGGTGCTCACTGGGGCATGGAAGTGGTAAAACTACTCCTCAAATATCTCACTTACTTGAAAGCCTTATTAGGGTCACTATAAGTCAGTTCTGACTCAATGGCACATAACACCAATAACAGCATTATTCAAAGCATAGGTAGATAATTTTTGTCCTCCTTTTTGGATTACAAGCTTCACAATTTCTTGCTGTTGTCCGTGGTTGCTGGAACAGATGGAAATTTTACAGCAAAATATCTGGAGGAAAAAAGATCCCCTGCCTGCTATATTGTGTAATCTCCAACAGACAGAGGGACAAAAGTAATACAAGATATTCTCAGAAAGTACTCACAGTACACAGTGCTGTAAAAAAAATACACTACAACTTGTAGTACAGGCACATTAGCTTGGAATAATATATGTAAAGACAAACAACATTACGAGAATATGGCAGTGTTGATTCCTCACTAACTAACTTACATATAACCATCATGTACTTATTCATTTCCCAGTAACTGATTCAAACGATTCCTTCTAATTTCATGTACAGATTCAACTGAGAACAACATGTAATTATCATGTGTCTATAATGCAATCTCTTCTCAAATACTTTCAATTAGATTGAGAACATATCCTACATGTTTTATTCTAATAACCTCAACACAACTTATTCCTTAGACCTAACATTTAACTGCATGGTTATCAATATCATAGCTTATCTCTTGAAAATAAATATTTAACCACACTGCTACCAATTTTTTATTCATACAATTCAGACTCCTTGTATTTTGGAAGAAAAGTTGAAACCCACCAACTCCAGGTTATAAGTTCTTAATGTGAAGACAGTGATTATACTACTTGCATATCTTAATCTAACCATGCTATGATCAGCATCTTTTGAATCTCCTGTTTCAGATCGTAGTTCTTCTCGGGACATCTGATGCATTGTGTAATCTCAGAGTGAAATGGCACGGATGATGTCTGTAGTGATGGTAATAGTAATAACAATAGTAATGATTGTAATGATGCAATTCTCCATTAGCTGGTAGTAAGACCTGCTAGGCTCAGTAGAATTTATTTCCAGCAAGCATATAAACAATTGTGTTGTTCATATTCCTGGGGTTTCTTGCTCCCCATTTTAGGGCTTGCTATTGTCATGTAAAGTTTTAACGGTCTCTTTCTTTCAGCAAGTGCGCCCCCCCCAAGGCTGTGTGGCCCATGTATGCAATCCGAAGGCAAGGGTGGGTGATACCTTTGTTAGATAATTAAACAGCTTCCATTTTGAAACTTAACAAGAATCTGGCATGCACAACTGACCATGAGTACTGGAACTTTATTTTTCCGCACCATCTACCTCTGTGGTGGCCAGCCTGGTGAAGACCTACCGTGTTTCCCCAAAAATAAGACAGGGTCTTATATTAATTTTTGCTCCAAAAACGCATTAGGGCTTATTTTCAGGGGATGTTTTATTTTTTTCATGTACAACCATCTACATTTATTCAAATACAGTCATGTCATCTTCTTCTGGTTGCTGCACCATGGTGGAGGGCGGGGTTTCACTTAACTGGGGCTTATTTTTGGGGTAGGGCTTATATTACGAACATCCTGAAAAATCATACTAGGGCTTATTTTCAGGTTAGGTCTTATTTTCGGGGAAACAGGGTAGTTCACAATTAGTTTTGTGATGTTTTTGGTGTGTGTGTTATGTTCTGTCAAGTCACATCTGTCTTATAGTGATCATAATAGGGTTTTTAAGGCAAGTGGAATATTTAAAGAGTAGTTTTAGCAGTGCCACTTCTCCAGAGTTTCCATGGCTGAGCAGGGATTCAAAGCCAGGCCTCCCAAGCCGTAGTCTGTCACCCTGTCTACTACACACCACACTGGGTTAGCACCTACCCTCGCTTTCAGGAAGTGCAAAGTGAATTTTTGTCACCACAGGAGTAGAACAACCACAGTCATTCCTCTACAGTTTTGAGATATATGAAAGGCAAGTATTTGGTCACAAGGTTGCCTTAAGCCCTTTTTACAGAAGTCCCTGAGAAGTAGCAAGGGGTGGGCTGTGGAGAAAGGAGAGAGGGATGAGAAGATCCCTTTTTAAATTATTTGTTTAAAATATTTTTACCCTGCCTTTCTCCTTGAAAGGGGCCTAAGGCGGCTTACAACATTGAAAGACAATATTTAAAGGAGAAAACAGTGAGTATACAATGGTGGTTAAAATCATTAAAAGACAATATTTAAAGCTAAGAACAATAAGCATAAAGAGGCATCTTACCTCATTAAAAGGCAATATTAAAGCTAAGAATTCAGAGCATGTTACCATAGTCTCTCGAGACTGAAGGATGCCTACTACTAAAGCTAAGAACAATAAGTACACAAATATTTTTTTAAAAACCAACAACCAACAAGTGCCACTCTGAGAAATGGGAGTGTGGAGGGTGTGTGGCTGGGGTGGGGTGGGGTGGGGAGAAAGCCTAGGAATTCGTGGGAAACGTCATTTCATGCTCCTGACAGCCCTTCCACCAATCCTTGAGGAGCTGGGGAGATGCACTCTGCACATGCTCAGGCGCACTCTACGCAGCCACCGTTGAGCTCTGCCTCTGGAGGAAAAAGCCACCGGGACTGATCCTCAGCTCCGGCTTTACGGTCAAGAAGCGGCTGTTGGCAGCGAGGGACCAACAACTCTGGAAAGCAGCGTTTTAAGTGGCAAGATATTGGCCCAGAAACACTGGCCTCGGCTACTCTTTTTGGCCTGGTGTTGTCCCACCTCCTGCTACGATTACGGTCGCTCTGCCCGTCTAAGCTCTGGGGCGGGACTTGTTTGACTTCTCGAGCGCTGAGTGGTGTGCTCGGCGGAGGGGGCGGGGAAAAGGGCGACTTGAATGGAAGGGCGGGAGAAGGCGCGGAGCAATGGACGAAGCGTCGGTGGATGCCGAGGCGGGACGGAACATGGCGGCGGTAGCGGAGGCTGGAAAGTGCGTGTTGTGTCTGTTTGGGGGGGAGAGGAGGAGGAGGAGGAGGAGATGATGGTGGCTTTGCCCGCTGTTCTGCTGTTTTCCATTAAATTAATACTCTCGTATTTTATTGGTTGGTCTGCATGCTTTTTAGCATGTATTGTTACGTGCAATCAAGTCGCTGGCGACCCTATGAATGAGCCATCTCCAGAGCGCCCTGTCGTCAGCAGCCCGGCTCAGCCATTGCAAACTCATTTTATTTGCTTTTGTGCTGTATTAGTCGTTGAAATCATTTGCTCATTTAACTATCTTTATTTTTAAAAAAATACCTTTCGATTCTGTCACTTCTGGTTGTTGTCCTTAACTTACAGTATTGATCTTAAATCTGGACCCATTTTCAGCATTTATATTGCATTTAGAAAAAAGACTACTTTCTTGTTCTGCATTTTTCCTATTGCGTGCAAAATTAATATGGGATACCCAGTGTGGTGTGTAGTGGATAGAACGACAGACTGGGACTCAGGAGGCCTGAGTTCAAATTCCCTGCTCAGCTGTAGAAGCTCACTGGGGGCGTGGAATTGGTAAAACCACTCTTTAAATATCTCACCTGAAAGCTGGGTTAGGGTCGCTGTAAGTCTGTTCCAGGTTGACAGCTCGTAACATAACACATGTAAAACCATTCCTGCCTCTGCAGTTTTGGAAAAGATTCTAAACCAGTGGTCAAAACAATTGCTCCAGGGAACCTTGAGCAAGTGGACTTGATCCATGGATCACATTGAAATATAGTATGGCAGGCAACAACAACAACAACAACAAAAAAAGACAAAAACATTTGTCAAAGACTTAACTGCTATATTTTAATATCTTTAAGGTGCTACAATGTTTTTGTCTTCCTTTTCTTCTTCTTCTTTTTTGTTTTGTTCTTGCCAGACATGCTAACAGACTTACACAGCTACCTCTTCAAAAATGAAATATAGTTTGGTCTTTAAGGTGCCACTACGTTTGTGTGCTTGTGTAACACGGCTGCTCCTTTGGAACCTTAGTTGCTCCTCAGAAGTTTATCTGGGATTCTGCAACAGGGAAGTCAGTGATGGCAGGCCTGTTTCTTTGAGCCAAACGGCTTGTGCCCTGATCCCCATCTCTGAAGGAGGGCGTTGGCAAGCTGGCACTCTTCACTTGTTTGCACTGGTGACTCCTGTCATCTCTGACCATTGGCTATGCTGACTAGGGATTATAGGAGTTGTAGTCCAAGACATCTGAAGGGCAGTTCAGAGATCCCAGATGAGCCTCTGAGGAACTCCCAAGCCTCTGAGATTCCCTCGAACAATTAGTCTGGAGCAAGGGATTGTCCCAGCTGAACTAACTGTACTAATTGACTGTCTGCATGGCCTAGGAGAGATCGGCACAACTCGAGGCTGCATCTCTTGTCAGCCTGTGGCTGCATCAATGTGCAGGCACATAGTTGTACAACCACATATGCCCATCGCTCTTTGCCGAGGGTGGGGACAGGAGGGGCTAAACCTCCTTCCGAAGTGTAGGGCTGCTGGGTGAAGATGGAAGCCATGAGTGGCAGGAAAACAGGAGGGGTTGGTATTCCTCCCTCCAGTCTGCCGAGGCTTAGGGAAAATGGATTTGGGTCCCTCCGCTGAAAGGGCTGCGCCAAAATGGACAGAAGGGTGCCGTTGAGGCACTCCTGCCCGGGAGACGAAATGGGATCAGGAGTTCCCGACCACTGTGGAGAGTGTCTGAGGCAGATGAACTTGTGCGGAAACAGCTCCCGGGGAGCGTGGAGGTTTTGAGGTGACTTTTCTAGGTTCTTGATGTTCTTCCCCACTCCCCTCAGGATCGTGGCTCAGTTGAAAGATGCGCTCACCTTTGAGGGCCAAGCCAAAGATGGCGTAGAGGCCGAACTACCAGCCCAGGTGTTGGCTGAGCATGCGGTGGTAAGTGGTCATTTCCTTTCCCTTTGTGGGGGCGCTGGATTTGGTCCTGGCTCTCTCCAAGGCCGTGCTGGAGATCCCTTGGGCTTTGGGGGAGCGGATTACTACCCACTCCCTCCATTTGGTGTATGCTTCCTCAGAACACCAGGAAGACCCACAAGCTGATGTACACCCAGCTGCAAGTGGTGAAGTTCCTTCTAGATTTCCTTGAGTCTGCCCCTTGCATCCAGGATACTTCAGATGCTGCTGTCCGTAAGTATCTGTGCTGGATGGGTGAGGGTCACAGGTTGCGGCATATCCAGGCCGGTGCCGGGGGTAGACTGGTTAGGGACGCCCAGCTAGCATTTTCAGTGCATAGGTGGTTTGGACGGGTGACTTGAACCTTTGTTAGGGGCCTCTGGCAGCCCCATCTGCACTCAGGAGGAAGTCCTGTGGAATTCAGTGAGACTTGTTCCCTTGGAAGAGTGCCATAAAGTTACAGGAACTCTTGTCTACAACAGGACTAAGGGATTGTGGAACTCCATATGTTGTTAGCCTGCAACTCCTGTCAACCACTGACCTGTGTAGCCTATCATATGGCATGGTGGGAACTGCAGTCTAGCAACATTGTGTGTGTACAGTATGTTTTGTGTGTGTGCATGTCTGCCATAAGTTCTTCATCTCTTCTGCACAACCTTTCTATGCCACTTTTATAACTGACATTGGGTGATTAAGGTTCCTGGCAATCACTCTGTCTTCTGAGTGGGTCAGAGTTTGCTGTGGGGCTGTTTCTTTGAGCATCAGCCAGTGGATGTACAAGCATGGAGTTTTGAGTGAATAAGCATCAGCCTAGCTAGCTGGAAAGTTGCTTCTATCAGGAGGTTGCTGCAGCATTTATGGGAAACTCCTAAATCTCTCTTGAAGATTTGGGAGATTCTGTTCAGGGCTAGAGTGAAGGGTTCTGTGGACCACTTCTGAAGATTGCAAACGTTACTTTTTTGGACCATAACTGCCAGAGTCCCTAAGCCAGCATGGTTCACGGCCCTGCTGGCTGCAGTATTCTGGGAACTGTAGTCCAGTAAATAAATAAATGGACGGACAGACAGACAACATTTCTGATTATTTTCTAAGCTTGGACTGTTTCTGGCTGTGATGTGAATGGTGGTCTCTTGCTTTTCAATGGCAGGAAAGGAAATGGCTGAGGCCAAACAGCAATGGAAGGCCCTCAAAGCTGAGTACCAGCATCAGGTGGAGTCTATCAAGGGGGCTGTACCTCAGGTCCTGGCCAAACTGGAAGAGGGAAGGAACCGGGCTCAGCTCTTGGAGAACGCCCTGCAGCGCTACCAAGCCAAGGTGGTTTCCTTATTTGAGGGAGTGCAAATGGCAGACTCTATTGATTTCTTGCCCTTTTGCCCACCAAGAATTGAGGTTGAGATGTTTGATTGGTCAAACAAGCTGCCAAACATGTTTTAATGCTTGAGCATTGCATAGTTGTCACTTCTGCCCCATTATTCTGTTTAGGTGGATTTATAGAGTAACAGTGGACAACATGAGACCCATGAGTGGTGTTACCTAGGATCGGTGTCACGACATTAAGGCTGGGCAGTCTCAGTGTGTCCAAGGGCCAACTTTGTCCCCTGTAACCCCCTCACTAGCCACACTCCTGCTATCACTACTGAAATATGGTGGCTGAAGTTGAAACCCCCCTCAAGACTCACTAGTGGGGAAAAAAACCACAAATTTTTACTGTGATCATATGTTAAAAGTCTAAGGTCAAAGTACTAAATGGAGGGAAACAAATGCCTTCCATTTCTTTTATCTATGCCATGAGAAGTACAGTAGGACCCCATATCCTCAGGATCAGTATCCACTGATTCACTTATCCACAGTCTGAAAATACTAAAAACATTAAAAGAAAAATCCCCCCCAATATATTTTTAATCATGACGTTACCAGTGCTGGCCACTAGAGGGGGACAGAGACCATGCTGTGTACAGTATAGCATTCACATTATGTTCTGTATAACAGCGGTCCCCAATCTTTTTGGGACCGGGGACCGGTTGGTGTGTGTGGGCTCCGTGCGCGGGAGGGGCGGGGGCACCCCCGCGCTCACGGGTGGGCATGTCACACTTGCGGGTGGGTGTGTCGTGCTTGCGGAGGGGCGCGTCACGCTCGCGGGTGGGTCTGTCGCCCTTGCGGAGGGGCGTGTCGCGCTTACGCGCATGCGTGCGAGTGCGACACGCCCCTCCGGAAGCGCGACACCCCCACCGTGCAGGGGGGGTGGAGATCCGTGTCCGCGGCCCAGTTCAAGGAAGCCCACAGACTGGCACTGGGCCGCGGACCGGGGCTTGGAGACCCCTGCTGTATAATATGCATTTTTCAGCATCCACTGGGGAGGGCTTGGAACTGATCCCCCGCAGATGCTGTAACACATGTTGGTAGTTTTATAAGTCCAGTTAATGGATCTGGCAAACTGCTGGTTTTTTGTTTAGCTATGTTGCTACCCGGGGTCCTTACTTCCATTTTGGATTTCTTTTGCAGAAACGGGAGATGGAGGAGAAAGCCAAGATTGCCCACGTTAGGCGTCAGAAGGAACAGGTGGGGTCTGGGTCGCCAGCTGTGCTGGCTCGGGTATCCTGTAGTCCCAAATCCTCACTTTTCCTGACTCTGATGACATTTTGCTTAATTCAAGAGCGAGGAAAGCCGTCGGTCGAGTCCCTTGATCTCCTGTAGTTTGATCTTTCCCCGGTAGGAGCTCTTGCAAGAGCGACACCAGCAGCTGGAAAGGCGTGTTTCAGAGCTGCAGAACCAGCTGCAGAGGCATCAGGACGAGCTGCAGCGCCTGCAGCAGGAGCTAGAGGAGCAAGAGGCCCAGGCCAGCGTCTGGCGGGAGAAGATGCAGAGGTGAGAACTTGTGTTTGGCTGCAGCAGGGCTTTGAACGTTACTTTGGAAAAAGTAATGTGTGCTGTTAACTTGTTCATCCGGGCCACTTGTCACTGGCCTTCAGTCCTGTTCCACAGCTCTACAGGTGCAGGGGGGATTGATGTCACAGCCAGTAGCAAATATGCCACTAAATAATGAGTTTCTGGCCACTGGCTGTGACATCAGTCCCATTGCACTGGCGGACTTTACAGTACAAGATACTGGCCATTATCTTACACTATTTATCCTTTTCACATACCCCCTTTTCAAAGTTGCAAAGAGTCCCCCCACCCAGCCCATTAGGGGCTACAGCCACACCTCCAACTATGCGTTGTGTTTTGTTGTTGGTTCTTAATTTTTTTCTTAAGTCTTTAAACCAAAGTTGAAGCCATGTGCAATGTGCTTCAGCCTTATACACCTCTGAGAAGCTTTCCTGAAGTGTCCTTTCCCAGGGCATTCTGTCAAGCTGTAACTGCAGGGTGCACGCTGTATCTTAACCATAATAATTGTGTGCCGTCCGTTCTGACTTAGGGTGACTCTTTTCAGGGTTTCTTAGGTAGAGAATACTCAGAACTGGTTTGCCATTCCCTTCTTCTGGGGGCACCCTGGATCTGTGCCTCCCCAATATCCCCAAGGATATTGCTCAAGGCAACACAAGCTGGCTCTGCTCTCAGGAAGCATAGTGTGGAATTGAACTCCCACCCTTTGTCTCTGCAGCCAGATAGCTAAACCATGGAGCTATTCAGCCACGGCACCTTAAAGATGAACAACTTCTATTTGGCATACGTTTTTCTGGGCTGTAGCTCACCTCTTAGATTACATCTGAAGAACTGAGCTGCAATACACAAAAGTTTATGCCAAATCACGGATGCACTGCCATCATCTTCATCAGTTTTGCTGCAGTTGACCGAAATGGTAGCTTTCCCAAGTTCTTCTTGAACATGCACGGACGTTTCCTGGTGTTATCTCAGAAGCTCGACCAACTATTAAAGAAGGTTTGGCTTGGTACCCTGGACAGTGTGGCTAGCAGCAATCTCATCCATTATGCACAGTAAAAGACTATAGGCATTTCCATTATGGCAAAATATGTGTTTTCTGGTCTATAGTTCAGGTTTTGTGTCTGTGTGTGATGTTTGTGGTTCTGCCTCATATTTGCTACCTTGGATTAAAACCGTTGTTCTTCAGCCTCCCTTAAAAATGGATGGATAGGGTTCATCCTCTTTGCTGCTTTATCCCCATCATGCTTTCTTCACAATGAGTGATATGGGAAAGGTGGCCTAAGAGGCTTTCCTTTTTCTCTCCCCCCCACCCCATCCCTCTTTGGATTCTTCCTTTATTCCAGCACCTCCGACTTCCGCTGCCTCTTGGAGACTTTGCAGGGTATAAAATTGATCTCCGTCTCAGAGACTGACCTGGAGATTGAGATGTTCTCTCCTTCCCAGCCTGCCTCTTCTACGCCCCATCACCTGAAGTTACGCTTACACTGGGAGGATGATGGTAGTGTCACACTGCAGGTAAGAAAGAGCAAGACGCTGGTCCGTAGTGGCCTGGCCTGGGCCAGTGTATCTGAGCTCGCTTTCTCTCCTTGACTTAGGGCGACAGTCCCTTTTTTGATCCCTCTGTTGTGCTTCCCATGGGCACCTACAGCAGCATCAAAAGCATCGTCCTGGAGCTGCAGCAAAATTACTTGCAGGAAGCACAGCTTGTGGCTGAGATTGAGTCACTGCAGAACTGGTGAGCTTCTTACTTCTGCTGTGGATTGTGTAGCTGGTTTAAGCCCCCTGGACATCAGCTCTAGTGTCAATGTCCCCAGGCTAGGGTTGGGAATATCCCTCCCTCCCTTATTTCCTGCTTTTTTATGTGCATGTGTTTCATTTCTGTGTGTGTATGCGTTGTGTGTGTTTGGAAGAGAGTATATTTCTCTGAGCATCAGCAGGCATCCTTCTGGGTTGTTTGTGGGCTGGCTTTTGGGGTTTGGACCCAAGTACTTATGTTATATATATTCATTCATTCATTCATTCATTCATTCATTCATTTTCTTTCTTTCTTTCTTTCTTTCTTTCTTTCTTTCTTTCTTTCTTTCTTTCTTTCTTTCTTTCTTTCTTTCTTTCTTTCTTTCTTTCTTCTTTCTTTCTTTCTTTCTTTCTTTCTTAGCAAATTGGTATTTTATTTTGTGACTAGACACTGCCTCCCCTTCCTTCCCTGCCCCATTTGCTGCCACTGTGTAGAAGTGACTGTAACTGTTTCTTAGATTTCCAGATGTGCCCAGGGGTTCAAAGAGGCCTGGGATTCCATGGCTTAGCCACTATCCTGGCCTGTGCTTGGAGAATTGCTAATGGGTTTCTGTTTGAAAGGACAGTGCTGTGTAAAGGACCTCTGTTTTGAAAGGGAGCACTCCTTCTACCTGATTCTTTAGGCTTGTCACTGCTGATGCACCGTCTCTGTACTCCTCCTTTCTCCACAGTTTTGCCATTGACTGGAAGCAGGAAAAGCGGATACTGAGTTACCTGAAGCCATCATCAACCTGCAGCCTCCACGTGGAGCCAGGATATCCTGCCAGTGGGGGGATCTCCCTTGTCTCAGTAAAGAGTCAACATGGTGCTGTTGATGTAACTTCTTACCGGGTTAGGATGGGTTTCCTTCTTTTTTTATCCTACTTTCATCTGGCCAACAAAAGCAGGGGAGGGATTAATAGATGGGAGAGAAAAAGGCCCACCAAATGGAGATAATATGTTTGGAACGTAAAGAAAAGCAGGCACTGCCATCACTGCTTCCCTTTGTGTGTCCACACTCATTTCTGATCTTTGGGTTTCCTGTTCTGTTAAATCCTGGCAGTCTTTCCCTTGGAGCTGCAGGGCACCCCGAGAGGTTCTTTAAATGGAGGTGGGAATTAGTATAATAGTTAAGGATGTCATCAAGGAACAGAGGACTCCTTCAGACAGTGATATTCCTTAGTGTAATTCCTAGCGAAAGCAGGAGTTTGAGAGGGTTGACACTTGCTGAGGGTCTGTCAGTTCCCTCCGTCTCAGTTTTTTGGCTGTACCCCTCTATCCTGTATGAGCAAAATGGTGCTGAAGGAGATGGCAGGGTCCCAGTGGATATGTAAGGTTCCCAAGAGGCAAAACCCTTTTTTAAAAATCCTTTTATGAAATGGCATCAGTCTTGGTAGCCCACCCTGCACGACTCAACAGGGGTGTTCAAGATCCTACAGATCGGCCTCCAGATTCCAAGAGGTCTTAGTCCTTGTTATGCAGCTGTCCTCAACGTCTGTCTCTTCTGCAGCCTCCACAGGAGAGACCTTCCCTGCAGAACTGGCTGGTCTATCTCAGCACTGTGGATTTCAGCGCTCCTTTCCTTTCCTGAACATCTGGTGGTACCCATGTCTGTGCAGCAGAGTTGAAGACCCAAAATCCCATGGCATCTACATCTCTGCATTGCAAGGCTGGATGAGAGCAAATGAGATTTAATTGGAACAACTGTCCTCTCCCCTTTCTTACTGCTTTTACTGAATTTCAGTGCAAGTTTCGTGTTCCTCATTATGACTGCAAGCCCAGTATTTGGCTTCAAAGCTTTCCAAAACTGATGATTTTCTATTCAATAAAATTCTGTTTGGCATTTATTTTGAAAGATTTGGGGCCTCTGATTGGATTGTACAGATGGTTTTGTTTCAGGGCCCTCCAGCTCCCTCTGCCTCCATGTCCAAGAGATCACAGGTTTGCCTTTTGCACCCAGGTGGGAATCCAAGAAGATGCGTCTTGGGACTCTACACAAGCTGCCTTATTATAGATGTCCTTATTTTATTTTTAAGTATTACAAATGTGAGACAAACCAAAAGAAGCCCAGAAACTCCACAATACACAAATGAGTTGTGGACAAGTTATCAGTCACAGGTGTATTATAAGAAGCAGGAACACTGTATTTGTGGGCAGTGGCAAGATTTTCTTGGGATTGTCAATACTGTAGTCATCAATTTTTCAAGTCCGCAAAATTTGATATTTAGCTAATACATAGATTTCCTTTAAGTATAGTAATTTTTAGAAATGTTACTGTGTTTCGACTGAAACCCTCAGAACCTTCTAGTGCCTACTGGCCAGGAGATTCTGGATGTTCCCAAGACCTTCTGTGGGCAGGCCTTATTTACATCCAGGTGGATCAGTGCTGCAAACACGGATGATGCTTCATGGTAAGCTGTTGTTGGTAGGTGAAGTTTGACAACTGGCCACATGACGGTGCTGTCGTTCCATGCATTTTCTTCAGATCTGTCCTTTTGTTTGGCCAGGGAGGCAACTCTAGAGGGCAACTGCAGGACTCTTTATTTTTTTTCTCCCCAGGATGGTTTTCCTGTCCGTATCTAATAATTGGAGCAATGTGCTTGTAGCAAAATTAAGTATTCCTCACATTGCACTTCAGGCAATGATGTACCTTGCTAAGGGATCTCTTCCATCAATTAATCCAACTCACGTGCAAGGTTTCTCTCCTGCAGCACTTAAATCCATTCCTATCCCAAGTGCTGAATTTGAAAGGGCGTACTGGGTAGCAGCCGAATGGTGACCATAGAGTTGTGCAGCCTTTTCAGGCCTGAGGACTACGTTTGATGTTGCTTGAGAGGTGCATGCATGCTCTCCCCACCCCATGCTACTAGCAACTGGAAGACAGAAATTCTGGAAGCAAGACCTGCAGGGGTCCTAAAGACAGCCCTCTTCCTCTCCTCTCCCCTGAGGTTTCAAACCCACTGGATAAATTTGGGGGCTCAGCCCAAGCCAATCAACTTGACCGCCAGCCAGCTTTGGGATCTTTGGGAGCAGGGAGTTGCAAACAGCCAAGGACCACAAATTGGGCCTCTTCGGGTGACCAGCTCCTTTCCCATGGGTTCTAGATACTTGGCAATGCTCTCTCAATAAATCCCAAGGGCACTTCCATGCCCTGCGTTTTGTAGCTTCTCTGGGCGGTTGGAAGAGAGAGATTGCTTCAGGAAGGCGCCCTCTGCCTTCAGTCACAGCCTCCTCCCTGTTGTAGCTCTTCAATAATACACACCCGCCTCCCTCCACGCACATAATGAGCATTGCTGCCGACATAGAGGGGTGGGGTGGGGGATATGCCACTGTGGATCAGCCTGACTTAGGTTAAGAAGGTCTGGGTTTCTAGGGAGGGTGTGTGTGCCGGTAGCATGAAAGATAAATGTGCCTCTCTGACACTTAATGAGAGAGGGATCAAGGCACGATGGAAGGATGTGTGACGCAAATGGAGGGTGGGGGGAGGCATGGGAAGAACAAGAGGGGGCTCACTAGAGCAGGGGCGGGAAATGAGAAGCCAAACATTGGGTGGACTTCAGTCACCATCAACTCCAGCTAGCCTGGCCCAAGGTGGACAACGGCTGATGAGAACAGCCATTCACCTGGAGAGACCCAGGTATTCCTCACTCGTGTACTAGAGAGTGTGAACCTTTTTTGGGGCGGGGGGGCAGGCCTCCCTCCTTCCTTTTGGTAAACCTGTAGTTACTTATCCCACACCCATGGAAGATAAGATGACCAAGCTATGGATTTGTGGCGAGCTCTCCTTAGGTTGCAGATTGGGAGGGAAAAGCTGGAAACCGTTACAGGACTCCTTGACATCTCCCAGAATCCATCTTCAGTTATTCTCTTCTGACCTGCTTTTCAGGGGTGAAATGGGAATATCTGCTATGGTTCAGCCTGCTTGCCCCTTCAAGCGGCTGTACCTGTTCCCTTGGCCGCTCCAAAGCCCTCTTCCTTTCACACCTTGTCAGTCTACCCTCGGATCAAAAACTGGCGGCATGTCAGTGAGGCTGCCGCCCTTGCAATATTTATGAGCTGGAGTTGGGAACTCGGGAACGGCCTTAAGCGAGCATTTTCTGCCTGGGCTTGTCTGATGAAATATTGACGAACACTTAAGGGATAGGCCGCCTTCGTTCAAGAAAATCTACACTTAGGCAGCCAGGGAACTGAACTCGTCAGCAGAGTGTTCTGGTTGGTTTCTCCATTCCCCCCCCCCTCCACCCCAAATATTGCTTGAGAAGTCATGAGTGCTCCACTCTGTCGGGTTATTATTCCCTTCCCCACTTGATCCAGATTATCCTTTTGTACAGCATATATTTAAAAAAAAAAAAAACCCTCCCAAGAACAGAACACAGTGTAAAATCTGCAGGTAGACAATAAGCTCACTAGGAGCTGACTGGATTTCCACAAGTGTGTGCAGGTGCTTGTGTTCTCCAGAACTCTTACTGCCTGTTAGCCTGGCAAAGAATTCTAGAGAACTGAACAGCTTCCGTGCTCCAGTGGAATTGATCTTCATAAAGGTATTGTCCATATTTTGGATTTTAGGGTCACTCCCCATAGCAGCCAGGGCTCACACAGCTGCCCACTCCATGCCTTCCGAACTCATAGATGTTTTTTTCATGTTGGTGACAGTCAGCCACGTCATTGACTTTAGTGGAGCATACGTATTCTAGTATCATTCCTGTTCTGCTTATTGGGTTTTGTAGGGGTTTTTGGCCAGAATTATCCTGCATTTTATTGGATTTCTTCCTCCCTCCCTTCCTTCATACTTTTCTGCCAGCCCACCAGAGGCTGGCGTGAAGCCTCTATAGACCGACTCTTTACTTTTAAGTTTTCTGTTAGCTGCCTTCCAGAATATGCCCAAGACATTAATTCTGAGTCTTTTCTCTAGCAACAAGAGTGCGTCCTCCAGAGGGGCTGCTTTCATGTCCTTGAGGTTTCTACATTCTGTTCTTCAAACCAGCCTTTTGTACTTGCTCACAATGGCCAGGCTTTCCCTGGGAACACGCTCTCGCCTGTTCTAAAGCTAATTTTAGCATTTAAGGGAAGCGGGGGCAGTGTCTTGTACTTTTGTATACTGGATCTTCTCTAAGACTCAATGAAGCTTACATTTCTGGTTTTGCTCCTGTCACATGCAATGCATATGAACTATTTTGGAAATCAAGCAAAACCTAGATCTGAAAGAGCATCTGCCTGCCTGCCAGTCACCTTCCTAGACATGAAAAGCCTGTTCTTTCTGGACATTAGTATTTTATGTAGTTGTCAAAATAATACATGTGATGGTTCTCACCTGTAACCCAGCTAGATGAAACCTCCACCTCTGGAGGCAGTCTACCCTATGGCCCACAAGAGAAAGAAACCTCCGGTACTCCAGGGAATCTTTGGCTACAGGCAGTTCATGCAGTGGAGCTAGGCTTCCCAGGGTCAGAGTACCATCATCCCTGACCACGGGCTATGTTGTCTGGGACTCATGGGAGTTGGAGTCTGAACGATATGGGGAGGGGGTATATATTTCCTGCAGAAGGTGTGTACTTTCCCAACCTGCTTTTCTAGTGCTCAGAGGCATCTGCCTGGTTATTGTTAGAAGCTGAGCCCAAGTTTAGACAGACCTTTTAGTCCGGGGGCGGGGGAGGGATTTTGAGTTCTCTCCTGATGTTTTGTGCTACCACACCCACATGTTTCTCACATCAGGACTGAAAGGAGCTACAGGTCAAAACAAATGGAAAGCTAAATGTCCCCCTCCCACCCAAATGTCAGTCTGAGCCCTGAAAGCAATCTGCACGTAGAAGATCTGAACACCCAACTGTCCAGAGTCCTTATGGAGAGAGACAGGGACTGCTTGGAGGTGGCGGGGATTATCCCGTACAGAGTAGGAATGAGGTGGAGGGGTGTGTGTGTGTGAAGGATGCTGCAGGTGGGTGACAGAAAAGGGGGCACCTGCTTCTCCCAAACCCTAAATTGGTTTGTTTTATTGTACTGCAATGGTGTGTGGTGTGGGGGTTAAACTGCAGTACTGCAGCCAAGCCTCTGCTCATGACCTGAGTTTGATTCTGATGGGTTCAGGGAGCCAGCTTGAGGTTGACTCTACAGACACAATTTAATCTGACTCAGGCGAGCACACACAAAAAAATGTTTCAAATTAAATCATGTTCATAGTCGAGTTAAACAACCTCCTAGCGGGTATTTAAAAAAAAACAACACTTCCCGGCCAAAAAAATGTGTGCTCAGCTGTAGGTCATGTGAACAGATATTTTTATATTTTTTTCAGTCCTGCTAAACTTGACACAAACCCAAGTGTATTTTGATGTGTAACTGCACCCTCGTATTTGTTTAGTTTCCTATGGGTAACATCTAGAGGCAGCTTTTGTTTGTTTTTTGCCTTTATAATCACAAGGAGCGAGAAGGCCCACATTTTCCTTCTAACAGTAAATGGTATTTGCTAAATCAGGAATAACATCACATTTCATGGAGTTATCTCAAAAAGGCAACAGTAACAAGGTTTTCATCACAGGCAACCTTTAAAAAAGTTAATTGAATAATCAAACAAAGGAGGGGTGATCAATGAAAAAAGCGAACTGGAATTGGTTGCTGGCCCTAACCCCTTTCTGGAATTAATTAGAGAGGGCCTTCAAAAAAGCCAAACTTGCTTTCATGTTCATAGTGTGTGTGTGGTGGCAGGACAGACTGTTCACTAAGAAACTTCTGGAGTTAGATGGAGGGTAAATATTTCTATTTACAGGTATGTTTTGTGTGTGTGGTGGGGGGGGGGTTGGTTCTCCAGGGTTCCTTCCCACTGTGCTGTGATAATGGTTGGAAGATGGCAGACCAGGATATAAAGGGCTAGTGAGGCACTTGCTTCACATGCTTATAAAGCATCATCAGGAATGGGGAATCTCAGGATGCTAGGATGGAACTTCCCTTATCCCTCACCATTCATTATTCTAACGAGGGCTAATGAGAGAGGTTTAGTAGCATCTGGAGCACTGTGGCAGTTCTTGTCCTCCTCTTACGTACAACTGTCATTGTTGTTAGGTGCCATGAAATCACCTCCAACCTATGGCAACCCTCTGAATGAGTGACTTCCAAAATATCCTGTCCTTAACAGCCCTGCTCAACTTTTGCAAATCGGAGGCTATTAACACTAGAAACGGGAAAGGTTTGTGTTTTGAATTTTGGTTTCCAGGACCCCCACAACAACCACCATTTCGCTATCCCTTCCCTCAGCCCTCGGCTACATCTTTGTCCCCTCCTGAGGGAACTCTTCGGTTTATGAAGCGATGTAGGATTGAGGTGGGATGTGGTTGTGGAAACATCCATAATACATCAGTAAGGTTAGGAATGGCCCAACGGGGAAGGTGTAATGGGAAGGGAAAGATTTAAAAAGAGGACAAAAAAGCAACGGATGAACAAAGGCATCTCTATGCTATACTGCTCAAGCCCCCAAAAAATCCCTTACTAAAGAGAATCTGTATTCCCCCTCACCAAATCTTTTTTTTCCTACACATTTTCTCAGTTGTAGTTTAATATTCCTCTCATTTTTACCCCACATTATTCTAGTCATAGACTGCTCGCATACTCCCCATTGGTGTTCTTTCTGAACTACTTACCTATTATTAATAGATGTTCCTGCTATTACTGAGAGTGGAAGTCAGCAGTTACCTCTTGGAAGAACAGCCTACATGGAAGCCAGTGTGATCAGAGCAGGCTAAAGTTTGGGGAGAAATGGGTCCACCCCCTCCCTCAGCCATGAAACTCACCGGATGGCCTTCAGCCCCTGACTCTCAGCCTAGCCAACCTTGACACCAAAACACAGGAGGAGGAAGAGAATCATATTCACTGCCTATGACTCCCTAGACTGAGGAAGGACAGGATTTAAGAGGCACTAAGGGACTAACCAAGCGGAAGAGAAATTGAGTCCTTCTGCACTGCAGATTTGTTACCCCATCCTTGGTTCGGGACAAGTAAGAAACATGGTTTTAAGGTGTACCTGTGCAGAACATATTACCATAAACAAAGAGCTGCTGCTAAACTCTGGCCCACACCCCTAATGCCACGACTGGTCCTTGCCCATTGGTGGCACAGCAGAAGTGGAGAATGGTAGGATGTCAGTAATAGGGTAAACTCCCTACATGTTACCCAAAGAATGAAATTAACAAGGTACTGCTGTCTTAAAATATTTGCAAGATATGTGGAAAGGAATTGCCCTAGCGGCATACATTATCTGAGGTCTAATGTTCATTTTCAATGTGATAACTCCACAGGGTCAGTTAGGACCCCGTGTCTTGTGGGTCGTATCATTTTTGGCCATTGTGCAAACAAGGTTCATGGGTTCTTTTACTTTGCTTACTGGCCAAATGGTGGAGTGAAAAGCACTTGAAGATATGTGTTTTTTTGCAAATATATGTTTGTTTTGCAAAACATATTCTGCTTCTGAGACGCACATTTGTGTGGTTTTTAGAATGGGGGGCAGGGTCTGGGAAGATCGGGGTAGGTTACCAGATTTAAGGGGTGGGCAGGCGGTACAAGCAGGGTCTAGACACCTGCAAGGGAGTTATGAGCATGGGGGCACTGACATTTTATTCTTGTGGCCACTGGGCTTTCTGTCTCTCACCTCTGGTTCTTGAGATAATCCAACACAATGTTGCCTTAAGGTTTCAAGCTTTTTCCTCGTAATCATAAAGACTAGAAATCTGTTTAAAATACAAGAAAGCAAAAAAGCAGAAACGATAGGAAAACTGATTATAGACAACAGAATGCATTACATTTGTATAAATTAAATTAAAAGATGGAATGTTTGTATTTTATAGACATCATCATCATCATGTGCCATCAAGTCAATGCTGACTTACGGCAACCCTTTTCCAGGATTTTCCAGGTAGAGAATACTCAGAAGTGGTTCTCCATTCCCTTCTTCTGGGGACATTCTGGGACTGTGCAGCTTGGCCAAGGCCACACAGGCTGGCTCTGCTCGCAGGAGGTGCAGTGAGGTATCAAACTGACAACTTCTGGCTCTGCAGTCAGATACACTACTGAGCTATCCAGTATGCCCATAGTATAGTTATATACATGACTACACTGTTATTCATATACAGTATATGACCATCATCCCAGACAAATAAAATGTCTGAAAAGAAAGCTGAATTTCTTGGGTGATAAGTGGTTGTGTTGAACCCAAAGCTGTTTGTGCATCCCACAACACTGCCAGTGTACAGAAGATACACACCACCATGCCAGGAGCCAACCTAGCCTTTCATCTAAACAAGGGTGGACATGTGTGAGGTGGATTGAGGATTTGCCCAGCTGTACAGCTGTATGGATTGATCTGAATGATGCCACAAAACACGTTCAAGTCTGGGTCCTGGTAGGGAACGGTCTGTTCTGGCTTCTCATCAGACAACAAAAAGCCCTGGCCCAGCAATAAGGGAAGGGAAAGGAGTGGAAGAACAGCTTGGTTTAGAAGATTGCCACGAGACAGTTCTGGTCAGATTCATTCCTTTGTCAGCCACCCTGTGAGGTTCAGGGAATGCTCTGAGCATGGAGTTAAATCCATGCACCCCTCTGGGCACAGAAATGACAAGTGTAGGAGGAAGTTGTCTGATCCTGTTGTATTTTTTTTTTTAAATGGTCATCTGTTATAAATAAACCCCCAGTGGCCAACCTTAGCTGCTAAGAGAGTGGGCCAGCTGCTGTAGCACAGACCCCCATTTTTGCAGCTTGAGGGTTTATAAGGAAGAACCCCACCTTCTCAAAGGCAATGTCCCTGAAACTGGAGCTGGTTTTGCAGTAGTTCCTTCCTACAGCAAAGAACCCAAGGGTTTTGACCAAGACATCCACTCTTCCAGTGTTCACAGGCACATTCGCCTTACCTACCCCGTATCCCCTTCAAACAGCATTGGTTTATTCCGGTGTTCAAGTACTCCTCCTTTGAATTCCCTCTGTTCACTTTGGTATATCTACACTTAATATAGAGAGGAAGACTAATGGAATAAATTACCATTGTTTTGAGAATGAAGGAACAAATCCACCCTGTGGTGCTAATTTCAGGGCTGGAATCTCTACTTAGTATGATGAAGGCCCCAGACACACTCAACCAATGAATCCCAACCTTGGGTCCCTGAATGTTCTTGGACTAAAACTCCCAGAAGCCTTCACCAGTAGCTGTGTTGGCCAGGGTTTGTGGTTGTTGTAGTCCAAGAACATCTGAGGACCCAAGGTTGGGGAGCACTGTGCTACACCATGGCAGGGGACCCCATGGCCCTCCAGATGTCGCTGGAACTCCCATTCAATTCTGCCCGCATGGCAAATGATGAAGAATGATGTGAGGTGGAGCCCAACAACATTGGGAAGGGGACCACTTCCTCACCCCTTCCCAGGGCATTTACAACCAAAGCCAGGCTGGGGGAAAAAAAAAGCAGACAGGTCTTGTAAAAATACAGGTTTATTCCCCAATATATGTCCGCCTTAGCCCCTTGGTATGAGCTTCACCCTTCCAAAAAGCTCCTCATACCCGCCATCCCTAAAGAGTTGTGCTAGCTTCTTCTTTAGTTATGTGGGCACCATTGTCAGTTCTGTGTAGCTGATGTACATCACCTTAGGGACGCCTGTAAAGGGGACAAAATGAAAGAGGTATCAGGAAGCAGAAGAGATGTATGATGACAGGAGGGGTCACGCTGGGACCCAGAAAGGAAGACTTCTACCAACAGCCTGACTCATCCCCCAGTCATCCCATCTTTGCCTAGCCCTGCTCTCACATACAGCCACCAGCAGGTTTGTAGCCCAACTGGGGCAACACAGAACTCATACCAGGACATGGAAGTCCTATGTTGCTGCCACTCTTATTTTGCACACTTGTGCTAGTGTTGTCTTCCAGGCACGGTGAGCATATAAATCACACAGGCTGCATGTGCTGTCCTTGTGGAGAGACACCGATTCACCTAAAAAGCACTTCTGTCAGATGAGGACTCCTGCTGCTCCGAACAACAGAGCTTGGGAAAGTTACTTGGTTTGGACAACAACTCCCAGCATCCCACCAACTATGCTGCTTGAGGGGATTCTGGGAACTGTGGTTCAAAAGAGCAACTTCCCTGAGCTCTTGTGCTCACAGCGCTGTACCCTGCTGCTTGGCTGTAGCACTTCCGTTAGGAAATGCTCTCCCCTTAGAGGCTCAACTGGCACCAACATTAGCCTCATGTCGGCACTGAGCTAAAACATGGTTATCCACCAAAGCCTTTGGTGATTAAGGCTGAAGATGCTCCTCTACTGTTGTTGCTTTAATGGGTGTAGTTTTTAATAGTTTAAAAGTATTTAATTTTTTAAAATTGTTTCCCCCCCCCCCCCTTGTATTCTACCCCCAGATTTCAGAATACAGGACAGAATAGACATGTCCTAAGTAGGGATGGATAGATAGACACATAGATAGACAGACAACCCAAGAAATTGAGAGTCACTTCCTGAAATTGTGCCAGCAAGTGCCTGTGCTGTCTGGAGAACCTGAGAGTTATCATTAAAGGAAGAACATTCTTAAGGTCAGTGCTACCACTTCTAAATGCAGCTGTGAAAGGAGCCACTGGATATATGATTATAGCAAATATCACTACAACGAGCAGAAACCCTTAAAGAGCCTGAAGAGCAGAGACCCAATCCATTCAAGGGCCAAGGTCAAATAACTGGCTCATCCCTCTGTCACCCTCTTCATTGTTAACGGGTTAAATGTAGATTTGCTACCTGAACTCCAACTGCTAGTCTTGGAGAAGTAGGATTTGCGAAAGTGTTGATTTATCATTCCCAATTGACTCAATAGGCCTATTTGAGACTAAAGATTGGATTTAGGTTTTAAGATTCAAGGCTGGGATTGCTTTCCCTTTTTCCTCCTTTGTTTGTTGCATTTCTGTTGTTCTTGAAATAAGATTTTTTTCACTTATGTCCAATATTTGTATGCCACTCTAGGCAGTTTACAACAAGCAACACACAACCCAGTTTAGATACAAAATACAAGCTGGGAAAGGTGCTGTAAAATAACAGCCACACTGATGAAGAGGCTGGAGTACTTTATGTATGAGGAAAGGCTAAAGCATTTGAAACTTCCCTGTTAAAGAAAGAGAGAGAGAGAGAAAGCAAATAAGGGGAGGGAAGTTTGGAGGACCATCAGGTTCCGAAATAAATTGTTTTTTAGAAATGCAGTTCCCAGAATGCTCTACCCAGCATGAGAGGTATGGATAGTGTAAACCAGCCTTCTCCAATTCAGGACTGTCCAGCTCCCTCAGATTACAGCTTTATAGTTCCATGGCCTATAAGGAATGGTGGGAATTGTAGTACAATGTAGAGAAAAGATACAGAGTGTCTGCCCTTCCCGTTAATACTAAAACTTGGGCCTACACCATGAATGGTGTAGACTGCAGATTGTGGATAGATCTGTTCGTGGAAGAGAAGGTTGTCCATCTGATAGTTAAATGGGTCTCGTTCAAAACAACAATACATCTAAAAATACTTGATCCTGAAGGCGAACCAACAAGAAAGTTCCTGAGTTTCATGCTGTTTGTGGGCAAAGAAGGACATCTTTGGCCAGCTGCTATCGGAAGAGCTATTTTCTTGTTGGATTAGACCAAGGTACATCTTATCTATGATATATGCTCTTAACGGACAGGACAGACAAATATTGAATGAGAAATAAATCGGGAGGGTAAAAAGGTGGATTCTTGGCACTCTGTCAATGGATGTGTTACAAACGGGGACTCTGATCCCTGCTGGTGTCAGAAAATATAGAATTGGGTGTGGCAGCAGCGGCAACTATTTTATGTGAGTAAAAGATATATATGTGTGACTGCTGTGGTAGGATCTCATGGGACAGTGTGAGGTAGGCAGTACGAAGAAGCAAGGCTCCTGCATCTTCCCTCATTACCATTACTTCTAGAGGCATATGGGTTGTGGTAGCAGCACCAGATGCTGGGGCCCTTGCCATCTGCTTTGGGACCTCCTTGCCCACAGAGGGTGGCTATTAATATTCCAGAGCCGCCGGCCCAGTTTTCCCCTAGAAAGCCAGGGTGTGAAGGGTCTCCAGACTGTCTGCAGCTGTAGACAGCCAAGGTGGAGTGAAACGCGTCCTCTTAGCAAAGGCTCGGCAAGTACAAGGCAGAGCAAGGAAGAAGCTGCTGGGCATTTGGCTTCCAATGGGTCCCATCGACCTTCAGTAGGTGAAGTGCGGGACCCATGCCTGCCTGCACTTATTTACCGTATTTTTACGTGTATAAAACAATACTTTTGTCTTAAAAAATTTAGATTAAAAATTGAGGGTTGTCTTATATGTGGAAGTAAGGAGGAGGAGGGATCAAAGCGCTTTGATCCCTGCTTTCCCCCTCCACTTTCTTTGCAAAAATTGGAAGGGGAAAGCAGGAATCAAAGCGCTTTGATGATTCCTGCTTTTCCCCTCCACTTTCTTGCGAGGAAAGTTCAAGAAAGTGGAGGGGGAAAGAAAGTGGAGGGGGAAAAGAAAATGGAGGGAGAAAGCAGGAATCATCAAAGTGCTTTGATTCCTGCTTTCCCCCTCCACTTTCTTGTGAGGAAAGTGGAGGGGGAAAGCACTTTCCTCGCAAGAAAGTGGAGGGGGAAAGCAGGAATCATCAAAGCGCTTCATCATCTGATTGCCCGCAAAAGGAGCAAAGTGGCCTGTCCCCAGAGCAGACCAAACAGTACGACAAATGCCTGTGTAGTAAGGCACTAAGACATTGGCCGGAATCCTGTTTGTGAAGCTCTGCGCGCATAAGGCTGCTGATAACATCAGCCATGCTCTTTCATCTTTAATTAGAAGTTTCCTATCCCTTCCTCGCATTCCAAGGCTCCCTAGAAACTCCTTTTGACCTTTGGGGTTCAGAAGGGCATGGGGACTCTGGAAGGTCCCAAAATTGCTGCTCTTGGTCCCACCACCACAATCAGGATGGCTGGTGGCTGTTTTTGGACATTAAACCACCCTGTGCCCAGTTTCCAAAGCCTTCCCCATGTCAAGAGGTAGGAAATTTTTAAAGTCCATGGTTGGTGACATCATCACCTTATACACAGAGAGAGCTGGGCAAATAGGATTGTGGCCATTAAGTAAAGCTGCAATCAATACTCAACAAGGCTTACTCCTTGGCAAGTGGGTATAGGATTACGTAGTCTGCTTCTCAGTTTAATCAGGCTTACTGTGACTCCAAAGAATGTGTGAGATCGCTTCAGTCCATCGTATGAGACATAGTAATGCAAGTCCTTCGAAAGAGGGTGCCTTCAGTCCTTTATGTACCCTCCCTCTTTCTACTTCACGTTTTGCTCCCAGCACTGATTGCCCCTATATTTTCTGGCTGTCTATCAGTTTCTTTACACTACTAGTGGCTCACATTTAACTGTTGGGCCATATCTAGCCCCTGGTACTCCTTGGAGTTCCCAGAACCCTCACACCCCTAAAAAAATTTCTTATGTTTGTTTCCCCTTCAAAAAAAAAACAGCTCAAACATTTAAGAGTACACGTACTTCTATTTTAAGTTCTGGTTCTTATTATATTAATCAGGAATGAGAAAGAAACACATTGACGGGAAAATAGCAATCTTGCATGATTTAATACTGCATATCATTGGGAGGGGGCATGCCCTACTGTTTTTACTACTTGCAGCTCATTTGACTGGTCGAGTTTTTCCCACCTCTGTCCTTAGGTCAACCCCCTTCTTCCTCTTTGTTTTATTATTTATTTATTTATCTATCTATTTATTTACAAGATTTTTTTAGCCGCGCCATTACCAATGGTCTCTGAGTGGCGTACAACAATATTAAAACTTTAGAAAACATTAAAACCATTAAAATAGGCAATATTATAATAATACCCTATATTAAAACAGTCAATTTATCATTAATAAATCCTGCTGCTTTTACTGCCAGTACTATTTAATTAAAATGCTGGCTAAACCGAAAGGTCTTTGCTTGGTGCCGAAAAGCCAAAAGTGTCGGAGCCAGGCGGATCTCTATAGGGAGGGCGTTCCAAAGTTGGGGGGCAACAGCCGAGAAGGCCCTATTTCGAAATGCCATCTCCCTCACCTCTTTCAGGGATGACACCTTCAGAAGGGCCTCCTGGCCTGATCTTAGAGTACGGGCAGGCTCGTATGGAAGTTTTCTAGTTTCTTTGTGGTTGTTTGTTTATTCTTCTTTAAACACCTTTCAAGAAGCAAGGAGGGAGGTTTCCTCCATATCAGAAACCCAACTGTAGTCCCTTTTCTTCTGATTGTAACTACAACTGATAAGTGTAAGTAATCTTCACATCTTAGAACAATTGTTTTTTTTACTACACAAAGATCTATGTACCTAAGGGAGAACTGGTGAGCCCATGCTTTTGTTTTTCTGCCTTGTGCTCTGCAAACAATAGAAATAACCAAATTCCTTCTGTATTTGTATCTGTGTATCTATTGATTGATGGTGTGCTGTCTAATCGTTCCCTTCTCCTGGGGCCACCTGGGAATGTGCAGCTTGACCAAGGCCACACAGGCTGGCTCTACTCACAGGAGGCACAGTGGAGAATATAACGCCCAATCTCTGGCTTTGCAGCCAGATACCCAAAACAAAGAGCTCTCCAGCCAGCTTAATCATGTGCTGTCAAGTCAATTCTGACTTAGGGTGACCCTTTTCAGAGTTTTCCAGATAGAGAAGTGAAAACTCAGAAGTGGTTTCCCATTCCTTTCTTCTGAGGGCATCTTGGGGCTGTGCAGCTTGCCCAAGGCCACACAAGGCTGGCTGTTTGGAAAGCACACTGGAAGGCACAGTGTAGAATTGAACTCCCAACCTCTGGCTTTGCAGCCAGATACCTAACTCATTGATCTATCCAGTCAGCAATATCTATATCCCAAACCCCAATAAAAATGACCTTTCCTTCCACCAGTGTGAACCAGCTTCTCTTTGCCAAACTGTAAAGCATCTTCTACTGATCTTCCAGTTACAGGAATGTGCATATTAAATGAAACCACTTGGTGGGTTAAAAGGTCTATGGTTGAATAATTGAGATGCTTGCGCTCTTATTATAAGCCCTCCTATCTAGACAGCCCTAAAGGCACAGTGGCACCAGGGAGGAAAAGCTGTGGAATATTTGTGGGTGCAACAGAAGGTTGGGAGGGAATGGTACTTACAGGGCAGGTGAAGGTCAGTCGGAGGCACGTCAGGCGGGGAGGGGGGTCATCAAAGAGTAAATAAGACAGCGACACCTACTTTTTGGCTACTTACTGTCCGGCTTCTCATCCTTGCTCTCGCCATTCTGGGCGCCCTTCTGCGAGAGCCTCGTGGACGCATTGACGGCTGTGGCTGCCGCCTTGAAGCTGCGCTTGCGTTTCTGCACGTTCTGCTCTGGATGGAAGATGATGACGTAGATCTTGGGCACGTAGAGCATCCCAAGCGAAACTGAAGCGCTCAGACTCATGGAGACGGTCAGCGTTGTTGTCTGAATGTAGATCTGGGGGTGGAGGTGGTGAAAGAGAAGAAAATGGAACATTTGTCATGAGAGTAGGAGGGCTCTATCTTCTAAAAGTCCCTGGACTGGGGCTGCCGTCTATGCAGGTGGTGGTGGTCAACCTTATTTTGGCCTGTATCTTTTCAGGCATGAAGTGGGAGATAGCCTATTTTGAATTCTTCCCAGTACTATCTATAAAAAAGCTCTGCATCTAAAAAGCCAGTATTTCAGAAAGGATTCAGCTGGGTTTTCTTTCCTGATGGACTATTCATTTTGCAGGAAACACCTGCACTCTGAAGTGGTACATTCTGAAGAGCTTCATTGTTTGGTTATGGCAATTATCTAAATTGGCCCTTGAAAACACATAAAATAGAAAGGTGCATTTACAACATGTCATTTCATCCCTGTCCCTGTGCGCATTTATTTAAGGTAGAAGTGCCCCATTGTTTCTGTGGCACCTCTAAGCCAGGCTGTAGCCCTCTGTGGACTGTGGTCTACCTAAGGTTGTTGGGTTCAGTGGACTTTTCAGCACACCTGAATTCAGCAGTGGAGCTGGTAGCCCACATGTGTAGGATCCTTTCATGAATCTGCAGCCAGGGTAAGGAACCCTTGTCCCTCCAGATGTTGGGAATTCAGCCCCTACAACCCCTTACCATTGTCCATGCTGGATGAACCTGATGGAAGTCTCAAGACTAAAACATCTGGCGGGTCAATGATCCTTCACCTTTGCTTTGGAAAGTGTATATGTGTAACTGGCAACGCTTACTGAATTTCCAAAGGAAATGGTGCAGTGAACCTGAGAGGAGACATGTCCAGTAAAATGATTAGCTGGTTATAGCCCAACGGGACCAAGAGACATGGCAGAACTGTACCCGTCCAAGTGTGTCCTTCACCTACAGAGTGTCTAAAGCACCATGAAGTGTGCTGAGGAGGAGGTACCCCACTTGACCCTCCAAATGGATGACCTTGAGAGACTTTCAGTAACTTCCATGATTCCTTACCATTGGCCGTGGCCAGTAGCAGGGTTGGCGAGAACAGTATGTCAACACACTCGAGGCAGGGGGAAAATTCCCACCCTTGATCTACTTCGTCCAGTCCTCCCACCTTTTCTGATACTCGAAGCCAACTTACCCTGCCCCTGAATTTGATATAAAGACCTGCTTCAGTGTAACACACAGAGAAGTTTCACTTTGGAAGAAGAAAAACCTGGGCACTTTTATTATCTAATGAATTTAAATGAACACCGCCATTCTAGCAGCTTTCTCACAACACACCCACTGGGAATCAGTTTGATAGATCAAAGAAATGTTATGATATTTAAATAACAGCAGCAGAGCTGGAAGGAGCCCTAAGTGGATCATCTGTCTAAGCTCCGGTCTTAAAGAGTATATCTACACTAGACAGTTATAGCAGCTTGATATCACTTTTAACATTCATGGCTTGATCCTACAGAATCCTGGGATTTTTAGTTTTGGTGAGGTTCCTAGAATTCTCTGCTAAAGAGCGCTAATGCACTTCCTTAAACTACTGCACAGAATTCCAGTTCCTTAGCCAAAATATACATTGCAGCATTCATTATGTTGGAGCCATGAGAGTTCAAATATTATCAGCCAGCTTTAACCCTGCAGGGTAGCTACAACAGTATATTATTCTCCAGCTTCTTCCTTCACAATGATCCTGGCAGGTAGGTTAGGCTAAGCAACCACATGCAGCTTGGGCAAGTAGGAAGGGAAAAATCTAGAAACAATGTCCACGTGTATCAAAGCCTTGCAAGCTCTTTAAAATGAAAAGCAGCTGAGTTAGGAGGCTGCCATTTTGAGTTGAGGAATGAAGGCAGTGCATCATTCTGTTTCATACTGTTTCCCCCTCCTGAAAATTCTTATCTCAAGCAAGCCACTCCCCCTTCCCTCTATCCTGTACCCATGGATGCAAGATGGCTATTTACAACACTCCTAGAATCAAAGTACAGTACATGTCGGCAACCCATGATGTACAACCCATGTGTCACTTCCTTGACTCCTCTCTGTGTGATCCTGTGATTCCCTGCTCTATTTTCCTGGCTACTCACTTGATCACTAGTGAAGGGGAGAAAGATGCTGGTGAGGATGGACAGCTTTGAGAAGAGGCAACAGACAAAGGGAATATCTGTTGAGATAATAACAATCTTGCATACACTAATACAGGGTATCAGTGGGAGGGGGCTATTCACAACCTAAGCTGATTCTCTTCTGCCAGTAACCTATTAGTAAAGTTCTTTTTCCCGCCTCTAGCTTGCCCTACTTGTCTTCCTATTTGTTTGCTTTGCTTCCTTTGTTTGTTACTCTCCCTCCCTCTCTCTCTCCTTTCCTGACCTCCAAGCATGGAGAGGTCTCTCCTATGTGTGGAGACTCAGTTTTTCCAAGTGTTCTCCTGACTATAACTATAGATAGCAACTGTAAGTAAAGATGCCCTTTTTTCACTTAAAATGTTTCCAGAGTGATTTTTAACATATATACAGTAAGTGCTAGTCATTGTGAAAATAGATGGGCTACTGAGATTTAAGCTATTCTCTCATGCTTTCTCTATACAGTTGTTTGTATCTGATATTCTGATGATAAAAGGAATTAACCAAATTCTTTAATAGTATGTTTTCTTCCTCTTTCTTCCACCACAACAAGCCACTGTTCTATTTTCAAGCCTCAGAACTTCTATGTCATTAAAAATCTTTTTCTCTCACGACTGGTGCTTCATTATTTGCATGCATATATTCTGATTTGTCTCTGAATCTCCTAGATGAGTGAAAATTTGAACTCAGCGCTCTTAGGACAAATGAAACACACTCTGTAGTAGTGCAGATGCCTATTCCTCAGACACTATTCAAATGTACCAGTTCCTCTCTTTTGCAGCAGAACTATCTCTTAGAAGAGCTAAACTCTGTGAATTTCTTTTTGCATCTCCTTAGCGTTACCTGGTGTAGCATAAAGTGTCATTATGTTTTTATATCTGCTAAATTGCTACTCCTTACTTTGAAGCACAACTATGTCGTGGGGGGGGGGGAAGAAAAATGATATTGATGTCATTGGTTATTCATCCAGTCACAACAGCCATCATCCACAAGAGGTAAAAAAGACCAGCTGCAGCTCAGGTCTCTCATACTCTTCACACACACGCGGACGCACACACAAACATACACACACCATGGGGAATCTTTGGCCTCCTTTATATTTCAGACTGCAGCTCCTATAAGATCCTGTGACTGCTGGCTGCACTGACTGGGGCTCCTGTGAGCAGGAAGTCCCCACCCCTGTCTTAAACCTCCATAGAAACAGTTTTCATTACACAGCCTTCTCTGTAAAGCTTTTCCCCCTCCTGTACTCAAGGCAGTGGGAACTCTGCTCCTAACACCTCCATTGACATTGCTGTGGAAGGCAAAGGGTAGAGCACCCCTTCCCATTTCTTATACAAGCCCAGCTTAGCTCATTTTAATGCAACATTTAAATTAATCAAGTACAGTGTCTGAGAGATATATACTAAATATATTTTGAAAGATTGCATTCAGTCTTGCAGCATCTCTTAACACAAGGGCAGAAGAAACATTGGCCTTCTGGTTGCTGAGAAGCTCTTCTTCCTAAATGCCTCACCACTGGTCAGGCTGGCTAGCCTGGATGGCATCTGGAGCTCAGCAACATTCGGAGGGCTGCAGGCTCCCCACCCGTGCCATGCTCAGATGGAAGACGGATCATGTCCAAGTGAGGCCGCCCGATGTGACTGTGGCAAGTCCTCCTTCCAAACACCCAGCATAGCTGGCAACCAGGCATGTCTCCCTAGAGACACAGGGCTGGCTTTCTGCAACCCGGTTGCTGTTTGCCATTTAAATACTCCCCTTAGAGCAATTCATGATAAGCTGTGAGCGGCAGCTTACCAGCCTCCTTTGATGTGCCCCAAATAAGCAGACGAGATGGCAGCTCAACCTTTCCCCCTGAATGCTTTTGAAATGTGCAGCAAGCCAGGAGCAAAGGAACTGCACCCCATCTGTCTGATGGTGACATGGCCGTGCAATCATGATGGATCATCAAAATGCACCCAAATGAGATACGTCACCAGCTCAACAGCCTCCTCAATGGTTCACTGAAATCTAGCCCCCTTTTAAGAGGCTAAAACAGATGATCAGCTGCCACAGTCTAGCAGTTGCTTAACAATAACAGACAGGGAGGTCTTGAGGTTTTCATGATCCCCCTCACCCCGTGGCTTTGTAAAGGAAAATCTGTACAAATCCAAAATACCATGGCAGAAAAAAGCTTCTAAGAGTGCTTGGATGTAGTACATTACAAGTAACCAGTTCACCTCTAAAGTGTTACTTTTGCAAGTAACAACACTTTTTTTTAAAGGAAAAAAAAAAGGTAATATAGATATTATCCTGCTCTTTTGGTTTTGCATGGGGGCAGCAGTAAACAATGCTGTTGTGCTGTACTCAAACCAAAGGCTCCTTAGCTAATACATTTTTCTCCTTCATGCATTTCTGTTCCCATATAATTTACGGTACCTTAAATTGATTCGCTGTAACAATCTGTATGTTTTGTTTCTCATTATGTGGCCAAGTGTTTTAGCTTTCTGCATTTTATGGTTTCTTGATTTTTAGTTATTTGCCTGCAAATCGTAAGAATTTTTTAAAAAGTGCAATGAAAACATTTACTTGTGACATCTCCCACACCATCATCCTTGTTGTGGGGGATGCTTGGAGTTGTGCCTCAGCGCATTAGGATGGTGCAAAGCACAGGAAGGCTGCTGTCGGGCTCATTCAGATGGAGCATTTGCTCCTTTTCCCTTGTGCTGCTTGTTGCCACTTAGTGCCACTTAGTGCCATATGAATCTGGATTTCATGACTCATTCCTAAACCCCACTTCTCTACCCTTCTCTTTAGGAGATAATAGGGCAAGAATATTTCAAAAAGCTTGAAGAAATATTTCAGAAACAATTCTCTGTACAGGATTGTGTGTGTGTGTGTCTCAGCAGATTTAGCACTAATGTCAAAAATGTCTGATCTGATCCTTTTTTTAAATTTTTTTGGTGGAGCTTCATTCCATTCTTCGGAAACTATCCGTCTTTCACCATTGCTCTTTGGAAAACATGAAGGGGACATCTCAAACCTTACAAAATATAATCTGTGCTGGATTTGTGGGAGTATAAACGTGCACGGAGATTTGCACAAAATTGCATACATTGATTTATATGTATAGATACAAAATCAGAATTACAGTATATCTCATGCACGTGGGGAACACCAGGGCCAGGTTTCCTGTATGCTTTCTGAAGCTGCTATCCAGATGGTGCTCACTATGGATGGGGAGCTTCACAGTCCATCCCTCCTATGAGTCTTTTAATTTTTAAATCAGACTTGGAGTACACAGCCTTTCAAATGGAGGACTGCCTTTCCTGAAAGAGGACATGTGGCCACCCTGGAAGGGACTTTGGGCATTGTTGTCAGCAAGGATGGAGAACTGCGACTGGAAGGGAAAACTGCATGGGTTGAGGATTATGGCCCTCACAAGACCAAGGAAAGGCATATGTTTTGAGACACAGGATTGCCTCAGAAGAACTGAGGAAGGCAATTTTTCAGCAAGGCCTTTACAAAGCTTCAGTTCAGGCAGTTCAGTCTCCTATGTACCCAAACTGCTTTAATAGCACTGGGGGAAGGATACGTGGTTCCTGTGTCTTTCTCTGAGGAGAAGAAAGCAGCTTAGGTAGGACTATTTCGATTGGACAAACAGCAAAAGAGAAAAGCCTTAAGGAGCCTTCTCTCTCTTGAGGAACCAGGCAGGTTTCCGTAACTGCTTCCCAGTCATTTAGAAAGTCACACGGACCTTCTCTGTAAGTCATCTAGCTTGGCCCTTATTTTCTACTCCAGCCCACCACTGCTCTCCCTACTAGAGGTTCCTTGACCCAGTTGCTCCCACCTTCTCTGCTGACTGCGCTGTGCCAAAGAAGATGGGCACAAAGGCCAGCCAGACGATGCAGGTGGTGTACATGGTGAAACCAATGGGCTTGGCCTCATTGAAGTTCTCGGGGACGCCTCGGGCCTTGATGGCATAGACCGTGCAAGTGACCATCAAGATGATGCTGTAGCTGAGGCAAGAGATGATGGACAGGTCGGACATGTCGCACTTCAACACTCCCTGAGCAAACTCGGGGTTGGGCGTGCGCTGCTCTTCGAAGTCGATGATGCTGTGCGGGGGCTGGACCCCCAGCCAGATGATTACGGCCACAATCTGCACAGAGATGAGGCTGAAGGTGATGACCAGCTGCGAGGTGGGGCTGATGAATTTGGGCGGAGTCACGGACTTCTTGCCTTGCTCGAAGATGCGGTAGATGCGATTGGTTTTGGTTAACAAGGCGGAATAGCTGATGGCCATGCCCAAGCCCAAGAAGAGACGCCGGAGCGCACAGACGCCAATGCCGGGCTCAGCGATCATCAGGAATGTGATGGAGTAGATGAGGAAGATCCCGGTGAGTAGGACGTAGCTCAGCTCGCGGCCAGACGCTCGGACAATGGGCGTGTCATTGAATCGGATGAAGGTGATGACGATGAAGGTGGTGCCGAGGATGCCCAGGATGGCCAAGAAGATGGGAAGCACCGCCCAGGGGGAGCTCCACTCGAGCTTGACGATGGGTGTGGGCCGGCAGGCCGTGCGGTTGGGGTTGGGCCGCATGTCAAAGGGGCACATTTCACAGTTGAACTCGTCCAGTTGGAACTGGTAGCCGTCGCATAGCTCACAGTGCCAGCAGCAGGGCACCCCCTTCACCATTTTCTTCCTCTCGCCCGAATTGCAGGGGAGGCTGCAGACGGATGTGGGGATCTCCTTCTGGCCGCCGGACCACTGCATGTCCTCAATCTAAGGGAGACACAAATAAAGCCGTCGAGGAGAGGGTTTTCAAACATTTCAGATCTCAAGAATTCCCTCAGAACTGGCCAGGGGATCCTCAGTGAGAAGATTGGTCTTGAAGGAAATGGTTCCCTGAGAGACAGCTTGCTTCCAGGGAGACTGAGCTTCCCCTGCAGTACTTAGCCTCAGGGGGAGCCTTAGGCTAAGGAGGAGACATACTAAGCAGGGCTTAGAAGAATTACTTTTTGGAACTACAACTCCCGGAATCCCCCAAGCGTCATGACAGATTCTGGGAATGGTAGTCCAAAAACGTTATTTTCCCAAGCTGTGGAACTGACCTCCTTGGCCAGTGACTCACATGAACAGAAGGCATCTTAGAATGTGCTCCAAAATCCTTTATAATACCCAGGGAAGGAGAATCCATGGCAGATAAGATATGCAGCATTGTATCTTAAAAGTATTCCTGAAAAGTTAGTCCAGGTTTGTCTGTGTATATAGCATAAACCATTTTTCAAACAGGACTGTGAAACAAAACACATGAACTGTGCCTTAACAAACACTCCCTGCCAAGCCAATACCGTTGCATTAGCCCTAATTGACCTGTGGAATCCTGGATTACCTAGATCAGTGGTTCACAACCTTGGGTAACCCAGTTGTTATTGGACTCCAGAAGCCTTCACCAGCAGCTGTGCTGGCTGAGATTTCTGGGAGTTGCAGTCCAAGAACACCTGGATTACCCAAGGTTGGGAACCACTGACCTAGATGTTTATGCTAACCAGTCCATCAAAGATTTATGACAAGACTTAACAATAAAATTGTCATTTTCCATACCCTGTGTCATTCTGTCACACCCCAGTATATATATAAGCCTGTTGCTTAAATATTGTATTCCATGCCTCTGAAAAAGTGGGCTGTTTCCCACAAAAGCTAACACCAAATAAAACGTTTAGTGTTTGAAATCTGCCACAAGACTCTGGCCAAAATCCTGTTACTTAGCATAACAAATCAAATTAGAGTAGGGCCACTGAATCAATGGGGATTTCGTGAGCCAACTCCTCCATAAGTTCAATTGATTCACAGGGGCCTACCATAACTATGACTTACTATGTTAAAGTAGGTCACAGAACTTATGGAGGAATTGATTTACCAAATCCCCACTGATTCAGTGGGTCTACTCTAGTTCATTTACTATGCGAAGCAACAGGATTTTGGCATTTGAAAAATTATGTGTTTAGAAATTTCTAGAGCAGAGTTGTAGAAATGGTATGGTTCTTTCCATACCTCCTGTTTTCATTTATCACATTAGTGGCCTCTGATCCTTTGCAGTTAATACACGGATGTGTTTTTGGATTCCAATCCACTGTGTCCTTACAATGTTCCTGTGACGTTAAGACAGCAACTGTCCAAAAGTCACTTAGTAACTCTCATAGCTGATTCAAAAGTTAACAGCCCTGTAAAAATGCAGTAAATAATTGACTATACCACATCAACTCTGGTACCTCAGAAGCATGTACGTTCTCTTGCCCATCACAACCGGGCCCACATTTCATGGCCCTTCTCTGTAGATGTCCCTCAAGAATAGGTGATGTCAGAGACACAATTCTGGAGGTGCCTACGGCACATATTTCTGACAGAATTCACAATCAAAATAAATGCATCCATCATTTTTTCTTTTGGGGGAGTGGCATCAGTTTTCCCCACCAAAAATGGTATTGGTTGCACCTGCACAGCACAGTAAGCTGTGGTTTATGTTAGTCACATCTTGTTGCTTTAGCATGCACCAAAAAGCTTTTCAGAGTTTGGGGGGGGGGTGGGGGGTGCCGAACAAATAGCTGATCCCTAGACAGCCAAACAAATGACAAATATGTTTTCTCAATTTCTAATTAGCTTCCTCCCTTCTTTTCTTAAGTTCTTGTTTCATGGCAGAAAACAGTACAAACAAATCAGAGATAAGCCATGTTTCTTCATTCAGACATAATGTCAAACCATGGTTTAAACAAGCCAGAATTTATAAGCCAACAGCAAACCATGGAAATGAATTGTGCTTTGCAACTGGCCCCTTGTAGTTTGTTAACAAGGGGTAGGGTTGGACACAGCAACAAGCCAGAAATCAACAAATCACAACCTGGCTTATCTTTATATATTAAGGTCTTCTGCAACCAATGTGCAACACTATTGATTTACACTATTCTGCAGAGATGTCTTTAAATACCGACGTACAGCACTTTAGCCAGGATCCTCTTTCCTAAACGTGGAGCAGAAGGGCCAACATGTAAGATCCCCCTGCCCCTGCTCTGAAAAGCTCCTTGGTGCATGCCTGTTCGTGCACTGGTTGCAAGATGGGTTGTGAAACAAATCAAGCTATTGGAAGCCTTCCGGAGGGGAGAACATAAGGACACACTTTCCCTTCTACTCTGAGCTTAGGGAAGGGGATCCTGGCCTTTGAAAGGTGTTTGAAAAAAAAATTAAAAATTTTTTAGCAACAAGTAAAATGACAATTTAAAAATGAGCGTTAGCTATGCGTAGAGTCAAACAGAAGTCGCAACTATGCCATCCAGCCTAGCTGCCTGCTTTCCACACTAAGCCTCTGAGCAAAAGAATCTTACATAATTAATGTTAATAACTATCAATATGTTACATAATCTGCGCCTATGCTGACCTCTATTGGGGGTGTGCCCAGTGTAGGTATCCCAGCCTTAGTTATGCTACCACAGGGTGCAGGGGGTGCAGGACCCTCTATTTTGGTGGCATTTTATTTTGCTTATTATTATTTTTTAAACATAACATGTCCCTTGATAATTTTTTTAAAAATCTGATGTGGACTATTACTCAGTACAGCTGCTGTTGACAGCCTCTTTTTATCTTATTTGATCCTCCTTTTAATGATTTAAATGCAGACAAAAAAACACAAAAAACATTCTAGTGCTTTATTGAAATACACAGGCTGTTGCTGTGTGGCTGTGAGGTCAGAATACTTTGGGATGGTAATCCCTTTGGATGGTAATCAAGGGAGAGCATCCACAACCGACATGTCAGCTCCATTGTGGAAATGCATGAGGAGAATTAATACATTATCCAATGGATAAATGTTTGCTGTTTGTGGGCTTTGGCACTGTGGGCAAGGGGAGTCTTAGGGTGCGATCAGATGGCTGGGAAGCCATGTGCCTGATCACACCAAAAGGATTGCTTTAATGTGATCTCCCTTAAAATGACCCTTTCGTTTGCTGGGGAATCTCTCCAGCCGCCCCCCTGCCCAAAAGTACACTTGGACCAAAAAAAGTCTGGCTTTGGCACGGATTGGAGTCGGGCTGGAATGCATTTCCCTGTGCGTCGTGTGATTGCTGGGAAACAGATTGTACTAGACAGCTCCACAAGCAGTCCAGATTGTGATCTATTTCTTTGTGTGCTCACACCCTCAGTTCCAGAGTTTATTTTGCAATGGCTAAATCAGCCTCCCATGCACCATGGTACACCATGGAGACACCAGGGCTTTTACAGTCATGGCCAAAAATATTGGCACCCTTGCAATTCTGTCAGAAAATGCAACCCTTCTCTCAGAAAACAGTTGCAGTTGCAAATGTTTTGGTACTCACATGTTCATTTCTTTGGTTTGCATTGGAACAACACAAAAAAACAGAGAAGAAAAGTCAAATCTGATACAATCCCACACAGAAACCCAAAAATGCACTGGCCAAAGTTATTGGCACCCTGTCTAAATTGTAAGAAATAATTGCTTTTCAAGCATGGGATGCTCCTTTAATTTGTATTTAGACACACCTGTCGCAAGTAAGAGGTGTGGGCAATATAGTAATCACACTTGCAACCAGTTAAGATGGAGAAAAGTTGACACAACCTTTGTGTTGTGTGTGACACTGAGCATGGAGAAAAGAATGAACTGTAAAGAGTTGTCTGTGGATTTGAGAGAACAAATTGTGGAAAAACATTGACAATCTCAAGGCTACAAGTCCATCTCCATAGATCTTAATGTTCCTGTGTCCACTGTGCGCAATATCATCAAGAGGTTTGTAGCTGACCTCCCTGGACGTGGACGGAAGAGCAAAATTACTGAAAAATTACAACGAATGGTGGATACAGAACCCAGATTAACCTCCAAACAAATTCAAGCTGATCTGCAGACACAGGGTACAACAGTGTCAGCTTGCAGTATCTGTCGCCATCTGAATGAAAAGGGACGCTATGGTAGGAGACCCAGGAGGACACCACTGCTGACACAAAGGCATAAAAAAGCAAGACTGGAGTATGCCAAAACTTATGTGACAAAACCACAATCCTTCTGGGAGAACGTACTGTGGACAGATGAGACAAAAGTAGAGCTTTCTGGTAAAGGACATCATGGCACTGTTTACAGAAAAAGAAATGAGCATTTAAAGAAAATAACACAGTCCCTACAGTCAAACATGGTGGAGGTTCAAAGATGTTTTGGGGTTGCTTTGCTGCTTCTGGCGCTGGATGCCTTGACTGTGTGAACAGTATCATGAAATCTTATGATTACCAAAGAATTTTGGGGCACAACGTAGTGGCCAGTGTCAGAAAACTGCTTCTCCACCAGAGGTCATGGGTCTTCCAGCAGGACAATGACCCGAAACACACTTCCAAAAGCACTCAGAAATGGTTACAAACAAAGCGCTGGAGAGTTCTGAAATGGCCAGCAATGAGTCCAGATCTGAATCCCATAGAACACCTGTGGAGAGATCTCAAAACAGCAGTTCGGAGAAGGCATCCTTCAAATCTGAAAGCCCTGGAGCAGTTTGCAAAGGAAGAGTGGTCCAAAATTCCAGTAGAGAGGTGTAAGAAACTCATTCATGGTTACAGCAAGCGATTGATTTCAGTTATTTTTTCCAAAGGGGGTGCTACCAAATATTAAGTTAAGGGTGCCAATAATTTTGGCCAGTGCATTTTTGGGTTTCTGTGTGGGATTGTATCAGATTTGACTTTTCTTCTCTGTTTTTTTGTGTTGTTCCAACGCAAACCAAAGAAATGAACATGTGAGTACCAAAACATTTGCAACTGCAACCATTTTCTGAGAGAAGGGTTGCATTTTCTGACAGAATTGCAAGGGTGCCAATATTTTTGGCCATGACTGTGGTTGAAAAGCAGACAACTCTGGGCAGTCTGAGGGATTTTTTTTCTACCGTCAGCTTCCTGATCTGCTGTGGAGTGCACCAGCTCGTTTCCTCAAAATATATAAAACATTTGTTTGTCTAAAACAAGAACACTTGTTTTAGATGAGACTCATGCTGCTGGGGCCTCTGGGGGTTTGACTCCCCCCCCCCAACTTTTTGTCCAGAAAAGGAAGTGGCCTAAGACCAACAATAATGGCCTTGAGAACTGCATGCTCTCCATGCGGTGGATTCCAACTTTTACTTTAATTGTAGGAGGACCTATGTTGTATTCAATGATGACAGACTTCTACACAGGGTACCAGTATCTATGGTGAGACGCCTCCTACTTATTATATTTATTATATAAAATATGTATACCTTGCCTTCCTCCTCAAGAAGACTCAAGGCAGCTTACAATTTTAAAACAAACAAAATTAAAACCTTTTTTTAAAAAACCAACCAAACAAAAAATAGCAGCCTCATTTTTGAGAATCTTCTCTTAGGCAGCCAGTTACTGAGGAAAAGCCTGCCTGAAGAGACATGATTTTAAATTTCCCACAATGTTCCCAAATTCCCAACGTAACATAAATCATTTTAAGGCACTGGGTAAATTTAAAATGGCAGGCCAGCCAAGGTGTGGTGGACCCATCATTGGTGGGGGGCCTGGCTTGGGTACTTGAGCCCTGGCCAGGTACCCTAGGATGCTTGGTGGTGAGGCTATCTCCGTTTACAGAGGGATATGTTCTAACACATCCTTGCATGTAACAGCTGTGGTGGGTGCTCAGGCCCAAGCTCAGACTGGCGTTCCAGAGGCTTGGCAGGCTGAAACCCTACAAGCAAGAGCTTGGTTGCAGAGGATGCAGGCTTCCCAGCAATTTCCCACCCCGTTTCTGGTCACCGTGGCAACCACTGGTGCGGATACTCACGTTGAGGCGCAGGTATTCTGTCCACTGCCCAATGGCCCTATACCCTGGTGCTGAGGTGTTTGTCAGTTGATACTGGAAAATGTCATAGCGGCCGGGTGCATCCCCATTCTCATTGAACATCACAGGGGTTCCAGCACTGCCTGTAAGAGGAGAAGAAGAGTGACAAACGGCATGGTGGCACCTCTCCGGACTCATGATAGTTGCCAAAGGAGATTAGGCAGATTTGTGGAGGAGAAGGGTTGCTCCCACCTGAGTCACAATGGCTATATGCAGCCTCCAGGATCACAGGCAGTGTGTCTTTTGACACCAGCTGCTGAGGAACAACAGCAGGAAAGGCCGACTACTTGCTTTGGGGGCTTTCTAGAGGCCTCTGGTTGACCACCAGGAGTCTGGCCTAGACAGGTCGTTGGCCTAATCCAGCAGGGGTTTCTTATTCTACCATTTTAAGCTGTTGGTGGGCTGGGGAAATTCCACATCAGAATGTTCCCTGGCGATAAATCCTCTCTTTACAAACAAAACGAGCTTGCCAGAGTGATGTCTTCAGGCTATGGGTGATGTCAGCTCCCTATATTCAAGGACTGGTTTCTTGCATTTGAACACACAGCCAGCACTGCTTCTATAAGGAAAGATGTAAAACAGCAGTGGGCAACTTGTGGTCCCCATCATCACTCTCCAGCACAGCCAATGATAAGGGCTAATGGGAGTTGCAGGGCAACACCTGGAAGGCCACAAGTTATGAGGCCAGGACAGTCTTTACTACTGCTCTGGGTCCCTAACATGACACAGAAAGAGAGTGATTGAGTTACGATTGGTCACCTGTCTTCATAGCCACCTCATGACTGAAGCAGAGAATCCCCTTGCAAATTTGGGGTGAGGTACCCCCACTGCTCAGTTCACAAACTGTTCCCACTGTCACTTCACCTTAGCTGCAGCTCTAGGCAGCTCTGTAACTGTTATTTATTTCATTCACAACTACGCACCATAAAAAAATGGTCTGTTCCATGAAATGCCAAGCAAAACAACCCAAGGCTTCCCCAGTCAGGTTGGCAGTCTTACCGTTGAAATTGACGGCGAGGATGTAGTTCAGCAGGGTACGTCCATGAATGGGGTCCATCTTGTCACACACTCCAATATGGCCTGGACAGAGGTCCATGTGCATGTTGTGCAAGGCATGGGCCATGGCGTAGACGGCATCGATGACAAACTGCACCTTTCCTTCCTGTTCATACGTTGAATCTCGCGCAATCCGCTCCTCTCCTGGTATATTAGCAGGGGGAGTGGAAGTGGTTGCCGAAGAAATAAAAAACAAAATAACTGAAGATGAGAGTGTCTCTCACAGTTCTGAATGCTCCCTGCCCGTTAATACCCCCTCCTCCTTGCCATGTTTATTAGCGGCAACATCTGTCTTGTGGAATTCTTTCTGTGCTGAGACTCACTGGCACAGACACTGGCTTACTAAGTGCCAGCTAAAGATTTGTGTTTGTTTTTACCAGGCCCTTTAAAACCATTTAATTTATTTATTGCACTGATATGCTTGCTGTCTTTATGCCGACAGTTGGACTCAAGGCAGCTCACAATTCATCAGAAGAACAAGAATTAAAAACAACATACAAATAGCAATTTAGAAATTATTAAACAGCGAATTGTTAAAATCACCATATAAAAAGATTGAAAATATCAAATACATTTAAAACATGTTAAAAGGAAATGTTAGCAATAAATGTAGGGCAACTAGTTATGTTAAAATCAGATATTATCACAATCCGGTTGGGATAAAAATGTTTTCCCTTGTCACCGAAAGAAGAGGAGAGAGAAGGCCAACCTAGCCTTAACAGGGACGACATTTCATATCCTGGGAGCAACCACTGAGAAGGCCCGCTCATACAGCCCTGTCAAATGTACTTGTAAAGGTATCAAGACCAAGAGAAGGGCATCCCTGGACAACTTTAAGAACCGAGGAGGGTTAATATCTTGTTTTACCTTTGCTGGCTGCTTCAGTGTTGAACCCTGCTGTCCATTAGAGTTTTATTATTTGTTGCTTTAATGTTGATTTGATTTGTGCTATTTTGAAAATTTTGATTTATTTTTTTAATTATTATCTTCCTACCCTGCCTTTCCAAAATGCAATAGGGCTTAAAGCAGCTTATAAACATCATAAAAGAGAACAAAACCCCAGCAAATAGAGAATAGATTCAGTTATAACTGTATAGGGAGATTTATAAACCAAAGGGTGGTGTATTTAACTTTTAAATAAAATAATATAAGTTACCACAACAGCAGCAAATTACTTGTTATCTTAACTGTGCCAGTTTTATTTTGCAGAAAGCTAGCTGTGCAGAAGCCCAAGCTGCATCTGCTATCATGCTGCAAAATAAAACTGACTGAGATAAAAGGTAATTTAGCCCTGATGTGGTAACTTACTATATAGAACTGCTGGTTTAGGCATCTTGCTACAGAACCAGCGATTGGGAGTTCACTTCTCCACTGTGCTTCCCGGCAAGGGGCTGAGCTTGCCAATCCATAGGGCCCCTTGCAGTTCCAAGATGCTGCTGCTTTTATTGTACTTTATTTTATTTACAAGTTATCTACACCGTACTTTGGTTTGTGAATCAATCTATACTGTTATAGTTGAATCTGTTTTCTATGTACTGTATTTTTGCTGATTTTTTTAACCCCGAATCCCATCCACTTAGAAGTCATTCTCCTCCCAGTGCTGTTGATTGGAGAGAAAATGGTTTGGCTTATAGACTCTTGTCCTATTTGCTTGGTTTACAAGTTTTAAGGTTTTTGTATGGAAACAGCATTAAAATGATAATACTGTATGCTGCAGTATGAAACGGCCCCAAATCCTATCAGTCCAGGACTTCTTCATGATATATACCAGCACTTCATTTCTCATCATCTAATAATTAAGGAGAGGGGAAAAATTATTTTGAACTACAGGTCCCCGAATCCCTTATATTAGCTGTGGAATTCAGGAAGTCCAACCCCCCACCCCAATATTTCCTATCTTTGAGATGTGTAATAACAAGTAGTAGGCTGCTGTAGTAGGGGATAACTTTGGTACTCCTCGTTGTATGGGCACGAGGGCACCATTTTAAGGCTTCCCTGCAAGAGTAACAAATGTTAAAACTTGAAAGTAAAATACTAAAGCAGCAGCACAGAATAGTGTGTTTCTTGCTGTGGTAGTTATCTACAACTGCAAAGAATTTTAATAAATTATTTTTCTGTTAGGGAAATATTAAATAATGCTGTTTTCCTGATCTGTACTCTGAGGTGGTACAATCTATTCTATTTTTATTATATACCAGCAGGTTTATTTATTTGTATATTTTTTAAAAATACACATCCACAGCTTTCTCTTTAAGAAGGACCTAAGGCAGGTTATTTCCACTAGTGGCATGTGAGATGTTCAATAAAGGGTTTACGATTGCCAGTTTACAGCAATTTTCCGTGAGTCAGCAAGGATTTGAATCCAGGTCTCCTAAGTCTCAGTCTGACATTCTGTACATTGCGCCACGCTGGGGCCCTCACACTCTCTTCTACCACATTGGAATGCTACCCACTTGTGCTGTTGAATGTAAGAAGGGTCTGTGTTGATTCTGCAAGCTGAACAAAATGTACCACATACTCATGGCAAAATACTGGATCGTCTTATGATTAAGTGTGATGTCATGTAGTCGACAGATTAAACGTTGAAATGAACTGGGAGGAATGTGGTACAAAGAACAGGACAAATGTCCATTTAGTTGTGCCCTTAGATGGGCAGTTTGGGAGCCGCAGCTTTTTCTTGCCTAGAAACTTTTTCATAGCAGCCCCTGAGTCACCCAAACCATCCGGCATGGTGAGAATGGGTTATGGCACTGGCATATTGAGAACTACCTCTCATGGCCAAGGCGGTGTGTGTTCCAAGAGGTGGTTGAGTGAGAAGTGCAACTTTGGTGGTCCTGGTCTGTACCTACAGACCAAGGGAGGGAACTGCCCTAAGACCAAAGAATATAACTTCAGTTTCCGAGGTGTTCTTGTGGGCCATGGGCCATTGGTGGGTAGATCTGAAGGCGAAATAATGGGAGAACCTCCCCCCCCCCCGCATATTTTAGTTTCAAGTCACCAGGAGTAAATAAAACTTAGGAAACTTTTAGCATGGGAGAAAACCCCATTCAAAAGCTGGATAATTATGGTGTCATGGGAAGAGGGTGTAGCCATCTGGGGAAACCCAGAGGACTGGATGTGGCATCAGGGCCTGAGGTTCCTCACTCTTTCTACAACCATATGCTTAATTCATGAAAAATACGGGAAGAAAGTCTTTTGATACTCGAGATGTTTTTGATTTCAGCCCCTGGCAACATGCTCAGAGATAGGGAATTATGGGAGTTGTCATTCAAAACATCTGGTTCTTCCACCTTTTAGTTTTCTGTTTTGAGTACAAACTGCCTCCTGGATGACAGGTAGGAAAGCTCCGCTCCACCCCTTTAAGGCCACAAATAGCTAACAAAGCTGCAAATCAAATCAACTTTCCAGTGTAGTTGCACCTATAGTTGTAAGTGAGTAAGAGGACTAGTAAAGTTTTTGGCTGGTTACCAATTCCTGTTGGATTTTTTTTTTAGCCAGGTTGCTTTAATGTATTAACATAATCCCTTCTTTAAAATAAAGATGCATAATTTGGGTAGAGAATCCATTAGGCTGATCAATCTCAGCTACCGTTAGAATTTAGAGTGAATGACACTCATTTTCAGTGTGTCCGGCAACGTGCAGCAGGCAACTCAAAACCACTGAACAGAAGGTGGGAAGAAATGGAACGCGGAGGCCTTGAGAGATGAAACAGGATACCTGGATTCAAATCTGGGATATTCCTGGGTCAGTCAAGAGTGTTTAAGTGACACAACGGCAGCAAGGAGGAGGGTGAATTTGTGTGTGGGGTGTGTGTGTGTGTGTTTGTTCTGAGGAAAGTGTTGCTTAGAGGGGTGCAAGTGATGCTTTCCTGTCTGTCTTTTTACAGGGAGGGACTTGGAAGGCCTAATCTCTGTTCCCTGCAGAGCTGTGAAATGAACCCAGTCCCTGCAGCTCCCTGATAACATTTTTTCCTGCCTTCTCCCAAAATGAGGGATTAGAAGACAGCCAGGGTGCAGAGTTGGCCCAAAATATTTTGTTGCCTGAGGCACAGAGTTACATGGCATTCTCTCCCCTCTGCCACTCTGCCCTTACCCTCAAATTCTACATACAAAAGCCAGCCAGACTATTGACTGGCCGTCGAAGCTTATTTCAACACTGGTAACACAGAACCAGAGAGCAGCAGTGCGTTTTAGCGGGTGCACAGCACGTCCTGGACACATACAAATCTTAACGTATTCCATACCCCAGAACATCACTCCAGAGGTTGGGACCACATTTCAAAAATGGCACAATAAACAGAGTGTAGCAAGCAATGTTTTGCAATTGTTATTTTTTTAAAAAATTATGTTAAAGGGCATTTTTAGAGATGACTAGTCAGAATTTTTTCAAGTTTTTTGTCATTTATAAATCGTGTTTTTTAAAGTAACAACAACAACAACAACAGAAAAATGAATAAGCAATGGAGTAAGTAATTTTTCAGACACTGGAAGGAGCAATGATTATTGTTTCCTTGATAGGCACTGTAAGAGATAATAGGAAGAAATTCCCTTTTACAAGTAACTTTTTAAGCTCTGCATCTGCTGCTTCCATCAGTCTAATGCTGGGACTGGCTCTGCCAGAATGGAAGGAACTAATGATAAACTAGATTGGGATGAGTAGGTGGTAGACACCGCATCATCATAGCACTCTAAACACAGCAATCTCATATCAGTTTCAGAACCTAAGCATGGTCATGCCTGGATATTATTCAGATGGAAGACCACCAGAGATTCCCCAGGTAGAGCTAGAAAAGAATGCTACCTGAAAACCTGGACAGCTGCTTCTGCCAGTCAGAGCTGATAACACGGGACTGGATGGATCAGGGGTCTGACCCCAGGATAAGGCTGCTTCCTAAATTCCCTCGTTTCCAGCTTCCAACCCTCCTGCCACCCCTGGGGGATCTCACATCTGGAGTGTCCATACCGGTGCATTTCCGTATTCCCTCTTCAGGCTGCATCCCGGGACGGGTCAGTTTACATTTGAAGTCTTCTTCCCAGTACTCAGCAAACCAGAGGTTGCGGCGATTGTTCTCCAAGGAGCGTGTGGTGAAATATTGGTCGAAACCTCAATGGCAGAAGGGAAAGAAGATAGGTGAGAGAGCGTGGAGGAGTCCAAGTCTTTTTCTGGCCCACTTCTAGGGGGTTGCCAATCTTGTCACTAGCCTATGTGCCAGTACCTTTAACAGGAGCTTGACCTGTAGGCATTAAAAATGTCTCTCTATTGCAGAAAGAAAAATGTAAGGAAGAGCCTGCTCTTTCTTCTGCCACATGAAATGTGGCTTTAAGTGTATTAAATCATGGACTCAGGATCTCCTTAAAATGGATTAGATACCACAGTAATACCCTGTAATAGCCTTTCATATTTACAACCAGGGTAATTAAGGAGCAGTGTTTAAGAGTGGATAGTCTCTTTACAAATTAAGCTTATTAGGAAGTCTCTGTGAGTGAAAATAAACAAACAGAAATAACTGTGGTTCATTTGAGGTTCCATTTCCCAAAAATTTCCTGCCCAGGAGAGAGTACACAGCACCTTTTCCCTTCTCCCGCCCCCATCACTATGGCTGGTCTGAGGGCTCGGTGCCCTTCTTACCTTCAATGGAGGCTCGTTTGGGTAAGATTGTAACAGCTCCTTCAGCCACATCCTCATTCCTCAGAATCGGCGTGATCTTGGAGCCCCAGCTGTCAGAACCAACCCATAAGAACTGCCCCGTCAGATTGGCAAGGCGTGCAGCTTCCAACACTCGCCTGTAGAGAGCGTAGGGGTGTCATAAGCATTAGGATCTCTCTCCCGCAACCCTTCCCCTGAGTCTAGACAACAGAATGTTTTGTATAGGGTTGCAGCCAATGGCACACTCACTTGATGTCATCCTCATTGGCGAAGATGATGATGCCCCGGGCATTGGGGGTCTCCATCAGCCTCTTGATCAGTTTGTCAAACTCTCCCGGTTTAGGTTCTCGTGGGATCTTGATGGACTGGGCAATACATACTCCACCTAAAAAATGCAAGAGGACTGTTGGAAGTGACCAGGAGAACCCATGGCTTGCTGAACTGAACACTTGCTTGGCCTATAGAAACCATAACATTGAATCCCCAAGGATCAACTAGCCAGTGACAGGATAGATCCCTGCCCTTTTCTCTGATATCCTGGTGAGCCTATGACACTCAGAGTGCAAATGTTGTCCTAGATGGATGTGTGCTGCTCTGTGTTCATGGGAGACCACAGAGAGCCCCAAAATGCTTGTCCAGCATTTTGTATGAACTATACACACACTGGAGCAGTAGTTCCCAATCTTGGGTAACCCAAGTGTTCTTGGACTGCAATTCCCAGAAGTCTTCACCATCAGCTCTGCTGGCTGGGGATTCCGGGAGTTGCAGTCCAAGAATACCTCGCTTACCGAAAGTTGGAAAACTGCCTTAGAGCATGCCTGCGAAATATAAAGATGTGAATTTCACAGTTCCACACTCTCACTCAGAAACAAAGAAAAAAAAAGGCACTCTTTTTTCTGTGCAGTGAAATTTCTCTCTGTAGGACTCCCCTTCCTCCATGAAATCTGGTGGGAAATCTCACAATTTTTTCACACATTTCAGGTTGCTTTTTTTTTTCTGGAAGAAATGTCAGGTTATGCAAGATTGTTCTAATTCATGCAGGGGAATCACCTGGAAAGAGCAGATGAAACACCAAGCTGCACAGGATAGTTGCAATTACTATGCAGGATGGCATCTTTCCTGCAAGGGTTTCTTCTGAAATCCCTGAACAATATTAAGTTACACAGATTTGCTACAATTCTTGCACAGAATGGAATCTTCCCTGAACAGAGTTGAATGGGAAGGGCATTAAGCTTTGGCAGTTTACTGTGCAGAACAGGCAAAAAGAAAAAAAAGAAAAAAGGGGGGGGTGTGATAAATAAATAAAAAGGAAGATGAAAATCGCAAGAATCTATAACAGGTTGTATGTGGGCGGGGGAAGCCTTGGCACAAAGCCTTGTCTGGGTGAGACTCAGAAAATCGCTGAGAATGAGGAATTTTCTGAGGCGGTGTCCCATCCCTACTCCAGAATCCTCTGTAATGCTCATGTGAATTTTATGGAAGACAAATCAAGCTGGAAATTGTTCTCTAAACCTGGGCAAGGAAACATCTGGCCTATAGGTCTGATGCAGCATGAAGGGGTTTCCCACTTGGCCAATGAGCAGCTTGATTCTCCCGTTCAGTGACTGGAGACTGTAAGAGATGAAGGTCCATAAAGCTCAGGAAACTGCTGCATAGAAGGGAGACTGAGGAGCTGTAAGAAGGTAGAGGGGGAGGAAGAGATTTCTCAGAAACTACTAATATTGTGCACAGAGTGTCTACAGATGTGTGTGTTTGCAGGCAGAAGCTGGGGGCACTCCAAGCTCCACAAGATGAGGATGGAAAAATAAAACACTGGTGTGTGACCAATTCCAGGGACCTTGCTTCTTGGATTCCCCACCATTGCAAGGTTACTTGAACTTTCATGAAGCCCCTGACCCCGCAGGAACCCTTAGGCTTCTTCTCTTTGATGAGAATGGAAGTCCTTAAAGGGGCCATCCTCAGGCTTGGAATCAAGTATCACTGCCCAGATTCCAAGGCTCCTGCCTTCCAGATCTGGGCTCTGCATGGGATCCTGCACGTCTGCTCACAATACTGGAGACTTGAGTCTGACTGGCCTCTCCTCCTTTGATTCTGAGTCCTAGCTGGTGCTGAAGATGAGGATCATGACACCGAGCAAGAGAACTGAACGTTGGGGAATAAAAACACCATGACAGCCCCTCCTAAAATGCCAGACAAGACCAACCACTGGATAAATGGTGCTCTTTTTGACAGGCCAAGGAGCAGTCAAGAGGTCTGGTTCTTATGCATCTGCACCAGGAGCCAGCCGATGGCTACCTTAACCCCATATTCTCAAGGTGACCATGCTCCACAGATCCAGAGGACAACTTTCTGCTCTGTGACACCTGCTGTGGGCTGCACCTCTCAAAAAAAAATGGTGAAAAGGAAAATAAATAGAAATGGTTGGAAGTCAATTCCACTTTTGCAACCCCTTTCTGGAGCTTGAGGGTGGGGCAAACAAGGTGTGGATGCCCTTAAGCCTCATTTTATAAGAGAATCACTGGTCCTTGGGATATATAGAGAGAGCAACTCTCTTTATCTGGCCAAAGAAAATATTTTCCAGTGAGTTGAGGGTCTGGGAGAGGCCCAGTGGCTGCAAACAAAAACAAAACAAAAACTCACAGGTGGGAGGCTCCACGCAGCCACCAGGTTATGGGTTGTCCACTCTATGCTCTTCCATGATGTTTATTCTAGAGTTTGGGCATGGTACTTTTTGTTTGTTGGCTTTGGACAACAACTGTGGCTCCAACGAGTACTGTTTTCAAGGCATGGTTTCTTCTGAACAATTCCCCCCACTGCTCCTGTAACCCTTCAGTGCACAAGGACTTCAACATGACATTTGTAATTGCACCTGTAAGAGGTTTGCCTTTGAAACCCCAGCTGTGCCCTACCTGTTTCTGTTTTTCACTGCACTTGCAGGTTGCAAATTTGCAGGTTGCACCACCTCTGTGAGATCACAGGGCTGCTGCTGACATCCTCAACCCCCACCCCGTGGTCAGGTGACCCTTCTCCTACCAGCAGAGTTGCGGCTTCAGCATACCTCATTCCTTGAGAGTCCAGGAACAAATCCTGAGACCAAGGAGTGTGTCCCTCTTGTGCCACAGAGAAGGGGGGCCAAGAGCTGGGAGGAGAGACTCCTTCCCCAGTTTTTGTGCCACTGCTTACGAGGGTTTGTGCAACAAGAAAGCTTGGGAGTTATGAGGCTGGCAATCCACTCCTTGCCTTTCTCTGAATGGCAGAATGGGCCGTCAACATCTGTGTATCAAAAAGCATACTGTGGGTGCAACGCATTTGGGCAGTTGTGCCATTTGGAGCAACAGGCACACACAAATCCCTTCATATTGAGCACCAGCTTTTAAGCCACTTCACAAACAAAAATCAAACTGATTTCTCCCAGCATGGGTTGCCCTGAGACTGGTCTCTACCTGGACTCCAGAAGAAGCAGAACAATTCCCCGTGACTTCAGGCAGTCCCCTGAGTCTTGGCAACCTTACTTACCGGCCTCACGGGAGATCTGGACAAAGGCATCGACACCGCTTTCACCATAGTTGCCCTCGGAGGCCAGCGTGGAGACATAGTTCCAGCCTAGGGCTTTTACAATGTCCACCATGGTTTGGGCCTGGTAAGAGTCAGGAGGCACCACACGGGAGAAGTAGTCATAGCGGTTGCTGTCGCTGAGCTCGGGTGCCGTGGAGGCATAGCTGATCTGGGGGATCTGTTGGGTTGGTGGAAAAAATGGTGTCAGGTGCCAGTGTATTGCAGACCCCCAACCCATTACAGATCTCCAAACACTCTAGGCCTAGAATTTTCATTCCTTCTGTACTGGAGGGGAAATTTGTTGTATAAAATATAGTTATATCCTATGTAATGAATGTCATGTCACCCGCTTAGTGCTGGTGTGAGCATAGAAAGAAACTTCACATAGAATCTTAGGGCTTGTCTACAGGGGATCTTTTGGAGCAGGCTAAATAGGGTTTGCCTGGGGTTGGATAGAGGTCTGGTATGCCATTTGGTGTGATCTTTGCATCCAAAAGGCATATCAAACCTCAAATGAACCTATTGGTCAGCCTCCTCCCATTGGGAGTTTCCCATATTGTGAAACAGCTTAAGGCAGCCAATTCAGGATATTGGGAAATTAAACACTTCCTCTGCTCTGCAGAGGGGCAGAGGGATTTTTTTTAGATTGTACTAGGGCAGTGCTGATGCACTGCATTACTTATAAAAAAAATAGAAAATGAGAAAACTTCCTGCCAGAAGTGGGAGGAGACAGACGGAAGGATCGTTCCTCCCCCCCTTTTTTTTCTTTGAGACTTGTCTTAAAGTTTGAGCCAAGAATCTGCTGCAGCCAAATCCACTGATAGCATGCACTGGAAACAAACCAAAATGGAGCAGTCTTACCCACACCAAAAAAGGAGAAGCCCTTGATAAGGGCTCAGAAAAGTGATTGTAGGAACACTGTGGAGATGGGCTGGTTTGCGCCAGTGATTATGTCATGTGATCACTGGAAAAAAGAGCAAATTAGCCTGTCTCCACAGCAGACCAAAAAGTGGGCTAAATGTCCATCTGATGCACCCTCAGAAACCTTTTGTTCTAAGAGTAGCTTAAGAGTAGCTTATCTTTTCAAGGCGATAACGTCCTCGTCTATTTAAAACATTAACACTGTTCCTTCCCTGGACAGCTATTGTCTTCGATTCCTCCTTGCCAGTTTCAACATGGGGATAGTAAGCCATAAAAACTCTTTGAGCGTCCTGAGTCATTGTAACCCCTTTACTAAGCAAAGGAGTGTTCACCATCTGTGTGGCATGAGGCCTTGACGCAACAGGACCACTTAAATTCAGGAGCTCTCCAGTGTGTGAGGGTGTCTGCTTCCTTTTGTTCTATATTATCATGATGCATCAACTATCTACACAATAAAGCTTCTGTTGCATCAATGGCTGTCTCTTTTCATTAGAACACACACATACAAAATGTAAGCTCATGATGTTCTCGCTGGCCCCAAACCTCCAGTTAGCACATCTTCTCTATGAGTCTTCTGGGGCACCAGAAGTGCATCTGTCTCTTCTTCTCTACCTAGTTACCAGGTCTGTAGGTCCGACTGTCCATCTGAAATCCTGTTGATGCAGCTATGCTGCGTAAGGCTGATGACATCATCAGCCATATGTTTTTTTGGAAATGAAAAATTTCCAATCTTCCCCTCCCCTACTGTGGGTCTTAAAGTCTTGTGGAATCCTTTTTTTTGTTTTGTTTTGTTTTGAGGAAGCTGTTGTGGGCTGCAGGAAGGAGATGTCCAGCAGTGGTGATTTTGGAAACTCAAATCTCCCCACTGTCCTCAATGGTTTCCCCACAACAAAAGTGATTCCACAGGAGCCTTGGGACCTTCTGGGTGGGGGAAATTAGATTTTTTTTTAATTTCTGAAATAGTGCTCCAGCTGATGATGTCACCACCCTTATGCAATATAGCTGTGTGAACAGGATTTCATCCACCATACGGTTTATCTCCTTAGATCAGGGTTGAACAACTGTGGCCTCCTGGATTGTTTTTTTTTTTTCATTCAAAGACTCCCCCCCAGTCTTAGCTGTCATAGCTAGTGGTGACAGATTCTGAAATCTTAAACAACCTCTCAAGAGCCACTGTTGCCTGCCCTGAATTAGGTAACGTTATTAAGACACTTGATAGATGACATTTTGTGCTGAGGAACTGATTCCTGAATACAGGACACATGTACAGAAGACAATTTGCAAAATGCATTTGTGTATGTTTTTTGTTTCCCGTAGTGCCTCTGGCCTAGAACGGCTCTATCTAGGCTTTTGTGGGAAAATAAGGAGTGGCTAGACCCAGCCAGCCCACGCTGGGTTGGAGCACTGCCAACCCACACCGAGGTACGTCCTTCAGGAACCCCCGGCAGACCCACCGATAGATGATACTTTGCCCCATTCCCCTAATGACAGCCCTAGCTGTGCAGAATACAAACAGGTGGGGACCTCCTTTTTGCCACCTCTGCTGTGCATTTTCCTGGTAAACTGGGTGATTTGCAATTTAGACATTCAGCACAGAGTCAAGCGGTAGTTTTGTCCTGGTTTAGTAGATTTGCATGTTGAATGCTCTTCCATGGCAGGGGGAGGGAAAACCTCCCTTCAAGAAGGAAAAAAAAAACATATAAGGGAAAAGACTAAGCTGAATACGTCTTCATGACACGTGTGCCTTCTACATATAAAGAGTTGTTTTTGGCATTTGAAGGGGTACTTTTGCCCACTAAATCTTCATGCGATACAAATGAGGTAAGGAACAGCTGTAGCTGCCATGAATATATGAGTTGTAGCTGGCATTTAGGAACTGGTTCTTCAATACAAAATGTTATATGTGAAGAGATTATTAGGGTCAAGCAGTTAATACATTAGAAGTGGAGATTTTTTTCAAAAATATATGTTTATTTCAGCATGGGCTTGCCTCTCTCTGTATGTTGATAATTAGTTTGCTTTTGTTTTGTGATTGGTCATATGGGATTCATTTGCAAGCCTGATTGCTGAGGTACAGAGGGTTGAAGGAACTATGTGTTTGGAGGGAAAACAATATAATAGTAGGGAATACATACTGACCCTCATATGTTACTGGCTTGCGTTCCAGTATTTCACTGGCTATCTTGTGTTAGGCCATCCATTTGCCTGATGCTTTCACACAGGCTGGATCACAACCCCCATCATCCACATCTGGCACAGCCATGGAGTATGCTGGGTGGGTTTGATGGGGCTTGTCGTATAACTCATGTGGAAGACCACAGTGTGAGAAAAGCTTTGCCAAAAAATACTATGTAGTTATTGAAAGAGGACACCAGTGCTAACCAAGGACTACCTAAACCACATGCCTCCCCTTAGGTGTGATATCCCTCTTAGAGATGTGCATGGCAGGGATGTTCATTTTGTTTTTGTTGTGTTTCTCTTCAATTTTTGGCTCTCCGATGCACCTCTCTTTTATGGTCCACACGAGATGGACACGAACCACCGGTTTGGCAGTTTGTCCCGGTTTACTTACCGCCACAACAGGCGTTTGGCAGTTCGGTGCCCCACCCCCTCCAGCAGGCCCCCGTTTAGAAGCAGGTGCCTGGAGGAGGCGAGGCAGGGAAGCTGGGATGCGGCTTCCGAGTGGGTGCCTGCTGGAGGGGGCAGGGCACCGAACCGCCAAACACCTGTTGTGGTGGTAAATAAACCAGGCCAAACCTCTGAACCAGTGGGTCATGCCCATCTCTATTGGCCACCAAAAAAAAGGGTGTGTGTGCGTGTTTCTTTTAGGTCTCTTCGGTTTGCTTCTCCCCATTTGGAAAATGCTAGCTGGGCAAGGTGGTGTAAGGCAGCAGCTGCAGCGAGGCGAGGAGAGAGAGGGAGAGAGAGCAGCGCAAGGCAGGCGGGCTGCTGGAAGATCGGTGTGAGGTGATTTTATGCACAGGGGGGTGAATGAAGACAATGAATGAGGGGAACACAAATGACCCATGTCCCTCTCATTTGCCAGAATGGCCCATTAATTTCCAAGGGTCTCTTCCAAAAAGCGATGGAAGAAGAGAAATATAAATGTTTTTTTTTCCATTTCTCCTAACTCCAGAATCCAATCCTAGACACTATATAGCTAAGGAGAAAATGTACACGTATCAAAATGCCTAAATGGTAAAAGCAAGTCGTTTCTGGTCCAACTTTGACATGCACATGTGGAGCCCATTCCTTTGTGTGTTTATAGGCACAGAACCTAATTGGATGGACTACTAGACAGGGAAAACTAAATGCAGTCCACACTAATAAATATTGCCAAAATGAACCCAGGTGGATTGAGAAAAACACCCAAACGTGTAGTTCAGTTCTGTTAGAGAGATAGAGAGGAGCTACTCTTTAAGAGCAACTTAATCAGTCAGATTCTGTGTTCTGCCTAAAGGATTAAATACAGTAGGACCCCCACATCCACTGGGGATTGGTTCCAGTGTTCACTATTATCCGTGGTTTTCCGTATCATGGTAAAAGGAAAAAAATCCTGAAAAACTATTTTCACATGCATTACCAGAAGCAGAGACCATGCTATGTATTCTTCACTAACAAGCATTCATAGCACAGTCTCTGGCTCCCTCTAGTAGGCAGTTCTAGTAATACACATGAAAATAGTTCTGGATTTTTTTCTTTTAAATTTTTTAATATTTTCAGACTGTGGATAAGTGAAACAGCGGATACTGATCCTGTTGATACAGGGGTCCTACTGTATTTGTTTCTTTCCATTACTTATTCTTTTAAATAATTTTTTTTTGTTGTAAAATAGAGAAAAAGGAAAGTAAGCAAGTAGTTTAAGTTCCTCCCTAACTTCAATTAAAAAGAGAAAGTGATTGAAGGGCAATTCACATGGGAGCCTGTATCTGCATTGAACAGGAAATACTAAAGCCAGCAGAACCTTACAACAGGAAGCAATTAATTAACATTTCAGGGAACAGATGTTGACAGAACCAATGGCAGTAGCCCTGTTCAAGAGCTAGAGAAGTCTGGATTCTTTACATACTTAGATGGGAACACCAAGACACCTCTTGTCACTTTCCGTGTGTATTCACTAATGAGCAGAGGGTTCTTGAAAGAAAAAAAGTAACTGTTTTTCTAAGGCTGTTTTTTACATGAGGCGTCTCCATATGAAAAGAAACCTTTCCTTATACTTGTCAGTGAATGCATGTGAAAAGTGGCAGTGAAAAGGGAGTGGGCATATAGAGAATTACAACATGTTGAGAAACTGTAATTCTCTCACGTATAAACAGGACACGTGTTATGGAAACACCTTGACCTTAAGGAAGGCCAACTATACAATGAGTGTTGGGGTCACTATGGTAGAAATGGATGGAGTGTCCAGTTTAGATGAAGGACACAGGCGGATGTCAAAAGCCTTCTCTGCAATGGTAAGTCTCTCTCTCTCATCTGTGGCCTGCAGCACAGCTTGTGGTATTTGTACGCTGAACATAATAACTACAGTGGTGCAAAACAGGAAACAGAAGACAGGGACTGGGGTGTTGCTTTAAGTTACTCCTTTAATTTGGGGAACTTCTCGAAGGGCAGCCTAAGGAATTCACACTGACAAAAGGGGAGACACTGGAAACTGAGGCTAAAGGACATGCAACAGGATTGAACTGCCTGTCCCTGATTCTTTCCCAACCCTGTGCACATCTTACCTCTCTGATCCTTTTTCTGAGTTTGAGAGAGAGCCAAGACTCCTGGATTCACATCCCAGACACAATCCTGGAACCCCCCTAGACAGTAAAGCCTCCCCCCCCCAGATCTGTAGGAGGCACCAAGCCACCCCATTTCCCTTTCCACAGCTGCGCTCTCTTTCCCTGCTTGCCCTCGCTAGGTCTGTGAGAAGCCCCATTAAAGCGATTAGTGATGGGGATTAGGGGGTTTTAGCAAAATGAGCAGCAGCTCCCATCAGGAGCAGCTGAGGCTGGAGAGCTGGGAGTGGGGCGGGGGAGCCTGCCAGGCAGGGCGGCTGCTCAGCACCATGCATGCATGTGTAAGTGACAGCTGAGCTGGCGCTGTGCAGCAGAATGCACCCAAGGTGGGCAGGTTCACATCTGTGGCTCTGCTCCATATGTTTGTCTGTTGTTCTTGACTACATTCCCTTCAGCATTTCCTTGCATCTATGAATTCTAAACATCTCAATGAACTCATAGGCAACAAGAAAACAGGGAAAGCAAGTCGATTTTCCCAAGGGGGCCCATATAAAAAGCAAAAGCAAAGCGCGTTGCTTATATACTGCCCCATAACTCTCTGGACGGTTTATAAATTAATTATGCAGGCTACACATTGCCCCCCCCCCCCAGCTCTTATTTTACGACCTTGGAAGGACAGAAGGCTGAGTCAACCTTGAGCCAGCTACCTGGGATTGAACCCTGGGTCGTGAGCACAGTTTTAGCTGCAGTACAACAGTTTAACCACTGCGCCATGAGGCTCATATCCTCCCTGTCTGCTGTTGGGGCGACTTGAGCATCCTTAACACAGACTAGTTACCTCTTGACAATTTCTACTCACCCTGTTCTGTTCATGGTCTATTTTATGTGTTTATGTATAAAAGCACGGCAACTGGTGGATGCTGATGGTTAAAACAGATGTTTAAAGAGTCATTTCCCACTTAACATTTCAACAGATGTATTCTTTGCATGGGGGAGGAGAATTGTCCCTCCTAGTTCATTGTTTCTTAAACTTTTAAATTTTTTCATCATACATCTCTGCTCATCCTTCTTTGTGTCCCTGCTGTTCTTTTAAAACTTGGCATTACTTGTCAAATTAAATGTGTAAATAGCAGCTGCAGGCGGTGGGTGGGCAAAGTTCCACATGTGTATTCCCTTCTCCCTTCCTGAGACATGAAACTGTGAAATTGCTGAGGAGGCGAAGATGGCTATTTTAAATTTTTTTAAAACCATGCACGTATATTGCCTTCATGTAATTAAGTCATCTTTGGTTGTGAGCCTCTTTGCCCGACATTCATAACCGGGCATTTCCTTGCAACCTGGGCTCTTCCAGATGTGGTGGACTATTTATTTGCAAGTTATTAGTTACATCACACTTTGCCTCCAGTGACTCAAGGCTGTGAACATAGCCCTCCTCCTTTCCACTTTTACCTTCTCAACAAACCTGTGAGGTAGGTCAGCCTGAGAGCATGGGACTTCAGAGGTTGTTCTGAAAATTGTGAGACTAAATGGGAATCCAAACCCATATCTCCTGGGACCCAATCCAGCACTCAAAACCCTGTACATTCAGTCCCTTTGCATCTCCTATCACCTCCAGCAAGAATGGCCAACATGTTTGGAGGGCAACAGGTTGGGGGAGTTGCAGAAGGACAATGCATGGAATAAGGACAAGTAAAAGGTCAGCAAATAAAGCTTCAGGTTTTCAAGTTCTCCAGAACTGGAGTTTAGCAGGAAGAAAACACAGGTGGGGCCCCGACTCTCAGCTGTCACTACTGGGAAGACTCTGATTAAAGCAAATTCGTCCCTTTGAAAGCAACATTGGATGTCCAGTCACACAGTGGAAAGAGCAACAAAAAATTCTAGATGATACATGGTTAAGAGCTTGGGGTGTGCAAATAATGAAAAATATAGATTATATTAAAGCAAGAGGTGGCGAACCAGATGTCCCATCAACCCCACTAGTCAACATAGGCAGTGGTGAAGAATGCTGGAAGTTGTAGCCCAACAACATCTGGATGGTGACTTTTTTAAAAACAGAAGGATACCTAGTGTGATGTAGTGGGTAGAGTAGTGGACCAAGACTCAGGAGTCCTGGGTTCAAATCCCTGCTCAGCCATGGAAATTCATGGGCGGGGGGAGCGGAAGTGGTAAAACCACTCCTTAAATGTGTCACTTACCTCAAAAGCCCTATTAGGGTCACTAGAAGTCACTCTTAGAAATTAACACCCCAAACTGGTTGATAAAGTGGTCTAGGTCAGTGTCTAAAGAGGGAGTGCTGAAATAAAACTCACCATTCAAAGTCAAGTCTTTTTTGGGGGATGAAGAATAGCAAAACCTAATGGCTGCTGACAGAGTTTAATCTCAGAACATGCCACTGTAAAACTTTATTGTTTCATTACTTAAAACCAGAAGTGTACTTGAAGTTTGTAATAATTACTGAATGGGCCATAAATACAGCATAAGGCAAAGCTAAAGACCTGAAATATAGGGATTGAGGAAATTTTAAGTACAGTAGATTTAAGTAGTACATTTTGAGTTGTTTTGTTAAATATATGATTCAGGATTAATCTTATCCAGCCTGAAAAATATATGCTTCTATTGTACATTATAATCTCATAAGAATTTTTGAGGTGTCAGTATCATAGGCCCAAGTATTTGGGACAGTAGATAATTATGAACAATGCAGTAATACTGTAGAACAGAGTATAAATATGCTCTAATGTTGTGGGGAAAGCTTTCTCACCATGTTGAAGTTCACCAACCCTGTTGTCAGCTGAATAGTGTACTCAAACTGAGTTTTAATAAAATGTAATTTGATGAGCGTGCTGTTGTGAGTCATTAAGATATTGGGTTCTTATACATTTCTCATGGCTAAGAAACTATTGTTTTAGCTTACGTGTGTTGAATTTTGATGTGATGTTTTACTAAAAGGTTATATTTTTAATAAAAATGAGAAAGAAATCAAAAAGCACAAAGCCAAGAACTAAACCCTCCAGCGTTTTCTGGTGTACACTTTGCATGCAGTCTGTTACTCTTCCAAAGATAATGGTACCCCAAGTTTTTATACTTCCTGGATGACAGATTGGTCATTCTAGACCAGGTCTTGGAAATAACTAGTTACGAGTAACATAGTGATGTGCAACTAGTTATTTTTGGAGAATAAATAACTAGAACTAGCAGTCCTAATGCTGCTTTATAGTTATAATGAATAACACTTAAGTTACTTAGGTATAATGAACAACGGTTGGTTACTGTCAAAAGTTATTTTTAAGGGTATTTAAATACATTTTTAAAGGTATATGGAAATAATTTTTCAGATTTTATATCCTTTTTCAGTCAGGCCAAAATGGCAAGGAAAATATTCTTTGTCATTGTCTTTTGTGGTTTTATAAATAATTCCTAGGCACAAATTACCTTCCCATGATTGTTAATTCATAGGGTTGGCACCACTGACAGCACATTACAGGTACAATATCAGAATTAGCCACTAGAGGGAACAAGGACATATCCTCTATTTTTCTGGCCCTTACTAAGCACAAGCCAGGTAATGGACAACACAAGGCATTACTTGCATGGTAGAGAAATGTTAACAGCTATTTGACAGTCAAGAAGCATACAACTCTGAGCTCTCCACCAAGCAAAACAAGTGCACCGTCAGAATGGCCTCCTTTTATTCTGCTCTTGCTTGTGCCATTAACTGCTGTTTCACAGGTTGAAGTTCAGCAAGTCCAGACTTGCCGCATTGAACACATCTGTTGTCAGGATGCATTTGGTCGTTGATTTTCTGCTCCAGTGGCTAAAGGCCCAGGAGCTTCACTGGTGAAAAAAGGTGGTGTTCTTATGTTTCACCTAACAATCTCCCCTCTTCTATCCTATTTCAGGAGAATTACCAGTCCTACTAAAGCTGATTGATTTCATTGAGTGAAACCTTGATTCTGGATTCTATCAATCATCATCATCATCTTAGAACTGCAGAACTGGAAGGGACCCTATGGATCTTGTCACATTTGTATCCCTTCTGCCCCTCCTCCAGTGAGCCCAAGGTGACATATTTGACTCTTCTCATCCCCACATTATCCTCACAACAGTCCTGTGAGGTGGTCAAGCCACTACACCACATACACCCAATTTTCAGTTTCTGTATTTTATTTTTTACAAAATGATGTATTCTGTGCTTTTAATCTGCTACTTAATCCCCCCACCACATAGTCACATTATGTGTCCTAACTAACAGATAATGCAGAGCTGGCCTAGAATTCAGACACAAGTTTAAAAACATGAATCGAATGGAAGCTGACTCCTAAGGCTTTTCCTGGAGGAGCCCAAGACCTACAAGGTATCTCTGTCTTGGGATCATTTCTAAACTATTTATCCTCCTTCCCTGGGAAGTGCTGTTTTAAAGGTCTATCTTGCTACTTACAGCAAAGAGGCGAAGCACATTGGCCACCATGATGGAGACAGAGCTGGCCGAGGCCCCGATGACAGCCACGACCCTCTCGGGCTTGGCGATGATGGGGGGCTCTCCATTGGAGCAGCGCACGTCAGATGTGTCCTTCTGAATCAGCGCCTGGACAAACGTGAGTGACTGCTCCAAGGCATAAGTGTCGCGTGAGCAGGTGTCCAGGATGCGGGCCCCAAGAGTCATGTTTGGAAGCAAGTACGGATCACTGTTGATCTGATCCAGAGCGTACAGCATGGCCTCCATCCGGTGGATCCCCTTTTCCTTCTTCACTTCCCCACATGGCACTCCGGAAGGGCCACGTGCGTGCACAGGGAACAGCCCTCCTAGAGTGATGTCCCCCTCGATCTTGATGGAGTGTGGCTGGGTGGGTGCAGGACAACATACCCAACCTGGGCCAAAGCCCAAAGCCCACAGTGTCCAGAGGCAGAGGAGCAGGAGGCCATCTGGGTCCATGGCGCAGGTGGTGGTTAAGGCCTGGAATCAGACAAAGAGAGAATTAGGAGAGGGCTGAGGCACAGCAGAGCAAAATTTTATGGAACCAAAAGCCTTACATCACTTAGCCAACATGGCCACTGATCCTCCTTGGTTCATCTGCTGAACTACATGAACTATAACTGAGAAGGAGGCCTTTTCACTACATCTGAAATCATTACAATCTAAATGGGCTTTGGGATTTGACCCGGGTTGGGTATATTGTCCTGCACTCACCCAGTCACATTCCATCAAGTCTAAATGGGGCAGCTGCCTCAGTCTGCTCAATGATAGGGCTGGTCCTGCCTTAATTTTGCTGTATATCTGTTTAAGTTTACAGCACATCCCATTCTAATAACGGATGGGTAACAAAAATGCCCCCGCCCCGGAGAATCAGAAGATGTGCCACCCAATGCTCTGCTGGTTCCCCCTTGGATTCCAGACTTAATTCTGTGATCCAAAGGTCATGGGAAAAGAAGCTCAGCTTCCCAATTTTCCAAAAAGCAGAGTTTGGAAAAGTTCTTTTATTAGATCAGAATTCCTGAGCAGCTACACCCAGACTGGAGAATCTCTGGATTAGAAAACACCACTAGTTTGTCTTATCTGCCTTGTGCCTCTGTAGGTCTATTTATTTATTTAATATTGTTCTACATAATTTTAATTCCCAGTATAGTATCGTGGATAGAGGGACAGACTAGGATTCTGGAGAATAGGGTTCAAATCCCCACTTGGCCATGAAAACTGATTGGGGGAGTGGAACTGGTAAAACCACTCCTTAAATATCTCAAAAAGCTCTGTTAGGATTGCTGTACGTCGGTTCCGACTTGATGGCACAGAACACACACACATCATTAAAAAAAAACAAACAAAGCCACTTATAATTAAGATCAGTTTTTATAATTAAGATCAGTTAAACAGATTCAATTCAATCTGTTAGTTTTAAAGTTTCCACAATACTTCCGTTTCTGTTTTTATTTTGCCTTATTTCTTATTTTGCAAGGTGAAAGAGACAGTTCTGAAATCTTTGCTTTCTTGTTATTCAGAGTTGCCAGCAATAGTTATTTTTCAGTTATGTTTTAAAACCTTTGAATGCCATGAGACGTTGGCCTATGGTACCTAATATATTGAAGCAGTGATGCCATAAAACACCCGGCATCTAAGAAAATTAATTCAATTTTTAAAAAAAAACTTAATTACAGTTACTCCACAAAAGGAGTGACATTAATCCCTGTTATGTTACAGTCATAATGGCCAGAATGCTATTGCTGATTTACCTTTATTTAAGGGAAATTGCGCAAATCTTGATGCAAATTGCCACCCTTAACAAGGTCCTGGTTGCATTCCAGAGTGTGTGCCTAGTCGCATGATTGGTCATGAGTCCAGGAATGTAACCAGCACCTTATTAAGGAGCAGCAGCTTCCTGCCATAGCACTTCTCGGCATGGGAAAAAAGATCTTGTCTGCTTGTGTTTCTACTTAAAACGATTCATCCTTCCCCTTTAAGAGCTGGTCCGCATCTTTCTGGCACAGAGCTAGGGCATGCAATCTTTTGGGGATGATTCATTGACATGTAAAATAGACAGGTACCAAGAGTTAAATTAGGTTGCACTGAAGATAAGGACCTTTTAAGCACCAGCTGGATCTAGTTTTTAGTTGTTGCTGCTAAAGAAAATTAATTACAACTTCAAAAAAAGAGCCTTTTCTCTCTAACAGACTGACATAGCTACTGCTTTGCAAGTTATGATCACTTTTTGCCCAGGGTAACCCTATCATGAGGCAAAGATTTTCAGTCCTATTAGGGGTGGCATAGTGGGAAATAGAAAGATCTAGCCTATATACCGTAACACAAGAATCATTATATTTTTGGAAAGAGAGGGGGCACAGGATGTAAATTAAGATGAAACATGTTGATGAGAATATATACCGTGTTTCCCTGAAAATAAGACAGTCTTCTATTAATTTTTGCTCCAAAAAACGCATTAGGGCTTATTTTCAGGGGAAGTTTATTTTTTTCATGTACAACAATCTACATTTATTCAAATACAGTCCTGTCATCTTCTTCTGGTTGCTGCACAATGGTGGATGGTGGGGTTTCACTGAACTGGGGCTTATTTTTGGGGTAGGGCTTATATTACGAGCATCCTGAAAAATCATACTAGGGCTTATTTTCAGGTTAGATCTTATTTTCGGGGAAACAGGGTATATATACATAAACATTTATATTCCTGATGGTGGTGGGTTACACTGTATATCTGAGTTGTGATTCTACTTGCCCTTTATGTTTTTGTTTTATTTTGTTATATTAATTAAAAAAAATTACAGAAAGGAAGAAAGAAAGGTCTAGCCTATGGAACAGAATCTACTGACAGGTCTTCCTGCACAGATCCCATTGAAATGAACTGGGGTTGCATACAGCATAGTGTCTTATACAGGAAAACGTTCTAGCCTGTCAGAAATGGGGAAGATAAAAATGCATTAAAACCTTATTAAAACCAAGCTTATGAGAAATCACAATGATAACACTACAGGTCCTGTAACTCACTGAATTGGTAATAAGTTCCACTGAACCCAAAGGAAGTTATGTTTGATCGGATGTATAGAGGATTCCATTACAAGATTCTAATGTAGGGTGAATAGCATGTCCTCCAGTTGTTGTTAGGCTGCAACTCCTATCAGTCCTAACTTGCATGTTCAAGGATAATGGGAGTCGTAGTCCAACAGTTTCTGGAGGGCTACAGGTACTACACCTCCACCACAGATTGTTCCCCATGTTCAAGTAGGGTTTCCATACGTCCCCTTTTAGGGAGAGCGGTCCTCCATTCAAAGAGCTGCAGGACAGTTTAATGGGGACTTCAAAAAGGTCATCTGTAAAGCCCGTTCCAGGCTCTGACACTCTTTGCCGAGAGAATTTAGCCTGGTCGCCCTTGCTGCTGTCCATCCACCAGCAGGCAAGGGCCTTTTTCTTTTTCTTGACAATTGACAGCCTTCAAACCCACAGAGTTTTAGCTAATGCTCTGGTTTTCTTTGGTTTGCTTTGCTTGTTTTTATTAAGAAGCTTTTAAAGTGTGCTGATTGTACCTTTATTTTAGTATTTGTTTGCAATTGTATTTTAATGATACTCTCTACTTGGATGAGTAGTGAAACGTTTCAAACCTAATAAGAAAAAAGTCCAGTTGCCATGACTCAACTTCCAGATAACCTGACCTGGATGACTGAGAATCTTCACAGATATAAAGAAACTGGGATTTTAAAACATTTTGTATACCTTGGGTCAATCACCAATCTAAATGGAGATTGAAGCCAAGAAATCAGATGACGACTGGGACTCAGAAGGACAATTATGAAGAAATTAGGGGAAAAAATGACTGCACTAATACTATAGTACTTTGGGTATATCAGAGAAGGCAAGACTTGGTGAAAAAGACAATAAGGCTGAAAAAAGTTGAAGACAGTGGGAAAATAGTAAAACCAAATAAGAGATGGATTGATTCAACGAAAGAAGCCACAGCCTTGAGTTTGCAAGACCTGAATAGAGCTGTTAACGACAGGATTGGGATCTTTGGCGATCCCTGATTCATAGGGTCCCCAGAAGCCGGAAGCAACTTTATGGCACAGAACAACTTAACAACAAGTCTTTATTCTCTTTGCTGCAAGAAATAGAACAGTGCTATGTACCTCCTTGGAAATGTATCTGTAGAAAATGTGGTGAATAACTTGACCATGATTCTGACTACACTTAGTCATGCTGCTTAGAATGACAGAGCTCAGCTATGGATAGTTTGGTCATTTGCTCCTTTTGTGATTTTTTTTTAAAAAAAAGAAGAGTAAGATAAAAGTGAAGAGAGCAGGCATAATAGAGCCATTGGTGTGTCTTTTACTGGTGGGGTTGAATGGGAGTAAAATGCTAACTTCCTCATAAATTTACTCTTAAAATATCATATGTGCATGACCACGAATTGAATGTCACTGGTTAAGTTGTTGGGCTCACTCCTCCCCCCCCCCCGCCATGTTTCAGATGCATACGTATATGCAGGTCAGATATATTTATTTGTTCATTTGTGCTGTTGTGATGGGTTTTTTTAAAAAAGGAAATGGCCTTTTTAAAAAAAGAGACAGTGCTGGAGATTAGCAAGGGATGTTTGTGGGGTGCCAGCCAATCAGCACCGTGTACAACCAGTTTTTACTTCCAATATCCCAGAGCCATTAACTTTTCCTTTCTTCTGGAAAATTATAGACCTGTGTGAGCTGATTGCAGAGATGGCTGTTCTAGAGCGAGAATAGGTGAAGATAGATTTGGATCTGCTGGTAGATCTATGAAGGACTTTTGCTAGATCCATAAGAATGTCCAACCCCTACTTTTATTTATTTCATTTCTATGCCACATCCTTGGGTTCACATCTCTTTAATTCTAAGCTTATGTCTTTTGCCATGGACTCCAGGTAGCCCATCCAGAGGTTCCACAGAAAAAAACAAAGTAGATCCCACAATCCTGATGTTTGCCCCGTGTCTGTTCTACAACAATCCCACTGCTCTAAAAATGGTATATTTCATCCTGAAGGTCAGCTGGAAAACTTTGCTAGCTTTGCAATCTCCCCCCCCCCCTTTCTGTCATTGTCTGCTCAGGCTGCCCTGCCCTCTGGGCCCCTTCTGGAAGGAAAGTGCATGCCCAGCAACTCTCTGCATCCGGGGCGATCCCCTTTTAGTGCTTAGTCCTGCTGGCTAGGAATGATGGTACTGTCCAACACATATGGAAGAGACCGAGTGAGTGGGGGAAGGCTGTTATAGCTGGTGCCAGTAGAAGACACTTCTGGAGCTTTGCCATCTTGGACATGCTATGACCCCATCTGTTTGACATTTAAGCATCCATTTGCAGCTGGTCTCACTGGTGGATGAGTCAACCTTGCTTGTTTTCAGGGTAATGAGGGATAGATGTAAATGGAGAGAAGCAAAATATTCCAAGGAATACCAAGGAATCCATTTCCAAATCACAAGTGGATTGTAGACTGGCTTTTGGCAGCTCTGCCTTCATATTATCTTTTCTCTCCTATCCTACCTCCGAATAAAGTTTCACATTCAGGAGGTCATCTGTGCACTGAATAGAATGACACTAAGGAGGCTGATTCACATAATTTTAAACCCTCTCCTTAGAAGGGCCAGGTTTCCTAAAAATCTGTAATATGACATGGGCGAAGGCAATGAAATAAAAGAAATAGGCACTGCCATGGATTTGTGTGTGTGTGTGTGTGGGGGGGTTTCTAGGAAAAGTGCAAGAACAAGGAAAAATGGAGCAGCAAGGAGCTGTTCAGACCTCGCAGTGCTGAATCTGACCATCCAAAGACCTGCTACCAGGTTGAAACAGATATCTGACTCATCTTCCAGGGATTTGTTAATTTGGTTTCTTATCATCATCATCATCTTAGAACTGCAGAGCTGGAAGGGACCCTATGGATCATCGAGTCCAGCCCCTGTCAAAGAGGCACAGTGGGGAATCGAACTCCCAGCCTCTGGCTGTGCTGAGCTATCCAGCAGTTCGTGTTTTCCTCTGAAAAGGTAAGGACTATAAGCTTTTTCTATAAACACGGACTCTGGATTTTCCATATAAAAGACTCAGACAAGATCTCAAACCAGTAGACTCTCTTTGTATCTCTTTTTGTGTTGGCTGGATAGCTCAGTGAGTCAGGTATCCGGTTGCGGAGCCAGAGGTTGGGAGTTTGATTCCCCACTGTGCCTCCTTCACAGGAGAAGAGCCAGCTTGTGTAGCCTTGGGCAAGATGCACATTCCCAGAGCAAAGAAAAAGGCAAATGGGAAACCACTTCAGATTATTCTCTACCCAGAAAACTACAAAAAGGGTTGCCATAAGTCAGAATTGACCTGATGGCATGTAATTATTATTAAGTGGAAGAATGCAGCTGGATTTTAGAATGGAGAGAATGATTAGGAGAAGTAGAGCAGAGAGAGAATTTGGATAGGAAAAATGATATAGATTGGGAGAAGGGAACACTGGAGAAAAAAAAAACACCACAACCCTGGACAATGAATAACTCTGGAGGAAACTGGCAGAAGGATGGGGAGAGCTGCTCTGCTTGAGGTTCCCAACACAATGCTGTGATTTTTGAGTGCCAAGTGTATGTATGATTTTATTTACCTCCCTCTGTAACTCTGGCAGTAGCTGAAATTCAGCCGATTAAAGCTGGAAGTCGTGTGCCTCGCTCTGCAGAGAAAGGGGATTGGTGCCAAAGCCCAGGCTGCTGGGATAATAGCTCAGTGCATTAGGCAGGGAGAAGGGAAAGCGTCTGTGGGGATCAAGCTGGGGGCAGGAGATGAAATGGAGGGTCCTTTCCTCCCAAACAGGATTAAAAAAAGGAGAAAGGACAGTTTGCACACCCCCAGCAGTAACCGTACAACAATAACAAATTAAATAGCTAAATATTTGCTGCCCTTTCATGGCACTCGGAATCTACATCCTGAGGTGGCCAAGATACTCCAAGAAGGCGAAAACTCTGAAGTAAAATCCTGAGATCTAGCAACTTGACCAAGAGCTGCCAAAGACAACAACTTTCAGCATCTAACCCCTACCTCTTTGGCCTTGTTCCCTGTGAATTGGTGAAAATGTATTTGGAGGAGAATAATTCAGGCTGTGGCATGAGGGAGAGGAGGAACTCATAGCATTTAATGATTCATTAAGAGAGAGAGGTGTCCTTGTGCATCCCTCCTTCCAAAAAAAAACCCCTACTAGGCGGGACCTATAGATATATGCATTTTCTATGTGGAGAAAATGTTTTTATGTCTGGCATTCGGTTATGTGAGTTCCTGCCTGCAGTGTAAAGTAGAATAGTCCAGACACAGCGCCATGAGAATTAAGCCTTTGTGTCCATTAAAAGAAAAAAGAAAAGACAAAACTGTCCAGTCTAGAGTTAAAAATGAATCCTTTAGAAGAATGGCTCTCAAATTCTTTTCTCTCACTGATTGTCTGAAAACAACTGGGGTCTCAGTGGACCATTTAATAAATGGGCTTCTCATCTAACCAAATATATCATGTTTAATCATGTTGTTTATTCCTCAGTACTGGCATCATCATCACCCAAAGCCATGCGTTACAATGAAAAGTGTGGGTCTTGGGCCAGACCACTGAGAAAGTTCCTTTTTTAATGAAAGTTTTGTAGATTTCATTTGTACCCTATGCTGAAAAACATGGAACTTCAGCTGGAACCTTATGAACCTGTTGAATCATCTGACCCTGGTCCAAACAGCCTTGATCTTGGTCATCGGCAGAACAGAAGAGAGGAAATGAAATGCCTGCCCAAGTACAGGTATTTGCAACAGTTCTGCAACTTTTCTGGGACCACTGGCATGGAGCTCATGGTCTCCCATTTGTCCAAGGAGCACAGCAGGAGGAAAGACGCTAATAAAGTCCCTTGTAGCCAACAGAGGGCACCACTCACTGAAACGTGCCTGTCTTGCTGTTTTCCAAAGAGCATCCTCTGGGTCTTCTTTGGTTCTCAGATTACAGCCAATATGATTGGCATCTGAAGCAACAGAGAAGGGCTGAAATCCTGTTGCTTAGCATAGTAAGCTGCATTAGAGTAGGTCTACTGAATCTGTGAGGATTTGGTGAGTCAACTCCTCTCTAAATTCAATTGATTCCAAAGGCCTACTCTAGTTAGGACTTACTACGCTAAACAACAAGATTTGGGCCAGTGTTTCCCGTTCTCTGACTACTTCTAGTGCATCTGTGGGCTGCTAGCATGCAAGTAGGTGTCCAGACAACCTGGAGAGCAATGCCCAGCATCCATCCATGAATGGCACACCTTTAGCCTTCATCTTAGTGGCATTTCATTGCTCCCCCCCCAGAGCCCCATGTGCCCTACCATGCCATAGGGCATCAGCAGTGACAAACCTGGCGTGTGTCGCTTCCATCTCTATGTAACTGAAATCCTTGCGAAAGCCAAAGAAGAGCCATCCTGGATCAGACTGAAGTCCAGCATTCTGTTTTCTTAAGACCTTTGTCCTGAATCAAAGCTTTCCAGACATGGTTTGTGCAACACGCTGGATGTGAGAGGTATGGGAGTAGCATCAAAGGATCCCTGGTAAAGTTGCAGAGAGGAAGGTGGCAGGGCATGGTGTGTCATTTACAGAAGGACATGTCAGAAATGTTCTATGCTTGGCCAGCCCAGGACATTTTGGGGCTGAGGTGGAACCACAGACAGTGACTTCTTCACACACTTACATCAAAGTACATAATAACCAAAGTTATTTTCAACATGATGCAGAAAATCCCATAAACACTTCTTCCTCGCCTTGTAGGAAAATGTAATTTTAACAGTTAAATGATTAACCATTTGCTGCCCCTTGATTAAATACAAATCTACTGCCCAAGGGGGCTGCCCCAAACTGCCTAATGGTAGGGCCAGCCCTGCCTTTGTGATTTCACAAGAGACCCCAAGGTTCTCCTCTTAGGGCACATCCTGCTTCACAGGTGCCCTTACAGCTCCGACCACAAGCTTTTCCCTTTCTTGAGCAAGTGGTCTGACCTTATATTCTTGAAGCCAGCTACAGAAAGACTGCTCCTTTTACTCAACATGCTTGAATGGGCTGGTTTCTTCTGTGCTTTGCTGGTGCCTCCCTCTCACTCCGATGCACAATAATCAGCTCATCCCTCTCATTTTGTTGCCTTGGTTAAGACTTCATTTTCTCAGAACTGGTGACATGTCTTCCCTTTATTCACTGACTTATCCAGTCAGAAGAATTCAGTAGAATATTTTTCATTGTCCCCCAGTTTACCTATCTGCAAAGTGGGAGAAAGGATCTCTGCAACTTGCGTGCACGACACAATGGCTGAAATCCTGTCGCTCAGCAGTAGAGTAGGCCCATTTGAATCAATGGAATTTACTTAGGGGTTGACTCAACAAATCCCCACTGATTCAATTGACCTGCCTACTCTAGTGCAATTTACTGTGCTAAGCAACAGGATTTCAGTCAAAAAAAAAAGGCCATTTGTGAGACTATCTGAGACGCTTCATATAGAGCCTCATGGTGCAGCGGTTAAACTGCTGTACTGCAGCCAAAACTGTGCTCACAACCCGGGGTTCAATCCCAGGTAGTTGGCTCAAGGTTGACTCAGCCTTCCATCCTTCCGAGGTTGGCAAAATGAGTACCCAGCTCTCGGGGGGGGGGGGGAGCAATGTGTAGCCTGCATAATTAACTTGTAAACCGCCCAGAGAGTGCTTGAAGCACTATAGGGCGGTATATAAGCAGCACACTTTGCTTGTTGTAGTTGTGACAGAGGTAGACAACCTCAGAATCTCTGTGCCCAGCTTCACCTTTGTGCAGTGGGCATTGGTTTCAAAATGGCCCTGGGCCCCATGTTTGTAAAGTCCTTACATCTGACATTGTAAAGTCCTTACATCTGAGCACGACCGGGCAGAATGTTCTACCCCACCATCCTGAACTCACTGTTCTCCCCTTACTTGTAGAAGCTTCAAGAGGGTGAGGACCGGTTCGCGTGTGGATGAGAAACCTTCAGGGAGCACCAGAGATCTCAAGCTAAGGCTTGGGAAACATCTTGTGTCCGATTCCACAGGGTTGCTGCCAGCCCAAGTTGACAGTCGTGAACTAGTTTGTAGTGAGTTGATTTCACACAAGGCAGCTTTCCAGGTTCCTATATTACAGATTGCTCACCAAAATCAGCTGGAGCCACCCAAGAGCATTACCATTGTGGATTGTGTCCCTGCAAAGAAATCTCTCTGTCTCCTCCACTCCCACCACCCTTGGTGATTTCTCCCAGTCCTCACTTCCTCCAGTGTCTGCTTCCCCCTGGCGAAGAGGGTGGACTCCAATGCCCTGCTGACTGGTGAGGATGGGGACTGCCGTTGGACACATCTGGAAGGTGCCATTAGGTCAGAGGATGGGGTCCTACATTACCAGACTTTTCTCTGTCCCTAAAACCAACTCGTAACTCCCTCACCCCACTTCCTCTCCTGCAGGCTATCCGACCCACTTCCCTGTGAGACAAAGCAAGGCAGGGCTCCTCCACCTTGTCACAGCTGGGCAGGAGAATGAAATCCACTCAAGACAAGGGTTCTCTCCTTCACATGGCACCGGCTTTCAAACCAACCAACCAACCATGCTCTACGCGACCATTTGAGGAGCAGGACCTCTTTGGGGGTTGTGTCACCCGCACCGGAGTCCCCATTTTCCCTGCTGGGAGCTTGCTCCAACTGGGCCCCTGGGAAGGACCGCTGAGCGCCTCTTCCGCTCCCCCCCCCCCCCCGCTCCAGTCATGAGGGCAGAGTCTCTCCACCACGGTCAGGGCTGAGCCGAGTTGCCCAACTAGAGGGGTACCGTTTCCCTCCATGTCGTCTGTCCGGCACCTTTTTGTCTGGAAACCAAGCCCCGCTTATCTTCCTTCGCACCTGGTCCTTCGGGTGAGAACTCGCCGTCCTTATATAGGATAAGCGAACAAGCTCCGGGGACAGATGCGGGGGAGGGGGAGGGAGCACTCTGCAAATGTTCAGAGACACGGTCTCCTCGTCGACCAAGGGCGAGCTGGCTGCCAGCGGGTTGAGGGAGTGGATGGGGGGGCGCGGGAGAGGCACTTCTCAAACGCTCAGAGTCTCACCCCCCCCCCCCCCCGGTGGGAACTGGTTGTTATATTACATGCCTGAGCTTTGGAGGCGGGGGTGGCGGAGCTCTCCATAAATGCTCAGAGGACTTCTCGGAAGGGACTGCCCTTCTATTAAATGCCGGTGGTATGGGATACGGGAGCACTCTGCAAATGCTCAGAGGCACTGTCATCTTGCTCCGTCCCCTCCTCCTGCTCCTCTTTATTGCCTGTGGTGCCCCCTGTCTGGAGCATCAGACTCCCCCCGCTCCACATCACACGCAAGCCTGTCTGCCTGCCTGCCTGCCTGCCTGCCTGCCTGCATGCATTCATTCATTCATTCATTCATTCTCTCTCTCTCTCTCTCTCTCTCTTTCCCTCCTTCTGGGCGACCTACCTGACGCCGGGGTCCCTCGTCGCTCCCGCCTTCCTTCGGGATCCCAGGGGCTCGGCGACGCTGCCTCTGCCCGGCATCTCGGGCTCCCCCCCCCGGGCGCGCCGACGTCCCTGGCCCCGTCTCGGGGGGAAGGTATCGGGAGGAGGGGACGGGGAGGGGGCTCGGCGCCCCGTCAGCCCAGCCGCTGGGCGCCCGCTGGAATTAGAGATGGCAGCGCAACGGCGGGCAGGGAAATCCGCTCGGAAAATCCTCGCGCTTTAATGCACCCGGCTTTGGAGAGGATTGGAGTGCAAGCAGGAGGCGAGCGGGCGGGCGGGCGAGCGGGTAGAGTGGTGGGGAGGGAGAGCCCAGGACAGGCAACTCCTCCCGCCGCCGCGCCCCCCCCCCCTCCCGCATCCATTAACAAACAGACAGATCTGCTGATTCTGATTCTTTCCTTTCTGCCCTTTTCTAGTTCCCACTCCCCCCCCCTCTTTTCTCACCACACACACACCCCTCCTGGATTTCTTTCTCTCTCTTTCTGCACCATCGCCCCCACTTTTCTTTTTCCCTTTTGCTCCCCCCCCCCAACAAAGGCTCAACTTAGCACAGAGGATGGGAAACAGGTGTGCGCGCTCGCGCACACACACACACACACACACAGATGTAGACACGGACTTTTCCCAGGGGCTTCGGTGGGTGGTGGTACGCCCAGGAGCCTAGTTTGGGAAATAATAGCCCCATCAAAGGCCGGTTCTACCCTTAGGTAGAATAAGGCAGCAGCCTCAGGGAACTGTTCCTGGGTGCCTGGAAAGGGCAGGCAGGGCTTTTTTCAGTGTTAAATATCTGGCATAGGGGGTGGGTGGGGGGCACTTGTAGGATTTTTGTCTCAGGAAGCACAATAACCGCAGGCATTGAGAGAAAATAGCAACTAGCTCCCACCAGCAAAACAATCTGTATTGAGGGCAGGGGGCATGTGTTCCACCTGAAGGAGTGAAATTTCTTGGTGGTGGATCAAAATCCCATGGCTAGTCACAACTCAAGTTAGAGCCATTGGCTCAGTGGGATTTACATTATGTGCTGTCTTACAGTTCAGCAGTTGATTTATGGGTCTACTTTGTTTGGGCCTACCAATCCGATTTAGGCTAGTATCCCTGCGTATTTTTCTCTCAAGCCAAACAAACGGTCAATCAACAGTGGTGAAAGTAAGGTGGTACCCCAGAGGTTCTTGTTCTGGGTACATAAATAGACTCCTGAGGTCATGGAGCAGTTATTTAAACAGTTTTTAATTGTATGAGGTTGTCTCTTTCAGTATAGAAAAATAAAGCACATTTTGAAGATGTTCGAGTTGCTCAGAGGCTTAATATGGGCAGCAGGCTAAGCAGAGGAGCAACAATCATATAGGCCCTGTGCCTTCTGCCACACCCTTTGCATTCAGCCACTGTATCCTGCTAAGTGCAGAGGAGAAGGACATCAGGGCAGTTTCCCAGCAACTGATATATCCAGAGTAAGGCACGGTGCCCTTGTTACTGGAAGCAATAAGGGACTGTGTTGCATGATGTTGCATGACTGTGTTGTAGCTATCAAAAGACTTATCCTCCGTGAATATGCCTAGCTCCCTTTTAAAGCCATCCATGTTGACGGCCCTCACTATATCTTGCATTGGCAAACATCACCATTTAAATATGGGCTGCGTAGACCAAAAAAATGCTTCTGTCCGGAACCTCCCTTCATGGCAAACTCCTTTGAATGACCCTGTGTTATAGTGTTATGAGCTGAGGTGGCTCATGGACTGAGTGGATATGGGTGCTTTATCCACCTACTCCAGGGATATAGATGTAAAATATCCGGAAATTCTGAAGCTATATAAAACAGCTTTGGGGAAAAATGGGGGGGGGGGAGACCCTATTTTCCACCCAATTTTTCCATTTTTCCCCCCAGGCCTTCCCATCTCTACTCATGGTTCCTCCAGAGTCACAAGCATGTTATGTTGTCAGTAGAGATAGGAAGGCCTGGGGGGGGGGGGAATGGAAAAATGGGGAAGAAAACAGTCCCCCCCCCCCCCAATTTTTTCCCCAAAGCCATTTTATATGGCTTCAAAATTTCCACAAATTTTACATCTCTGCCCACCCCTCTGACCTGGTATGGTTAGAGAGAGGGACGAAAAAAAAAATCTCCCTATAGCTTTTCTCAACATCATGCACTGTTTTATAAACACCACTTGAATCAGCCAGTTCCACCGCATATAAGCTTGACTTTTGCCCACCTGGACTGTGATAAGATTTGACCAGGTAGCTCCAGGAGGAGAGCAATGTTTCATCGCTGCCAGAAGCTTTAAAAGAGGTGGTGGGGCTCCCTTTCCTGAAGGGGACCTCTCTGGACTGCAAGAGCTCCGGTCCCCTTGCAAATGCCTCCTTTTGGGACAAGGGCTTGCCAAGCTTGTGATGGCTGGACAGTTTCAGATGGTCTTGGAGAGCTTCCCACTCCAAACCGCAGGCAGGTAATATAAGAACAACTAGTTCCCACCAGGGGGATGAGACTCTGAGCATTGAAAATTTGCATTAGTTTAGAACGTTATCCAGCGGAGCCATTTCAGTCTGGATGCAGCCAAGGTTTGCTACTGACATGGTTTTGGCTGCCTTGATGAATGACCTGCTCTGTGGAGGGGTGAGTGGGAGGAGGATGGCCCAGTGGACATACCTGGACTTCTCTGATACTATGGATCCTGGTCTCCTCTTGAGCTAATTTTTCAGAGTGGGATTAAAAAAGGACTGTGTTGCAGTGATTACATCCTTACTTTATTGAAACTGGGTAAGGATGCCATTGGATTTAGATCTCATTCCCAAGAAATTTTACTCCCTGAGGTGGAATACCTACCCCCACCCCTAATAAAGATGCATTATTGCAAGGCAATTTTGGTTCCTAAGACAGAAATCCTACCATTCCAGACAGTGGCATTAGGAGACTTCTCTTCAGCCCCATAGCGATTAAGGTTGTGTTGTTGTTTAGTCATTTAGTCGTGTCCGACTCTTCGTGACCCCATGGACCAGAGCACGCCAGGCCCTCCTGTCTTCCACTGCCTCCCGGAGTTGGGTCAAATTCATCTTGGTAGCTTCGATGACACTGTCCAACCATCTCGTCCTCTGTCGTCCCCTTCTCCTCTTGCCCTCACACTTTCCCAACATCAGGGTCTTTTCCAGGGAGTCTTCTCTTCTCATGAGATGGCCAAAGTATTGGAGCCTCAGCTTCAGGATCTGTCCTTCCAGTGAGCACTCAGGGTTGATTTCCTTCAGAATGGATAGGTTTGTTCTCCTTGCAGTCCAGGGGACTCTCAAGAGCCTCCTCCAGCACCACAATTCAAAAGCATCAATTCTTCGGCACTCAGCTTTCTTTATGGTCCAGCTCTCACTTCCATACATCACTACAGGAAAAACCATAGCTTTGACTATGCGGACTTTTGTCGGCAAGGTGATGTCTCTGCTTTTTAAGATGCTGTCGAGGTTTGTCATCGCTTTCCTCCCAAGAAGCAGGTGTCTTTTAATTTCGTGGCTGCTGTCCCCATCTGCAGTGATCATGGAGCCCAAGAAAGTCAAATCTGTCACTGCCTCCATATCTTCCCCTTCTATTTGCCAGGAGGTGATGGGGCCAGTGGCCATGATCTTAGTTTTTTTGATGTTGAGCTTCAGACCATTTTTTGCGCTCTCCTCTTTCACCCTCATTAAGAGGTTTTTTAATTCCTCCTCACTTTCTGCCATCAGAGTGGTATCATCTGCATATCGGAGGTTGTTGATATTTCTTCCGGCAATCTTAATTCCGGCTTGGGATTCCTCCAGTCCGGCCTTTTGCATGATGTATTCTGCATATAAGTTAAATAAGCCGGGGGACAATATACAGCCTTGTCGTACTCCTTTCCCAATTTTGAACCAATCAGTTGTTCCATATCCAGTTCTAACTGTTGCTTCCTGTCCCACATATAGATTTCTCAGGAGGTAGATAAGGTGGTCAGGCACTCCCATTTCTTTAAGGACTTGCCATAGTTTGCTGTGGTCCACATAGTCAAAGGCTTTTGCATAGTCAATGAAGCAGAAGTAGATGTTTTTCTGGAACTCTCTGGCTTTCTCCGCGATTAAGGTACACACTATCAACAGATTCTACTTGATTCTCCCATGCTGTTCAATATCTAAATGAAGCCACTGAGAGAACTCAGTAACAGATTTGGGTTTGCCATCAGTTTGCTGATTTCTCTTTATCAGCAGAGCCAGCTGAGATCATGCAGGTGCTGGACTGTTGTCTGTAGGTTGCAATGGGCTGGATGAGGGCCATTAAGCCAAAACAGACTTCCAACACGATGAAGTCCCTGTGGCTATGTGGTATCCATGTTCAGGAGATGGACAGGCAATCTGTTCTAAATGGGGCTGCATGCCCTGAAGGAGCAGGTGCATAGATTCAGAGCAGTCCTGGATCCATCTCTGGAGGTCCAGATGAATTTGGAGGCCCTTGGCTGAACCTTTCTAAGTCCCACCGTATCCTTATCCAGGAGCATTGACCTGAACTGTACACAGATTTTTCCCAAGTGGTCCCTAGTAGCCATGCACAGACTGAGACAACATTTTGCCAGAGCCACTCACCCGAACGCCCAAGGTTTCTTTCCTGATCAGTCACCGTGAGCTCAGACCTAACTGCCATGTATTTGAAATTGGGATTTTTGGCCACAGTGTAGAGCACTCATCCATTTCCACATCACCCTTCTAAAGCTCTTCACAATCTCCTTCCCCATTTTGATCATTCTGAATAATGGGGTATCCTCTGCAAACTTGGCCCCTACATTGCTCACCTCTGTCTCCAGGTGAGTTGTGAGTCCCAGTATAGGTCCCTTGGAGGGTCCCCACTTCTTCCCACTGTGAGAACGATCCACTTGTTCCTAGCCTCTGCTTCACATTCTTTAAAGAATCACTAGCCCTTTTAGAGCAGTGGTTCCCAAATTTTGCTCCCCAGATGTTCTTGGACTGCAACTCCCAGAAATCCTGGCCAGCACAGCTTGTGGTGAAGGTTTCTGGGAGATTGAGTCCAAGAACAGCTGGGGACCTGAGATTGGGAACCATTGTTTCAGAGAATGGGTGCAGCTACTCTATTACAGTGATATTAGCTTGATACTGCTTTAGCTTCAATGGGATCATAGAACTGGAGTTGGTAGGGATAAATTTGTATCCTTGGCCATGACAGTTATCCATAACATATGTAAACATCAACCAGTAGGGCTACACTCAGTGTCTTCTATTTCGCTTCTACCCACAGCCTTGTTGGGATTTGGAACGTCAGTAGGAATATTGTGAAATGTGTGCACATATCTTTTAACTTGCCACAATGTTGATTTATGGTGGATCGAGGGGCAAGTATAATTAGGAACCTCTCTCTTTCTTCTGTGGTCGTTCTTTGCCTTTGTCAGGATCTGGCCCACACTGCCCTGGCAGCTGCAGGATCAGGGCCAACCTGAGCCAGGAGTGGCCTGGTGTTTGCAGGCCCAGGCCCTGGCCTATGTAGCAGCTGCTGGGCCACTCATGAGGCTCACCTGGAAACCTGGAGGGAAGGCCTATTTAAGGAGTGGTTCTCTCGCTCAGAACTGGCCTTGGCAAGAAAGATTTTTTTGGCTGTTCTGTGCCTTGCTGCTCCTGAGATCCAGAGTCCCTGGCCTCTGGCATCTGTCTCCTGTTTTGATTCCTGCCCCTGCCTTGGTCCCTGCTTGCTTCTGCTGGTCTCCTGCATCTTGGTGCCTTGTTCTGGCTCCGTGTTCCTGGTCCTGCGACCTGGCTCCCACCTCTGCTTAGTCACGGCCAGCTACACAGTGAGTGTCTATGGACTTGATACCCTGTGTGGTGGACTGGGCCCTGGTGCCCTTGTCCAGGGTGAGAGGCTGCCTGTGATATCTTGGACTCTGACAGACTTATGGAACTGGATCAAGATGTTTGTGCGACAATGACAAGTATTGTGGAATCAAGAAATGAATGCGTGGGGTTGGGTGAAGGAGAGAGAGAGAGAGAGACTCATTTTTGTCCTTGCTTGTCACCCAAACTCTGCCCACCATTGGCTGTCTTGCCTTCTGCTGGGGATGGTGACACAGACATGTTTGAGTGGCATTGCTTCCTGTTTTGCTGTAAATGGAACCAATTAGCTAGTGGGTGTGATTCTAAGAGATCTGTTGTCCAGCAATACATACTTTCCCAGGGTTAAGCGTCATTCCCAATTACCTATTGTTATCAATGGAGCAATCCTATACATGTCAACTGACAACTGAGCTCCATTGAATTAATTTGGACTTAGGATGTGATCACCTGGACATATAGCTCACCTACTGGATAGCTTGTGGTGCAGCTTGGTGCAATTTATTTCCCATTGATCACATGACATACAGGGAATAGTGTTCCATCCCAACCCAGATCTATGTCGAAGCTGGACCTTTTTGGTCCAACAATAGGCCTACTGTTTTTTGTTGTTGTTTTTTTTTTGCTCTGGGCTAAAGCGGTTCCCTGATAGACAGAAGGATTGCTTTAATTTTGCCGATTAATGGGGCTCCCCCCCCACCTTCTGTTTATGTACCTGCCCTGTTTTCACCACCTAATATTATTGTACTAAATATTTTATATTTCTTTTTTACTAGTTACTTTATATTTCTTTTTCACTAGTTTTTTTTGTTATGTTTCACATTTACCCATTATGTGGGTGTTATTTGGGTTGTTTCTATTGTGTTGTTATGATTTGTTTGCTGCCCAGAATAGCGGCTCTGCTACTAGTTGGGCAGGATAGATAGATAAAATTAAGAGAGATCTTTCCCACCAATGCAATCCTTTCTGGTGTGAACAGGTGCACACTTTTCCTGCCTTCTGATGGCATCCTTGCTTCCAGGACACTTGCCCCTCTGGGGTTTTAAGGATGCAGGCTGATACATACTCATTGGGAAGTCCTATTCAGCACAGTAGGGTTGCCCTTAAAAAAAGAAGTAAATTTTCTCTTTCCACCTCTTTTGTTTGCTTGTGCTGCTGTTTTCCCAAAATTGCTTTTAAAAGGGCATGTACTTAGACAATTTGCAGTGTTTGGCTTTACAGTAAAATAGCTGCATAAATGTTTAAAAGGAGGAGGAAAGGTATATGATAATGTTTGTTTGCTTCTCAGAGCAGACTTCATAAACACTCAAAACAAAATGGAAAACAATCCTTGCATTAAGTTACCGGGAAGGGCTATAATCCTCAGTGCAGTTGCTCGTCAAAAGGGCTTAGCTCCAAAGGGCATGTGTGTGCATGTCCCTCTGTGCTATGGTATAGTAGCTAGAGCACTGGCTGGAACCTCAGAGGTCCAGGTTCCATTTCATTTCCCCCCCACACACCTCATTTTGTCCCTTGAGTGATGAGAAATCCTAGGGGCAGGAAGAACTGGACTTGCTTTCCCATGGAGATGAACCACACCCTTTAATATTTCCAAGATTTTCAAGGTATCAGTGAAAGGTAATGACTGGCACAAAGTCCTATAGAAAGTGTTTTTATAGTGGAGGGATTTGAACTTGGGTCTCCCTGTTCCAAGTGCAGCGCTATGACTCTCACAGGATACTAGCTCTGTCTCAAAGAGAGAGGTAGATGGCTAAGTGGACTGAGGCATCCTTTCCACTCTTTTCTTTTGTAGAGAACCATTTGTTGACATGCAAATTGCTGCACTCAGTCCTCCTTCTTGGAAGTCAGAGTAGTTCTTGTCTTTTGTTAGAGAAAGATGGCACATGGACTTGCCTGCCAAAATATTTGGAGGAGGAACAAGAGGTGCTTACTTAAGAGGGATGTTCTCACTGGACTGTCATACCCTTCAGGGTAGCACCGTAAGCCAGTACAATGAGAACATCCCTCTTAAGTGAGCACCTCTTGTCTCTCCTTCCAACAACTTTTAGTGTTATGTCAGCCAAACACTCCTATTTCAAAAGTTCAGTGCTATGGAAGACCAAAAAAAAAAAAAAAAAAAAGGATGCCCCACCATCAGCACCAAAGCAAAGTGTACTGCTTATATACCACCTCACAGTGCTTAAAGAACTCTCTGGACAGTTTACAATTTCATTATGCAAGCTACACATTGCCTCCCTTCCCAGCAAGCTGGGTACTCAATTTACTAACCTTGGAAGGATGGAAGGCTGAGTGAACCTTGAAGCTGGCAACCTGGGATTGAACCTGGGTCATGAGCAGAGTTTTTGCTGCAGTACAGCAGTTTAACCACTGTGCCACAAGGCTCTTATTACCCAGTACACACCCACAACTGCCCTCTTTGACTGACGTAGGCAATCATACATGCTAGAATCTGAAAAACAGCAACGTGAACAAAATCACACCACCAGCAGCAGTACCACCACTAGCCCCTACTAGCAGAACAGAAAGCAAAAAAGACTGGGCTTACTCACAATTAGCTGTGCATTGTGTACTTTTATTATTTATCTTATTTGTTTATACAGTGATTAGCCACATGATGTGTAGTTGGGGGTGGGGGGAAGCACATAAAATTTAACTGCAACTCCAGCACAAACCTCAGCATAAATTGGAGTATAGTTGAACGGTGATTTTAAATTTTTCTTAACCTAAATCTGGGTTTCCAGATCGTTGCTCCTGTTCAGCAGTCATATGCTGCCACACTCTTCTACCATAAACACCAAGGATTCTTACTGTCCTTAAGCTCCATTTAGCTGGAAATATCAGACATTGAATCTGGTATGCAGATATGGCCCAGATCTTGCTATGGAACAAAGACACACAAAAGGCACAGATAAATGACACGCTAGAACAAGGGCACTCTGGGCTTGCTCCTCTCTTTAAGCAAATCTTTAGGTGGTAAAAGTTGTGTTTTTGTGTGGCCATCTATGAAATAATGGCATGCACAGCCCCAGAGAGGCACCCCATTAACCTTCACAATGCATCTTTTGAAGCATCTGTGTATGTGTGTGTGGGGGGGTGCATGCACCTCTCCAAGGACATAGTGCTGCCACTTTGGTTCTTTCTGAAGGTTCCAAACTAGATTCTGGGCCTTAGATAATCCTGCTAGATAAGGATAGGACTGCTCATTTTACCCACCTTGGAAGGATGGAACGCTGAGTGAACCTTGAGCCGGCTGCCTGGGATTGAACCCCAGGTTGTGAGCACAGTTTTGGCTGCGGTACAGTAGTTTAACTGCTGCACCATGAGGCTCTTCCACCATCACTCCCTCTGCCCTCCCCCATTTCTTAGACCCTGTGATTACTGTTTTGATCCATTTCTCTGATTTTCTTTCTCTTTTTCTGAGTGCTCTTGCTTCAGGTGCCCTGGGCAAGGGGAAGCTGATTAAGGAAGGATGCGGCAGATGGCTTTAGAACCTATTCTTTAGCTCTCTTTCTTTCTCTCCCCCCCCCCCCCCCCCGCCATCTCTTGCCTGTGGCCTTTAAGTTTTGCTCTCTGCTGCGAGATGACGAAGGTTGCCTGTTGGGGGTCAACCAACATGCTGGTCTGTTTCATGGGTGGAAAAACAGAAAAGGTGATGGGGATCCACTGTGATGAACTGGAGCAGGAGAGAGAAATAGCAACACCAGTCTCACTGGCCATTAGCCGCATTGGTCTGGTTGAGTCTGCAAGGAGGGTTGTCAACTGATTCAGCAAATAGATGGCTTGGCTTGTTCTTGTGTCTTTAATGACAGCTCCCTGTTCAGAACTTTTCATTGTAGCATTTAATTTCTAGAGAGTGGCAAAGATGCTGGGGATGAAGCCTGCCTGAAACTTTTGCCTCTAATGTGGAAGCCCTTCACACCTTCCATCTATAAGATGTGTGTGGACTCACTCTTGTTATTCTCTGGGAGTAGTAAGGGAAATGCACTCTTCATTTGAATCTGTTCTTGTTTCATTTGTTCTAGTGTCGAACCCCATGAACAGAGGCTGGAATTAAACTCACGTAGATTAACCCTTGTTTTCATACCCTGGAGAGACGTCCTATCACCTTTAATTGGTGTCAAAGGCACAGGCGCAGCACCAACTAGTGAAAAAGGTGGTGAGTGTCAGCTGCGATATGGTGCAGGAACCTCTATTTTGCTGGATATTTGTAACAAATATTAGTTATACAGTGTTCTCAATATACACCAGGAGTGGGAACTCTTTTGGACAATTGCTTCCACAGTTCCCTACCATTGGCCATACTGGATGGGGCTGACGGGAATTGTAGGTCAAAACATCTGTAGAGCTGAAGTTTTCTATTCCATAGCATACGTGCTGTTTTACAAAGTTGAATTAGATGCCAATGGGACTGTCTTTCCTGGGCTGAATCCCGGCATGGGGAGAAATTTCGCTTAGAATCATGGGAGGGGAAGAGAAGATTAAGCTGTCCTTCCCATGCCTTGATGTTAATTAGGCTTCCTTCTGCCAGTTTTTTTTAAATATGTTTTTCTTCCCATGCAGTTTCCTGGCAGCAAAATTTAAGAATGATATATGACTAACAAGTTACTGCCTTTTCATGGTGCTTAACATCTGCTACCCGAGGTAGCTGCCTCAGTCGGCCTAATGGTAGGGCTGGCCTTGGCAGGCTGGCTTTAAACATAAACACAGTGTGGACCTTGTGTTGGATACAGAAGGGGATGGAGCACCAGGAGTCAGAGTTAAACAAGAATGGCACTTAATGTGAGCAACATAAAGGGCAAATGTTTCTGGTCAAACACTAAAAAATTATGTACAGAAGTGCTGTTTATTGGGGAGAGGGCTAAATAAAATCATGGAATATCTTCTCATGCTGGGGTCTGTTTGGGGGCATGGATTTGTTTATTTACAACAGCTTTACAAAAACATGGTACAGGAAAGAGGCATTTCACTAAATGAAAAACTTTCTAAGCAAAAACCAAATGTTTCTTAACTTATCTTAGTTGTGAGGATTTTATCCATATTTTTTTTTTTTTTTGGCTTGTGGGGGATTCTCTTCAGATCCCCTGGCCCAGCTCAACTGCTGTCCTTTCCCAATTTGTGAATTAGTTGGTGCAAATGCCAGCTGTTTGCGATACTGTTTAATTCAGAGAGCGAGAAAGAGGAAAAAAGCAATTGCATTAATTTATTGCATAAAACAGGAGCTGTATGGGACCTGTTCCAGAGCTACAATTTGGTTGGTATTAAAAAAAATTATAATTATCTATTTATCCATTTACATCTCATTCCTTGCCCTGTTATTTCTGTGGATATACATGCTATAGCAGGCAAATCCTGGTCATTTGCTCTGTTTTAGTTTACTTGTTACTACTTATTATTTGTCAGTTGTATATACTACCCACCCTCTTTGGGAGGTACACCTGAGGGAGTTTGAATGCACAGTAGGATCCCCTTATCCATGGGATCAGTATACCCTGATTCAAAATATTAAGAAAAAAAATACAGAAAAAACAATTTTTGCAAGTATAACCAGAACCGGCCACTAGAGGGAGAGAGGTTGTGTTATGAATAATTGTTAATGAAGAATACATAGCATGGTCTCTGGCCAGTGCATATGATCCTCCCCTCCCCGTTCCCCCCCCCCCCCTTTTACCATGCTATAGGTAGCATTATTATGGGTTTCAGTATCCACGAGGGGCTTAAAACCAATCTCTAGTGCAGTGGCCCCCAACCTTTTTAACTCTACAGACTGGTTGGGGAAGGCGGGGCACCCCCCGTGCTTGCGCGAAGGAGCAGGGGGTGCTCACACGGATGTGCGTGCGCGAAGGGCACTCGGGGGGCACTTGTGAAGGAGGGCACGCGCGAGCACTCGCACATGCGCCGGGAACAGGAGTGCATGCGGGGGGGGGGGGCAGAGATCTGTCTCTGCGGCCCGGTCTGGCCCAGGTAGGGTTGCCAGATACATTGGTACCAAAAGGAGGACATAGAAAGACAAAAAGGAGGACAAAGGAGGACATATTGAATGTTTCATTTGAATCATTCCAGATTAAACCCACAATCAATACAATTTTATTACAATTGCTGCCAATAAACGTCTCTTAGTGAACTGACCAAGAAACAGTCATGTTAAAAAATAAAAATAAATTCAATGGAGGCTTTTTTCAAAATACCAAAAAACATTATTTAAACAGCTAATTGTACAATTATTACCTTATAATCTTTATTAATTACACAACATATTTCTCAGAGGAGCCAACTTTTTGCAGAAGATCTTCATTAGCAATCACATATGCATAAAACTGTTCACAGGTAATATTCTTCAAATTGTACTTTGTGAGAATGATGCCTTTTACAGAGTCAGCTAAGAGTCTGTTCCTTTCCTTTGTCCATTGAGCATTAATCAAGGAGAACACTCTTTCCACATTGACATTGTGTCCAGGAATACAGAAGAATAATTCACAAATTTTAAGTAACTCTGAAAAGCAACTTGCATTTGGACAACTTTGGAAAAATAAACTCCACTGTTCATGCAAGAGTCTTTCAAAAAACTATTCATTCTTGTCTTGCACAAATGATTTAAGATTGCAGTATTGGTCAAACAATTGCACATCATCCAAAATAATACACAATAATGCAGTCACATCCTTTTTTCATGGTTTTATGAAAGTCAGTCTCTCTCTCACATACACACACCCTCCCTCCTTCCCTAAATTTTCTACAATCTTACCTTTAAACAAGCTGATGAAGCCACCCGTCACTCTCTCGCACCTTCCTTCCCTCCTTAACTGGAGCTTTCCCTCCTCCTGCTTGCAGTCACCTCCGGCAGAAGCAGTCATTCACAAGCCGGATTGACTGCCCGGGGCTGCTCTACAGCTGTAACCAATCAAGCAGCCTTATCTCCGATCTCTGAAAGAATGGAGGATTTACAAGTGCCCGCAACTAAAGAAGGTAGCAGGGAGAGGTGGCTTACAATTTGAGGTTCGGCTGCAGGGGGTGGAGGTGGGGGTGAAGATACAAAAGCCGGACATTTTAAAGCTTTTTAGCTTTGCCTGCCGGACAGAGGACATTAGCTTGAAAAGGAGGACATGTCCTCCTTTTGCCGGACGTCTGGCAACCCTAGGCCCAGGCCATGGACCGGCACTGGGCTGCGGACTGGGGGTTGGGGACCTCTGCTCTAGTGGATACAGGGGGTCCTACTGTATCAGGGAATCTGACAGGAGTCTAGGCTTCATTACAAGTCTGGATTCAAGAGGACTAGTCAAAGCTGAGACATCAGACTAAGATGTATCCATCCTCTTTAGCAATTGTCACATCAGGAGAAAAGAATTGATCGTTCCAGTGGTGATGTGGGCAGAGAAATTGTTTAAAGCCAGCTACTGGGCAGCAGCAGCAATAAAAAGTGACATTGGCAGAGGATCTTTCATAGACAATGGAAGGAATGTTGAAGCTAACTCTTGTTAGTACTGTGCAGAAGGAGGCAACAGTAGACCACTTTAGAAAGCTTTATGCCTCAAAACCCCTATGATGAGACATTCCAAAATGACGGTGCTGGGAGATGAGGCCTCCCCAGGTCAGAAGGCACTCAATAAGCTATTGGGGAAGAACTAAGAATCAGTACAAGCAGCACTGTTTGAATGGCAAAATAGGGCTAACCTCAAAAGGATGTCCAGCTGCTGGTGTGTACAGATGTGAAAGGAAAGTCTTAGCTACACAATGCATAAAATTGGAACGTGGACTGTTAGAAGAATTAATTAAGGTAAACAAACAATGAAACAGACAACAGTGTATGTGGATATCACCAAATGATCAATGTGAAATCAAATAGACTATATAATTGTAAACGGAAGATGGAGAAACTCTATTCTTTTTGCATAAACAAGACCAGGAGCAAACTGTGGTGCAAACCATGAACTGATAGTTAAAAAAATTAGAATATGGCTGAGGGAGTTTAGTAAAGCAACCAATATTTTGGTGAAGAAGCTGCACTTTTAGAAAATGAAGTGAAAGCTGCAAGGAAAAAAAAATCATTTGAAATACGGTGTTGGGGGGAGCTTTGTAGAGACAGCTGACAGCAAGAAGGACAAATAAATGTGTTCTAGAACAAATCAAACCTGAACTCTAATTAATATTCAGAATTACAAAACTGAGGCTATTGTACTTGCATGCATCACAAGATGATAAGACTCATTAGAAAAAAACAATAAACCTGGCACAAGTTGAAGACAGCAAGAAAAGAGGAAGACCGGGCATGAGATGGATAGAACAGAAAGAGTTCCACAGTTTTGAGTTTGCAAGACTTGAACATGACTAATAAAGAGAAGACCTTTTTGGGGTTATTAATTCATAGGATTGCCATATGTTGGAAAGTAGTTGACTGCACGTAACAACAGTTACATTTTGATCCCACCTTTCTTTGGGTGAGCTCAAGGCTCTCCTCTCCCTCTTATGTTTACAACAACTCTGTGAAGTCATCAGGCTGAAAGAGGCCCAAGTTTGCCCAGTGAATTCCATGGCAGAGTAAGCTTTACTTGTTTATTTACTGGTTCTGCATGGAATGTGCCCCCATGTCTGTCTATGCAGATGGTACAGCAGCCCCACTGATCATACCAAGAAATTTGACACCTGCAAAATGTGGCCATGCTTCAAGCCATGCCCACCTGAATGCTTTCCGAACACCCTTATTCCCCACGCCTCCCAACCCAACAGTGAGTCAGCAGCACTTCATGCCCACTGACCATGCTGAGTTGTCATTCCTTTAGATCTCCCCACACACAGAGATCCCACCCATCCCCACGTTCAGCTTGTTCTGTGCTTCTTCAAACTTTGGTTTCCCACCAAGCTTGCTGATACTTGACTTTTGTGTGTCAAAGGTCCAGTTTTGAGGTTATGAGAAGACGCATTTAAACAAGGCCATTTATGTACGTCTGTGAAGACTAAGTGTCAGAAACCTTTATGGATTGCTCCGAATACTTGTAGGGGATCGGCAAATCCTTTCTTTAATTATTTTCTCTGGGTTCAACCAGATGTGTTCTGATTTCCTATGTAGGGTTGCCTGGTCTTAAGATTCAGGTTGAAAACCCATTTGGCCTAATGAGGCTGAAACCCTGGTGAAGAGAGTTACATACCTGGGAAGGTGAATCCTCCAGGCAGGCAATACTGGAGGAGGGGAAAAAAAAAGATTTTTGTGTGTTAAGATGGCTTTCGTGCCTGGGTACCCACTGCCACCCATTTCAGGCTGGCAGCAGGAGTTTGTGTGTCTGTTGCTCCAAATGGCATGATGGGCCCAAGCACATGTTCCCACTAGGTCTCTCCCCAGCCCCTCCCCTCATCCCTGGCTTGTGGGTGTGACAGCACTGAGCCCATTGTGACATTCAGAGCAAAGCAAGGAATGGAGCACCAGGACCATGACTTACAAATCCTCTTGGTGAACAAGCCCTTTTTGTAGCAGCACAAAACCTGAAAAGAAAATCCTGTCCCCAACACTCACACCTTTTAGTCTTAGGTTTGGCCCCCAATTCTCAGATAACGGAATAATGCTAATGTGGCCATCCTGTTCCCCCCACCTCTCTCTCTGTGCATGCATGTGTATGTGCACATGAGCATGTCTGTGTTTTAAATATTGCCTGGATGTGGTATAAGAGACCTAAACAGGGAAACAGTACTCCATTTTTCCCACACAAAAACCATTTTCTGACCATTTGGTTTATCCCAAACAGATTGTTTTTACAGGTAAACAGATGAAAGACAGGCCATCTCCTGGTTCCTTCCAAAATAAGAGCGTAAGACTGACAGATGAAGAAAATGAGATGAATGAATGAGAGGATGTTTTTAAAAGAATAGGTTAAAAATATATAAAATAGGTTAATATGTCTAGATTGAACTCAGTGGAACAAGTTGAATAAAGAGCAGAAAAATATTGTTGCCTCTATTGTTCTAGAAGGTTCTAGCTCATATCTCCTCTTTTGGTCAACAGGGCTGCATATCGGCTTTTGTCAGCTGTCAAGCTGCACAGACTTTGGAGGGTCTGCTTTGACTTAAAGTTTAAACTATCAAGATGTTTAACGTAGTCTGCATGCCCCCACCCCTGCACTGATGACAGGCTCTCCAGAGACCTTGGGTCACCCCAGTTTGTCTCAATGTCCTTCTTTCCCCTGCCTGCACCTTCTCCCCCACCCCCAATTAAATCATCCTGCTTAATTACAATAAAAGGCCAACTGTTTACCCAGCTCGACATAATTAATATTTGCTGTGACCGGGGTTGCAAGCTCGTCTTTGCCAGCAACTGGGGAGTTTGGGAAGGGATTTGCCTGAATTAGCAGGGGGAAAGACAGCTGTGTCATTTACTGATACCAGGGCAGGGGGCCTGGATTAAAAAAAAAAAAGAGAGAGAGAGAGAGAGCCTGGAATTAGACTCCATGAGGTTGCCCAGGAGGGGAGAGGAAATGATCCATACAAGCACATCCCAATAATAGACCTATTTCAGCATCTATTATTCCCCCACCTTTTTTTTGCTTCCCCCCCCCCCCTTCAAACCAGCATACATACCTTCAGCTACAGAAGCCACGAAAAACTGTTATCACATCTGCACCCTGAGGCCAGTTCACCTCATTTCTTTATCTGGAATACTCAGGGCAAGCTAGTACTACAGCGTACTTGGATGAGCCTGTCAGGCTGATGTGAAGCAACTGAAGTGATGAACACCAGCTTACAGAGACATCTTGGGTTGATTCAGTCAATACGGCTTTAGTCTGTGAGTTGTCTCTCTTTGCCTCAATTGTTTAATTCATCTTGCTTTGGGAGGCATGGGTTACATTTAGGAAATTGGACTTACTGTGTAGATTTCGGGCAACCACAGGATGTCACAACATGAAGACTCAGCAGATCCCTAACTGGGGACCTGAAGCATGTTGGGCTTGTGATGCAGCCACTGCAATAACATCTGCTCAAGTTGTTCCAGAAGGAACATTGTTCTGCTTAATGCACAGGCCTCTGCAATAATGTTATCAGGCCTGTCCTCACCATCCATACAACATCCCTCTTGTCTCACTTAGTCGTTATTTTTTCTGTGATTTTTCAACCCTTTTTGTCTCTCCTGAATGTATGGTTTATTTTTTAGCATTCCTTTATGGGGAGGTGGAGTTTAGCGCTTCTGTACTTCCCATTTGAACTTAATGTCTGGTGAGAGCCTCTTGGGTGGAAACTTTCAATTAGTTTTCAAACAACAACTTCAAAAGCCCCAGAAGAACAGCTCCAGCAAGGAAGTAGAGTTCTTCAAATAATTTTCCAAAAAGATTTCCCAAAGAGAAGTGGTTTTCTTAAAGAGAAGAGAAGGGGGGTGGGTTTAAAAGGAAAATTTGGACTTCAGCCCAGTAAACTGTGTGTACCTTTGTGATCGAGGAAGAGATCAGAGAGGTGGAACTTCTGTTCCTTTGCAGGAGCTCTTCCTGAGTGATTAGCTATATATACCTGTATATCCTAATGAATTCAGAATGGTGTACATAATGCTCTTCTTCCACTTGTAGTTTCACAACAACCTGTGAGATAGATCAGGCTGACAGAGTATGACTGGCCTAAGGTTACCCAGTTAGAGTTATCTGGCTATTGGTAAGAAGATTCTTACCAGTCCACATGGAGATGGAGTGCTAAAATGTGTGGTTAAAAAAAACCTACACCAATGCAAGGTCTGACCAAATATTATCCGTAAGACTTTAGGTAAAATCTATCAACATAACCATCAATCAAGGTTATGCAAGCATCCAGGAAGAAATTGATCAAACACCAAAACAAGACATGCTTATAGGTGACTCGAATGCAAAAGTAGGAAATAGAGATGGGCACAAACGTGGGCCCACAGGTGTTGCCCACAGGTGAAACTGAGGCTGTCATACTTTGGGCACATCATGAGAAGGCAAGATTCACTGGAAAAAATAATAATGCCAGGAACAGCTGAAGACAACAAGAAAAGAGGAAGACTAAACATGAGATGGGTTGACTTCATAAAAGAAGCTGCAGCCTTGAGTTTACAATAGCTGAGCAAGGTTGTTGAGGACAGGATATTCTGGAGATCATGCACTCATAGGGTAGCCATAAATCATAGGCAACGTGATGGCACACAGAAACAACACGGTCTTGATGTCAGAACAGATTGAAAGAAAGCACAAAACACTTGTTGGCTAGCATCGCTGTAGTGCGTGTGATATGAAGTATTGTTATGGAAGCCATGCACATCATTTAGAAATATATACAAGGTACATTCAAATATATACAGTGGACCCTCGACTTACAGACGGCTCGACCTGCAGACTTTTCGAGTTACAGACTTCTCTGGCCGCAAAATTTAGGTTCGACTTGCGGCCGGAGAATCGACCTACAGACCGGAAAACCAAACAAAATGGACCAAAAACGGCCAGTTACGGATTAATCGGTTTTCAATGCATTGTAGGTCAATGAGCCTCGACTTACAGACTTTTCGACCTGCAGCCATCGTTCCAATACGGATTAATTCCGTAAGTAGAGGGTCCACTGTACAAAGTCAGTGGAGATGCCTTGTTTGCAGTGAGCATTTTCCATGCTCCCCTTTCCCATTGGTTTGCTTCTGCCATTAAGATGATTTTCTCTGACACACCATCTCTCCCACAATGGCTGTCTTTGTTAGTTCACCAGATGTAATCCCATGGCCACAAACAGGGCCATTTCCTGCCATAACCCACCAGGATACCACATGGGATTATTACTTCAGAGAGCAGTAGGAGGGAGAATTCCAGCATAATCATAATTCTCTGCCCTGTCTTCCATTGAAAGATGTTTGGGTGAGCCACTCAAGCATTAATGAAGTTGGTAAATATGATTATCTTCCTATTAAAACAGAGGGAAACTGAGGCAGCGCAAGATTGATGGATTTATCCATGTGCTCCCTGGATAATGCAGTTTGGCACTCTGCTGTCAGAGCTGTGACATCTGGACGCTCAAATGTTTTCTAGTAAATGTAGAATAGATAATCCCAATTTCCTGCCTTCACTGTTAGAAGCAATTATGTCTCTCTCCTAGCACTAAAGTTCTAAACTTTCAGCATTTACAAATATTTCTGAACATTTGCCTTTAAATGTTGTAGATTGCAGAGAATTCTAGGGTACAGGACAAGACTGTTGTGCTCTATTAAAACTTGTTTTAAATGTGTTTTAGCATTACTTAGTGTTTTTAATATAATACTTGTTTAATTCTTAAACTTTTAAATATTTGTATACTTACTGTTTTAGCTTTTAAACATTCTTTTTAATTATGTAAGCCGCCTTGGGTCCTTTTTAAGGACAAAGGCGGGATAGAAAATTTAAATAATAAATAAAATAAATATATACGAACCATGGCTGCGCATGGGCTGAAACTGTTCTCAAAAAGACAGCCAACCTTTTCTGCAAGTGCTCGTTGCAGGGGAAAATGGAGAGCAGTAGGGAAGAAAAGAGAGCTGTAATTCAGGGGAATATGTACGCCATTGGAGAGATCCTTTCACTGAAAAAGCCCAGAGTTCCCTGAAACACAGTTTGATATCTGTTTCACTTGAACTTCAAGCAGAATCTAGAAACTGAGGCATCTTGCTGCAATTGTATTGCATATTCAGCTGTTCTGGTGCTCACCTGTTTCACCCAGGGCTGTCTAAATTCAGAGAAGTTTTGTTTCGTCGTCTTCCTCGCCTTCTAAAGAACATTTTCCTCCCTTCTTTGGAAAGGACCAGCATTAGATCTTGCTTTTTGACCTCACTCATTTTTTACTACACCCAGCTGGCAACGCATTTAACCATGCCTTGCCGTAACATAGCAGCTGCGAGTGTCTCCAGTTTAAATATCTCTGCAGCTAGGCACTGGGTGGCCTTTGGCAAGCCACTGTGGTTTGTTCGACTCCATAGGGATAATAACAGTGACCTACTTTACAAGGTAATTGTAAGGATTATTGGGAGAATATATGCAAAGTGCTGTATAAACACTGAGTATTAATACTTGTTCTCAGATTGTCACAACTACTATGACAAGTGATGTGATGCTAATGCACCCAAAAGCTGACCTGTCGCATCCCCACTCAAAACGTCCAGAAATTGGTATGAATGGCACTGAATGTTACACTGGCTTGTTTCAAAATACCTGACTCTGACGAGTGTTAGTTTTGACTAATGTGGGTTAAATAGCTTTGACCTGTCTGTCGTTCTAGCCTCGTGTTTTCTCTCTTGCTGCCTTTCCCCCTTCTGGTTGGTACAAGACGTGACTCTATCCTGAAATAATACTATTTTCCAACTTCGGGATTTTGACAGTCTGTTTTCTGCAAGCGGATGATTTTTGCAAATGATATGCTGCAGTATAAAGCCAGGGTAGGGAATGCTGTTGAACCGCAATTCCCATCTGTCTTAGCCAGCACTGCCAGTGGCAAGGGAATGGCAGAAGTGTATTCTGGGAGCTGTAGTCCCCAAAATAATTTATTTTGTCTCTGACAGACTCATAAGAACACGCATTCTCTACATCTTGTGCTGTTTTCGGCAAATTTGAACTGTCTTTCAAAAGGTATAACATTGGCTTCCAAGTGGCCGACTTCCACCCTTCTTCCTCATGTTTCTCTTATATTTACACCTTGTCTCTTGTTGCAAATACATCCCCAAAGTCTTGTTTATCTGAGCTCTCTTTCTCGTCCGTGCCATGAGGGAACCTGCCTGTTTGAAAGCTGGAAGACTGATGGGCGTTCTTTTGCTTCTTTCAGTACTCTCTGCGTATTTTGCTTTGACAGACATGGTCTAAGATCTATGCACCCCGGAAACCAAATCCTAAATCATTGGTGAACATATGCTGTAGGACCTGTGTAACCCACCAGCAGCACTAGCTACCAGTGTCCCCGGTATCTCTCTCCTTGCTTGTTATCACGGCTCCCACAGACTCACCTTATTTGTTTCTTCTGCCTATGCATAGGACATGGCAGAAATTAAGGATCTCTTGGACTTGTAGTTGTTGAGAGAACACATCACATGCAGAGGCATCCCCCCCCCTTATGAACTAGATACTCACTTTCTCTCTTTTAGAAGAAGAGCTGGTCTAGCAGCTGACTGTGCAGAACGTGGCTTATGTTTCCCGAGTTCTAGTTGGTAGGGTGTGCAACAGCTCCAAATAGGATGGGTGTGGAACCTTTGGCCTTCCATGTTTTGGCCAACAACTCCTTATCCAGCATGATGAGTGGTAATGGATTGTGAGAGTTGTCCAAAATATCTATGAAAGGCAAAGATCTGCCATCACTGGGAAACAAGCTTACACAGACATAGTCAGTCTTTTGAACTACAATTTATCATCCCTGCTCTCCTCAAAGTAATGGGTTTGTTGTCCAAAATGAGGCCCCACAGATTTCCAGCCCCAGCGGTTTCTTCTCTTCTGCCCTTTTTCAGGCGGTAACAAGAACAAGGCAATCATCATTAATGTGTAGTTCCAGAATACACATACTATGCATTTCTTTGCCTCAATTTCCTCTTAATTGCTGTGGCTTTGGTCCCTGCTTGAGTTTTGAAGTACTGTGGCATCATTAATAGGCAGCCCAGCGGGGACATTCCGCCTGTCTTCTTTCAGTGCTTAGAAATTGCAAATGGTGGGACTAAAAAGTAATCTAGTTATCTAGCACCACCTAGTGAGAGAGAGGTGAATCACAGGAATTTTCCTTCAATTTCTTGCCCTAGCCTATAATGGTTTAGGGTGGACAAATGTAAAACACAATACAGTCCCTGAGCTTTTAACAGTTGTGTAGGATGGGGAGTTTCAGGTGTTACAATTTGTCATTGAGGGAATATAGAGGAAATACTCTCTTCAACTATTAAAGGCACCGGAGTCCCACCTGTTTTTGCATGACAACCTGTCTGCACTGTGAAATTTGGTGCAATCCAGCCAGTGCTTAAAAGGCCCTTATCTTCAGTACAATCTATTTTAACTCTTGGTACCTGTCCAGGAAGGCAGAGCAAAGAGCTATTTTGCATGTCAATGAATCGTTGCCAAAAGTTTGCATGGCCAAGCCCTGTACCAGAAGGATACAGGCCAGCTCTTAAGGGGAAGGACAGATGGTTTTAAGTAGAAACACAGGCAGATGAGGCCTTTCCCCCCCATGCCAAACAGTGCTATCAGGGAACCATATATCATAACTATATGCCAGTGTGTGGACAGGCTCTAAGTCTCTACCGATGGCAAATGCTAGTCTTGTGCTTGTTGCTATGTTCTTATGATAAGAGACACTACATTTGGTCTACGTCCCTTTCCACTTTGGCTTGTAAATCCCATATTGCCATTTGCCTTGGTTTCCACCCTTTTGCCCCATCTTTCTTCTGATTGAATTTTGCCTTTATTCCTTCTCCATTAAAGAGCCAAGGGGCTGGTTTTGATGACCTCGGAAGTGTGCATATTGGGCTGTGACTCTCTCTCTCATGACTCATTTGCATGCAACAGTTCTTTCACTTGTTACACTTCACTTATTGTGGGTGATGTAGGCTATCTCCAAGGCAGAATCATTTTGACTAGGATGATTTCATTAAAATGCAAATTTAATTGTGCTGCACACAGAGAAACACCACTGAGATTAGCCAAGAACCAATTAATTGTCTGATGCTGCAGCGGTTTTGTTGTTAGATTTTTGCTTCAGAAACCTCACTCTGTGTGTAAAATATATATTTGACTCTGAAACTTCTGTCACACAGCCCCTTGACTGGTGCTATTTATAGGCATGCCTGTTCTAAAAGCATCACACCAGGGCTGCAGTTAATGAGGACCACTGTAGTTTCATGATCCTGCTTCAAAGATTCTCTCTCATTTACTCATATTTTTAGATTTTTTTAAAAAAAGCTTTCTGTAGATCTTCAGGCTCTTGGCATTGAAGAACAAGGCTTTCAAATCTTCCTTTCAGGCCTCCGGCCTCCCGTCCCCCCATTATTTGCACAGCTCCCCTTCTTTAATGAACCAGATTTGAACCCAAACTTGGGCCTTCTGTGTGTCAGCCCAACCTATTTGATAATTAAGCAACAGGAGATGTTACTTGAAATAAGGAGTTAAGGCTTAATAATGGTCCTGTTTTGTCACAGTAAAAAGTGGCAGTGACAGATGACAAATATTATGACGCTGAGGTGCAGCTGTTGGATTTCTGTATGTGCTGGGTGTTGGTTGCCCTGTGGCAGAGCTCAGGAAAGTCACTTTTTGGACTGACAGGAAAAACTGTTTGACAGTGGCATAGACTACCTGAGGTGGTGATGAACACTTCTTCATTGGAGATTTCTTAAACAGAGACTGGATGGTCAAGGTGTTTTAGCTGTAGATGTCCCATTTTGACAGTGGTTGGACTCCAAAGAACCTTGGGGGCTCCTTCCAGCTCTACAGCTACAGGATTGCAAACTCCAGAATCCCAATGCCTGAGATATTCTAGCAGCTGTAGTCTACAAAAGTGGTTCCCAAACTTGGTAATCTAGGTGTTCTTGGACTGCAATTCCCAGAAGCCTTCACCACCAGATGTGCTGGCTGGGGTTTCTGGGAACTGCAGTGCAAGAACGTCTGGTTACCCAAGGTCCCCAAAGTAGCATTTCTAAGCTCTGCATTCCCATGGAGTTGCAGAAGCTAAGAAATGAGTATTATTGCTAACAAGGGGAGAATGACTTCGGTAAACTCTGTGGTAAACTAGGGTCTTATATTGGTTTATTGGATACTTCCCAAACTTCTGAGGCACATTTTTTTGTTTCTGAATTAAAATGGGAGGCACATACATTGACCTTCCTTTTGGAGTGCTCAAGAACTACCTACTCACAAAAGAGGAAGGGAGGAAAATACATTTTTCAGGTTCAGGTTTCCTATTAAAATATACATTTTGCATTTCCTAAGATGTCCAAAGGCTGGATAGCTCAGTGCTGTATCTGGCTACAGAACCAGAGTCTGAGAGTTCGATTCCCCACTGTGACTCCAGAGAAAAGAGCCAGCCTGAATGGCTTTCAACAAGCTGCACAGTCCCAGGGAACCCCCCGGAAGACGGGAATGGGAAACCACTTCTGTGTATTCTGTACCTAGAAAACCCTGGAAAGGGTCACCATAAGCCAGAATTGACTTGACAGCACACAATTGTTATTATTAAGACTTCCAACAGAATGCAACTCTTCTTGGCATTGTGGATTACATGGCCTTTTGACCACACATAATACCTTGAAAAAAGTGCTTAACTAAAAATATGTGTATTTGAACAATCCCCAGAAACACATTTTAGTCAAAGGGGAAGTAAATAAAAATACAAATATGAGTAAAAAGGCTTGAAAAGAACATGCGTCTTTGGGGGGAAATGCCCAAAAATAAAACATAGGTTTCTGTGAGGAAAGGAGAATGCCTTACAACCTGATATAGAACTTGGACAGGTTAAGAAATTTGGTGTCACACCCTCAGAAATGCAATGAACATGTGACTCATAAATTTTAACATCCTTACAAAGGAACCTAAGTCCTATGTTCCACAAGAATTACTTATATGGAAGGGGGTTGTTCAGGAGCTAAGGAAGAAACACACCAGACAGCTTCCTCTAGGAGTAGATCATTTGCCATCACACATGGCAAAGGACCAACGACATTATAGAAGACTGGCAGGAGGCCAGGCCAGAGCCATACGTATATCATATTGGATAGTTTGGGTTTTCAAGCACCTTTAATGATTGAATAAATTCTGCATGGCACACTAGCAGTTAGAGTATCTGGTGAGGCCTCATTGGGGATGATAGACGTGGTTCTTTAACTTCAGTGGGCCTCATTCGCATGTAAGATTGCAGCTGATGATCAGTGGTGTTCAGTTTTACCCATTTCGCTTCCTCCCTTAGTTCAGAGATGGGGAACCTTTGGCCTTCCAGATCTTTTGGACTACAAATCTCACAACCCCTTAATGCTGTCCAGTCCTCCTAAGGCTGATGAGAATTAAAAGCAGATGTGAGGCTTTTCCTTAGTGACTGGCTGTCTGAGAGGGATTGTTGTGCTCTGTTGCTTTTAAATGTGTTTTTAGTATTGATTTTATTGACCGTTTTTAATATACTTGTTCAATACTTTTAAAATATTTGCACACTCAAATGTTTTTAGCTTTTAAATATTGTCTTTTAATTGTTGTAAGCCACCTTGGGTCCTTTAAGAAGAATGGTGGGGTAAAAATCTTTTAATGAATAAATGAATAAATAAATAAAAATTAAGGGGTACCCAACCCTTCTCAGTCCTAATTAACCCACTGAGTTGTTCTTCCCTATTCTTCTGATATAAATTCAAGTCATAATATTTAGCAGGAATAATTAATATGCTCTGCTACCAGCAGTTAATACATGATCATCCTTAATTCACTTGTTAGACTCGAGGGATGCCAATGTTTGCTAATTAATTCTTCCACTGCTGCCCTTCCGAGTCTCAGTCTTCTTCTGATTTCTCGGCTGCAGTCTCCATTTGGACTGATGGTTGAATCAAGGTATACAAAATCTGGTAACCATTTCCATGTATGGATATCGATGTTCCGCTCGGGAGGGTTTCACCATAGACACAGCAAGGGAGTTGACGGACTGCGCCTTAGAAACTAATATTCTGTTGTTCTCGGAAGTTGCAGCCAGGCGCCACTCTCTTCCGTTTCCTTACTCTATGGGGGGCAGGAAGTCGCTTCTCCTTTTGCGACAAGAGCCGTCAGTGAGGTTGTAGTTCCTCGGAGTTTTCGCGAGGGAGGGCCTTCCTTCCATGTGTTTCAAATCCATTTTCGGGTAAGCTTAATCTAAACAGACTCAGCGGCAACTTTACAGCTGACAGATTGATTTCTGTGTAAGGCTTTCGTGAATGCCGGTCCCCTTCTTCAGGCTCACGGCTGAACAGTATCGGGGGAAGCCTTAGAAACCTCTCCAGGTTTCGAGAACATGTGACAAAATGTTAAAGAGAGGAGGAGGAGAGAAGGAAGGAAAAGAGTTGGGTTGCTGGGGGGTGGGGGTGGGGGGTAGCGGCTGGTATTTCAGCCATGGTGTGCCTACTTGGTAACTGCAGGGCGTTTCTGTGTGCTGTTGGACTGCAAATCCCATCATCCCCCACCCTTGATCCTGTTGACTGAGACGGATGAGAACTGATGTCCAGGAGCAATTGGAGGGTGCTGGAGCATTGCAGTCCAGCAACCCCGCGCCCCTTTCTTCATTATGGACTTAAAATAGGAAGTGGGATGTATCTGCAGGAGGTGTTATCGTAACACGTGTGAATAGTGATCGTGGCGACCTTCGTTCGGTGCGTTTCGTTGAGCGAGCAAAGCCCGAGACTGGCAAATCAAGGCAGAAAGGGATGGCAGGAATTGAGCTTGTGGCAGGCTGTGGACTGGATGCCACCAAGAGATGTGGAGGCCTTAGGATGGGAGACTGCAAATGTGGCATGCTTGTTTACATGTTATGGTTCTCCTTAGGGTAGCATGCCGAAAGGGGAGGGGTGGAAAGAGAGATTTGTGGGAATATAGGCATACTATGACTGGCAACAGCATGTAGCAGCAGGCATACCAAGAGATGTGGTAAGGTTGGGAACATAATAATATGGAGTAAGCATGTGCACTGCCAGCTGGCTGAATGGCTCAGTGGTTTAAGTACCTGGCTGTAGAGCTAGAGGTTGGGAGTTTGATTCCTCATTTTGCCTCCTGGGAGAAGAGCCAGCCTGTGTGGCTACGGGCAAGCTGCACAATTCCCAGAAGAAGAGAATTGTAAACCACTTCTGAGTATTCTCCACCTGGAAAACCCTGAAAAGGGTTGTCATGTCCCGAATTGACTTGATGGCACATAATGATGATGTGTACTGCCTTTGGACAAATGTGTAAAAATGGACAAAATCAGGAATATTTGTTCAATTCCAGAGCGCTTATATGCAGAGCAAGAAGCCACTGTTCACCCCAGGGAGGAGAAATGCCACAATGGGCCTTGGTATCCCATTTAACATATATTTTGTGTGTCCAGGACTGCATTCTCCCCACTCCTCATCTGTGGTGGTCTTGAGGCTCTGGTAGTGATTACATGCTTTTTGACAAGAGCGTTAGAAGTTCAAAGCTAGAGCATAGAAGAGTGCTATTTATTGTATGCTCTACTGAAGTTTGATTCTTAAGCTGACATCCTTTGTAGCAACTTCGCCTACCCTGCAGAGCCAGAGAGTAAGGCAGCCAAATGATAGGTTTAATTTTTTTCTGTAGCTAGGCACAAAGGGGTCCCTGGCCTTGTCTAGCCATATTTCAGACTCCTGTTGCTTGTCACATCATTGGTGCAAGTAGGCCACCTGCAGCTGTGGAATAAGGTTCAGTGTGAATCTCAAGTAATATTGGTTGTAGTAACACATTAGAGAAGTTGGTGTGCAAGCAACAGAAGTCTGGGTGTAATGAGAAGCATTTACTTCCCTTTTAGATTTCCTGAATCATCTTTTCAACAGTTTGTCTTTTGTATTGCAGGAAGAAAATAGCCTTCCAACTGTGCTCGCCTTCCATGCATCTCATGTTAGTAGTAAAAAAACCGAGTGGATGTCTAGCAAAGGTATAGAGCAGCATCAGCTGACACCCCCACATGGAGATTTTGTCATGGATGATGAAGAGGGAGGCAAGGGGACTGTGGCAGAGAAGAAGGACGGGGAAGATGTGGTGCATTTGGGTCACAATGTCACCGAAAAGGCTGGGTCGGAGACCAAGGAAGTAGAAAGTGATGCTCAGCTGGATCTACCCCATGAAACTGGCAGCAAAAAGGTTGTTCCAGGCATTATTTACCTTGGTCACATCCCACCCCGCTTCCGGCCCCGGCATGTTCGTAACCTGCTGAGTGTCTATGGCGAAGTGGGACGTATTTTCCTGCAGCCTGAAGGTGAGCCTGTTTGGGCGTGTATGCTTGGATGTGTAAGAGGGTGAGAGGGAAGCTGTGTTGCATGAACTAGGTAGGGCTAGGAAGATGGTTGCCAGATTTAAAAACTTTAAAGCAAAATACAGTGGTGCCTCCACTTACGACCGTCCCGACTTACGACCATTTCGAGTTACGACCAGCTCCGGCCGCAAAATTTTGCTTCGACTTGCGGCCGGAGCTTCGAGTTACAACCAGAAAAAAGGCAGGGAAAAAGGCGGGGAATTCAAATTGCTAACCGTTGGTGGCGAAGAGGCTGCTTCTTTGTAGCTCTTTCGTCCCAGCAGTTAGAGAGTGTGCGTTCGGAGGAGGCTTCGGACTGCCTGGTAAGGTGCTGCTTTCTAATTTTTAAAAACTGGCTGTTCTGGGTGGGTTTTGCAGCGTGGGGTTGGGCTGGGTGGTGGGGTTATGTTTCTATGCTGTGATGGGTCTTGCAGGGTCCTCCCCCCCCCCCCCATTTCCGATGGGTCTTGCAGTCTCTGTTTGCTTTTTGGTTTTCTTTTTTTTTTCATTTCCGATGGGTCTTGCAGTGGTTGTTTGCTTTTTGGTGATTTTTTTTTTCCATTTCTAATGGGTCTTGCAGGGTTTGTTTGCTTTTCTGTTTTTTTTTTCCTTCGGCCAGAACAGATTAATCGCGTTTCTGATGGGTCTTGCAGTGGTGTGTGTGTTTTTTGGTGATTTTTTTCTTCGGCCGGAACGGATTAATTGCATTTCAATGCATTCCTATGGGAAATGGTGCTTCGACTTACGACCATTTCGAGTTACGACCCAGAACGGATTAAGTTCGTAAGTCGAGGCACCACTGTAGTGAGTTGGGTGCAGTCTCTCTTTTGAACTGTCACGTGTAAAGGGAGCTGGATGAAAGCTAGGGTGAGTTAGATGAAGACTGACCTCAGGGCCTTGTTCAGTGCATGATGCTGCAACTGAATTATGGTACAATTTATTGGGCAAGATCCCGTGGGTGTCAGTTTTTTTGGTGGAAGTGGATGATGTTATCAGCTTCTGTAAATGAAATTTAATTTTCAATTAATTAAAAGCTTCCTATCCCTCCCCCTCCTTTTTAGATTCCAAGGCTCCATTTTGCCCTGGGGAAGCCTTTGGGAGGCTTGGGATGCGGGGCGGGGGGGGGGGGGCTTAATTATAAAAAATAACTGCTGGGTCACTTCTGGTGGTCATGATTTGATTGGTGGCAGTCTGGCAGTGATTTTTGGCTATTAACACACCCCCCCCACCCATCCTGAGGTTCCCAAATGCTTCCTGAGAGCCCTTAGAACTTAAAACAGGGGAAAGGAAGCTTTAAAATAATTTAAATTAAGTTTAATATCATTTAATTTTTTTTCCCTTTTAAAAATATTTATATTTAATGTACATGGAAACAACAATAACAACAAAATAATAGTACAGGTCTTTTACTAGAAATGCATAACCTGATATAGTTCCTTCACACCACTGTAATTATATCAGATTAAAATTTTGCCGCAGATAGAAATGTTTTTTAAATCATTGACAGACCTCTTTTCCATATAGAAGAATAGCCAAGTTTCAATGTGACATCAGTGAGCTAAGGCAGTGGTCCCCAACCTTGGGCCTCCAGATGTTCTTGGACTTCAACTACCAGAAATCCTGGCCAGCAGAGGTGGTGGTGAAGGCTTCTGGGAGTTGTAGTCCAAGAACATCTGGAGACCCAAGGTTGGGGACCACTGAGCTAAGGGATAGGTATTGGTCTGCACTGATATTTGAAACCTAGTTTTGAACAGAGTATGATCCATCTCACTTGTTGTGTTCCTCAGAACGATATATACGAAAGAAAAAGAAGAAGGCTGGAAGTAATGCCAAAAACTTCACTGAAGGCTGGGTTGAATTCCGGGATAAGCGTGTAGCAAAGTTGGTTGCTACCAGTTTGCACAACACACCCATGGGTGTCCGCAAGAAAAGCAAATTCCACTATGATCTCTGGAATATGAAGGTAAGTGCATGTGTTGGGAGCTGTTCCAGTAAATAAGGATGTTTCAATTTTCATGTTATCCACTGTGTATATAATTGCTCTTGTATCTTAAACCCCAAATTCACCTTCTGGCTCATGGAAAAAATAGAGAGTTAAGGTTGTACGTATCTGGGCCTCTGAAGATACCAAATATTCTCTCTCTCTGGTTAGGCAAGTTCTGACTTAGTTCTGTACGTCTCTGGGACATATTTACATATACTGTATGATGGACTTGTGAAATGAGGAAGGAGTCGTCGTCAATGATTTTTAAAGAGATTGTGAAAGTTATGAGTATTGATGTACAAATGTCTCCAGTGATAGCTTTGTTGAATATGGTTAATACTAATCAGCTAAAAGGGGAAGAAAGGGAATTACTTATTATTATGGTAACTGTGCCAAGGTTGGTATTTGCAAAGAATTTGAAGAAGAATAACAACATGGAGGAATGGTATAAAGAAATATGGAATATGGCCATTAATTGACAAACTTATCTATGAAATCAAGATTAGAAAATGAATATTGAATATAAATGATTTTAAAGAAATACAGAATTTATTCTTGGTACATATTTATTTATTTCATTTTTTTATACCAGCCATCTGGCTGAAGGTACATGTGTTTGAGAAAGGGAAAGATTATACCCCTGGATATGAATTGCTATATTTCTGGAGAGAAATGGGGCAGTTACAAAACATAAAGTAAAATAAATATATAAATTAGTCAGGAGGGTGGTGGGGAGCACAGAGTTGAAAATATATGTTATATTTGTGTTTCTTTCTTTCTATGTTGATATGTTAGTGGTGTTTTGTTTATTGTTGTTATCTTATTAAAAATTAATATTTTTAAAAAAAGCTCTGTAGGTCTCTGCCACCCTTTTACTTCCATTTTGTGTTCATAAAATGTGTTGTGAGATCAACTGATTTACTAAACCATATGGGTTTGCTCAGCCCCTTGATACTGTGTACATGTGTGTATGTCTATGGTGGTGCTGATGTGGGTCAGTTGAGGCTGTTCCCTCAAAGAACAGTGGGATGGTCAAATGGCAGCCCCTTGGTCAGAAACAGCTCTTAAAAGTACCTCTGGCTGCAATTCTGTTGCACACCTCCATGTGCACAACAGTGATGACATCAGCATCAGTGGCAAGTCACCACTGATTAAAGGCTTCCTTTGGTGATTTCAAGATGCATGCCACTTTGCTGCTTTGTGTACAAGTTGCATGCACTCATAATCACCTTTAGTTAGCAGAATTTTGTTTTTAATTAGTGGTGATTTGCCGCTGATGATGACATCACTGTTGCACACATGGAGCTCTGCAACAGGATTTCAGCCACTATTTGGCCTGTGGTAGTTCTGATGAGCAAATCAAGCTGTGATTTACCTGGATTTCCAATGTTTCACTTCTAAGGAAAATAAATAATCTCTTTTAAGTTGCAGTATTACTAAATATAATACCTATTATCAAAATGTGTACATTTTGGAAGAGTAATAGATTGATGCCAAATTGGCCTCTTGAGCTTATTTTTGAGAAAGCCTGTAAATTTCTCAGTCTTTCCCCACATGTTTCGATGACTTCATTTCGGGAAACTCTGTATGCTTCATCTCTGTGGAGCAAAGGCTGAGGAATCTCAATTTTGTCAAGAACTTAATTCCATTAGGGCAAGTATGTGGAACTATGACCCTTTACAATCTTCTTTTAGATTCAGTGATAGCCAATGGTGATGGATTATGGACGCTGCAGTCCAAAACGTCTGGACAATCCAAGCTGACAACCCCACTTTACAGACATTGTATAAAACCAATGTTTCCCAACCTTGGGTCCCCAGGTGATCTTGGACTACAACTTCCAGAAATCCTTGCCAGCACAACTAGTGGTGAAGACGTCTGGGTGTTTTAGTCCAATAACATCTGGGAACCCAAGGTTGGGAACTATTGTATTAGACCTGTGGTCCCCAATCTTGGGAAACCCAGGTGATCTTGGACTGCAACTTCCAGAAATCCTTGCCAGCACAACTAGTGGTGAGGGCTTCTGGGAGTTGCAGTCCAAGAACACCTGGGTTACCCAAGGTTGGGAACCACTGTATTAGACTAGAGGCCAGTGGTGGTGTTGAGGTTTAAAGCCAACAGTGGCTTAAGCCACCTACTGTTCTTCCTCCCTGTTTCTTATCCAAAAGGTTGCTGTGAGAGAGGGGCAGATTGCTCTTCCTAGAGGTATCCATTGTTTGCTCACAGCAGGCGTTTGAAATTAGGCTGCAAGGAGTGAAGAGTTCACTTCTTCGTACTGTAAAATTTATTGTAGTCTGACCAGCTGTGAGAATGTCAGACCCATGGGCGAATGGGTGGAAAGCATAGTGGCCTTTGAAAATTCATAAATTGGCTACCCCTGATTTTCATATCTTTTAGGAGCTGGCAACTTGTGAACCTGCAGTTGTTCCCCATCAGTCACCCAAAATGGTGAGAAATGTTGGGCGTTCCAATCCAACCACATCTGGAGGGCCACGAGTTGCTCACCTCTTTCTGCATAACAGATAATGAGTTCCATGATGGCATCTCAATAAGAATTAAGTTTTTTCCTTGCTTTTGCCCCCAGTACTTACACCGTTTCAAGTGGACTCACCTGAGTGAACGTCTTGCTTATGAACGGCAAGTCCGGCAGCAGCGCATGCGTGCTGAAGTTTCACAGGCCAAACGTGAGACTAATTTCTACCTGCAGAATGTGGAGAAGAGCAAGCGCTTCTCACAGAGGAGCCATCAGGGAGAACAGGAAGAAAAGAGCTGGGGCTTTGTCCAGCGTCGTACTGAGGATGAAATCCAGACCAGCAAAGGGAAGAAACGTCTGAAGCAGCAGCTGGCCCGGGCTGCAGAGATACAGCAGAAATCCCTGTCAAACAGTTCCTTGCTGACCAAGATCTTCAGTGTCCGGCAGTAGTGGTGGACCCCGTTGGGATACAGGATTTGCTCACTGTCTTGGACCAGGAGGTGGCAGCCAGGCTGTTGACAAGCCCATCAGACAAAAGTGTGTCATCAGACTTAAGGGAAGAGAAATAATTAATGTTGTATCAGCAGATGCTTGGCACTTCTTATGGATGTGCTGTGGATATTAACAAAATAAATAACAAAATTCTGCTGTGCAGAGACTCTTTTCAGAGTTGTCCAGTGTTGCCTAGCCAGCGTTCAAAGAGTTCCCCCATGGGGATTTGGCAACAACGAGATTGTCCCCATCTTCCCATGGATGGGGTTGAGCCTGGCCATTGCATCCTGTCGTGCTCTGAATTAATTTCTAGGTAAATGAGGTAGGTTTGGAAACGGAGCTGAAATTAGCTGGCATCTATTTGTTAATGTGAACTATGATCCTCATTTGGAAAACAAATGTAATGAAAGAAACAAGCCAACACCCTTTTATAGAGCTTGGTATAGTGTGTGAAAATGCAACATATTTTGGTTCCTGCTGCCATTTGTGGCATTTAAAAGGGAATGTCAAACATGAGTTCTAGGCACAAGAACGACATGAAATTATATTTCATGCCAGGCATTTCAAGTTATAATAGCAGTATTGATGCAGATAGTGGCTGAAATGCTGTAACTGAATGTAGTGTCACAACCAGAGTAAGCCCATCAAATCCATGGAACTTACAGAGAAGCTGATTCACCAGACCCCCAGTGATTCAGTGGGCCTTCTCTAGTTGTGACTTACTACCTAAGCAACCGGATTTTAGCCACTGGTTGTTGCCAAGCTGAAGTGATTATTGCCAGGCTAAAAAGATTGTTTTTCTAAAACTGCTCTATTGAGATTAAGATTGCTCATCTGTTCAAGATCTTGTCCAAAGTTTGTACTATATTTCTGATTCAAATTATTTTCACTTTTTGAGAACACAAGTGCCAAATCTATAAAAAAAACACCCACACATCTTTCTTGATAGTGATGATTATGTCTGTTGTTGTTTAATGAGAATATGTCAAAATTAAGTGTGTGAGAGAGAAATCTGTAAAGGAGCCACTGATCAGGCAAAGAAAGCACCTGATTTATTGTAGTTGGGATTAAAAATGCTCAGCATTGGTCTCAAAAGTAAAGTTTTGCTTGATAATGCAAACCAATATAGGGGACTGGAGTGCTTTTACTACAGAGAAAGGCTACAGTGTGTGAAGCTTTTCATTTTGGGAAAAGACAATGGAAAGAACATGTGATGTTATAGCTTATTTTTGTGCATCCTTTGGCCAAAATCACCCCCAGAGGGACTCACAAAACTATATACCATATTTTTCCATGTATAAAACGACACCTTTTCCTTAAATAATTAGACAAAAAATTGAGGGTCATTTTATATATGGAAGTCAGACGCTTTTCCCAGCCTTTTACGAAGCCACGGGGCTTAGCAAAAAGGAAGAGAAGGCTCCCTTCGGGTAAAGCAGCAATGAAAGGGCTGCACGATCGCAGCCCTTTGATCCTGAAGCCCTTTCATGGCTGCTTTACTCAAAGGGAGCCTTCCCTTCCTTTTTGCTAAGCCCCGTGTCTTCGCAAAAGGCAAGGAAAAGCGGCGGTCAAAGGGAGCCCTTTGATCCCTACTTTTCCCTTCCTTTTGCTAAGCTCCGTGGCTTAGCAAAAGGAAGGGAAAAGCAGGGATCAAATTTTCTAATTTGGGGTTAGAAAAGGGGGGGGTCGTCTTATAAACGGAAAAATATGGTAAATACGTTTATTTGGTACAGTAGAGTACTGTTCAGCCTTTTGAAAATGCAACAACTTTTTTAAAAAAATCTAAAGTATAAAATTCTTGTAGTTGTGTACAGAAGCAAACACCATTCAACAAAAAGGCTGCCATGGTAGAGTTTTGTAAAATTGTCCATAGTGTGAGAAAAGTTGTGTAATTTCTCCCTTCCCAGCAGCAGAGAGTTGGTTTGTGGCTCATGTGAATGGGGACAGCAGAGTCTCTGTGTTGACAGAGTCATTCCTAGGCCCTTATTTCTTCTTAGGTGGTGTGAGATGGCCTTTTTCTCATCTTAGGAGATAAGGAAAAAAGAATGAGAACACTGTTGCACATGACACAACCAAGCTTCCCCTCCATTGTATGGAGAGTATTAGTACACCTGGAGCTGCTTTCCATGGAAGGAACTTCAGCCACCAGGCAACTCCATAAGTTTTAACCAAAAACCTAAGCATCTGTTAAATATCGACACAGTATGTATGCTGTTCCTAATATTTCTGTTTTTTGTAGGTGTGATTTCTGAGATTGCAACTGCTTATAGTACTGTGTGAAATTTCTTGATATTGTTCCCAAAGCCCGGATGACTACGGGGACCACTGAAGTGTGTTTCATCCACAAGCAAGATGTTTTGATAGCTAGGTCTCTGTATTTTGTTAGTTTTTCCAATTCTTTATTTTTACCTATGGCAATCCCCCAGAATCGCAGTGTCAATGATCCAGACATTTCTTTGTTCTGTTACTACTATGTCTAGTGTGTTATGTTCAAGGTATCTTATCAGTTTGGATCTGGAAAACCCACAAGATCTTGACTTCCTCATTTTCTGACACCACCTCTATCTGATGTTCCCATGGGTTTTTTGGAGGCTGGCAAGTTATATTTTTTGCATAATGACCAGTGCACTAATTTTGACACTCTTATGTTTAATTTTGTAAACTGTTTCTGCAGTCTTTGGAGATTTGCAGATGAAGTGTGACACAGTTTCATCTTTTTCTTGGCAGATTCGACATTTGCTGTTAGCACTAATTCCTTGGATCTTAGCTTTCATCACATTGGTTTGGAGTGCTTGTTCTTGTGCAGCAAAAATCAAGCCTTTGGTTTCTTTCTTAAGGGTCCCCAGTTTTAGCCATGCCCATGTTGAATTAGGATCATGCTTTCCATCAATATATAAAATATAGAAATAAAGTAAAGAAAATATTCCTCTTTCTTCCAGAACAGTAGTTGATTCTTGTATTGATGGCTGGAAAAAATAATGGAACATGCCACCAGTCCCATCCTTCCAGGTAGGAAAGATGAGCCATTATTATGCTGAGAATTTGATACAGGCTCTACGTCATTTTCCCCAGCCTTTTTTGTCCTAAAGACAAAGGGGAAAAAAAGCAAAGGAGGTACTGTAATTTGGTGAAACATAATTGCATTCCCCAGTCCTACTAATTTGGGCCATCACTGATAGATCCCTGTTTCTAAAAAGCACTGTATTAGTGTGGTTGAAGCTTCAGTGGCACTTCAGCATCATTGCTCATCCAGGGAATCCTGATTTGCAGTAACATAGGAGAAACCAAGAGCAGTGTACAGGGCTCTGGGTAATGTGTTAGACTAATTATAGGATGAATGTGGTTTCCAAGAATGAGAGGCCTAGCTGCTCTTCCAAATTGGCCTGCATGAAGTATTCTTGTAATCACAGGTGTGTTACCACATGATCTGGTCTCAATTTGGAAGCTAGCAAGCGCCAGGCCTTGTTAGTACTTAGAAAGGAGACTACCAAAGAATACCAATGATTCCCAGGTAGAGTGAAAAACAAATTCTGCATGAAACCTTGGAGAGCCACAGTTGGCTACCCTAGGTTAGAAGGACCCATCGTCTGAGTTGGTGTAAGGTGGTTTTGTACATGTCCCAGCTGTCAGAAGCAATAGCTTAGGTTTCCCCTGAGATAAACATATTAATTTGATTCAGGTCAAATCTTCCCTCCTCCTCAGTTGCCACCCTATTTACAGAACCCACCCAGGCTTTACCTTTTTCCTTCCTAGTGTTCACTTTGCTGAAACAATAGGGAAGGAATGTACTAGGCTTTTATCGGTTGCTCAAGCACAATTTTGGACCAGACCAGGAAGAAGCATCAGGGAACTTTAGGGCACTGAAATAAAAACACCAGGAAAGAGTGTACCAATGATGTGTTCTCACGGGATATTTGTTTATATCATAATAAGCAGTCATAGACATAATAGATACAATCTTGGAAAACAAACTCAGGAATAGGGAATGTCCCCAGGGGATTTACATGAGGCTATCTGGGTCTGTATAACTTTGATTCAACGTTTAAGTGAAAGAGCATTGTGCAAGAGCATCAAGTGGTTGATTAGACCAGGACTTGGTGTAGAGTTCCTGGGCCCCATTCAGCAGAATATGCAGGAGGGCCCTCAAATGCAGCAGCATGGAATCAGAACCGTAGAGTTGGAAGGCAGCTCATGGGTCATGTTGTCCAACCTACTGATGATGGAGAGAATAATCAACTAGAGCATCTTTGGCAGACAGCAACCTCTTAGTTTTTAAAACCTCCACTGAAGAAGAGGGACAGGTTACTTACTCCTAACTCGTTCTTTGAGTGGTCATCTCCGAATTCACACCAGTGGGTTGTCCTGTGTCTGCACAGATGCCACTTGGAATCCTCCAGAGCGTAAAAAAATTGTTAGCCCCACCCAGTCACTGCAGCACATGCACAGCCCCTTAACAGTTATGTGCCAGTTCCAATGTCTGCCACTAAAGGCCATGAAGGCGTGGCAGACAGGAGGCAAGTAACTTGGAACGCTGAATTCACAGATGATCACTCAAAGAACTACCGTTACAGTTAAGTAACCTGTCCTTCATGGTCTCTGTGATTCACACCAATGGGTGATTGCCAAGCTGTCTTTCTGGCTGATGGGATGTCAAACCAAAACAAGAAATCACAGCTCAATCAAAGAAGGGATCATGAGAAGCCCAGACATCTATAATGTTTGGCAATGCTGCAGTTTTACAGATTTCTGTCATTTGCACTCCTCTTAAGAAGGGAGTGGAGGCAGACAAGGCTTTGATCAAATGCCCCTTCAGGGAGTCAACTAGGGGCTTCTTTGCCAGCTGGGAGGCTAGTGTGATGGTCTGTACCAGCTACTTGGAAATTCTCTGAGAGGACATGTGGTAGCCCTGGCAATGGCCTTGGTCAAACAACCTATTGGTTTTACAAAAATATTTTGTTCTGGAGATATAGAACGTGAGGGCCCTACAAACATCTAAGGTACTACATAGGGACCTCTAGGTCAGCCCAAGGAGAGGGGAAGAAAGTAGGCAACCCTGGCGGTTGGTTAATGTGGACGTCTGATACAACCGTTGGTAGGAAGGAGAGAGATCTATCTTGAGGACCACTTTATCCTTGAAGAAATGGAGAAAAGGAGGGTCACAACACAGAGCCACTAACTTGCTTGCGTGTCTGGCTGATGTGATGGCTACTAGGAAGATGGTTTTAAAAGTGAGGAAGTGAAGATTTGAGGAGTCTCAAATGGCAGCTTCATCATTTGGTTCAAAACCGGTAGAGACCATTGCAGTGCTAAAGTCTTGACCTTTGGGTGCTGGTCTTAAGTGTCTCATTTCTGAAGAATTGTGATGCTGGGGAACCAGTCTTTCGGTGTGCCCTGACAGAGGAAAGGTAGACCTGTATGAAGGAATGAAAGAGTCCTTTCTCAGATGTAGAAAGAAGTGAAAGACTGTGTGTTACAAAGGGCAGTCTCCGTCAGATTCTGCAAAAGGTCCCATGCCCAATCTGCTAAGCTTTTCCCCGCCGCCCCCGCCACATGGACAGACAGATGGGGAAGATGTGCTTCTGGAGGTGGTAGGGTGATGTGTAGGGTCATTTGGGGCCAACATAAAAGTCTGGTAAGGGGATGGATAAAAACCTGCCCCCATAGCTAAGTGCCAATAAGAGAAAGTGCATACGCGGTGAAGAAGGATGAGTAGAAATGTTTGGGCAGTGATGCCTTTTAGTGTGTCAGCCTTTTTTATTTTTAGATGCTGGGTGTGGTGTAGGTTCAGAGTGTGATGGATGAATAAGATGATTCCAAGTTGGGGAGCAGGTGAATAGGGAAGAAGTGTCTACTTTCTCTGATACTAATCACAAACACAGCAGATCACCTTTTTGAGCGGAGGATGGTTGGGGAATCAGGGGTTGGGCTACCATGGAGGAGAATTGTTTTTCTCATTGACACGAGGTCTTCACCTTTTTGGAATGCTGTTTCTCGCCAGGAGGCTTCTTGTGTTTCTCAGGGGTGTGGATTTCTCAGGAGTGTGGATTTTGATGCCAAAGAGGCCAGTGTGTTGACAGGATTGCGTTGGTTCTGAGGTATGGGGAGGAGACTGATGATGTGATGGCAGTGGTTCTGCTGTGGAGTGTTGTAGATCAATACTGAGCTGACTAGGTTCCATGATTGTGGATTTAGCTGGGGTTTTGCAGATGGAGATTGGCAAAACAGGTGTTTTCAGAGACCGAGTTAATGACTTGTAGTGACTTCTCCCACAGAAATACCTTGAGTCTAGACTGTTTTCCTTGGTGAAATTTTTGCAGATGGAACTGGATTGAGTTTGGTGCCTTTTTCCTAAACATTGTTTTCCTAAACAATGGAGACACTTAAGAGTGTCCATCAGGAAGTAGGATTTTATTTTTGCACAAAACACTCTTTTTAAAGGGGGCTGAAGAGGCCATAAAGAGGGCAGAAAAAAATGGAAGGAGAAGCAGCTCATATTAGTACGACCACAGCAACTTGTAAGAACGATAGGGGAAAAAAAATACAGTACATATATAATATTTTTTTAAAAACAGAGAAAACTATGAAAAAAAATTCACAAAAGAAAGGTATGTATATTTGCAGTGAATGACTCCTGAAGATCATGAGAGAGGTGCTGCCTTAGCAGAGATTAGAAGGAACTGCCGCATAATTGTTAAGAGGTTGAGCATGCACTACAGTGACAGGGTGGGGCGAACAATCTTTTTCAGGTTCTGGAAGATTCTGAGAGGCACCTGCACAGTTGCAGGACAGCCCATTGTTGTGAATCGCAGAGACCACAAAGAAGAACCTATCATGTTCCAAGGCAGCCTGTTCCACCCATCACAACATCATTTTGTGATGGTTAGTCAAAATCTTTCTTTTAACTTGAATCCATTGATTAATGTAGTCTCTGAAACAACAGAAAACAAGCTCCCCCATCTTCTGTATGACACTCTTTAGGATATTTGATGATAACATACCTGGCTCATTCATTAGCGATATGAAGTAATGCAATTCTCACCTAAATAACTTTTCACTAGGACCATAAGACCATTATTCCCAGAGTCTAAAATAATCACACTTCAGCACTCCAAGTGCTGGTGGCTGGCGTGAACCACTTACTCCAGCATGCTTTGCCAAGAAATTATTCTGTTCTGAGATTGACACTATCTCTTTTGTTTTACCCCGGCATAATGTCTTAGGAAGCTAGTGTGGTTCAGTTGTTGAGCCACATGCTTCTCATTTTGAAACAAGGGAATCCTTAACCACTTGATTGATGCAGCCGTTGGAAAAAGTAAGTCTGGGCTATAAAACAAGGTAGGCAACTTTTGGCCCTCCAGCTGTTTGCTGGACTGCAATTTCCATGATTCTTCACCAGAGTTTATGTGGGTTTAGGGTGGCCAGAAATTGTAGCGCAATGACATTCAGAGGCCACCAACTTTCCCTTGCTGCTGTGATAGCTTGTAAAGGAGGTGTGTGGGTTCGTTACCTTGAGAAGGGTTCCCCCCCCCCCCCTTTACTTCCATGTCTAGCCTGGCAACACACGACTCTTGACCATGGATTGTACCAACAGGATTTATTACAGGTGCATCTAGGAAACTTTCAACAGTGACAGGAATACGTAACTTCTCTTTGGTTATCTTTTGGTTTCTGAAATGGGTTTGAAACATTAAAGTCCAACAGTTCAAAACCTTTTGCCAAGGAGAAGCCCATCCATGTGGCATCTTGTGGAACCGACAGCAAGGGCACTCCATTCCCTCCAGATGCCCTTGGCGTAGACCTGTTGAATCCTGCTCCCAAGTATTCCCAAGCATTGGAGTCTCGGGTGTTGTGTTCTTCTTTGTGGTCTCTGTGAATGCACACTAATGGGTTAATCTGCGTCTGCGCAGAGCAGCCTCGGAACTTTCTAGCTCGAGCACATGGTGCTGGGACCTCCCACACGCTGCCTATAACTCAGCCCCTGGCACCGAGTGCCTCAGTTCCTTTCTTGCTGCCGCTGCAGCAGCTTCGTAGGAACTTCGCGTGTTTAAAATCTTTTTTCCAATCTTACCTTCGGACCTCCCTGGCTTCATTTACGGATGGTTGACGATTCTTCTGCTTTGTGAGTTAATCTGAAAGAATAAAATTGGATTGTTAGTGTTTGTTACCAGTACAGAGGTTTATGGCCTCGCCAGGTCTCTTTAATAGGTGTGAGGTTTGCTCCAACAGAATTCCCCTTTCGGACGGTCATTCTCATCGTTTGTTTTGTCTGGGGGAGGAGCACCAGCCGGCCCTCTGTACGTTTTGTAAGAACTTTACGAAGCCAGCATTGAAGTTGAGGCTCCAACGCCTCCGGTCGTTTTTGTGGGAAAGGTCCCTTTCTCCATCTCAGGGCGCCTTTATGGATCCTCCTCAGGCAGAACAGCAGCCTTCAGTTGCGGGGTCTCCCCCGGCTCCTAAAGCTAAGGGTGTTAAGATGGCGGTGAAATCTAAAAACCCCTCCTCGAGATTGACGGCCCTGGCGTTGATGCTGAAGAAGGCGGCGCTAAAGCCCACCCGCAAGCCTGACATCTCGGCACCGATGCCGGAAACATCCCGGCGACATTTGGTTTGCCTGAGTTTGCCATTGGGAGACAATGACGTGCCGCCACCGGTGCAGGAGGCTCCACCATCCCCGTGTGTCAGTGATTTTCCTGACTGGGGGTAACACCTTAGCGGAGGTGGTGCAGTTAGCGCAGGTTAGCCCGCAGTGCTCTCCGGGCTCGATTGGGCAGCAGGCCTCGGTCTCACCTCCGGAATCGCTTCTGCAGGATACCCTGAGGAAGCGGACTCATAAGGCGAGACATACTGCCCCCAGTATACGCCGAGCCTTATAGATACCCATTGATGCGGGCGCATGAGTCTGCCCACTTCCCGAGATGGCATTATTATGACTGACCGCTGTATGCAGGGGCAGAGGAGTTCGAGCCGGACCTGCGGCTTTATTCGAGGGCTTGGAGATATAATCTGTATTATCAGTTTCATCGTTACCTCCCTTATTCGCCTTCCCTGTCTCCATCTCCTCCTCAGCACCAACGGTTTCAAGATCATCATGTCAATACTGAGGTTGATGTCTACTCTCTGCTGATACCAAGAGCCCGCAAGAGGCATGTACCGCTGCAGAGCGCTCCTGCTGTCGAGCCTAAACGGCCATTTCGGCCAGCACTAAATCCACAGGAAGGGCAATTGGATCCGGACTGCTCACGCCCCTCGGCTGACCTATGGGCGCGCGATCTACCGAATCGAACTGATACAGCTGCCTGCCACATACCTTCGGCTGCGGGGCATTACTCTCCCTCGTATGATCAGGAGGCTCTGGACTCAGACTTGGTGGAGTCCCTTGGGGTGGAGGAATCTCCTCCTAATGCTCCTACAACCGGCGATGGATGTGGCAGAAAATCACCCCCCCTTCGCCGTCGGAGGATTATTTCTCATATTCTCGATTGATTCTTCGTATTGTGAAGGTGCTGGAGCTCAACGTCGACCAGCCCCCTGTGGAAAAGATTGATAAAGTCTATGAGGACATCACCCAGGACCAGGCTCCACCTCTCAGGCTTGGCTTTATTCCATCTTTGTCAGAGCTCATGAGGGAGTCCTGGGTGAAGCCTTCCACCTCTTATCAAATCCCTAGGAGAGTGGAAAACCTCTATAAGACTTATGGAGAAAATTCTGAATTCCTGCTAAAGCATCCCTTACAGAACTCTTTCGTGGTTGATGCCACACAGAATAGGGTGAGGAACCGTACAGCCTCATCGCCCAATAATAAAGAAGGCTGTAAACTGGACATAATTGGCAGAAGGATGTATTCTTTGGCCTCCTTCGTGTTGCGGGTTGCCAATTATTTGGCTGCCATGGGGGCCTACCATCGCCACCTATGGATTCAGGCTCTACCTATATTGGAGGCAGCACCCGAAGATGTTCAAGCTCAGGGCCTCTCCTTTCACCAGGAGGCCATGGGTTTGGCTTGTCAGGAATGCATTGCTGCTCGGCACATCCTGGATGCAGCATCCAAACAACTGGCTACAGCTGTTTCCCTGCAGGCATTTTGGAGGATGCAAGGGCATGGATTGAGGACCTGCCGTTTGATGGCATCGGTCTGTTTGATGAGAAGACCGATGAGATTCTTGACAACCTCCTAAAACTTAGGAAGACGGCTCGGTCCTACTCCTATCAGCAGTCCCGTCCCAGAGGTTCCTGGCGCCGACCATACCAACCCAGGGGATTCCAAGATCGGCAGAGACCCCCAACCTCGACCTTGCAGACTTCTTCATCTAGGCAAGTTAGCAGGCAGCGCCCACGCCAGCAGGCGCACTACCCGGACCGTAAGGCCAGGCAGCCTCTTTGATACATTCACCCTCTCTACTGTTGACTCTTCAGTCTGCCTAGCCCCCTTCCTTCACTTGTGGTGCTCAATCATGTCGGACTCGTGGGTCTTGTCCATCATAGCCAGGGGCTATGCTATAGAATATGATACTTCCCCCATCACAGGCCGCTTCAGGTCTACCACCCCCTCTCCCCCTTTGGAAGATGAGATTCAGGCCCTACTCAAGAAGGATGCTATTGTTCGCTTACATCACACAGATGTGTCTGTGGGCTTTTATTCAGGATATTTTACTATCCCCAAGAAGGACGGGGGACTTCGCCCTATTCTTGATCTTCGTAACCTGAACTCCTTCATTACTCATCGTAGATTTCGTATGGTCTCTCTCGATTCTGTTATTCACATGTTGCGTCAGGGGGACTGGTTCACTTTTATTGATCTGAAGGATGCTTACTTTCACATTAGCATCAGATCAGATCACTGACGTTTCCTCAGGTTCTCTGTTGGAGGTATAACCTACGAATTCAAGGCCCTCCCCTTTGGCTTGTCTACTGCACCTCGGGTGTTCACTAAGTGTATGGCTCCGGTGGTGGCACACTTATGTCTTCTGGGTATCACGTTATTTCCTTATTTGGATGACTGGCTTCTGGTAGCTCAGTCGCAGGTGGAAAGACATACGTCGCTCACACTATCCCTGCTATCAACTCTAGGACTGAGGGTCAATGTAGAGACGTCGACTTTGCATCCAGCCCTTCTCCCCAAAAACAGGATTTTAAAGCTAGAAACTGTGTTATGCTCCTTCCTCCCAGGTGCGTGGATACCAGCCTTGCAGGTTCAGCGCCTCCTTGGCCTCTTGGCCTCTACCACGGCCGTGGTGCAGCATGCATGCCTAAAAATGAGGTCCCTACAAGCTTGGTTCCTCTCGCTGTTCTCTATGACACTGGATTGCCCATCCAAATGGCTGCAAGTTACATCCAAGCTTGCCGCTCGGCTGGTTTGATGGAGACTTCGCCACAACCTGGTGGTAGGAAGACCATTTGGCCAGCTGTCCCCGACCATTCAGATTACTACGGATGCCAGGCGGGGTGCTCATTTGGGCCCTCACACGATTCACAGCCATTGGTCATCAGGGGAAGGACATCTTCATATCAACCAGCTAGAACTTCTAGCGATCACGAAGGCATTTCGGGCCTTTGAGTCCCTTCTCCTCGGACAAGTTGTCCAGGTGGCAACGGACAATACGACGGCGGTGTAGTATATAAACAAACAGGGCAGCACTCACTTCCTGCAGCTCCTGTTCCAAGCTGTTGACCTCTGGGAGTGGTGCTTCGTTCGCCACATATACCCTGTAGCAGTTCATGTGGCAGGAGAAGGGAATTCCTTGGCGGATCACCTGAGCAGGCCCCAGTCCTGTTCTCACGAGTGGGCTTTGGACACTTGTTTTCCATCAGCTCTGCCGTCGGTGGGGCACTCCGCAGTTGGATGTTTTCACTTCTCACGACAACAAGAAGTGCACAAGTTATTGTTCAAGGGCCGGTGTCAGCCACCTGTCTCTGGGGGATGCCTTTATGATACAGTGGACTTCTCGCCTGCTCTATATGTTCCCTCCCATTCCTCTTCTCCAAAGGACCATCGTGAAGATCCGGCAGGACAATGCAGATGCCATCCTCATAACCATGGTGGCCCCATCAGCCATGGTTATCAGCTCTCCGCAACAGGGTGTCAGACTACATCCAGTTAACGTCAGTCCCCCACCTACTGTCCTGGGACGGGGGCAAGATTTTCCACCCAGACCTGGAATCTCTCCATCTGACAGCTTGGAGGCTTCCCCAACTGTAGCTCAGGTTCTCAACCTCGCACGCAAGTGCTCAACCTCCTTGACATACACCTACAAGTGGAGGGCGTTTTGTGCGTTTACATCGGCCCGTCACTTACCTGTCAATCCTACATCTTTGGACACAGTTCTTCAGTTTCTCCTTCATCTGTTCCAGCGGGGTTTCTCCCACTCGACCTTTAAAGTATATATGGCTGCCATAGTAGTACATCAGCTACCTTCTTCTCAGGCGGCTGCCCTCTTCCGTCACCCGGCCTACAAGCCCCTCACACCTCAGTGGTCACTTCAGCTTGTGCTCAACCAGCTCATGAAGCCTCCCTTTGAACCTTTGGCTTCTGCGTCACTACACTTACTTACCTTGAAAACGGCATTCCTCCTGGCAATTACCTCAGCACGGAGAGCAGGTGAGATGGCTGCCTTAAGGGTGGACCCTTCATTCCTCCAGTTTCACCCGGACAAGGTAACCCTGTACCCAGATCTTTCCTTTCTGCCTAAGGTATCATCTTATTTTCATTTAAATCAGCCAATTGTGCTACCTACCTTTTTCCCTGCACCCACCTCATCACTGGAGAGAGCACTACACTCCTTAGATGTCAAACGAGCTCTCTCTTATTACGTTAATCATACGGCCACCTTCTGAACTTCAAAGAGACTCCTGATGATGTTCGATGGCCCCTCTAGGGGCACACTGACCTCTTCTCAATCTATTTCCAGATGGATTGTGCAGACCATTTGCCTCGCCTACCAGTTAGCTGGGACTCCTCTCCCAGGCACGGTTAAGGCCCACTTCTTCGGCTGCATTTCTCCATGGAGTGGACATTGCAGATATATGTCGGGCTGCAACGTGGGCCACACCGTCCACCTTCACCTCTCACTACCGCCTCGATCTCAGGGCTAAGGCTGAGGCTGCGGTGGGTCGTGCTGTGCTGGCTTCTGCAATCTCATGACGTCCCTCCTCCAGGTAAGTGAGCTTGCTAGTCACCCGTTAGTGTGCATTCACAGAGACCACGAAGAAGAAAAAGAGGTTACTTACCTGTAACTCTGGTTCTTCAAGTGGTCATCTGTGAATTCACACTTCCTGCCCTTCCTCCCTGCTGTCCGTCACGTGTGCTATTGCATGCTGTGCAGCGGCGGACGGTTCTAAGGAACTGAGGCACTCGGTGCCGGGGGTTGAGTTATAGCCAGCATGTGGGAGGTCTTGGCACCATGTGCTCGAGCTAGAAAGTTCTGAGGCTGCTCTGCGCAGATGCGGATTAACCCATTAGTGTGAATTCACAGATGACCACTCGAAGGACCAGAGTTACAGGTAAGTAACCTCTTTTTCTTGAGGACCGCTGCCATTTACCCCTCTCTCTTCTTTCCTTGTCCAGCCAGTCTTTCTCCTTCCTGATCTTTCTTGCCCATTCTTGAGCCTCTTTCTTACCTCAGTAAGAAGGCTTCCACTGGCACTACCTCTCTCTGTCTCCTCTCAGCCTCTTCTCTGGGCACCATGAGCTGTTCCCATTTCTTTGTCCAGGGATGTTCTAACCAGATCCATTCCCATCCCACGGGAAGGATCTTACCACATTTACATGATTCGGCTTTCACCAACCTTTTCCTTCCTCTCCCTTCCCTCCCCTCCCCTCCACCCTCTTCTTTCTTTCCCCCTTTTCCAACTGACTCCCTGACTCCACCCTTTTTTGTCCTGTTATGTCTGGTTTTCTTTATCTCATTCCCTGTTCTGGACCTGTCATCTGTTCTCTTAGACCAGTGACGGCGAACCTTTTTGGGTCTGAGTGCCCAAACTGAAAACAAACAAACAAACAAACCCCAGCGGGTGGCGGCGGAAGCAGAAGTGGCAGTGGAAGGGGGAATCCCAGGCATGGAGGTGCCTCCAGACCCCACTCTGGGTCTGTCGCCAGCACCAGCTGCTCTGGAACCTGGCCTGCCGCCTGTCGGGGGGAGCGATCCAGCAACTTATGGCTCGCGTGCCTGCAGAGAGGGCTCTGTATGTGGCACGTGTGCCATAGGTTCACCATCACTGTCCTAGACCCTTCAACTTCTCTGTCTGTTCTACTGCTTCCTCCATCATCATCACTAGTGGTATTCCTTTGTTGCTCAGCTTTCACTCCATGGATGAGGGACGGTGCTCTGGCATGGATGTTGTCTACCCTGTCATCCTTCTCATATACCCCCCCCTCCAAGAGTGCCATCCTTTCTTCCATGCTTTTGGCCCATGGACCCTGTCGGGAAAAATAGTCTACATTAGCATGGTCCCTCCCTTTCCTGTAATGGATAGTGAAAGAATATGGTTTAAGGGCCAGGTACCAGCATGTTAAACGTGGATTGGCGTCTTTCCTTTATTTCAACCATTGTAAAGGGGCATGTTCCTTGATCAATGAAAAAGGTGCCCCTAATATATAATACCAAAGAGCATGAATAGCCCACCGGATTGCCAGAGACTCTCTTTCTATAATGGCATACTTCCTTTCCTGTTCAGACAACTTCCTGCTTAGGTATAACACAGCTACTTCCCTGCCACCTTGTTCCTGAGCTAAGATTGCCCCTAGCCCTCTATCTGAGGCATCTGTCAAAAAAATGAAGGGTTGAGTGAAGTCTGGTGCATAACGTATCGGAAGGTCACATAACATCGTTTTCAACAACTGGAAAGCTTGTTCTTGTCTAGGGCCCCAGGGTACCCTTTTGGGCAAGTGCTTCCTTGTAAGGTCCATCAAAGGAGAAGCTATGGTCGTGAATCCTGGGATGAATGGTCTGTAATACCCCGCTAGCCCTAAAAACTGTTGAGTTTCCTTCTTGGTTACTGGTCTGGGCCATTCTACTACTTTGGTAACTTCGTCCTGTTGAGATTGGATTTGTCCATTCCCCACCTGGAAACCCAAGTAGCTAACCTTAGATTGTGCTATTTTACACTTAGCCAGGATCACTGTGAGTTTGACAGCCCTCAAGACTCGTAACACCCTCCTCAAATGTACAATGTGTTCTTCCCAGGTATTGCTGTACATGATGATACCATCAATATAAGCTGCAGCACAGTCATCTACAGACATCAATATCCAGTCCATGAGCCTTTGAAAAGTTGCAGCTGCCCCATGCAGGCCAAATGGCATGTATGTGAATTAGTACAAGCCCAGTGGGGTGGAGAAGACAATTTTCTCTTTGTCTTCCTCTCTTAGAGGGATTTGCCAATAGCCTTTTGTCAAGTCTAGGAAAGACAGGAACTTTGCTTCTCCCAGTCTGTCAATTAAATTGTTCACTTTTGGCATTGGGTATGCATCAAATTTTGACACCTGGTTGACTTTCCGATAGTCTATGCAAAACTTTACACTCCCATCTGGCTTGGGCACAACAATGGGGGTAGCTGTGCCATGGACTGACAGAAGGTTCTATGATCCCTAGGTGTAACATTTTTTTCACGTCTTGTTCAATGACTGCTGCCAATTGTTTAGGCCATGTGTGCCCCAAGGACCTGACCACTATTCCTGGTTGGTCACAGTTTGATGTTGAACCTGGTGTGTGTGTCCAGGCATCTTAGAAAACACATCCCTGAAATCTTGCTCAAACTGTCTAATTTGACTCTCCTGGACTTCATTTATCTGAGGATCAATTACCACTCTCGCTGTCTCATCTGGGACACATTCAGCAGCCTCAGGCCCTAGATCATCATCTTCTGTAGTCTCAAACAGGGCTTCCCTGTCAATCCATAACTTAAGCAGATTCAAATGTAATACATGTCTTTGCTTCTTCTTATCTAAAATTTCATAGTCAACTTCCTCCACCCTTCTCAATATCTCATAAGGTTCTTGCCATCAGGCAAACAGTTTAGCCATATCGGAGGGTAGCAAGACCAATACCTGTTGCTGCAGCTTAAAGGACCTAGCTCTGACTTTAGCATCGTAGTGACCCTTCTGTGTCTCTTGGGCTCTGCCCAGAGCTTCCCTAGCTAAATTCATGGTAAGTTGCAAGTGGTTTTTCAACTCTATAATTTGTCGTAGTAAAGGCTGGGCCGAGTCATCTCCTTCCCATTTCTCTTTGACAAGATCTATCTCTCTACATGGGGCTGCCCTTGAAGGCGGTTTGAAAGCTGCAGCAAGTGCAAAACATAGCTGCCTGGTTGGTATCTGATACATCACAATTCAATCATATATCATATGTCCTGGCGCATTTGCACTACCTGCCTGTATGCTTCCGGGCCAACTTCAAGGTGCTTATGCTAGCATTTAAAGCCCTTAACAATTTAGGACCTTGCTACCTATCTGAGCAACTCTCCCTCAAAACGTCTATCCATTTCACCCGCACTTCACATACTGGGATGCTGTGGCTGGTTATCCTGAGGGCGGGATGAAAATCTGCAACCCAAAACTCGGCCTTCTCTGTGGTGGCTGCATTGCTTTGGAATTCGCTCCCATCTGAGGTGTGATTAGCCCCCATCCCTCTTTGGTTTTAGGAGACAAGTTAAAATCTGGATCTTTTCACAAGCCTCTTACCCCAGAGTAATCTTTCTTGAGTAATTGGGTTTTCTTCTTGTGATTGTGAACTTGCCTTGTTCTGCCGCCGATTATTACTGTACTTTGGATCTATAATTTTTCTACAGTTATTACCCTTTTCATAATAGGTATTTTATTTTTATAGATTATGTCCCTTGTCTGTTGTTTTATCAGAATTTTATTATTGGTTTTGTCGTATATTTTGTGCTATTTTGATTTGTTCACCACCCAGAGTAGTGACTAATTGGACAGGAGAAAGATACAAGCAAACAAGCAAACACCAAGGTATCAGCTGAACTTCTTGTGCACATCCTTTAACAGAATGAGGGTTCAGGGCACTTCCAGCTGAGGTCCTTAAGCAGCTTCTCCCACATTTGGGTAGTGGTGTTTGTTTATAACTGCATACCTCCCCAGTTTGGAGGAAAATAACTGGGGGCGGGGGGAGCAGAGGGAGACAAAGATCCAAGGTGGAGGAAACATGCTAGAAGCTACTATAGCCCAGGAATGCTGGCTAAAGAGAAGAGGCCTTGAGGGGTTCTGTATAGAGTGCACTGGAGGTGCAGCTGATTTATATATCAAAGATGACATTGAGTCAAACTAGATAACTGAAAGGGGGCAGAGTCCTTCACATATTACTGGCTCTGTGTAGTAGTAACAATGGGCCCAAGAATAAATTCAGTTGACATGGATCGTTAACAGAATTCTTAACATCCTTAGAAAATTACCATTCTTACATTTATTTGAGGAAACTACAATCAGCACTACAACTGGAACCTTGTTTAAGTTGAGAATGCAGGTGTGCATCAATAGACCTGAATTGGGAGACAGTAACATTTTCTCCGATAGTAAGGACCATGAGTGGACGTGGTGCTTTCCCTAACCGGTAGCTAGGAACCACACCTGCAGTTACAGAAGGAGAACAGCTCCAACAGAAGAATGATCCTAACAAACAAGCTGATGCAATGTCACTGCTAGTATGCACCTAACTTTAATTTATTTTACTATTTATTGATTTGTTACATTTATATCCCACCTTTCCTTCACTGCACATGGCCCCTCCTCTCCCACAACACTAATTACACAAAAACCATATGAAGTAGATCAGGCTGACAGAAAATGATTGGCCCCACGTAGTCTGGTGAGTCTCATGTCTTAGTGGGGATGTCAATCAGGACCTCTCCGATCCCCCTACAACACTCTTTAAGTATGACACCACACTGGCTCCCTATTTTCCTTGAGTCAATTAAGGAAAGTGAAGATGTAGCCTTAATTTTAGACTTGAACTGTGGTATACAAAAGCCCTACATGAGATGCAAGGCACAGGACAGAATATCTCACGTAGTGAGTTACCCCGAAATACAGCATAAATAAATGGTTGAACTTCTAACAAAGCTAGTTGCCTCACTCCATAGGCGAATACCATATAATAGTTGGGCTATTGGCTTAGCTTGAAATACCCTAAGAACTAAGGAACCCTACCAGCCCCTTGGGTATGTGGAAAGCTAACATGCAGCCACTTGCACCTCCACGCACACATTTGTATGGATTTAGAATTGTATTGGAAATTGAATGTGAAAGCTCAATTATATGTCCTGTTCCAAAGTTTCCTCCCTTCACTTAGTGTTTACTGAAACATTTCCACATATGGTGAGGGAGAATATGCATAATATTACATTCTTAACCAAATAATCTGAAAGGGCACCATAGAGCTATTTTAAACCTGATTGCTGGACTATAAATTATAATCATCACAGCAGTACCTGGGTATTCCAACAGTGGAGTTTGCCCTGGAACCAGCTTGGGAGAGTGATTCTCTACCATCCAACACTGATGAAATTAGATATTTAAAAAATAAAGGAAGTTTTTAAAAAGCCAAGACTGTAACTGTTATCTCCTAAACTTCCTAAACTCATGCAAGAAACACCCATTTAATATCCTATTTATCATGATAAAATTGAACAGTTAGCCTTGTTGATTATAGTTGCCTCATAATCTTGTTTTTCTGAGCATGCGAATGACACATTGGACTGAAGCTATCATCCATCTCTTTTTCACACACACACCATCCTCCTTCAAAAACCAGCCAATGGTTGGTTTCCTTCCTTCCCAGTAATTCCCCCTTGAAACCGTATGTGCCTCATGTATTGAAGCTGCTCAGGATCATCTGTGGAATGGGTCACAAGGGAGGAACACCAGGGTGGTGACATCAATGCACTGAATTTCTGGTTAAAGGGTGTGCCCGTGCCTCACTTGCATAACTGAAATATTTTTTTGCAATATCGATTGGCCTAATCCCAAGGCTGCACTGGGAAGGTCCTCAATGGATTTCCATGAAACCTCAGGTAGCCAGTATTACTCTGATTTCTGACAGATGTGGGAGGAGATTGCGCAAGGGCTCTACTTGTTGTGTCCTTGGGAAGTGCTGCCACCTCCCCATTCAATGGGAGAATAAAAGCAGAAGCCAGTTGTGAACTGGTCACACATAACAAACTTTGTCAAGATGAAGACACTTCTGTTCTTGGGGCTCTCCCTTCTTGTAGCACTGGGTATGCCAAGTGCAGAGGGCAAAATTTTCCAGAGATGTGAACTGGCCCAGAAGTTGAAGCTCCATGACCTTGAAGGATTTGAGAAGCACAAAGTGGCTGATTGTGAGTATTATTTTGTCCTTTATCAACAGGAAATTCACCTTACTCTTGTCAACTTGTGGCTTCTTATCCCAGTGGGAATCAGACTTCCTCTTTCTGTCTGTGACAAATCTGGTGGAAGGCGAAGAGAAAGAATTTTCTTACTAGTGTGGCCTCTTCTTGTGAGGGGGAAATATAAATTATTATGGCTGGAGGCCACCACAATCTGTTTCTCGACTGCCTGTCTGCAGTGATCTAAGCCCTAGAAGCCTAAGACAATCTGAACAAATAATCGAAAAGAAAGGTGGTTTGGTTTTTTAACTTCCCCAAATTCCAGTGGATATAAAACTTTTATGGAAGTATTGTAAGAACACAAGATGACAGCTTTACAACCATCCAGTTGTAGAACATCGGGAGGAATTTAAAAAGCGAGAAATAGCTTTTCATACCAGTCAAACCAAGTGGCCAACAGATCCCTTGGGATGAGATGGAATGGAAAGGAAGAAAAAAGGGAAGGCACATCTAGAAACAAATAAGTAGTCAATCTAAGTTGGTAGTTATTTTACCTGCTTAAGTAAAATCTTAGTTTTCAGTGAATGTGCAGGAAAGAGAACCTGCTGGACTGAGAGCATTTTCCTGATTTGAACGCAACCAAGAAGACCAATGATGTGCCTCTTTATGAGACTCTGAGACAGGTAAAGCTTGTTCTCTTACAGAAAATACTGAATTGACCCACTGGTGAAAAAAAAAACATGCAGTTTCTGATGTAAGTGGTTGAAGCAACTATCAGAAGTACATTTAGAAGCTGCCTTAGTTATTCTGATCTCCACAGAAAGAATTGGATTGCAGAGACTGTTGTTCAGAATAAACACAAGAATACACAAGTTTCGCATGCTGTCCTTCATGAGATAACTAGAGGAAGATATCTTTCTTTAGGGGTCTGCCTGGTACAACATGAGAGTTCTTACAATACCTCCGCTGTCCATGATAACGGCAGCAGCCGCAACTATGGCATCTTTCAAATTAACAGCAAATACTGGTGTGAAGATGGAAAGACCCCAGAGTCCAAGAATGCCTGCCACATTCCATGCAAGAGTAAGTATCCATGTGGGTGAATAGGTTGGGGAGATGTAGTGACAGCACAGACAATGACACAGAGGCTGTCCACATTGGCTTATAGATTGATATATGGATCGCCATGGGTATGTTGTGGTTCAGATTAGACATGGGCTATTTGTATTCATAGCCCTGGTCACCGCATAGTGCTGGGGTCCTTCATTGTTGTCATTTCAATCGTGGGAGGTGTCTGGCTGGCTCTTCCCTGCCTCCCTACACAGCTGACCACTCTGGCGAGGAGGTGGGATGGGGAGTCTCCCCACTTAGCTGATGAGTGGTCAGCTGCACAGGGAGGCAGGGAAGAGCCAGCCAGACACCTTCCACGATTGACGTGTTGACAGCAACAAAGGACCATGTTATGCAGCAACCAGTGAGTGGACCGGGCAGTTCTGGAGGGTGGGAATGGACCTCCATGGCACCTGTGGTGTCACTATTTGTATTCGTATCCCCAGGGTTTGCCATTTCGATAAGCTGCTTTATTTAGCAGAGGAAGGGGAAAGTCACCCCAACCCCCTGAAGGACAGCTGCGATAAAAGGCAGGGAAATGGTCTATGTTGGTTCCATGGGCTCTGTTCCCACAAGGGAGCACAGTCCCAGCTGAGGAGAAGGGGGGGGGTTAACCTTGCGTCCATCTCCCCATGGTTTTCCCCTCACGCTGCAACTGTCCTTGGCTGCTGTTGCTGCCGCCTCCTTATTCACAAATGAACGGACAATCCGAAGACTTGTGTGGGTCCTTCTCCATAAACATTCCAGTGTGAATGGAAGAGTCACTCAAGTGAGAGATCACACGGAAGATAAGAAACTTTAAAGTGCAAACCAGACCACTCCAAATTCCCTTGTCTGGACAGGTCCATATAAAGGTGGAGGCATAGTCTTCATTTCTTCGCTCTGGCTTCCATTTTGGCCCACAACATCATCTTAATGAACATCAATGCCATTTTGCCTAGATCAATTCATTCTGGTTCTTCTTTCTTAAGAATTCGTAGATGACAACATTGAAGATGATATAGAATGTGCCAAGAAGATAGCAAGGGAAGCGAGAGGGCTGACTCCCTGGTAAGTGAAATCACTGATGAACTGCAAAACAAGGAACGGAAGAGAAAGTGGTGGATAGTTCCTCTGTCCATTTGGACAGCACGTTTTGGAGGAGTTGCATTCCTCCTAAAACATCAGGCTCGTAGTTTGAGAATGCTCCAAGAAACATGATTTTCATTAAAGGCACAGGTGGCCTTGATAGTTTTATCAGCTCCTTCTGTGGGCTGATATCCCATCTCTGTCCTCTGCCTGGACACATATAGCCTTGTGACAACTATTCACCCTCTAGCAACATCCTGTTTGGATAACGGAAATCTGTTATGTGCAGGACTCACCTTGGAAATGGCTCAAAAATGCCAGTTAATTGAAAACAATGTGGCATGAGGCTGAACTCCTGGGACTCATGCCAAGACTTTGCCACCTGCATTGGCCTGATGAAAGCCCAAAAGGTTTGCAGAAAATTACTTTAAGGAGCATCTCCTCCTATATTTATTCATCCAGATCTTAAGGCCATTATCTTAGGCCTTCCACCTCTTGCAAAATGAGGTGTAAAGTGTTTGAAAACAGAGACTTTTATACAAGTGATGGTGTCTCATCCGTGAAGTCCTTTCCCCAGACTCATCTGGGACCATTGTGGGTGGGGGATTGTTGGCCGCCCAGATGTTTTACTCCCATGCTCTCTTAGTGTTGGCCATGCTGGCTTGGACATGAAGAAGCTGCAGATCAAAATGATCCCTACTGCAGTTCGGTTGGAACGCTGAAGGAATCCCCCTGCCCTTAATTGCATTTTGTTTAAAATGTGGCCTAAGGAATAAATTCCAGGCCACTCAGGTATCTGAATTTTAGAGCCGACGTAGCAACTGCTTGTACCTGCCAGAGGGAGCCACGGTTCAATTTGAGTGGCTCTAAAGATCTCTCGAGCCCCTCATGTTCTTCGCTGCAGTGCCTTTACCAATGCTTATTTCAGACAATGGATGTAGCTGCAAAGGACAATTGTTTCTGAAGGGCCCATTTGAGCTTCCCCTTTCTGCTATCCTAACATCCCAGATCTAGAAGGTGACACTGAAGCTCTGCAATGCAGCACAAACTCTATGGCAGTGTCTTCCTTGTGCAGTGGGCAGATTAAAGAGCTAAATCCTTCTGCGATTTAGGCCTTTCAAATGAGTCTGCTGGCCACTTGCTAAATGGGGACGCAGGGGTGGAAAGAGAGAGACAGAATGGCAGAAAGGAAGTAGGAAACAGAGGTGTCCATTCACCTTTGGGCTCTGCCTCGGATGTCCCTCATTGTTTTTAGTCCACCCACCCTCATTGTTTATGCCTTGACCATTTATCATTAGGAAACACAGCAGTTGCGCAAATAAAGTTGCTATCTTTTTCCTGCTCTCATCTCCCCACAACTTTCCTTCTCTATTCCATTGCTAGAACATCCTTCATTGGATACCTTGAACTGTACCCTTCCTATTGCAGCCTCATTTTCTTCCTTTTGCAGCCAATTACAATTTTAATGATACCCCCGCCCCTCTTTTCTTTATTTGCAGGTTGGGCTGGAAGAAACAGTGCCGAAGGAATGTTAATTCTTACGTTGAGGGTTGTTTCCCAGAGACTGAGTGAAGGTGGTGGTTGATAAAAGTGGTGGTGGTGGCTGGGGGAGTGGTTGTGGATAAGCAAGTACCTTAGGAGCATTTATCTAAAAAAAAAAAGACTGACGTTGCAGATTCTTTGTTGCTACCAAGCAATAGAGGTTACCTGGTCGGGGGGGCATGTTTTGAAAAATGGTGAAATATCTGTAACTGTCAGAGATTAATAAAAAAGGATGCATACATAATTGACTACAGCTGTTTGGTTCTGCAGAAAAGTGGCTCTAAGGAGGAGCTCAGCAAAAAGAAAATTTTCTTTATTCATATCAGAACGTCACACAAATCAAAATCATAGACACACATGAAATATTGGCAAAATCAAATACCAAATAAAAGGTCAAGACAATTGGATTATTATTATTTTTAAATCAGAAGCAGTCAGAGCTTGAGATGCGTGCAGAAATTTTCCCTCGACCTTAGTCGTCATCCATGAGGTGGGTGGGTTTGTTGCTGTTCCAGTGCAACACCTCTGGAACTGAAGGATTTGCGGACTACATGCTGTCACCCAGGGGACACCCGAGTATACTCACAATTCTTTTCCCACACTTTGAGGGAGGCGCCTTCTATGAGAGATAGAATGGGTGGCATTGTGCGAGTGAGTGGTACCTGCCACGACTGGCTGCACCTGTACTTCCAATCTGGTAAAGGCAGACCGCCTGTCCTTTGGCTTTCTCAGACAGAGATGATCACTACCCATGTTTTCAATAACTTTTAAACCTTGGATATGCAGGAAATGGGGCTTACATACCTCCTTTGAAGATGGATAAACCCTTATCTACAGAGCCTTCTCTTCACCTTTTAGGTTGTAGTATTTCATTTGTGGCCGGACAACCTAAAACTGTCAGTTTGGTATTATATACGAGGACTAAGCAGAGTTATGAAAAATGACCAATTGGTAGCTCTGGGGGACTTGGGTTATCTAGGTGATGCATGTCACGCTGAGCCAGTCTGGACTGTGAATTTACATTCGCCTGGTCTTTCAGACATATTTTCTCAAAGGAAGCAAGAGTGGAGGGTGAGTGGATTTGGATTTGAGACATGAAGAAATCAGTATTTTAAAAGCAGACTTTTGCATGAAGGTAATCCAGATTATCCAATCTAGTCCTATCTGGATTCTGCAATGAATGTAAATCAAGCAGCATTTATTTGATTCTGTGTTGTATTTCTCTTAAGTATTTGCTAGGTTAGACTATGTCTTTGCGGCATTATAAGATGGAAAAAGGACAGCAGCCAGCGTTAAAGTCCACTCCCCAAACTATTTTCGCTTTTCTTTAAAGGTCTGTCTGGGTTCTCGATGTCACCAACTCTCAGCCCTCTATTTCTAAGGACATCTTTCCTGCCACTGGAGCAAGCAGGATGTCCCTTCAGTCTCCACCACTAATCATAATTTGAGAAGACTGAAATTTGTAAATTTCAGTTCATAGTCAGCTACATTTGACCGGATTCAGAGATAGGAAAATTTGCTGGGTTTTTTTTTTTGGACAACTCTCAGAACTGTAGTATAATTTGGCACGATAGACTTTTGGTAGAGTGGCAGTAAGAAAACATTTCCACAAGGGGCGTTTCTACAACCTCAGCAGACTTTGTTCTTGTACAGGCTGAATCTCACCTTACTGAATTTGCTTGTTCCCTGTACCTTCCTGCACAGCAGGTTGCAACTAGTTGTCACGTCAGATACACAATACTGAATGCATGTCATGTCATGTTTTTTACACAGCAGGGATCACTTCGATAAACAATGCATTCTCTATGCTGGGATTGTGAACTTCAGCAGGAGTTTTCTTCCACAGTACACAGCATGGGCTCCACCTGTTCTGGAAATGTGCCAAAAAAAGAAAGAGATAGAAGAAAAAGAACCTTTCCTAAAAGGAGGAGAATTAAAAGACATCTAAAGAAACTGGCTGTCTGATATAGTTGCACTGAGTGTTCAACTGAGCTAAGATTTAAAAAGGGGGCAAATATAGATCAGAAGGGTCAGATCAGCAACAAAGACTATAAACAGCTTGTAGGGGAGAAGCCTGAAGAGCTAAACTCAGTAAAACAGCCCTCAAAATGACACAAACAGAATTAAGGGGGTAGCGAGAAGGCTACTGCTCAAGACAGGAGGTAGCAAGGGAGCAACCAATGATTTTAAGGCAGTGACTGGGGGGGGGGGGGCACTCATCACTGTGCTGTTTCACTGTCTCCCATGGTAGTCTTGTGGCCAAACTGGTAAAATGTGCCCACACAATGCTACTATTTGCTGGATTTGTTGTTGATTGATTCTTGTTGTTGTTACATGCTGGTCTACTTATGGCAACCCTATGAGAGATCTCCAAAATGTCCTGTCCTCAACTGCCCTGTTCAGCTCTTGTAAACTCAAGCCTTTGGCTTCCTTTAGGGAGTCAATCCATCTTGTATTTTGGTCTTCCTCTTTTCCTGCTGCCTCCAATCTTTCCCAGCGTATCTTTTCCAGGGAGTCTTGCCTTCTCATGTGCCCAAAGTAGGCCAGCCTGAGTTTCATCTTTTTTGCCTCCAGAGATAGTTCAGGCTTGATTTGACCTAGGACCCACTTGTTCGTCTTTTTGTCAGGCCAGAGTATCCACGAAACTCTCCTCCAGCACCACATTTCAAATGAATCAAATTTTCCCTGTCAGCTTTCACATCCATATACGGTAATTGGGAATACAATCTTGTGGATGGTCTTTGTCTCCTAGTGACACAACCTAACACTTCATTATCTTTTCTAATTCCTTCATTTCTGCCTTTCCTGGTCTCAGTCTTCTTCAGATTTCCTGGATGCAATTTCCCTTTGTATTGATGATTGAACCAAGGTATAAAAAGTCCTTTACTATTTCAATTACTTCATTGTCGATGCTGAAGTTATGTAGTTCCTCTGTAGTCATCATGATCTTTGTCTTCTTCATTTTCAACTGCAGTCCTGCGTTGGCGCTTTCTTCTTTCACTTTCCCCCAACAGTCAGTTCAAGTCATTGCTGCTTTCTGCCAGTAAAATGGTATTATCTGCATATCTTAAATTACTGATGTTTCTTTCACAAATATTCACTATTTCTTCAACTGAATGTAGCCTGGCTTTCCATGTGATATGTTCTACTACAGACTGAACAAAATCTGTACAGGGGACAACATGCACCATTGTTTTGACACCTTTGCCTATATAAAATCATTCTGACTTTCTTTATTCTGTGCTAGTAGCTACTTGTCTTATACAAACTGGTTGGTCATACTCAAAGAGTATGTTTCTTCCAAGAAGGTAAAATAAGGTGCTCATCAATGTTTTCTCCTCACCCGGCACAGAAGTAACAAGTGGGATACCACAGGATTATGTCCTGGGCCCAGTTTTGCTGAAGATCTTTACATAAACTGGATATGTTTAAGTTCGCAGATTATGCCAAACTGGGAGGGTTGACTTGTTATAAAAAACCTAACATTTACTTCAGTGTGAGTTTTTGTGGATTACAATCCGCTTTTTTATACACAGTAATTATAGTACTTGATGCAGAAAATTTCCAAAACACTTTTCTTTCCCCTTCTTGGAAGGAACAATACAATAATAAAATCAACAAATTGCATCCATTACCGGACACACAACATTATCTGCTTCAGATGGTAACCTCTAGTTAATGGTAGGCAAAGGATTTCCAGAATACTCACAACACAGAGAAAACTCTTACTGCCAACTAATCTTGTTCCAGCAACAGTAAAAACACACAGAGTATTTCTACAGCAGATTTGTAAAGAAAGCTTCGTCACCGAGACAAGTACTGGGCTGACAGCTAGCACATGTAGAGACCCATGTACACTGGGTGTGTGTGTGCTATCCCAACAAGCTCTTTGTTTAAGTGCAAGAAAGTTCTGAGAAGTTCCTGTGCAGGTCTAGAAACACTCATATGTATGAATTCATAGAGACCAAAGAAGAAAAAGCGATGGGGACTTGAGTCAAGTCAAACTTAAGTCACACTGTTGACTTGACTCAGAATCTGCCATTTCTTTTTTCAATGACTTTGACTCACCTCACAACTCGGACCCCACCCACCCCTCCCTTTTTTCTGGGGAAAAAAGCTTGTTTTTAATAGGGACTCAGATTTGGTACCAAAGACATGGCCTTGGACCTAAAGCCATGCTAACATTCCTGTCTTTTTGGTCTCTCCAGCACCCAAAAACCCAGGCAGGCACAAGAGACATAATGAAAAATATGGTAGCTGACTGGCAAACATCTGTCTACACATATTGGGAAATATGATTGAGTTTACACTGTCTGAGATGAAACCTCAACCATTCAACAACTTTTCAGCCTCCACCTTGGTACATTACCTCATTTCATATCCTTGCAATACAAAAAGCAAAGTGTGCTACTTACATAGCATCCCATAGCACTTAAGGCACTCTCTGCACGGTTTATAATTGAATTATGCCAGCTACACGTGCAATATGCAACACATAGTCAGAATTATTTACGCCATTGGGCAGAGCAGGGATAACTTCCACTGCTTAAGGACAGCCCCATCTGAGGCCTGCATCCTTCTCTTGCTCCTTCATAATCGTCTATAGTCAGCTACAGGTGATATATTTTTGCCTAGCATGTCAACTAAATTTAATAATTTAACTCTTCTGATATGGGACTTGCCAGACCTCTCTGTACTCTCAGCTAAACAGTAGCTCTACAGTAGGTCATAGTGCAAGGTAATGCAGTGAATTAGGTGACTGGCAATTATCTCTTTAGAGATGTGAAAGATGATCCCGCATTACCAGATATAAAATCTGATACCACAAGCTGATTCAACAAGTTTGTAACCTCCTTTTTATATTATTTAAAAATCAGGTCCTGACACTACAAAATATGGTCAGGACAACTTGTGGACTCTTCTCCCCTCTGTCTGAAAAATGGGTCCTTCTGTTTTTAACACTGGTTGATGGTGTTGATAGTCACAGACAGGTTCGGCCCAATCAACAGGGACAAATTCTTATCTATGCTTCTTAAATAGTTCAACATGGCAGTGAAGGTTGCCTCTGTGCTACTACATAGCAGGAAAAAAATGTGAATACAGTGGTGCCTCGCTAGACGATGTTAATCCGTTCCACGAGGATCGCTGTCTAGCGAAAACATCGTCTAGCGAAGCACGTTTTCCCATTGGAATGCATTGAAATCGCTTCAATGCGTTCCAAGGGAAAACGCAGTCGTCTTGCGAAATTTCCCATAGGGAAACCTCGTCTAGCGAGTGAGGGTCCCCATCGGAATGCACTGACAGCTGCACCGACAGCTTTTGACCACTAGTCGGCGCACTCCTATGGGGAAACCTCATCGTCTAGCGAAATTCCCCATAGGGAAACATCCTTTTGCGAAGCGCAGTAGCGCTCGCAAAAAGGCATCGTCTAGCGATTTCCTCGTCCTGCGAGGCAATCGTCTAGCGAGGCACCACTGTAGATCCACTGTGAAATCACACCTTCCCTAGATTAGTTCACTTCAGCTGACCACACAGGAGTCAGAAGAGAGGGGAGGAACTTGGCCTTGTTTGCAGCTTAACTGTTTGAAACATCTCCTGACACATGGCACCTGAGCCTGCCTTGTTTCTTCCCTTCCTGTTCCATTCTGTTTCTTTCGGTGAATGAAGGGGGGGGGGAATCAGCAGTTTCCACTTCAGCCTTTGTTTCCAGCTTCAGTTACTTCTGCTCTCCTCCGGCTGTCCAGATTTTGGAGACGGCATTGTTGGAACATAGTTGCCTTAACCCCCCACCCACTTATTTCTCTCCTTTGTTAGGTTGTCCAGATGCCTCAGCACTAGATTAGTAAGAATTTTTTTTTAAGTGGGAAACAGAACAGGAAAGGAAGATGAAAGCAGATACAGACACCAAGTGTGGGGAGGAAAGATTCAAATAACAGCCAGTTTCCTCACTGCCCTGCCTCTCATTGCTTTCTTGCATTATTTGTCAATGTAGTCAAAGACAGAAACCGGAATGAAATTGATCCACAAATCAGGGTAATTCAAAAACCTTTAGAAGCGCTATACCAGTTATGCAACGGAGAATTTAGAATGAAGAAAGAGGCTGACTGAATTTCAGAAGGTATTTATTTAAAAATAAAAATTCTTGCAAAACATTTTAAAGCTTGATGTTATGTGTTGCTGCCACTGGCCTGTAAACGGCTCAGTGAAGAAACCTGTGTAGTTTGGCTTCCAACAATACAATACCAGCACTGTTACTGAAAAAATCAAGTCATTCCATACTCCTGTTTGCCTCTGGAAGTGGGATGGGGCAAGGAGAATTATGATTTGACAAAGTCAAAAGTGCCTATTCCCATACAGATTTCCAACATTTCACCATCTTTTTTTTTTAGCAGTAATATAATCTGCCTTCCCCCTGAAAACTAGCCCTGGCTAAGGCTAATACTTAAGAAGCTCTGTGGTAGCAGTAGCTCCTCTCAGGATCTCTCACTGGCTCCTTCTGAAAAACAAAGAAAGGAAGCACAATATTTTACTACTGAAACATCCATCCAACTATGGAACGGAATGCTCCCTTGGTAAAACAAGGACAAACATACCTCTGACTTCCCCATTCCCATGTCCATGACTTGAAATTCACTGTCACCAGTGTCTTTATTCTACCAAAAAACTTAAATGGAGAAAAGAATTTTCATACTGTTTCCAGCTGGGAGAGCACCAGCATTCATGATGACTGGTAGCATCAACTTTTGAATTGCCTTCCAACCAATAAAATTCTCCCAGTACCATTTTTCCATTGCAGGGGGATCCAAAAGCTACAGAGATATCCAGCAGGCTTCCTCCGTTTTTCTTGTGGAGAACTGTCTTCTGTATCTTCTCTTTTCTGAGCTACTTTGGAGCTTGTTCCATTGCAGTAAAACAAATGTACCACATACTGACTTTCAAGATGCAACGCTAATCTGATGGCTGAGAATCTCTACACTTTGGATGGCTTTTCAATATCAAAACAAACTTCACAACCTAGTGTGTTTTGGCCAATCTACAGAAGTTTTAATTTAAACTGTTAAAATGCAAACCTCACCAAGTAGGAAGAGGTGGATCTTTAAGAACAGTTGTAGAGATGTACATAAGTCATCCTCCCATATCTGCTGATTGTACTGGAAGGTAATACCTCACCAATGCAACCAGTTCCAGAAAGTAATGCTGTCACTTACCATGAGGTACTCCTTCCATACAAGGGAAAGACATCCTTCCCCCCTGCTCGTAGGGACTTTCCTCACACAAGGTCAGGAATGGAATTTACTTTACCGTCCATGTCTGTTGATCTTTGTCACCTCCCTCCCAGCTGATCCAATTCGCATTTTTAACCTGCAGTTTAACTCGCCTGTAGTGTGATCTTCAGATTAACTACCTAAGGATTCAATAGTAAACCCATCTAAGACAACTATAAGCAGAATATATTCGATTTTTTGCCAGTTACAAAGCAGGAGAGGAAGTGAGGAAGGTAACTAAAACCAGTTCTTTTTCTGGAGAGCCAGCGTGGACTTTTAGGTAAATGCATAGAACTTTGCTGCGGTTTCACCAACCGCACTTGGCTGTGAAATGTACCTAGCTCTTGCTATTGGGGGAAAATGAAAAATCTGTCCATTACTCCTCTCTGTATAAGTTCCCCACCCTTCTTGCTTTGCATTCTGCAGATAAAATATTGTTCCACAAATTTCTATTAAATTTTGCATTGTTTCCATTTTGTTCTGCCAAAAAGCCTCCAGCAAAATGATTGGCAGGTCTACCTAGTTCCTTGACTAGATCAGGAGGAAACCTTTTTTACTAGGACTAACAGTTGATCTGAAAAACTGAAGTTAATCAAACTTAATGAAATATGAAAAAGTTGCATAGTTCACATCAAACAGCAGTATTTATAAGATGGACCATATCAATGTCACAGCAGGTATCTTGGGTGAAAGGGAAAAAAGACCTTTCCAAATAAAAACACTGCTGATAACACCCCTAACGGTCCTGCTGTTTTTATCTCAATGCAACTGATAATCAATTAAAGGCTGCAAGCCCTTCTACTGTCTGATAATCTTGGCATTAGCTGAAGACAACTGCATGCTGATCTAAAAGGCAGACATGTTTTTCTTTTTAACTCACAGGACAATTTGAGAACTGCTATCAACGTAATAAATGATACCTCACCCATCTAACAATGCACAGCTTTATCTTGCTGTATGTGAAGAACTAAGGAAAATCACACAAAATCTTATATAACTGCATTAGTAATCCACTCCAATCTAACCCCACTTTACTGGACAGCTTGATCCTGACATCTGAGAATGACTATAGGAATATACGCACAAGACTGAAGCTCCAGAGGGGTACCCAAAGAGAAAGTCTGTCCTCAACTCCAGCCTTGAGGTTAACTCCCTTCCAGGATCCAGAAGAGTCCCTTCCACCTGCCAAATAAAGCCATGTTACAATTCTGGCTCAATATTCATGCTATGCTTAAATTCTGTCAATGGAGCCTTCGATATGAATCTCAATCTTTTGGGGTTAGTTCATATTATATTATTGTGAATTTATTTAATCTTCTACCAGCTAGAAGTGCCTTGATTTTAGAAATGGCAGAACCAAGTAGTTGACGCTGGTGTCTCCATAAGCCTACAGAATACTGAGGGGACCTGGAAACACAAAAGGCTACACTGCGAACTAAGGAACCTGCAGTATTTTCACTAATCACTCACATGCCATTCTACAGAGCACGGTATTAAATGTTCTGTGCTCTTGTACACTAGGCTAAGGGGAGAAGTCTCAGCAATTTACATTCAAATCATTCAACAAGTTCTGGGTAGATACCGTGTTTCCCTGAAAATAAGACAGGGCCTTATATTAATTTTTGCTCCAAAAAACGCATTAGGGCTTATTTTCAGGGGATGTTTTATTTTTTTTCATGTACAACAATCTACATTTATTCAAATACAGTCATGTCATCTTCTGGTTGCTGCACAATAGTGGAGGGCAGGATTTCGCTTAACTGGGGCTTATTTTTGGGGTAGGGTTTATATTACGAGCATCCTGAAAAATCATACTAGGGCTTATTTTCAGGTTAGGTCTTATTTTCGGGGAAACAGGGCATTTAAATGTTTAATTAGTTCCATCGAAATGGAATTACTGCTCTTATCCAACAGCCCAGTACAATTCCTAGCTTCTTTGCACTATTTTTAGAAGAGTTTTACTGTATTTTCTCATACCTAGAATTATTTCATTAGAAATTTTCACCATGCACTTCTTTCAGACTTTGGGGGCCTTCTCTGTGGAGCTGTCATCTTTAGCATCTTATGACTAACTAAAGAGAGATACACTAAGGTTGGGGGAAATGGCTGCTTACTAAAGCAATTGGTATGTTTAGAAATTTTTTTACAGTACCATTTTGTTACGCAACTGCTTATCTTTTATTAGGTATTATACTGGCATTTCATTTAAAACTGTATGAAAAGCCATCTGAGGATCAGCATATGCAAATCAAACTTTAAATACTGTCTTTTAATGTCGTAAGCCGCCTTGAGTCCTTTTTAAGGAGAAAGACAGGGTAAAAATATTTTTAAAAATAAAATAAAATAAAAAGCAGGAAACAAAACACTTCAAGCTATCCAGTTGAACAAGCCTTAAAGCAACACCCACTCCTAGAACTTTATGAGAGCCAGAGTAAGTATTAAGGAAACAAATGTCAGGAACAAGAAAACACATCTTTGGGCAACCTGACATTGGGCATTAGGAAGTCTGCATTAGCAGGAAAGGGCAGGACACCCAAAGGCACAGCAAGAGCCCTTCTTAGGACATGCTTGCCTTGCTTGCCAATTCAGATTTTTTTTAAATTATCACAGGTGCTCAAAAGTTCACCAAGATTTATTACAAGATGAGATTTACTTACAAACATGACCAAAGAAGTTCTGAACCCATCTCGTTCCTATGCTCAGTGCTCCCTTCCCTTCTTCTCCATATTGTAAGAAAACACCTGATCAGTGTCATACAAGCTTGCCCAATTTGCCTATACTCCCTTATCTTTTATTTTTGTAATGGCGACCATGCTGCAGTATTTACAGCAGCATGTATTTTGGTTTAATTAGTCACAGGAAAGGAAAAGGGCCTCTGCAAAGCAGGACAAATTTAAATTGATTTTAAAGAAGTGGATTTTTAAAATTTAAATTGGATTTTTAAAATTTAAATCAATTTTATTTTTATGAAATGCTTTTGGAGGAAACAATTATCTAAACGTTTTCTATTTAAGACATTCTATCTCAAAGGTTATTCCGCATGAAATAGAACTTAGTTATGTAGTAGGAGGCTATATATTCATGCAATATTTACATTTTTTGTAAACTAATTCAAGTTATCCAAGCTGAGATAACATGCACTTTTTCACAGTAAAAATTGTATAAAATGAATAAAGTTCAGGAAAAGACCTTAATCCCATTGTTCTGCAAATCTATGTACAAACAAATCAAATTTATTTTTATGAAATGCTTTTGGAGGAAAAAATTATCTAAACGTTTTCTATTTAAGACATATTTCAAAAGTTATTCCGCATGAAATAGACCTTAATCCCATTGTTCTGCAAATCTATGTACAAACAATGAACACACTGATGTTAAAGCAAATACAAGAATATGTATGCTAAATGTTACTGTTTTAAATAAAACAATTTAAGTAGTTCTCCAAATATGAGTGATTAACCTATTAAACTAAAATCTGTTCTGATATAGCTGTTTTACTAATCTGACAGGTTATTATTCTAAATATGAAATTTCCATCTGATTGCAAATATTAAAGATTGTAACTACTAGCAAGAATGAGTCTTCACATTTAAAAATCATGACTTAAATAGTCTTACTGACCAGTGACTTGAAGCGTGATTTAAATCACATCCACCCTGCTGCAAAGCACTATACTCCTGCCCCAACTTGGCCCTGGCTTTCGAGATTTCAGCAGGAGCCCCCCTACATTCAAGCACATTGTCACAGCTGTAAAGCTAAACACCTATTCCATGTTTTTAGAAATGAAACCTTTCAGCAAACCCCTAGTATGGACCAGAGGGGGCTGCAATCTCATGAAATAAACACAGCTCCACCTATGCATCAGCTCTGTATAGTTTACTGCATGCTCTGGGGAACTCAAGCTCACTAGAAGCTCATCAGATCAGCAAAGGCAACCAAGGAAGGCACAACTACCAAACTCAACCACCAATACCGATCTTCTTTTGTACTGGACAGCCTTTGGACATTGCTGGCTGCATCAAGGAGCGCACTTAGGTCACCAGGCCTGAAAACCCAGGAAAGTATCCTGCAGGCACCCTCAAGAACAGCTCATCTCTAAAGCACAAATTCATATTAAAATCATTTCCCCAAGGATAAAGTTTGAAAGCCACTGTGTGGACCGTATGAAACCATCCCAATGACTAATGCTTGGGGGTTCATTACTGCCTAATCAAACAATAGGATCCTTCCATGATGTCTCTTCAAGATCCCAGTTTTTCATATATCCACACACCTGTTTAAGTTGTGTGCCAGATACTATGGCTGAAGTGTTAAAAGGTCATGAGCAGAATTCATTTTCAGAAGGGCATTTAATAGGCTTCGTGAAGCCAAAGAACTGAATACAGGAATTCCTTAACCACTTTTAGTACAATATTGAGTTACATGTGAGTCTTCCAGTTTAAAAAAAATATAAACAAACAATTTTTTCAAGAACAACTTGCAAGTTCTGCAAGCTTAAGTTCTAGGTACATCATACAGTATAAATTCTGATTTCTGAAGATCAAACACACGAGTCTCCCTTTATGATCAAGGGGGTTTTGCCTTCCACCATACCCCTTCCTTGCTACACCAGAGGACTTTTACAAAACTACAAGGTATTAATGCATTTATAAAAACAAGGAGGACCTTCACACCTTGCTCAGACTCTGGGGAATTATAGGCGAAATAAAGGGGAGAGCCCCCATTTTAGCTTGTTAAAAGAAATAGGGGGGAGGGAGGGTGAGAATAAAAGTATTTATTCAAAATGCCTAAACACACCTGTAAAAAAAAAAACCATGGCAAAATTAAAACATTTTTTTTTCCAGAAAGCTCTAACAGGCCATCCTGTAGCAGAAGCTGTTGGGCTGCTTGCAATAGGACTGCAAAAAGGAAAGATACAGGTAGAGAACTAAACAAGATTCAGCGAAGCTCCAAAAATCTTTATAAATACGGCCATTGGAAGGACGATCTTGATTCAGGAAGGATTTATGCTCGGCGCAAGCTGAGGACAAGAAGCAGGTACAAATCGTAAAGCACACTGAAAAAAAACCTGGTACATACACTTACTCTAGACTCCCTCCTCCCAGGCCAGGGCAATTGTTTGGGATACAATGCAATTAACTGAATTCAGGAAGGACTGGGGTCAGGTGAGTGGGGAGCTAAACCTTCTACCCTTATTCCAAATACTTCCATTTTCCCTATTACTCTATATTATATGCCAATATGGGTATCTGCACATACTTTTTAAGCATATATGCAAATTAAAAAAGAGCACCCTATTAAGAATGTGGCAGTGTTATCTCTCACAAACTTAAGGTTTGGAGGAAGTTCCAGTGCATAAAGGCTGTGACCATGATTTTTAGAGGTTGGCCCAAGAATATCTCTTTACAAAAAGTTTGTGTGGATGGGTTTAACTGTCCCATTTTGTGTCCCTCCAGCAGCAGGCCAGTTCTCCACATTTATGCTAGACCGCTGATGACAGGAATTCTGCTGGCAAATTAGACTAGGTGGTTAGAGGACTATGCTTCAGTAGCTAGTGCAGGTCAGGAGCAAATGGCACTTAAACCCACTGGGGCCTTTTAAAAACACTTACCTAGTTATCGTAGTTGTCTCTGTAGGAGCTTCCAGAGTAACGGTCCCCATAACCTCCCTGATTCCTGGAGGAAAATTTTTTTACATTTCCTATTAGACTAGTTAGATTCTATGCTCTACAAAGTAAGTGCTTTTACCACAAATATAATTGTAACTCCTTACAAACTTTATTTGTGGACTATTAAAACAGAAATAGTTACATGGTGAAGTCACAACATAAAAAGGCTAGGCACTACCTATGTCACTTTTAGGTAAGCCATTACATCCCTACATAAGCAGGTAAAGGAAGGCAATATTGCTATTACTTCCCAGTTTCTGGAAGGTGTTCATTGATGTCGTGTGGGCTACATATGCCACTGTATCTGTCTGCTTTATCTAAAAGAAACCATAATTTACTAAAACCAGGGTATTTGAAACAGATGTTGAACCTAAGTTTTTTTTAAAAGTATGATGATGCTAAGTTTTATGAGACTATTTCCTATCAACGGAACAAAAGTGTAATGAATTCCTATACTCCATAAGAAGGAAAGTTACCTGGAAAGCAGCATTCCAAGCTACCACTCTATAATTTCCAGGACGTACTTAATCAACTAGAATGCCCACAAGATCCAGGATACACAGCAAGATAGTAATTTGATGTTCACCTGGGTGAGCAAGTCTGTGGGTGACAGATTCATGCAAAATTTGCTGTATTTAACAAATGTCACCCAGAAAGCCATGGATGTTAAAATGTGCCCTTCTTTCTACAAGACACAGCTGACTGTTAAAATCAGAACTTGTAATATCTACAGTTGCATATGGCTGGTTCAATGTACCTCCCAAGAGCGAAAAACAAAACAAAAAACAAAAAAAAACCCACAACCTTTTCTGTAGCTACCCAAAGAAAAGCTGACATTCATCAGAGAACTTCCAAGTATGGAGAATTGAAATGAAGCCACAGGCTCAAAAGTAACAATTCAAAATCACTTTCCAAATTCTACTATTCTAAAACAGAACACAATATATGAAGGATGGCAGCATGAGAGCCTTAGATAGCACAACTTGCTAGTGGCAGCAACCAGGTGCTTCTCACTCATCCTCAGTGATTCACTGAGTGTGTGGCCAAGCTCAGTTTTTTAGCATTCAATATTTTCCACATGACCATTTTTATAAGGGCTATGTTTTCCACCTGTTGGGCTCACCTGCTGCCATAGTAATCTCTGGATCCACCATAGCCACCACTTCTGTTGTCGTAACGGCCACCTCCATATCCTCCACCGCCTGTGGCAAAGATACAAGGACTTATTAAGTCAGAGTGGTCCCATGTACCTGAATAGCTAGCACTGAGAACAGGCCCCCCAACAAGCTCACCTCTGGAGAATCCACGTCCACGTCCTCTTCCTCCAGAAGAGCCACGGGAAGATTTGCCAGCCTGGTCAACTCTGATCTGACGCCCATCGACAGACTGTAAAAACAATAGAAAGTCATAGCTATAGCTGTTAACCAATAACAGTGGTACTGTATCCACCAACTCAAAGAAAAACCAGAAGTTTCTCTAACATGCTCTCAAAGCTTTGAAAATACACTGTAGATTTCTCTGGATTCCCTGCAACTAGGGAAACAGAATAAATGCTTCTTCTGTTGACAACTACCTTATACAAGACAACAATGGCAACCATAAAATAGTATTCCAACATGCTTTTCAGGGAGGCAGGCATCCTAGTGAGTAAAACATACATTTAAAATGCAAACCTATGCAAACTCAACAAAACTTCTGAATAAACATTGATACCACACTCAGTGTGAGTACACATCAGTGAGAAACTGAATTTCTCTAAAAGGTGGTGGGGAGACAGCTGAGTATGTTCATTGTTAAAAACGACACTCTCTGCATTTCAGTCACCCATTAGCTGTAGACCTTCAGACTGACTGAATTTCAGACTGAATTTTATTGGTCCAGGATAATAACAGTGTGTGTTAAAATATTTACAATCTTCTCTTCAGCTTGAATAAATATATGTGTATGAAAAATTTGTACAAATAGATGCACAAATATTTTACTTTACTTGTTTCCTCTTTAAAATTCAGAAGAACATCATGGAACTCATCCACAGAGACCACTTCAGCAAGACAGAACTAAGTACTTAAGCTGCTAGGTATCACTGGTGGAAATTCAGTAATGTAAAATTATGCCATGTAAATCTGATAACATCATAATCTGTGGCCTTATTTCAATAATCAAAAGTTCCTTCCCCACCTGTCCAAAGGTTCCTACATTCCTTTAAGTCCTGGGGAAACCTTTAGGGGCAGCAACACCAAAGAATCTTGAAGTGTCTGGAAATTACCACTGTGGCTACCAGGATAGGCAATTTTCAGACATTTAAGGTTCCTGCCCCCTTGCTGTGGTTCTCGAAGTCTTCCCAAGGTCCAAAGGCTTTCTAAAGGAGCCTAGGAACATTTCTTCTGCAGGCTGGGCTTTTAAGTAACAGATACAGCAGTGGCTGACGGCTGCACTTACTCTGAACTATATGACTTACTGCAACACTCAGAAAGGGAACTGAAATACGAAATAATAGAAAATCAGAGCTGACTGCTCTTCACGTCATGGAACTGTGAAGAGAATCCCACAAAGCATAAAGACATGATGAGCATCTACAGTGGTACCTTGGTTTGCGAATGCCTCGGTTTATGTACCGAAATCCATAGAAACTAATGCCTCAGTTTGCGTCCCCCCCCCCCCGCAGTATGAAAGGGTTTTCCCAGGGCACATTACGCCTATAGTGCCGCCCCTTTCCTAGCGCAATTGGCGTTTCCGTTTACGAAATTTCCGCATTACGTAATGTCACATAGAATGGATTAATTTCATAAACTGAGGTACGCCTGTATATAGGCATAAACTAAAGTCCTCACCTCTCCATTCATGGCTCTCATAGCATCCTTAGCATCTTCAGGACGGCAATAGGTAATGAAACCAAACCCCCTGGACCGCTGAGTCTCTCTATCTTTCACCACAACCACTGGAAATAAAACAGATGCAAACCTTTAGTTACAAAATATCTCTATCCTTTTTTAGTTACATGCAGGTGATAAGCCACGAATCCCTTTTTCTAACCATATGCTACATTTTCAGCTAGACCTTCTGGAGAGCTACTATAACCACTTTGGTTCAGCCAAACATACATGTGTTATGGTTCCATGCTTAAATCAGTCTCCCCATATCAGTACCCTCAACATGGTTTTGACAGCAACTCCCATCGCCAGCTAATATTACCAATGGTGACAAATTTAAGTAGAAAACATGGCAGTTGGGGAGAGGCTGTTTTATTAGTGGGACAAACTGGTTGAAATCCTGTTGCATAGCATAATAAATTGCAGTAGAGTAGGCACACTGAATCAGTAGGGATATTGTGAGTCAATTCCTCTATATGTTCCATTGATTCAAGTGGGCCTAATTCTAACTTACCATGCTAAAGTTGCATTTCAGAGTAGAACATTTGAATCAGTGGAACTTACAGAGGAGTTGTTGAATTCCCATAGATTCAATGGCTCTACTCCCATGCAGCCTAATGCACTAAGCAACAAGGTTAGCCACTGACCTGAAACTGCAGCTCTTTTTTTGCTAACGATAAATGACCAAAACTATTTAGAGCAAAAGGAAGAATATCAATCCATTCAGACATCACGCCAACACCAGAGGGTGGAGGAACACTTTTATGGTGCTCTCAGACAATTAAATGTTAAAGACAGTAAGTAAAAGTAAGGAACAGAATGGACTGACGGGGGTGCTGTGGTAGTCAGAAAGCAGAACAAAAAGGCAATTCTCTGAAGAATTTACTCAGAAATTTCAGGGAAGAGCAGGTCAAAGTTTGGATGCATTTGATAAAAGCATGCAAAGATGAGAAAAACTACTTTTACAGTGAACGATGGGATTGAATGACATGTTTAAGACTATTCAAATGAAAATGAACAAAAAAGAGGTTATGACATGTTAGCTACTACATTACCAATCATAACTGGTTATGCCATGGAACAGAGTACACGCTTTGTAAGAAACTGGAGACACCTGGGTGTGTAGGATGCATTAGCAGCAAAAATACGGGATATCATCAGGCAGTGGAATGCATATTGCATATCATGTTCAAAACTAACTAGCATGCCTCACAGAAGATTAAACTTCAATCTGTGGCCACACACACTTCTTTTGCATGTACAAAAATATCTACTTAAATATGAATAAGCATGCAAGCCTCAGTTGCCAGTAACAACCATGGCCCCCTCTGCATAATAGTGAAAAAAGTGATTCAATGAGCCAGAGTCTCTTCTTTCTAATCCAAGCATGGTTTCTAATATTATGTCCAACTTAACACATGAGATTCAAGTGCAATCACGAATCCCTACACCCAATCACATAAATCCTGATGTTGGAATGTTCGTGAGCCTCACCTTCCGCAATGTCTCCATAGGGGGAGAACAACTGCTCCAGGTTCTGCTCATTGGTTTCAAAACTGAGTCCTCCAATGAAGAGTTTTCCTTCATCTGATGCCATTGTCTAGGGGATCTGTAGAAAGAAGACTATTTGTTTATATCTGTTAAGGAATAAGGGTAAGGAATACAAACTACATTAGAAATACACAAGCAGAAGCGTGTTAATCTAATAACCCATTTACCTTTCTCAACAAGACATGTGGTTATGATTCATGTCTAGAGGTGACCCCTGAAAAAAGGCTAAATTTCCTCTTTTCAACAGGCATCTGGTTTTTTAAGAAAATCAGATGATGTTCTTGCTTCCAGTGTTCATGCAGTGTTATTTCTGTGCCTTGGGCCTCTGTTTTAATATCAGTATGTTCTGCACCTACCAGGCCTCCAAATGTATGTTAGTTTAGTGCTGCCAGTTTATGTTTTATCTTCTTCTACATGCCTTACAGCATTCACGAGGAAGATTAATTGTTCTTTGTATTTGTAACTGTTTATTTTTCAATCCACCTTTATTTTCAATCTACCTTTATTGTCTAGATTTAGGCTTCCTATTCCTATGCACATTTAGAAAACATGAAAGAAAATCTCAGAGTGGATTGAGTGACAAGACTAAGCCTCTGGAGAACAGGGTTCAAATCCCCTTTTGGCCATGGAAACTCACTGATGGAATGGAACTGCTAAAACCACTTTGAATACCTCACTCACATAAAAGCCCTATTAGAATCGGTATAAAGTGGTTTCAACAGCATATAACAATGAAGTACCAAATAATACACTATAGTCTACTTTTGTATAAAAATACACAAATAGGGTGGTATACCTTGGTTTGAGTTTAAAAGAATGGGAGATATACCTACTCCCTTTTGCTAGTGGAAAGGATTTTTTAAAAGATTCACTAAAAATAAGACCTCCACACCCCCTTTGCAGATATATTTATCAAAAGCAGCTATTATTCTCATAATTAAAGATATGAGATTACAAGCTTTTAAAAATGTGTTTCAAATCCAGGTGTGTCTAAAAAGTCCTCATGTTTTGTGGGTTTTCAAGGCTGTGTAAGGAATCTCTTGCACCCTGTGGTATAGTCATCTCTTAGTGGTGCAGATATTTCAGAGGAGGAAAGCACTATTAGTTTACTGAGGCGAAAATAACAAAGCCTTCTGGCAAAATCCTGTGCAGACTTCCTTAAGTGTCTCAGAAAATAGGCTAAAGTTAACACAAGCGTATACCAAAATGTTCTAGCTAACTTTCTTCATCATTCCAGGTGCAACTAGATACGAGACCACACCTGCATGACCAAGCCAGGAATATCATCAGGTGAGGCAACAACTGTTGCAAATCTCACTACTAGAGGTTACACTACTTTACAAATGGGGAGGTTGTTTTTTGTACTCTCTACTACAGCAGCTGATCATTTCAAACCAAGGCCTTAAAATGAGTGTTATTGTTCACTTTCTTTAAAGTACCATGGTGTTTAAGTTTATAGATTATCCTAACCTGAACTCAAATGTACCTATTGATTATAAACTATCACAGCTGCAAAAAAAAGGATTATTTTATGTTACAAGAAAAATCTGAATAATAAAGAACGACAGTTCTTTTAAGCATTATTATGCTGCCCAGAGTAGACCTTTGGTCTAGATGGGCGGGGTAGAAATCCAATAAAATAAATAAATAAATAAATAATTTATACCAGGGAGTCTTCTAAATAAAAACATGCGTAGGACTGGCCTGTGCAACCTACAGCCTAAGTACTGTATCCCGTTTTGGAAAAAGCCAAGAGATATCCACGGAAATCAAACGAAGATGACACCAGGCTTTCCTTTTCTCTTTCGTTTTTGTTTACAGCCTTTATAATGTAAAAATTAGACGCCGTGGCCGCCAGCTTTCGTAACTTAGGGATGAAAAAAAATGAGGCCTGGTCTCACAATAAGAGAATCAGAAGACGCTCTTCTAGACCCCGGGCCGATCAGAACAGTCGACCCAGGACGCTGATCTCCTCAACCCAAAGGGTGGGGTGGGGGGGGATCCTGCATTCCCCTGCAAGGACTTGGCCGGCCGAAGCATTCCCACAGCCTCTAAATAACGATTTTAAAGGAACAAAACGAAGGGGAAAAGGGAGGAGGATGAACGCCCCCTCCTCTTTTCCCGCCTCTTCCCCCTCCCCCTCCCGGATAAAATGGCCGCGAGCACGTGGTCTCGACAGAATGCGGGAAGGCGAGCGCAGCGCTTTTCACGTTCCACAGAAAGGCACAAAAAGGGAGCATGCGCACACCGTCCCGCGTCAACGAACCTGCGCACGCGCACTAAGCAGGGGTTCCCGCCTCTCCCGCCCACGCATGAGTTTCCCCGCTACAAGGCACTCCCAACTAAACTGCCGTTATAACCTTCGACCCTCTCTTTCGGCCAGTCCTTGTTCTTTCCCCCCTCTCTCGATTTGTACCCACCAAAGACGCGCCGTTACTGCAGAGACGTGGGGTTAACTGGGCGCATGCGCACAGAGCCCGGTTGTTCTTTCTGTGCCGCTGCGACCGCCATTTTGCGTAGCATCTCTCGTTCCCCCTTTTCCCCTTCCCGCCACCCTTCCCCACCTGGGGTTGAACGTGAACCCTTTCCTCCCGGTTCTTCTCGACTCTACTGAACGCAGCCCTCCTTTCCCAGCTTTCCTGCCGCTGCCCCAGCAAAAGCACTCACCGAAACGGGTCCTGGAGCGATAGACGCACAAAGAGCCGCTGGCCAATAAGCCTAGAGAGGACCACGATGGCGGCGAGAGAGGGAGAGAGAGAGACTAACGAGCGGAATGAAACCGAGGCTGCGCGGAGGCCACGCCCATTGCGTCGCTCCGGGGTCCGGACTGGCTCGCTTTATAAAGGCGGGGCTTAGTCACAATAACGGCCGCGCCCCTCTATCCTTTTAGCCGTGCAGGAGGGGAGGGGAGGGGAGGGGAGGGGAGGGGAGGGGAGGGGGCCGAGCGCCCCTCCCAAGGGTCCCCATTCATCTTCCGCGCCTTTCCTTTCGCGCCGCACGCACACACCCCTCCCCCCCCCCCGAGCGTTCGCAGATTGTACAAAGAAAAGGCGGAAAGCTCTATGCCCGAGAGCAAAACGTGCTCCACTCCGTAGGACTTCCTTTCCGTTAAACATGCGCAGAAATTCGCCTTGCGGGTCGTATCGACACGAGCGGCGGAAGCGGAGAAGCAGGCTCGAGATCTCTATTCTATTAAAGCAACTCGTTCGGAGGAGCGCTCTGGCTTCGGAAGAAGGTACACTCCCGTGCCCACCCCCCACACTGACTTCAAACGTGGATCACGACAACACGCAGTCGTGTGGCCTCAATTTATCCAACCGCGCTTAAAATCTGTTTTCTAAACGCGGGAGGCTGTTTTATCTTGAGTCAGATGTGGGCCTAATCCATCTGGCCTAGCATTGTCAGCTCTTGAATGGCAGCAATGGCTCCCCCCCCCCCCCCAGGTTCCAGGCCATGTTAGAAATCCCTGGTATTCCGTGGCACTCTCCAAGCCAACTCCTAACCAGACTCAACCCCGAAAGCAGAGGAGTACATGTTCTGGGCATGCCAGCGGCTGGCAATTTTAAGTCGTTTCCACATCACACCAAAATGTCAACAGTCAGTAAAATAAAATAAAATAAAAATACTCAAAAGTTTATGTAGAACCCGTAATCTTTTCGCAGGAAGCAATGGCAGCCTTAAGATAAAAAGCCTAAATGTTAACTGCTCATTTTATGTCCTCAAAGGTGGATTAGGTGAACTAGCACCCAAGAAATCAGAAACAGTAATTAAGACTCTCTTCCCTCCATGGTTTGTTATCTTCATGGATGTACCCTAAGGATTGTCCGTTTCATGTACAAATAAGACTTGACATTAAAAAAACCTCTAAAATCTTCTGCGCAAACATTTCATAAATTGCAGAGCTGAGAAAGAATGCAATTTCACCATGAAAATAAGAACTTGCCCCTTTCCTCTTTGACCTGACCCAGACAAAAAACTGGAGTTTTTACCTGGCAGAACAGGTAACACTAACATTAGAAAGTCTAAATATAATCAAATCCCTCCCTCCCTTACAAATGTCTTATAAGAACATTCCAAAATGGTAGAGTTCTTAACAAAATTAAAGGGCAAGTTATACTAGGTGTATTGTTCCAAAGTTTGTCTTGAGTAGATAGGGAGAGCTATAATCTCAGCTTCTTTTAGAAGTCTTTTTTTACCTGTAACACTTTGTTTTGGGTTTCTAGAATCCCTGACCATTTGCCATGCTCATTAAATTTCTTCGGAATTGACGTTACAAAGATCAAAAGGACTAAAGGTTGAGAAAAACTGATTTAGAGTACTGTAAAACTCCAACAATACAGCAGCTGAATGTTTAGAAGAGACACTGTTCAGGAGATGCCTCTGGCATTTAACAAAACTTCACATATAGGATTTTGCCAGTTCACCAGATCTTTTCCTTAGCCCCATATACCAAGCTGCTGAAGTACTTCAGTAGACACTACTGACACTGAACAGGACAGATCACTCAACTACCTCCATAATAAAGGTACTATGGAAAAAGATAAATGTAACTTGGAAGTGTTCAAAATTCTGTCCATGTGCAGGTAATGCAAAGCCGCACTTTCCTCAACAGCCTGGGTCATGTTCACTGGTGAGGCAAAGGGGAAACTTGGGAATAGCTATGAGGTGGGATAAAGCAATGTAAAGATCCCATTTTAGATTTTAGCTTTGGTAATAAAGAACTTTAAAGTAAAATTATAAGAATGGTTTTACTTTCCAATCTTGCCCTTCACTGGTAATTTTAGCGGTGAGAGGATCTTTAGGAGCCATGAACCTATTTAATGTGATGAATAAAATTCTCAACTCATGTGCATAACTTATGAAGTTTAACTCCAACAATACAGCAGCTGAGCAATGATGTAACTTTGCCATCATTCTGTTCTGGTTTATAAATGTTTGAAGAAATATTAAAATTATAGATGCCAATAAAATGTTCACAAATCAATTCTGCTCAAGGCTTTGGACTCTAGCCCTTAAATCCACTCCAGGGGTTACTGGTAGTTGAGAATGTGCATCATTTCCTGTTGTGAATGTATTAAAAGAATGTACTACCCTTACAAGAACAAGAACACTAAGCCAATTACTCTTCATTCCATCAGGACTTTATTTGAAGCCATACCAACAATACCAAAATTCCATGAGCACAGTACAGAGTAAAATCTTTCAAAACTTGTTCCCCCATTTTAGGGCAGTGCTAATCCTACATAGTTACATACATCTGTCCATTATAGAGGTCTTCATTTTGCAGACTTCCATTGTATGCTTTGCCCGAGTACAATACAAACTTTTCCCAGCTAATAATACACATCTTGTATAGTTTCTGAAGAGGCTGCACATAAGGATGAGCATCCACAATTATTAAATCTCAGCAACCTGGACACTTCATTTTTACCTGAACGACTGGACCAAACTAAGGTCACTTTTATGAGCCAAATGCCCTTCTGGTAAGCATTTATATTCCAACAACATCAAACACAAAGCAATGTCAGTCTTCTTGTTATGCTGCCATTTGTTACACTGGTCTCGACAGCAGCAATTCCAGTAATGTCACCAACCTGATATGGAATAAGAAGAAACTACATTAACACACTAAAGCAAGCCACTGCTTACGTGCAAAGCAAATTAACACATTGTTAAAAACACAGCTTGTCTACAAAACTCTTCCTTTAACTAAAATGTTTATTTCTGCCCCCACAGCTGTATCGCCATACAATTTCAAGACAAACCTGTCTGGACAGGTGAACTGGTCTCTCCACAAGAAGTATCTTCCAGTTGTCACATATTCTCCCCGTTACACAAAGCCCTGAAATAAGCAACTGCTAGTCATTACACAGTTCTCCCCCAAGACAGTAGACGAGACTATATACTTTTGATAAGTTTATGCTTCCTACCAACATTCAGTGTCTTGGGTAATTTTATAAAATAGTTGCTTCTGTGACATGGATTCCAAACCCTCAAGACAGGTGCACCACCAGAAGCATCAAATAATTATTTTCCCCCCTGTAGCAGTCCCCTTCAGACAATTAGCCTGTGATATGGAAGGAGCAACTTTGTTTTTAGCATCACTAGTTTTCTGGAAACACTGAGATACCTGTAGTCTTGTGCGGGCCTCCTTCTGAAACTAGTGAACCTTGTAACAAGGGTGGCTTAAGTGCTTTGTAGTATAAGGGGCAGAAAATCCACTTACTTCACAGCATGGATTCAGGATCCCAAGTAGAGCAATGCCATTTCAGTACTTCTCGGAAGACTGAGAGAACAATGTTTTCTTTCAGGACAAAGCAGTCATCATCGTTTCTTACCTGTTAGAAACAAGTGAGAATCACTTAAAACGTGCATTCAACTTCTTATGTTCAGCAAATTATGCAGACCTAACAGGATTTTCCAGGCCTGGGTGATGCTGTTCACCTAGCCCTTGGGAGATTCCCCATATTACTATGTTTACATTTTTGTCCCATTTAGAACCTTGGCCAACACCACCATATACTAAGAAATGGAAGACTTGTTACAAGTATGAACAGAAGCCTCCCGCACCCAAACCACACTGCACAGGGAAAGACGTTCCCAAGTAGCAGTCCACACAAGGCACAATTACAAGATATTGGACAAAACTGACAGCAGAGACAGCTGGATGAATCTGAGTATTGTTTAGCTAACTACCTTCCCTTTTGGAAAGCAGAATCTCAAGTTGCAGGAGACAAGTAGGCCCTCCCCCCCCAGAATAAAAAAAAATGCAGCAGATTCAGTCCAAGTTCTCCTAGGGTCCAAAAGGACCCTAGATTTGCCCAACTTTTGTCAAAAGCAATGAACCAGTGGTTTGCTGTAGCCACCAGAATGGAGCTCTGTGGGAGAGAAGATGCAGACATGAGCAAAAGAGTTACCTCGAAATACAGGACTATTTCCACAAATGAACTAGCCAAGAGCAGCTTTCGTCTCACATGGATCGCACTGAAGGAGGCACAACACACTTCGGGGTCTCCAAGGACACTGGTTTCCACATGCTAGCAGAGAATTCTCACAGTGTAAGAACAGGACAGAGCTAACTACAGGTAGGCCCTCCAGACACCAACATCAGTTTGGCCTTAACCTTGAACAAAGCCTCAGGCCCCCCAACTTCTAGACCCTCTCTAGTTCATCCAACAAAACTGAATTTCCAGATTAAGCAGGACACATCCTACTTTTAGCATTTTTACAAATAAGGTTGATTCCTTTCCATGCCTTCTTCTATAGGAACAGTACTAGAGTGTATTACAATTTTAACAAGGAGCAGTAACCCTTGAGGGAAATTTGTAAGACTTGAACATTTTTTAACTGAGAAAGCACAAAGGCTAGCATTATCCTACAGCACAGAGTGCTTCATCACATTTATGCTTAGCATTCAGTTGTCCCCTCCAGGCAATATTGACTCCCAAAGTTGAAATGGTGTTCTGCCTTCAAGAATCAAGGCCTAGTTAAATAATTGACCATTTCATGCCCAAACTACAAAACCCAGAATGTTCAAGTGTAACTGTAGTGAGGAACTACACTGGGATCCTAGTTCTTCTGACTTCAGAGCTATTTCACTACCACCAGACCACTCCCTGGGCTGTAAAACCATTTCATACACTACCCATTGAGCAGTTAAGATTTATTTCCCCAGGACAACACTTCAATTTTGACAATGCCATTAAAAACACTATGGGGAATCAGAAGTATTCATGCTGTTGTGAATCACATTTGACAGTATCCATTTAGAATAAAGGACTTTTTGATAACATGACAAGCAAGATACTTATACAAATTATGGTGTTAACCCATGCTCTTTAACAACCTCTGAAATAGTTTACAGAGGAGCAGATATATGTTTCTTATTGATCTGCCTCAGATTGCCTGCCACATTATCATATTGTTTTCATTAAACATCTTTTAGAAACACTGGTGTATAGCAGTCTTACTACTTGGGCATAAACCCTGGGCTTTACCCCAAAATGATGCCCAACATGCTTTTGCTTACTTGTTAGTAAGCTATTCAGGTTGTGTGGTGCAACGTGATGTCAAACGTCAAGAGAAGAGATTGTTTCAGATGGGATTTTAATGGGCTTCGTAAAGCCAATAACTCAGTACAGGAACTTCCTTATCCACTTCAAATACAATGAGAATTATGCACGTTTCTTCCAGTAAAAAAAGGACAATATAAACAAACATTTTCAAGAACCTCTCAAACGTTTTGAATTCTAGGTTTACTTTACAGTAAAATAGCTTTCACTAATTGCCAATGTGAATCATTTAACTTTGTAGTAATACCAAGGTAGTGTGCCTTTGTCACATCCCCTTGCTATACAAAGGACTGAACTTTGAGAACTGTTTTGCTTTTTTCCAAAAAAAGGTAAGTTCTCTGCTTCCATCGCTTTTATGCTGTTGGGCCTCATGTGACAAGTTAAAAGAAACCTTAGATTGAAAAGGCAAGACAAATAAAACTGGATTTCAAAAATGCTTAAAAACCACCTTTGAAAAAAAATCAACTCTCGAGCAATGTCTAAACAGACCATCTTGCAGAGGAAGCTTTCAGACTGCATGTGACAAAAGCTATATAGGGGAAGATACAAGTAGGTAAACTAAACAAGATTCAGCGAAGCTCCAAAAATCTTTATAAATACGGCCATTGGAAGGACGATCTTGATTCAGGAAGGATTTTTACTCGGTGTGAGCTGAGGACAAGAAGCAGGTACAATAATAAAGGCACAAGCATATGGACATCTTGCATTTGCAATTCACCACTCCTAGACTTTTTAGATTAGTGTTCCTAGGAATCTCAGGCCCTCCCCCAGTTAGCACTGTTGACAGTTTTGCAATTTGAAATTATGAGATCTTTAAGGTCCAACATGCAATTAAGTTACTTAGCAGATATGTAACTGAAGGCTGCAATATTTTCATTTGAATCAATGAAATGATGGTTGTTTCACAATGTCTAACAACTCAGTAGGGAGCTGCAGTTTCTGCTGCTAGCAAGTGTAAGTTAGAAACTGAAGGTTTAAATGTGCTTTAACAAGGCAGAATTTTCAGTCCAAGACTCACTTACCTCAGTTATCATAGTTGTCTCTGTAAGATCCTCCTGAAGAGTAGCGGTCATTATAGCCTCCCTGACTTCTGAAAGCAAAGTAGTTGTATTTTACATCTATTCACTCAAATAGAAATGTAAAGCAGAAGGTACAATGCAGCACCATTACCTCCCGTAGTCCCGGGAACTACTGTAGCCTCCACTTCGGTTGTCATAGCGTCCACCATAGCTTCTGTCTCCACCACCTGCAGTAGGATGCCATAATTCATTAGCTGTTGAACAGCAGCAGCAACCCACTTTTCTCAATTAGTCCAGTGAATTTAATCCCATAATTTCTTTACGCTCACCTCGAGAATAACCACGGCCTCTACCCCTGCCTCCGAAGTACCCTCCTCTGGATCCACGGGAAGATTTCCCTGCATGATCAACTCTGATCTGCCGCCCATCTACAGACTGATAGTGAACAAGTATTTTATTTAACCTGACAGTTGTGTAAATAGATCAGTTGTTCAATGTAGAGTTGGCATGAATCTGCATATACATAACATTAGATATTTTCCAACTGAAAACACAATTTTTAGCTAATTAACAGGTTTCAGCAAACTAACGAAGTACAATGGAGCTCAATGGACTGATTTCTGAAGTACTTTGTTTTGAATGATCATTTCATTACCACTTTGATGTAGGTCAGATTACCTGAAGACGATATAGTATTACTCAATAAACTTTAAAGACGGTTTTTATAAACTACTTTAAAATCCCTTTAGGACTACAGAATAAATTTTTAAAACATCCAAAATGATATCCCCCCAAATCCAGTATCAAAACAACCACACCACCTTCAACAAAAAGCAAATCTGAGCCAATTAACTAGTTATGAATATTAGATATTTGAGCTTCAGTTACAAAGCCACTCTGCATTTGTTAAGGCTGTATTTTTGGGGCGGGTAAGCAGTTATATATAAGCTCAAGGATGATCTTCCTTCAAACCAGCCCCTGCATTAAAGACAACAGCCACTATGAGATTCCTGGCAAAGAAAATTTATTATTACCTGAGCTTGCGTTTAATATAGTGAACGGAGTCCAAATGGGTTTTTGTGCAAGCAGAAAAAGAAACTACACAAGTTACCAGAGCTAACTGATGAGATGCCACGTGCACGTGTCAGCAATGAGCCTGATTTTGGACTCACCGCCTCATTAATCAGTTGCAGCAACTTTGTGGTTTCTCAGTATTCCAGGGATCTGGCAACTGCTCTCCAAAGCAGGTTGCAGCCTGAAGAGATTAATGTACTGTTTCAGAAGAGGCATACAAGACAGGAGCATCTAGTGTGCCTCATACCAGGTTTGTCTTTTATTAATTTGTCTCTTCAACAATGAAGAGTACGGCTGATGGCACAAAGAAGCAGCTGACTTTTGTCACTCAAGTCTTAATGATAGAAGGCAAGCCCAGTGAGCACATGTATAGTTAGCTGACATATGCATACCTTGCAAAATCCATCTACCCTCTTCTTAGAATTTCACTAAGACTTTACTGTTTTGTCTTTCATACTGTAAAAGCATGCAAAACATACAATACACAATATAACATTCCACAAACTGGGAACTATTTTAGAAGTACTGACTTCTCCATTCATGGCTCTCATGGCATCAGAAGCATTCTCTGGATTTGCAAAGGTGATAAAGCCAAAGCCTCTTGATCTCTGTGTTTCTTTGTCCTTGATCACAACAACTAAGACAAATGAAAATAAAAGTTATTCAATGAGTTGTGACAATTTCTGACTCCAACTCCCAAGCCTCAGCTAGCCAAAACAAACTTGCCTTCAGAAATGGGACCAAAAGAGCTGAAATGCTGCTCCAGGGCTTGTTCATCGGTATCAAAATTCAGACCTCCAACGAAGAGTTTTCCTTCTTCAGAAGACATGATGATGGTAACAAGTCTGAACAGGCAAAGAAAAGAAGAAAAAGAAAAAAAAAGGAATTTTATGGGTCAGAACCAAACACAAAAACTTTCTGTGATGTACAGTCCATTTGTATAGTCTCAAATATCAAATTCAAGGCAGCATACCCTTAAATGATTTCTACACTTTTTCCATAAAGCAAAATTTTAATGCACTAAAATTCTTCTAATAGATACCAAACCTTCCCCAAACAAAGCAAACTGCGTTTTTATAGCTGTTTCTCAGCCACTGGCACAGGCTGAACCTCTTATAAACACCAGTCCAAAAAGGACTTCAGCTTTATTTCTTGTTAGCTTGCTGTCCCAAGAAAAAAATGAAGCTACCTCCAAACTTCATAAACCCAAGACTACTCTTCTTCCATTTCCAAAAAAATAAAAAAGTTCACGCCTTTTTGCAACCTACCAACTCTGGTCCCGACTACTCTACACGAGGATTGCCTTCGGCTGCTCTTTTCTGTTCGATCCAGCAAGGAAACCGTTCTTATACCCCGGGGACAGGGCAGCGTGAGGGCGGGTGAGGGGAAAGTACGGCGCGCGTCTTCTTTCCGGCCTCAAGGCCAGCCTCCGTGGCCCCGCCTCAAGCGCCATCTTGTTCTCTCCCTCGTTCAGGCAAGACAGGCATCTAGACAGCCAAAAATGGCGGCCCTGCCTGCTCCCCGGCCTCGCGCCCAACGGCCCGAGTTCTGACCAGGCCCCGTTCCCATTCCCTACCCCCACCCCAACCCCGTGTTTTCACTTCTCTTCCCCACGGTCGCCAATACAGACGCCCCGACACGCATGCGTACTGCGCCACTCCGCTGTTGCCTCACGCAGCTCGAGGAACTCACAACTTCACCGCATGCGCAAACTCTTAAGCGAGCCACAAAAGCCCGCTCCCGAAGGCACTCCGCCTCCTTGTCTTTCCGTTGCGCCACATTTAGATCCCCGGCTATCCTTAGCTTTCATAGAAAAGACCGAGATAAAGATTCTGAAAGCCCTTCCACCTTCACAATTAAACAAACAAACCCCCAAAGACTAAGTACTCACAGAAATACAGCTCAGTCTGTGGAGCGACAGAAAATGCGGCCGAGGCGCCGCCCGCGCAACGCTTATATAGAGGCCCGCCCATGGTAGGACCACGTGATATCGCGGCGCCTTTCTATGGGCAGGGGTGAGTACGCATGCGTCGTGCGGAGAAAACTGTTCGTTGCAATTGCCGGGGTCTGAAGAGGTTGGTGGGACATCCGGGCAATAATTGTTCCCAACTTTCTCCCTCCATAAACGTGTATGCCATCGTGGGCCTTGGTTCACTCTTCAGGAATTCACCCCTTTAGGACAAAGAGAGCTTCATTTTTAAAAGAGCTTCCATATAGCCGTTACTTCCGGTTCCTATTGGCTTCCTCCATGTGCGACTCGAGAAGGGGGAGGAATTTTCTTTTTTAAAAAAATCCCTCTCTTTTCATTATACAGTATAACGGTTTGAAATAGTCGGAGCTGTTACACGAGAGGAGTCCCTTGCTTGTTGAAAAAGAAGGGGTGGGCGAAATTGCAAGGGGAAAGTATTGAGTTTTGGTCAGTATGAGAAGGAAGCCAAGGAGAAGTGAAATGTAGGCATTTTGCAGAAGTGTTTTGTTCGTTTCGTTTTAAGAGCGAACGGATGCTGTGTAAAGTAATGCAGTTTGCTTCCTAAACAGTTTAGAGGTTTTTGCAAGAGAATGAGAAAACAGCTATGGTAACTGTTGGGCAGTTAGAAGGAGCAAGAACATGAGAAGTGCATACCTAACCAGAAGGGAAAAAAAAGAGTGTCATCTTTATTCAATTTACTGTATTTTATGCTTGTAAATGTCTCTTTCAAAATGGCACGGGATTGATTCAAAACACTGTAAGAAAAGGAAGCCTCTGCCAGTGTCTATCTTCATTAAGCCATATAGAGGAAGAATGTAGATGAAATCTCATCCTGTAGTTAATTTGGCTTCAAAATTTAAAACAACTCTGCTGTTGTTGCTGTGACAGATTAGCAGGACTACCAAACAGTGAGTCAGCACGTGTGTAAACCACCTTATTCAGTGGGCATTCTCTGCCTGGGACCAGTTGGATTCAGGCCATACACAAAGTCAGGACTGATGGATAGCTCAGTGGTTTTATAAAGGAGATTGGGAGTTTGATGCCTTCCTTGATAGGGGATCCCTTCCAGCTCTGAGGTTCTTAGGTAGATTACTCTAAAATAGGCCCTATAAAATGTAGGTGCATAGCTAACAGAGAATGAACCTCTTTTGGAACAATGAATTATGAGTACAAAGAAGCAGGGTGGATTTGATTTAAATCAACTTTATTTAAATCGCGACTTGAATTTCAAAAATTGGATTTTTTGATGATTCATATTTTTAAAATGGTTTTTAAAAAATTAAATTGTGATACAATCGTAATAAAAGCATACATATATGCAGGGGGAGTAAAACTCAATTTAAAACAAAACACATTAAATTGTGATTTAAATCATTTTTTAAAAACATTGACCTAAATTTATCCACCCTGCACATAAGTATGCTTGTATTATTACCTGAACTCTTGAATTAATTCCTGCATATTTCCATTTCTCACCCTTTATGGGGTGAGAAATTCACTCTCCTGTGAATGGAGAGTGAAGTTCTGCAAAATTATTAAAATTGGTAACGAGTCTTTCTCAGCCCCTGTAATTAAATTTGTTAACATCTGGGATACATTTTTTGTTCCAACCCCTTACCAATAATCTGTGGTTTATGACATGTCATCTTTGGGAGGCTGGGACCCTGGTTGTTTCCTGTCAGATGCTCCCCTTCCTCTTTGTGGGTTTTATTTGAAATTTGTTCCCCTGCATCAGATACCACTTGCTTCACTGACTTCAGGACTGTAGTTCTGGGAGGAGTCTGACCCTGTACTCTTTCAGTGTTTTTTGGATGTGTCTGAGGAAGTGGCTTGTAGTCCAGGACAAACGAGTGCCCTTGCTACTCATGTAAAATAAATCTGCTTGAAGATGCTTGAAGACTTTGTTTTTGCCTTGTTTTTTGTTGTTGTTATACATGACTGCTATGTGGTGTGTTTTTGTACGGAAATAAGTTTCACTGAGTTTTGTTTACCTGAAAATAAAGTGCATGAACTTGCCTTGGAACTCTTCCAGATTCAACAAAGAGTGACCTAGAATATAATCATTAATGTCAACATTAATAATATCCATTATTCTTGCACTGGACTGTGCTTGAAAGTAATGAGTAAATAAGAACACAAACATCTGTAAGAAGAGACTTCTGGACATGACAACTGTATACTGTGCAATACTAGGTACTCATACTGCATTTCAAAGGTGGTATAACTAGTGAGTGTGCTAGGCTTTGTGCATGAGAAATATCATATTCTGACTATCATTTGTTTTTAAATGGTGTTTAGAGACATTTCTGAGCAGAATGTTTTTTTCCAAGTAAGCATCACCTTCTTGATTTTAAGTCCATCCAAGTTTTCAATTGGTTTTTAAAGATGCCCAGCGAAGGGGCCGCACGGATCTCCGGAGGAAAATTATTCCAGAGGCGAGGAGCTACCACTGAGAAGGCCTGGTTTCTTGTTTTTTCCCTCCGGACCTCCCTCGGCATCAGGCTCCTCAGCCTCACCTCCTGACTCGATCGGGTGATACGGGTAGATTTTGGTGGGAGTAGGCGTTCCGCCAAGTATCGAGGCCCTAAACCGTTTAGGGCTTTATACATAAGCATTAAAACTTTGAAGTAAACGCGGAACCTAATGGGCAGCCAATGCAAAGCGGCTAGAGTGGGAGAGATATGATATTTTCTCACTCCACTAAGGAGTCTGGCCGCCGCGTTCTGCACCACTTGGAGTTTCCGCATCAACCTCAAAGGTAGCCCCACGTAGAGCGCATTACAGTGGTCTAATCTTGAGATTACAAGCGCATGTACCAAGGTAGTGAGCGCCCCAACATCAAGATAGGGACGGGTACAAACCAGAAAAATTGACCAGTTGGGCTGGTTCATGGTTCAGTTCACAATCCGGTTCAGGGATCCTGTTTTGCCAAGCAAAATGAAGTGCCAAACTTTTCCCCCCTCACCACTTTGTTTTGCTTTGGTAAAACGGATGCCGTCCCACCTGCCCCCTTCCCACTGCTCCTGTTCCCTTCCTACATGATCCTGCCACCACTGCTGTCTCCTCCATTGCTGCCATTGTCAGAGACAGTGGCTTCCCTTCCAGGAGTCAGGCCTGCTGCTTTTGTGCATGCGCACGCTTGTCAGCGGATGCATGCGCAGTGGGAGGCAACGGGAGCAGTGGAAATGGGGTAGTTGGTCGGTCCTCCCCATCTGAAACCTGAAAAACAAACCGCAAAACAGTTTGTTTTTGGGAGGGTGTTGATGATGGTTTTAGTAGCCATGAACCATCAGTTTTCCAGTTGATGCCCATCTCCATTCCATCTGACTCAAACATGAAAATATATAAAATAGCAGGTTGTACGCTATGCACTATTGTCATGTGTTTGTGTGCAGCTTTTCATGAACACCTGAATTGAGATGCAGCCATTCCAGTAGTCACCATGTAAAAGGCACAAGTCATTATTTTTCTCATAACTGCCCCAGCAAAACACTGCTTATTTTGCTTTTAGGATGTGTTTGTAAAATGATGATGCTATGCATAGCCCTCCAACTCCCCCAAAGGATCTATTAGTTAAAAATATCTTATGTTTGTGGACAGATGTGTGTGGATGTGCACTCATATGCACAGACAAGAATTCTAGGGTTCTGTTTGTTTTTCCTCCCACTCCCAAGACTGGATAATAGTTCTCACTGACACCACAGGGGATGTTTCTGTTCCAGTTGGGTTGCCTTGAGAACAGTCAGATCCACTGTCTCGTTAAGGTTTCTGTTAAATATTGTTAAGCAGTTAAAAAAACAAACATGAAAACTGCTGTTGTTAGTTTGGAAACTTAATGCCAGGATGTTTGTGTTATCACCAACAATTGGCAGGTTGGTAAGGTAATGGTCACTGTTGGTACAGTCTGCTTTTCCCCCTTATGTTTAAAGTCCCACCATCTTTTGGGTCTGATATTTTGAATAATATTTCAGATATTTGATGAAGTGGGTGATTGTCCATGAAAGCTCACAGTACAGCAGATGGGTTAGTCTGTAAAGTGTCATGGGACTTTTTATTGCTTTTACTCCAATTCACTATTCCAGAAACCAGTGTCGGATAGGTTGCTTTAGAGCAAAAAAATAAAGTACTGTATAGTCAGACAAAAGAGTCTCCCTAGAATTATGTAACTAGGGGGAAAGGGAGAGGATCACCTTCAGATGGAAGACTATTACTTTGCCTGTCCTGCCAGCATACAAGTATCCCTAATCTTATTTAGGAAATGCTGGAGGGTAAAAAAGCACCTTCACTGCTCAGTCCTAATCATTTTCACAGTGGAGGAATGCATGGAGCTGAAAAACAGCATGGCCTTGTGTTACCCACTGTCTTCCAGATGTATTTGGACTACACCTCCCATCCTCTTCCTCATCACCCAGCATGATCTTTGATGGATGGGATGATGGGGGTTGTGCTTCAGCCCATTTGGAGTACACCTCACTAAGCAAGACTGAATAGCTAGAGATTTTCACAGCAGCCATATTACAAAGTAAATGTTGGGCTGTGCTTTACAAGCATTAATTCCAAAATGAGTACATGCCACTACTAGAGCCAAAAAGAAGGGTCAGCAATATCTTTATTAGACCACTAAAATGTCAAAAACATGATGTTTCATGTTCTGTCGGGCCTCACAATCAAGCTGGGCATTGTAAAGCTTAATGGGAGAAATGGCTTCAATTGACTCTAAACATTTCATTTTCCTTAGTGTGACATTACATTTAATTTCCAGTTTTTCTGATATGGGGATTCCCATATTTCTGTGTGCTTTTTCTCTCATCTAAAGTGAAAGCCACATGCTTCTACAAAAGGTGACGGATGATTGATTCACTGAACAATTGACATCCCTTTGTCTGTAGAAATGGAGGAAGACAATTCTATGTCCACTGAGGTGAGACCTGACACTAACAATGAGAAATCCTCCTGCTAGGAATCCCCAAGGAAGTTTATCAGGGGTTCCTCAGCTGGAAGATGATAAATATGCTTTCCTGAAAACAGGTTGTCTACCATTAAAAATCTTCTACTTCAGTGTCCATGGTATTTAGAGTTTATTCTAGGCTACAGGTCATGTTGTTCATGTGAGATGAAGGTAAGGCTTCCCAAACTTGTCCACATACTGTATTCTGTATGAATAATATACTTCACAATTGTCAGAGAAGCTTCTGTGGCAAGTGCACAAGATATTCCTCAGCAGAAAAGTTGCCATGGAGACTGCTATAAATGTAGCTAAGGCTTTACTTGGCAGGTGCTCTTCAGCAAAGCTGGGGATGGGGGCATGTTTGGACTACAAGTCCCACAATCTCCCAGATAGTGGACTATGCTGGCTGGGAGATGGTAGGAATTGTAGTCTCTTCGTGTGTTCTTCCCTCAAAGGCAGAGTTTGGAAAAGCAATTATTTGCCAACTTGGGAAAGCTCTGGGAAATGTTTACCTCAGATGCCCTTGCCTCAAAGTACAGTAGTTATGCTTCAGCATTGGGCAAGTCAAGCCCACGCAGCACCGTTGACTGCCTGGTATCCTGGCTGGCTGTAGAGATGCTTTTTTATTCACCAGTAGAGTAAATGAAACCAACGCTGTACATCCATGCTCAAATAACGTACCCTACAGGTTGCTGAGTTGTATTCAACTGAATTCTCAGTTCCAGTGAGTGCTGGGATCAAGACTCAGAGAGATCATGGAGGGTGCCGGTGCAACCGTCGGGGAGCCAATAGAGCGCAGTGGGGTGTACCAATCTTCATGGGTGCGGGAGGCTTGAGGGTGGTGGGGGATGGGACAAGGGAACTGGGCAGTGGCAGAGGAAGCTGGAGGTGGCAGGGTGTAAGTGGAAGCAGGGTAACGTGGTAGGTGAGGGTGCGACCCAAGGGTGGGGGGATATTGATATGGTCGCGATGAGGGTGCAGGTAAGGGACAGACGGAGAGGACACCGGCTGTGCCTGGTTTGGGCAGGGCCCGCTCTTGCTTTCTTTGCTTTGCCCGCCGATTCTGGAACCAAACCTGTCAGGAGATAGATAGACAAAGCACATATTGTGAATTGCGTGCCCAGGCTAAAGTATCCTGACTGCATTGGTTCTATAGTAATGTCGAATTGTCCCTGATAATATAATACGTACATTGGCCATCTCTTAAGCGCTCAGGCAGAAGCTGAGATATCCTTAGAAGGTAAACCAACTGCTAGGAGTAGGAAGTACATTTGGGGCAGACAAATTATATTCATCTCAGTTTTTTAAATCTGTAAAGGTAATAGTAGGAACCACATATACAGCTAACAAAAGAAGTAAATACTGAGAAAGCTATTGCTTATAATTAGATAAAGTGAAGTTTGGGGAGACCTAAAGGCCTAAATAGACATTCTGAACAATCACCTTGATTTTGCACACTCACATGATTCTTTAGTTCATGTTTTGTAAATATCAGTGGGAGTAGTTATTAGTTGACAGTAGGTCCAAAGAGGTGTTCCCTCTAAGTGCTCGCTATATTTGGAAGCGCCTCAGCTTTGCATGCAGACGTAAATACGTATTAAAACACTTATATTGAACTGTTAAGTAGAAGTAAATGGCCTGATAGCTCTTTGAGCTGGAGCACCACTTGGCTTGGGAGTTTGACTTACCACTGTGTCTCAGAGGAGAAAAGCTGGCCTTTGTGACCTTGGGCAAGCTACACAGCCCCAGGGCATCCTCGGAAGAAGGGAATGGTAAGCATGACGGCTTTATGCTCGGAAAACTCTGGAAAGTGTTTCCATAAGTTGGAATCGACTTGGTGGCCTTTCATTATTATTATTTAAGTGGAAGCAGATACGAAGCTTCAAATCCATAGGTCCATTAATACAGTTAATTAAATACTCTTTTATTACAAGGAAATGCATTCAGAATTCAAATCAAAAGAAAGAATGTGGCCCTCATGTTGGCTAAAAAGCTAACTTTCTTTATGCCATGATGGTGTAAATCAGGTGGGCAACCTCAGTTCTCTGTAGCAAAATGTAGTGGAGGCACTAAGAAGGCAGTGGGCATGCTGGGCAGTGGGATGCCACCCCACCACCCTCCATTCTGTTCTTCAACACATGTTTTGCTTTTCTGGGCTGTGGCAAGCTCTCCCTCATTCCCTCATGTTTCAGAAAGGGCTACTGAGCACAGCTAGGGCAACTGGAGAAACTTCAGAAGAAAGATGAAGGCAAGGTGGGGTGGGCACCCATTGGCAAAACCAGCTCTGCCTCTGCCCCCCAATGCTCTTCTGCAAAATAAGATAATTGCAGCAGGGGCTCTTTATTAACTGGCCAAGAATGGACCTAAATGTACAAATTTGCTTATGTTACACAACTGGATTTTGGCCTTAATGTCTTTTGTTGGAACTTGTGTAAAAGCAAGCATCCATATATACAATAGAAGCCCTGTAGCTGTGGGGATCGGTTCCACGATCTACCATGGATGCCTGAAACTCTGAATAGCAGCAAACCCTATATATAGAACTTACAAGGAGGTGGGACAAAGGCCACAAGACCCTCTTCCTTGTATGTTTTAAATAGGGCTGCAACAAACAGGATAAGTGAAACCCACAAATACCGATCCGGTGGATACAATCTTTGTACCTAAGGCAAGAAAATTAAAGTGCAGTAAATGAGATTTCAGCTGCATGAGAAGACCTTGGCAGATTTTAATATTGAAACTTTTTTAAAAAAATACATATTTTTTGCTTTACAAATTCTGTTTGTTATTATTTTTAAAATTAGCAATCACAAGATATTATCTATGTGTACAACTGGCCAGTGCTGTGGCATGCATTCAGGTTTGTGTCACCAAAATAACATAGGTTCTGTGCATTTCACCAACAGTGTTCTCACTCTTTTAGAAAGGGCAATGTAAATTCACTTTTGGCTGTGGCAGTATTTAAGTGGCCGTGGAAAGGAAACACGGGCTGTTTGCCTGAAGGTATCCCTGTTACAAGTCAAATGGCAATGCCCAAATTCAGTTGAAGGGGTTTGGGGATGGTTGCTGTTTTGGTGGCACCATACACTGGGTGGAGGTGGGTGAGCTCTTGTGGTCACGAGGGATGAGAGGTCCTGCAGTTCAACAACACCTGGAGTGCCCCACACAGTCCACCCTGGGACACAGTGACATGTCCAAGGCAGCATTGCCCACATGTTCTCTAGCCACTATGGAACAGGTACCTGGATGCGAGCTTCATTGAGTTTGGTAGCCCTGGCCAGCTCCTCGCGGCAGTAAATATCAGGGTAATGATTTTTGGCAAACGCTGTCTCCAGTTGGTCTAGCTGATCTTGACTGAAGGTAGTCCGGTGACGTCGACGGGCTGGGGTGGCAGCTGTGTGCAGGGAGGCTGAGGCTGTGGGAGACAGCAGTGCACCCCCTGCTAGTCCAGTCATATTGGGGAACTTCTTATAGAATGAAACTTCAACATCTAAAAGAAAATAAGTAAATCTACTGATACCTCTTCCTTTTGACCCACCAGTGATCAATCCTGGACATTGCTATAACCTCAGCCAATGCTTCTCCCCCGACCCCAATTTTACTCCTCCGCCTTGCATCTCAGATGGTCCTGTTAATGTTTTAAGACTGTTACGTGATGACAAATAAGAGAGCTGGGTTGAGAGATTTTGCCATCTGAGGCAAAGGACAAGGTGGCACCTCCTACCCCTGTACCCCATTTCACTTAGAGCAGCAGACTGGAGTGGCGATTGAATCTTACTCCACCAGTAGTGACTGCCTCTTCTGGGCCATCTGGAGCTTATGTGTCACAAGGCAGGCAGCTTTGCACACATCTCTCTCTGTCCAGCTCTGTCCTCCAGCACCTTCCCACTGTTCTGTGCCTCCAGCCAGGTATTTAGCAACCGAAGAGGCTGCTTCATTCTGTGAAACAATCAGGAAAGCCCTGTCAAGTACTCTGTGTGTACGTCTGTGCTTTAGGAAAAATATGTGTTGAGATAAAATGAGTCCTGTGTATGAAATATGTAAATTAAGCCCAGACAATTAGCTCGCACCCAGACCTTGCCACAAGTGGTCCAAAGCACCAGCTATTTCTCTGTCTGATCAATCCCTTCATTACTGCAAAAGAAAATAATTACAAGAAACTGCGTATGTGTGACTAGTTACTTCCAGGCTTTGATGCCACTCTCCCATAATCTCCCAAACTTCTTGCTCCATCTCTTTGCATAAACTGGTACGTGTAACAGTTGCCTCTGTGATGTAAGGCGACAGGAGCAGATGTGGCTGGTGGCATGCTTGAGATTTTAGCAGTGGTTCTCAAACTGCCCCCTTGGACTGCAATTCCCAGGAGCCTTCACCACTTGCTGTGCTGGCCAGAATGTCTGGGAGTTGCAGGCCAAGAACATCTGGAAGCCCAAGGTTGGGGACCACTTTTCTGCATCAGTTTGCTCAGAGCTCCCTCCTCTTCTACACACAAGGTTCCCTGTGTATGTTTGTGAGGTAAACGTGCTTCAGAATCCTGCGAGGGGAAGAAGAAGCTTGTGGGTCTCTTTGGAGCAAAGCAGTGGCAGGTAGAAGAGAGAGCAATAAGGTCTCTTGTAATCCCCCCCACACCTCCACTGCTCTTCTATGTATTCTTTGTGCCTTTTAAATATGTATTGTGTAGAATACGAGCTGTTTCTCCCATACCACTAATGGAGCCCCAAGAAGATAACAGTATTTTTCTTATTTATCTCTTCCCCTCACACCAGACCCTTTCCCTTGACAATCCCTAGGATTAACTGTGGGGAACATGATGCTCTGGCCCCCACTCTCCGGGAGAACCTGAGATCGTGAGAGCAAGGGGAGCACAATGGAGTCACCTGAAAAACTAATTACTTTGGGACCCCATTGTGGAGGAACTTGAGCCCCCAGGATCTGAGCCAAATGGCTTCCTCATTAATGTGTGTGCATCCCATTATTTGGGGGAGAACCTGCCCCAGGGGGATTGCGTGTCCCCTGGGAGCCTGTTTCAATCTCCTATGTCTGAGCAGTTTCCTCTGGCTCCTTCGGGGCTCTGGTGTGGAAAATTAATTTATCTCCACCCAGTTCCATGAGTATGTTCAGAAGGTGGCAAGGGGAGCCAAAAAAACTCACTTAACAAAGTCAGAACAAAGTAGGAAACCTGGGAGGAGCTAAGTTGGTTATCCCTGCTTTCCCATAGTTCAGGAAGGACCTAAGCCAATGGGAACAGAAAGAGCCCCCCTAGCGCTACAAAGTTCACTCCCAACTTCCACTGTCTTTTTGGGGGGTGAGGATGGGGCAGTATTATACAGGAATGCTTAAATGTTAGGGTGCCATCTACTGGTGGCATTTAATTTTGTCTGAGAGGTCTCAAGGGTCAGCAATAGACTGAGGATCAGCTTGGAATGGTAAAGGGATAAAGGGAGCTGATGAAAAACCACAAGCAGTAGCCAGAGGTGTGGTCCAGTCTTGTTCGACAGCTAGGTACAGAACCCTGGAATATTCCTGTCCTTATTATCTCTCTGTCAATCTTACTTATCTATATTCTACCAAAAGTTACGAAAAATATAAGTAATACTATATGCAACAGTAAATGGAGGATGTTGGATTTAACAGGGGAACGCAATACAGAAATCAAACCTATCTTGCCTAAGCCTAGCTGTTAAAGCCCAACCCTCAAGGAATGTCTTGCAAGTGTCTTCCAACAGCTTTTATGGATTCCTAGCCATTAGTCCCCCATGCCCCTCTCAGAATTGGGAAATATCACTGATACGTGGGCATTAATTTTCCGATGAAACCCCTGATATGGCGATGCTGTTCCCCCTGCTAGGTTTGCCACAGTTGGAAACCACTTCCTTGCACCACTTACTCCATGCTACCCATTCTACTTTTCCTCTCCTTGATGCTCAAACCCTCCTGGAGCCCCATGTGTCTGTAGCTCAGGGGTGCCCCCTTAACTCACCAGCTGTGGAGCTGACCGTCTCAGGATATGTATCGGAGAACCTGGAGTTCTTCCTCTTGCCTGCGCGGCCACCATCCATCTCCCTTGATCCCTGCTGTGCTCTCCCTTTGCAAAAACCTTTAAGCCCGCCAGTTGTGACGCCACTGTTTTCTCCTGGGTATGTGACAGTGGGGGTGCGGCTTTATTGGTCACCTCCCACCTCTTGGACTAGAGCATACCTTCCCATGGTGGGGATGCCCAGCAGGAGAGAGAGAGAAAAAGGAGGGGGAGAGTTGGACCAGAAGAAGGGGCCCAGACAAATTAAGGAGCGGGGAGCCAAAATATGGGGGTGTTTGCAGGCTGGTATGTGAATCTGTGCAGCAGAATTACATTAAAATATTTTTTTAATTGGTTATGGATTTGTGTCAAGATTTTGTGTATGCTCCTGTGAGATGATGCACGTGACCGTACCTGGAAGTGACCCTGGTGTGAGGGTGGTGGTGGTAATGTGGATTGTTGGGTTTGTAACAATTCTCTGTCGAATGTGTGCACCTGCAGGTACAGTATGTGTTGCTTCCTTTTTTGTAACTTTCTGGGATTGGTATGCAAGCCTGCTGTCCCTGTGGCACTCCAATTGCTTTGTGATCATGTTGAAAGGGTATCTGCCTGGAGGCCCCTCTGTGGGTGGCGGCCCAGGCCCTGTCTCCTGGGATAAGGTTCCCGCAATCTTGGCTCTCTTTTGTTGAAGCAAATCCCTCAAAGAGCAGGAGGAAGCAAGTGGCCTAGGAGAGGCCTTTGCCAAGCTTTCTAGCATGTCACGGTCCCTCAGGTTGGACTCACAAGGTCTGTAGTATCCTCAGTTTTCTCGGTGCACTTCAAAAGTCAGAATCACAGTCCCCGCCATCACCCGATGCTGCCCTAATATGAGAGTATTGCATTGACCCTGTTGCTTGCCATTTTGCTGGGTTCTTCTTGCCTTGGACTTTATGATATGGTTGGAAGCTTCAAGCAAATCCTGAGTAACAAGGTGGCACGCGGGTGGCAAACAGGTCTGCCAGAGTAGGGGGAATTTGGCAGCCGGCCCAGCATTCCAGCACAACAGTACCCAAAGGTTGTAACTGTGGAAAGTGTTTGTTGCAGAGTTTTGAGTTTCTGGTTAAAATTCCTTTTGTTATACAGTCCAAGTGCAGGGATTCACAGAGGAGAATAGCTTCAGGTTCCCCAGATATTCCACCCCTTTCTCATTAACAGGTACTTAAAGTCTCAATAACTCACTCTGAGACATTTGTAGGAGAGAGTATAAAATGTTTCATTACTTACAGTTGTGAACAGCTCAACAGCAAACAAACAAACAGACTGCTTCCAACAGACTAAGAGAGGGAAAGGAACACTCAGTGAAGAGGTGGGACTCTCTTTGCATTCAGAGGCGGAAGGGAATGATTGATAAGTGCTAGATAGATTGACAGCCACCCTAGCCCAGAAACCAACCTCCCAGTCACTCAACCCACAGGCACCATGCGAGGTTGCAAATAAAGCTCCAACAAAAAGCCACAGCTCTGTCACCTGGCGCTGCCTTTGGCTCTGTCTCTACTATACCAGCTTCTTTTGGACTATCAATTTGCTGCTTTTAAAAACAGGAAGTGATGAAAAATAACTCTGGCCGGGCTTGTGCCATGCCGGGCCAGATGACAGTGCAGATAGTTACAAGCTGGGATTGTGGCAAGTGTAGCACAAACCAGAATTTCACTGGCTGTCTGACCTTTCTAGATAGAGTTTTTATCTTCTAGGCTGGCTTTGTGGTATCATGGCAGAAGTACAGGAGACCTGGTTTGAATCCCCACTCTGCCATGAAACTCACTGGCTGACTTTGGACCAGCCCCATTCTCTTAGTCTCACCTACCTCACAGGGCTGTTGTGAAGATAAAGTGGAGACAAGGAGAGCCAACTAAAAGTGTTTTGAGTTCACTGGAGATAAGAAAGCATATGTATGTAACAAACAATCTAAAAAAAGATAGTAGAATAAACCAGTGGTGGCAACACACAGGCATACTTTCCCCTATTTTGCAACCTCTCCTAGACTCACTCCCTAGTGGAGAAAAAAATGTTTGCCATGGGATTTGGGGACTTGTGTTCCAAAAAACCTGATTTCTCCAAGTTCTGCTTATAATAGCTGTGCTAAGAGCTGGAAAGTGGAACCTTTGTGCATAGAGCTAGAGGATCTCTTAGTACCAGATTTTAGGAACCAGGAACAGGGGAAGGCCATTGCTTTCATGGGAACTTCCTAGCACCACCTGAGCAGCCAATTTGGAAGCAGAATCAGTCTGTTGCTTCTGTTCTTATTTGCTTTGGCTGAAAACCAGTAGTAAGTCACAACCAGAACAGGCCCATTGAACCTGTGGGGATTTGGTGAGTCTTCTCCATAAATTCCTCTTATTCCATGGGGCTACTCTAGTTGCCACTTACTACTAGATTTCAGCCATTATTTGTTACATTTACACCCTGCCTTTCTTCCAGTCTATGGCTGTCCTTCTCATCATGTTATCCTCACAAACAGCCGTGCAAAGTAGTTCAGTTCAAGACACTGCAACAGACTCAAGGTCATCTAGTCAGTTCCATGGCTCAAGGGGCCTTCCAAGTCCCAACCCATCGCAGTAACCACTCTAGCACACTGCTCTCACATTGCTATTTGTTAAAGATAAATTAATTAAGAGATATTTGTCTGAGCAATGCTTCTTTATTTTTATTTTATATTTCATACCCTGTGATCTCCACACTGACCAGGCTAATAGAAACATTCCAGTTGCAATATGACTGACTCAACTACGTGCTTCTGTATCCCATTGTGTGTTATTACCCTTGTAAAATGTAACCCTAACCACTGGCAGTGTCCAAACCTGTCCAGCTAAAGGCTTCACACCACAGAGTTGTGTAATGAGCAGGCTACTAGCACTGTCCCCTCCTGATCAGACCACCTGTACTTTAGGAAAACATCTATGAAATATTCCATCTTTCCAGTATACATGTTTAGAACAAACTGTCTTTTTTGGTAACTGTTGCAATGCAACTTGCTGATTGGTGGGATTAGTTGCTGCCCCCACCTTCTTGCTAAAAATAATACTATAAAAGCTGTGTGAATGCTCCATATCTTTGTTCTCCCATCTTACTGGGGTACTACCATACCAGTTGGTAATAAATACTCTTCGTTGCCTCTCTTATTGTCTGATGATTTTGCCTCCAATCCTCACTGGAGAACGACCCTCTGGGTATGATACAGGCCCACCTGTACCACTGTTCAATGGATATTTTTTGGTATCCTGTGCAGCCCCCACCCCACCGTACCCCCATCTCAAGCTTCAGGAGCATTTGTACAATGCTGAGTAGAGAGCTCTGAAATTGTATATTGACTGTGATAATGGCTCTTCAACTGTGGTAAATGAGATTAGGCCCCTGTTATTGCTAAGCATTCCTGTGGGTTCTGATGGGCAGCCTTCCTCATTACTGTCAATTGGGAGTGGTACATATAGAAAGGAAGCTGTGCCCTGAGGACATGGCATTTAGGTATATGGGGATGGTAGTGGCAGGCGACAAGAAAGAATATGCTGTGTAGCCTTCCCATTGCACTCCATGTCAATACACTAGTATGAATTGTGATTAAGCCTTAGTTGATTAGCTGAATTGGATGAAACATCCTGACTGAAGGGCACCTCCGCTTCAACCCTACCACTCAGAGAAGACCCCAAGAGCCTTGAATGCTTCTCTCTTATCTTCTTAGCTCTGAGTGATTATGGATGCAGCCTGGTTAATACTGTACAGGAGTGTTCCATAGAAGTGGTGGTAGATTTTGGCGGCCTTAGCCCTTTCCCTGGGGCCAGTAGGGCATGATGAATATGTGAAGTGTTTTAGAAGAGGTAGCCGTGCTAGTCTGTGCTAGCTTATCAGGTAATAATAATAAAAAAAAAAAAAAATAAAGACAATTATTTGTTTATTTATTGCATTAGCTTTACATACCGCTACATTACTGCGATGCACAACAAGCAGAATAACAGATAGATAACAAAAATGTGTGAAACTGTAAAAAAAAAAAATCCCATAAAACCACCAGAACAGCAATAATATTAAACATTCTGGCACCTTAAACACTAAGTGCTATATTTTAATGCAAGCTTTCATGGACAAGTCCACTTCCTCAGACATGAAATGTGTGGCAGTGGCTTTGCAGTAGCTGGTACTGTTCCTCGGTAATGTTGTTTTCATTACATTGTATGAGGGAGGTAAAGGCTACTATTCTCTCTCCCTCCCCCCACTGTGTTTCCTGTTACCCTCGTTATTGTACTCTAAGGCAGGGGTCCCCAACCCCCGGTCCGCGGCCTGGTGCCGGTCCGTGGCCTTGACTGGACCGGGCCACGGAGACAGATCTCCCGTCACCCCCGCACGCACTCCCCCCTGCATGCCCCCCTGCACAGCCCCTTCACACATGCATGCGAGGTGCCTCGCCCCCCCCACGCATGGACCCCGTCCCCCCTCAACTGGTCCGCGGTGTCAAAAAGGTTGGGGACCACTGCTCTAAGGAATGCCTGAAAAAGTCTACAGTGTGGATGTGACTTCCAAATATGGGAATATTAAATAAAGCTTGGAAAAGTTACTTTTCAGGACTATAGCTACCTGACTCGTTCAGCAAACCAGTAGCTCAGCTAGCTGTGGGTTTCTTGGAGGTGCAGTTCTGAAAAGTAACTTCTAAAAGCTTTGTTTGACATTACAATACTTGGACCTATTGCAGATTAAAAGCAACATCAAAGCATTTGTTGGGGTTATATTTGTACACTGCACACTAACTAGCACTAAATTTTATCATCTGAAGCTGGCTACTTCACTGGCTTGCTGCATGGCAGCACCTGTCCCAAAGTCTTATCATCTTATTCTCACCTTCATGCTTTCACTCTAGTCAGAAACAGACATTAGAGATTGCCCATGATTAGATGAGGGAAATCCTTAATTAATGAAAGCTGTGATATATGCATTTGCACAAAGTAAATTCTAAATTCTATATTGATAAAGTAGTTTTATAGGCCAACAACATTTGTACAAAGAAGTATAGAGGCAAACAAAAATGGTCAAGCTTTCAGAAAAAAAAAATTCTTTATAAGGTGGAGGTGACATGTTAAAAGCCAGTGAGGATGGGTGGGTCTGGAATAGAGGAAGGCTGATCTAAGTCCTTCTCTGTTTCAAGGCGTGAAGAAGATGCAGTGTAGGAGACTAAGAAATAGGAACAATGACAGCCGTGTTTTCACAAAATAAATTCTCAGTTCCATATGGAGGTTGGAATTTATTTTAATTCTGTTAGGCTATCACTGCTTTTTCCTGGAGTTTTCTGGATGAGTAATATAGGTGTTCAGCAGTGCAACCTATAGCAGAGGCTGGACTTCAATGAGGAAATCAGGTCAAGCTACATAATTTGACTGCCTTAACTTTCTTTATCTAGTCCATCACTTAAAATTCACTAGGAGCAATGTAAAGATTATGTGGTAATTTCGTTTTCCACCAGCCAGGGAGCCTGTGTACTCACATGAATGCAGTTTTGAGTTTTCTGTGGGAGATTTAAATTGGTCTAAGATGGAGGATGTGAAGATTCAATCTTTTCAACCCCCAGCAAATCTGTGGGATACCCTGCGTGAAATTTAACACTTGCATTGCCTGATGTGATCCATTCCTTTGTTTGCCACATCATCCCTCCCTCATGCTTTGGAACAACATGCAGTTGAGAAGGATTTAAGATCAGCCCCTCCTTTCAGCCCCCTTTCTTTTTCCACTACAGTGCTTGCTTTTAAACATCTCACTGAATGCACTGAAAAAGCTCCTGAAACCTTGGGTATCTTACAAGCCTCTGCAACTTTCTGTACAACTTTGGTTGGCCTTTAAAATTACCATCTCAATGTGGAGTTGGTAATTTATTTTGTGCCAACACAGCTAGGTATTACATCTTTCATTAGTTGAGGATATTCCTTTTCCAATAATAATTCCACGCCATCAAGTTAGATTCCAATTTATGGTGACCTTTTCTAAGACTTATTAGGTATAAAGTACTCAGGGGTGGTTAATAATAAATAATCATGTGCCATCATGTCAGTTCTGATTTATGGCCATCCTTTTTGGGGGTTTTAGGTAGAAAATACTCAGAAATGGGTTATCATTCCCTTCTTTTTGGGGGGCACCCTAGGAATGTGCAGCTTGCCCAAGGCCACACAGGCTGGCTCTACTTGCAGGAGGCCCAGTGGGGAATTGAACTCCCAACCTCTGGCTCCACAACCAGATATCTAAAGCACTGAGCTATCCAGCCTGAGGTGACTACCGGTCCCTTTTTCTGGGAGGAACTGTGTAGATTGCCCAAGGCCACACAAGCTGGCTCTTCTCCTGAGAGGCACAGTTGGGAAACAAACTCCCAGTCCCTATCTCTTCCAGCATATGCTCCAGCTCAGTCGGCTGTCCAGTGTTGCCTTCTCTTTTCTAATAATGGACTATCTCTGATGCTTGTTTCTTGCTCTGAAGTGAAAATGTGTAGGTAAGATTAGGACAATAGATTTTAGGGCTGGTGCTCCCATACACCAAACCAGTTAAGCAGCCTGTTTCACAGGCTGAAATTTAGTGAGATAGATGAATGAGCTTTTCAGTGACTGCTCCCAGCCTCTGGGACTCCCTGTTGAGGTGGTCAATAATGGCTCCTTCACGTTGCTTCTCCATCAACACGCAAATACCACTTTATTCAGCAAATGACCTTTCTTGCTGGAACTAAAAGGGTATTTCGTTATATGGATGCTGTATTTTCTTCTATTGGTGTGTTTCCAATCTTTTAAGCTCATATTAATGTTTTCACTGCATTCATTTTATTTAATTGTAAGCCATGTTGAGTCCCATTTGCACATTTCATGTAATGCTGGAACAGAGCCCCTTATGTGTCAGCATATTAAGTTTTAGCAAACAAATAAATAGCAGAAATGGCTTTTTGTATAGTGAGACTTGGAAGGGCAGCAATGAAGGAACTAGAAAAAAAAATCATCCAGTGTAAAGATGTGTCACTGGAGATGAGGATCAAGATCATCCACACTTTTGTATTTCTGATCACCATGTATGGGTGTGAAAGCTGGATAGTGAAAGAAGTTGACAGGGGAAAAAAAGGATTCGTTTGAAATATGGTGCTGGCAGGGAGCTTTGCAGATGCCCGGGACTGCTAGAAAGATGAACAAGTGGGTGCTAGATCAAATCAAGCCTGAACTGTTTCTAGAGGCAAAAATTTTGAAGCTGAGGCTGTCCTACTTTGGGCACTTCAGGAGAAGGCAGGGTTTTCTGTAAAGGACAATAATGCTGGGTAAGGTGGAAGGCAGCAGGACAAGAGGAAGATGAAACAGAAAATGGATTGAGTCCCTAAAAGAACCACACGCTTGAGTCCATAAGAGCTGAGCAGGGCAGTTGAGGACAGGACATTTTGGAAATTATTCATGGGGTTGCTGTACATTGGAAGCAACTTGATGGCATATAACAACAACAACATAGTGCCCTAGTGTGGTGGCGGGGAGTGCCCTTTTGTATTCTACTTCAGGCCACAGCATGCCTTAGCCCAGACGTAAGAGAGTATGCCACACTCTTTCATGGTGGCCACAGGTTATGACATCACAAGACAACCTCAGAGCTGAAGTTCTAGAAGCTAGAAGAATTGCCATCTCTGGGTTTTGGCATATGCATTTTGCCAGGCTGGTTAAAAACGATATAGTGACCCAGGAGGCATTTAGCCATGTGAAGAGGCAAGAGTAGGATCCTCACTGTTAGTCACCCACTATTAGGTACCCAAAGGTCTAGATCTGATACCCTGAAGGAAATGTCTGGTGTTGTCTATGTATGTTAATAGGTCTACCACATTATTATGAAATTTGAACTTCACATAGATGGGTTTGGCTAAGGCTAATCATTCTCGTGGTTTATGGTGAGGTGTAGAGTTGTAACTAGCCATTTTGCTATCTTGGACAAGTGGCACCATCTCCTGTCCACCTTGCCGTATGGCATGGGCATAAGCCCTTTCGTCAAAGAAGGAGGAGAAGGCTATAGCATCCTCTCAAAAGAAGGAAAAAGGTGGGATATAAATATTTTAAATAAATAAATAAGGAGAAAGTTTATGGTTAGAAAGAAAGAATAGGGCCAGAAGGTTAACCAAAAACCTAAGTATTTGTTCAATATCAGTGTTGTTGTTGTTGTTGTTGTTGTTGTTATTAACCAGTAGATTCATCTTTAGTTTTCAGTGCCATCTAAACTTTGGTGCCCTGAGGCAAAACTCCAGCTGCTCCTCCCTAGTTATAGCCCTGCTGAGGTATACTGGTTTACTGTGAGACACCCATCAAGTAACAAAAGGTTCCCATGACGCTTCACACAACTCCTCTGAGGAAGGCAGTGATTCAGATGTCTCTCTGTGAATCAATAGTTATCAAACCACAGCCGGTATAGAATGACCTGCCACAACGACAGACATTTATACATCATGAATCTGCCTGAGTGACTTAATGCTCCATCTAGTGCTTGTGGAGATGGAAATGTCCCATTTGAAGCAGAGGCACATAAGGTTGGACAATTACTGCTGGCAGGAGGTTTAGGAGATCGTGTCATATTATTCACACAATAATATAATAATCAGGCACCATCAATTCAAGTCTGATTTATGGCGACTCCAGCATTTTCTAAGTAGACAACCACCTGGCGGATATCCTTCAATTTGTATTCTTGCATTGAGCAGGGCATTGGACTCAATGGCCTTATAGGCCCCTTCCAACTATTCTATTCTATAATTCTACTCAGAAGTGGTTTACTATTCCCTTCTTCTGGGGGTGCCCTGGGACGGTGCAGCTTGCCCAAGGCCACATAGGCTGGCTTTACTTGCAGGAGGCCCAGTGGGGAATCGAACTCCCAGCCTTGGACTTCACAGCCAGATACCTGAACCACTGAACTATCCAGCCAACATTATTCATGTATAGGAGTATGTGCCTTAATCTTCCTCAAAGATGACTATGAGCAGAGAAATTAGGCAAGGATGCTCCTGAGTTTTCTTTTGGTCTGCCTTCTAGAATGGAAGTCATCTTTAGGTCTGTGTTACCTACTGGCTGGGACCTCTCTGTTTGCCACATGCCTTCTTACGAACCAGGAGGATTTGCCAGAAGATCTGAATGGCTCTAAAATTCACCAGACGTGGAACCCTCCAAAGAGGAGAGTGTGCAGCCAGTTTCCAAACCTAGAAGAGATGGCTCAGACTGTTTTGAATCAGAATCAGGTCACCCATTTCCTAGCATAGGGGAGGAGAACTATGTTCAGATGGACTGTAACTCTCACTGTCTCTTACCACTGATAATGTGGGGAACAGCTGACAGGAATTGTAAACATATCTGCATGACCTCTAAGCCACTTTAAAGAAGGCTGCTCTGGACTACAGCCCTACAAGAACGCACATAATTTTTTAATGCATGTTCATGCAATCTGTACACACAGGTGTTTCTATGAATGATGGTACACCCCTTCATTTCCAAAGTGCACACACAGAGCAGAACTCAGACAAATTGGGGTGGCAATCTCTTATTTACATGTACCTATAGCCACTGTCTATGGTATTTTGTTGCAAAAAGGACTGAGCTTGTGGTAATCATATCTTTGTGTATGATATTGTATTCCACATTTCAGAATGACATTTGTTTACCCAGAATGCTTTGTTTTCATTAGTAGTAGTAGTAGTAGTAGTAGTAGTAGTAGTAGTAGTAATAATAATAATAATAATAATAATAATAATAATAATAATAATAATAATAATAATAATAATAATAATAATAATAATAATAATAATAATGTGCCCTTAAGTCAATTCTGACTTACAGTGATCCTTTTCAGGGTTTTCTAGGTAGAGAATACTCAGAAGTGGCTTCCCATTCCCTTCTTCTGGGGGCATCCTGGGATTGTGCAGTTTGCCCAAAGCTACACAGGCTTGTTCTTCTAAGATGTCCAGTGGGGAATTGAACTCCCAAGCTCACCACCAAGTACCTAAAACACTGAGCTATCATTTCTAACTGGGGGATTCTGCGAAGGGTAGTGAACTCTGGGTTTTCCCCTCCTGTTCTTGCTGTTCTTTTTGCAGACCAGCTCCCCTCTCCTTTGTGATTAGCAACAGGGGCAGCAGATCGAGGCTTCAGTAGAGGGATGAAGTCACTTCAGCTCTTGCTACCCATTGTGGCCTGCTTGGTAGCAAAAGTCTATGGCAAGATCTTCAGTCGGTGTGAGCTGGCGTCAATACTGAAACGGTGGGGAATGGACGGGCGTCAGGGTTACAGCTTGGCTGATTGTGAGTATCTGGCAAAGGGGTGTCTGATCCACTTCTCTGCATTATGTGTGAAGAATTCCAGTTCGCTTCACTGGTGTTGATAAGGTAGAACCAGTCCTGTACAAGCTTTTGAATTAGGACATGGGTGTGAAACGTCAAGCCCTGGGTGCAACTCTGGTCTCTCGGGGGTCCTGGTCTGGAATTTTGGCCCTCCCCAGATATCTACACCCATTTCCCTGCAATTATCATTGCATGGTGTATTCCGAGCTTTTATATATCCCACTCACCCCATTCTAAGGAGTAGGAATGCTAATATTTAGTTAACTGTCAAGAGGACTGTATGTATTTCTGGTCCTGCCCTTTTGGCTTTGCCTACTACTGGAAGGCAGCTTTTGAGGATTCTAAAGTGGAATTTAGCCCCTGGACTGAAAGAGGTTCTGCATTCTTGGCTAGTGGTTTAGTGGTCCATTTGGAAGTGCTGGTGCTCATCATGCAGCCCCTCCCTGCAAGGAGAGTGGGGAAAAAAATGCAGGCAGCTGGTTTGGTCCGTATCAACAAATGAGGAGCAGGCCTTTTATAAAGTCTGTGGCTCTGAAGTGCCCATTCATTACCAATTCATTCTCAAATACTTTTCATTACAGCCTGGGAAAGCCCATTTTTCTCCCAGTGACTTTGAAGACCACAGTTAAGCTCCAAGGGAACAGGAAGACATAAGGGGTGGCGGCAGCAGATGATATCATAGTCTCTGGTACTCAGAAACTCCAGGGGCTTTGACCCTGTGAACCTTTGTTCCACTACACCACTGTTCTTGTCTCGGGGTATGTGGACATAAACTAAAATGCCCCTTAGGAACCAATATTCTAGCTGCTTGTAAGCAAGCGTTGTGCCTACAAGTTGTATTTAAGGCGGGTGGCATGATATACTGGGATTGAACGAGGAACAGATATGTGTCCAGTTCAAACACTTCCTGTACCATGAATTGACTAAATAAGCTTAGGGACAGTGAACTCTTTCTTAGCTTGCCCCTTCCCTCTTTTTATTGGAATCCCGTGGGGAATTCATTGTGGACAAAAGAAATCACTTCAGCTAGCCCTTCATTAATGTGTGGAATTCAGACTGTGAGACCATCAGGTGGCAAACTACGTACAGGCTTCTGAGGTCACGGGGGAGGGGTGGGGGTGGGAGAAGAAGGATCCTCAGGAATTCAGAACCTCTTGCAGAGCCCATAGAGGCTGTGCAAGGAGAGCCTGTGTCCTTCTCTAGGGTCTTACTTTTTCTGGATCTGGACATGACTCCTCTCTTGGCCTCCTGCCTTGCCTATCCCTGTTCTGGAGCCTCAAGGGCTCCGGGTGCAGCCACGCCCACTGTGTCTGCTGTTTTATGATCCGCCTGCAGCGTTTGCCCGCCTCGGTAGCAGCCATTGTCTTCTTGAGCCATGATCTAACAGTTAGGGAAGTGCGCCATCTAGTGACTGGATGGGTACTGTAGGTTCTCATCACATGTAAATCGATCAACCTGTCACCTAGTGACCGCAGCGGAACTGCGGGCTACCGTCAGATTTATATTGATCAGCACTAATTAATGTGCTTAAAAACCAAATAACCCTGAAATGCATACCCTAGAGTCCCCTTAGTATCCACACCAAGCTTCAGGTCTGCAGGCTTCACAGACTTGTGCTATGCAGAAGCAAGCATATGTACATCCATTCTCCCTCTCTCTAATAATAATAATAATAAAATTCTCAATTTTCATTGAGAGTCCAAGTTTTGCATTTACGTTGTTCAAGTAGCTTTGCAGCAGCCTGTCCTGGTTCCTCAACTGGGTCTGCTGAGCCCAGTAGCCCATTTGTCACCAGATGCCCAGATAGCATCTGATGCGGTCCTTGTTTACCCGGGTGATGACCGATCCGGTATGGATTTCTGTTTATTCCCTCTCATCATATTTGATGGTTGGTGGACACAGTTGGTCTGGCTTCTCAGCTGAGACCTGTCTGGCTTGGGAGACCCTTCAGCATAGCTCTCAACCTCAGTGAAGCACACAAGCCCTTCCACCTTAAGAAAGCCTGTGCCCATGGAGGTTAAAACTTGTATCAGTTATATAACACCCGCCAATGTTTTTATAATTTTGATTGATTTTGTCTGGTGTTTCTGAATCATCATCATCATCTTAGAACTTCAAAGCTGGAAAGGACTCTATGGATCATTCAGCCCCTGTCAAAGAGGCCCAGTTGGGCATCGAACTCCCAACCTCTGGCTCCACAGCCTAACACCTAAAACACTGAGCTATCCAGCAGTTCCTAGATTATAATTTTTCTAAAATTGCAGGGACTAGAAGCTTTGTATCAAATGAAACCTAAGAACGGCAAGATGTGAAGCCCTTTCCTATGTATGAGATCCTGTGCTCATATGACGAAACTATTTTATTTTATTTTATTTATCTGTCTCATTTGTAGACTGCCTTTCTCCCAGTGAGGGACCCAATGTAAATGTGCAGAACATATCCTAGAAATCACAGGCCCCTCTCCATATATAAGTGAATCTAATTTCACACACACAGGTGAACCCATTCTTATAGCAAACTGCCCAGCTTGGCAGCTGTGAATCAACATCAACACAAAGGGGAACGATGCCCTTGAGCAAATGTACTTAATTCAAAATGCATGGCTTGAATGTTGGCCTGTAGAACTGCAGAGATCAGAACAGAGAAGCATGTGCACCAAGGTTTAGGCAAGGCAAACCTTTTCATTGGCAAGGTCATATTTGCTGCCTGTTCCATTCTGGATTTAATGGCTGCACATGCAGTTAACATGCAGACCCGTCTCTCCCCATTTAGGGGTCTGCTTGGCGTACTTTGCAAGCACCTTCAACACAGCTACTGTGATGCACAACGCTGATGGCACCTCAGAATATGGCATCTTCCAACTGAACAGCCGCTCCTGGTGTGCTGACCATCACAGTCAGTCTGAGAACTTGTGCAGCATATCTTGCGGTGGTAAGGGCTCCAGTCAGAAACTCAGCACAAGGACCAGAGCTGTTTTATTTTATGTTATCTTATCTATATCTTGCCTTTCTTTCAATAAAGGAACACAAGGCAGCAGAAAACAATTTTTAAAAAATACATGTATAAAATCACAATACTCTTCTCCCTTGAAGTGCACAGGTCTGAGCAGCATGGTTTGAGTGATGTATGGAATTTCCCCCCATAAATATAGTATAAATAAATATTTAAACAGACGGACGGACAGATATTCGATAAATACTGTGCCCCTGGCTGCCCAGAACCCCATGAGTTCAACACCAAAGGTGTCGGAGTGGTCTGCTTGCCCCAAACACAACTTCTCTCATTCAGCCTGTAGATCATGGAGGTCTCCATCTGCTGGTGGAAAGACTGTAAGGAGGGGGCCAAGCCAGCCTCATGATGCAGGGAATTCCATAGACTGGGAGCAGCCACTGCATGTACCGATGATGCCAGTGGGATGGAGAGAAGACCTTCCCCCAAAGGTCTCAGAGACTCAGCGGGGGGGGGGGGGTGTTATATGGGGAGATATGGGACCTATGAGGTTCAGTATCAAGGCTGGGCACACCAAGCCTGTATCTTGCTTGGGCAAAGGCAGTGATAGAGAGGAAATGGCCCAGGGAAGTGTATACAGACATTGCATCATGGTCTTATGCTCCTGGACTGCTCTAAATGAGGCATGGATGGGTCAGTGTCCATGTTGCTGCTATGCTGGTCAAGGCTTTCCAACCTGGCTTTGCTGATGGAAAGGGAAAAAGAGCTGGTACTGTACTATGGTCAGGCATAGAAATAAAAGTTTTAAATAATAGCCAGGCAATGATTGGCTGTGGGTGTGCGGTGGCTCTGCTTGATTTATATGTAAGGAGCTGGGTCCTTGACAGGTTCAAGGATCGTTCTTGATCAGGATCATAGGTAGATGTGGGGCAGAAACTTTTTCCCAGATGCCACTGGAAGCAACAGCGGCGTGGATGTGTTTCTACCACTCTGTGGCCTCCCTTGGCCTGTGATACTCTTTGACTGAAATCCAGTTGTGTAACTTATGCTGTGTAAGGCTGATGATGCCGTCAGCTGTCACAATTTCTGATTTCCACCTCCCAAAAGGTCCCCAAGTCCCTTTGGCATGCCTTTTCTCGTGAGGAAGCTGTTGGGGGCTGAAAATTGCCACTGTCCTGTGCCCCAACAGCTTCTCCACATGGAAGGGGATCCAAAAGAGGCCTCAGGATCTTCGAGGGGGGCAGCTATTGGAAAACTGCTGACATCATCAACCTTAGGCTGATGATAACTAACGCTGCTGGATTTCAGCCTCTGAGTGTGTGCTGTTTTGGGCTGGAAGCAGATGCCCCAGACCAGTGGTTCCCAGCTTTGGGTGATCCAAGTGTTCTTGGACTGCAATTCCCAGAAGCCTTCATTACCAGCTGTGCTGGCTGGGGTTTCTGGGAGTTGCAGTCCAAGAATACCTGAGTTGCCCAAGATTGGGAACCAATGTCTTGACCTAGACAAACAATCATGACTCTGATAGTGGGACTGAAGGACAGATGAGGAGAGCAAGCAGCAGGTACATCAGAGACACATGTTGATGCCGGAGCTGGGAGGGGGAGTCCCCCCTCTTAGTGGTGGGGGCAGCCTGCCTTGCATAAATGCATACGCTTCCCCTGCTGTAAAAAGTGGTTCAAGGTGGACAACTCCCTGGGGCTAGTGGTTTGTATTGGACCACCCCTCCTGAACCCATTAAGGGCTAAAGCACAACTGGGGTTCTTTCTGCTGCAGGCCCGCTGTTCCATCATCATGGCTGCGTTTCACTCCACCACTGCAGCTACTGCAAGCGTTCAGTAGTGTGTGTTATAATATCATTGATTGAATTATTTCCTCCTCTTCTGCCCACGCTCGTTTACAGTGCAAAAAGGAAGACAATTTGTTCTAATCAGAAATGGATTTGTGTCTTGAAAAACTGTCAGCTTCATTCAGGTCTGGTACTGAAAGCAAACTCCTGGGCTCAGACCTCAGTGTATTTTTTTTCTATGAGGTTCCAGCTGGAGGATCTCTGGGTTTGTACTAAAAAAAAAAGAAAAGGAAAAGGAAAAAAAAGAAAACAAAAGAAATGGTAGCCCATAAGCTGGAAGCCTGCCCACCCTCAGTGCAAAGGGTGCTGGGAATGCCGCAAAGGAACAGTTTTGCATTGTTACCAGAGGCTTACGACCGAACACGTGGCTTTTCGTTTTCAGTCCATATAAGAACCTGATTTCTTCTTCTTTGCAGCTCCTGGACAGATCCATCTCCCCACTCAGCCTTTAACTCTTCCTATTTGCCTCCCCCACTCAGGCCCAAAGTTGATGATACAGTTAGCACATCATTAGGGACAGAACTCCCGAAAGCTGTGAAAGATGCTTATTTATCCTAGCATGAAGTTGCCCCTTTCTGTATTTCTTTCACTGGTTTCTCATCCCTCCAAGGCATCATCCTTTCACTCTTTCCTTGCTCCTTTCTCCAGTGTTCAGGTGTGCCATGAGTTCCCCTGTTCTCAAATTTGTCTGTGCCTTCACCTTTCTTCACCCTCTCAGATGGATGTGTGCCACTCCAGAGGTTGTTGGCCAGAGATATGTATCATCCGTTAATACTGACTACATTTTCTTGGGTACATGGGCATTGCAGCCTGACAGATCTGGAGGGCTGCAAGTGGCCCACCCCTACCACTAACTGTAAAACAGTGCACTTCCTCCTTTTCCTTAAAGACTTCCAGAATGCACTGTCCATTTCTGCTGTGTTTTTGCCAAACCACCACTTTTAACCCTTCGTGATTAGGTGTCTGTCCCTTGTGCTCTGCTGAAACTGCTATACACTGCCCTGTAGCGCTGTATGGATAGTTAGCGTTCATTGTTATGTTATATTATATTGTACCTAATGTTGTTGTTTCTGCCTTATTCACTAGATTTGCTGACCAATGACATTGAGGATGATGTAATCTGCCTCCAGAAGGCTGCAGCCAGGGCAGGAGGCTTGATAGCCTGGTAAGGATCTGAGTTTGTCTCTCTCTATGTCCCCAACTATACATTTAATCCATTCAGTTACCTTCCCACCGACCTATCCATCTCCCCATACTTGCCAGATTTAGCCACATTTAGTGCATCACCTGCAGGAAGCATATGATTGGATTCCATCTTTTGGTGCCTTCTGAAAGGTTGAGGAAATGAGTTCACGAGTGCTTGGGATTCTGATGGAGGACTCAGTTCATGGCCATAATAAAAGTTTCGCTGTTCCATTCAATGTTTGAGTGGGGGCACTATTGTAAAAGCACAGCAGGAAACGTACCTGCTTATGCTTGTGCACTGGGAAGACATCCCTGCAACACACACAGACACACACACATAGAGGCCAAGGTCTCTTGCTGATATTTCCTAACCATCTGTTGCTGGAAGGTGGAAATGGAGCCAAACATCTCTCATTAATATGTGAGAAGCACCATGATGACATCGAGACTTAAGAAGCCGCAACACAGCCACAACACACAAAATACCTGTTTGTCGACCAATACTGTGTGGCGCTCAGTATTGTGTGAGGTGATTGGCAATGGCTCTAAAGTCCCCAAGGGAAGGTAATTTGAATTCCCGACCAATTGCCATCTGACTCTTTTCACTGGAGGTGCTGAGGACTGAACTTGGGGCTTTCTGCATGCAAAGGATGTCTGCCTTTGGTGAGGTACTGCCTGTCCTGCCCTCCAAAATCAGGGACAATTCCACCGCCACAAATGTCTTAGCGTAGTGGTCAACTTTGGACTGTAATGTGCCTTACAGGCTGCATCTCCCAAGCTTAAATGCACTTCTAAGTATACATGGATTTTTTAAAAACATGGTCATATGAAACGAACAGGTCAGGCCGAGCTAAAAGCTGTCTTCCGGACATCTAGTTTTATACTTGCAGGAGAAGAGGATGATTTTGCATGGAGAAACATGTGGCCCTTGTGCCAGCCTCCCCCCACTCTCTGAAACAGAACATCACAATCACTGATAAGATTTCTCAGTGACAACTAGGCCAAACTAAAAATATCCTGCCTTAGCACAGAAACTGAACATGTCACTGAGGCAGTGGTATAACGGAGCCAGGACTCACAGGGTCAAAGCTGCCTGACACTCTCGGAGGCTTTCCCTGTTCCCTCTAAGTTTTCCTGCAGTCCTACGAAGAGCTGAAAGAGAAATAGATTTTTCTTCTTCTCCCAGGACTTTCATACTGCTGCAAGCTATTTCTGCCCTCCTATTGGAGGGTGATATGGTTTACACGGGGCAGTTAAGAACTACTGACTGTACAAAACAAACAAACAAGAAAACACTCCATCCTGCTCCTTATGGACTGATCTGGGCTGATCCAGCTGCCTGCAGTTTTGGACTCTTCTTTTGTGAGGGGCTGTGTATGGGGAATGTTATGATGGGCACCTGCCCCTCCAAATGTACTACTACCACCCCACCCCATAGGCACAGAGAAGCCTCTTTAAACTCTGTCGTCAGGCAAACTGACAGTCAGACAAGCTAGACAGGTAGAGGAATCTGAATCCACTGTCTGAACTTTCAGGGGTACATTATTAAACTTAATCTTAGAACTGCAGAGCTGAAAGGGACCCTACAGATCACGGAGTCCAGCCTCTGTCAAGGAGGCACAGCGGGGAATCGAACTCCCAGCCTTTGGCTCTGGAGCCAGATACCTAAACCACAGAGCTCTTCAGCAGTTCATTATAAATCATCATTGGGGGTGGGGTGGGGTGGGTCTTTTCTGTGTGTTGTATCTTACTACTACAGTGGCCATATAGTAGTTGTGTACCTTCAGGGTGTGTGTGTACATTCCTTGTACTTAAATCACCAAATATCTTCAACTTCTGTTCAGCCCGTACTTTAGAAGAAAAAGAGCTTTTGTGAATCACTGGCCCAACTATTGCTAAGGCTTCATCATCTGATATGCGCCACCCAAGGCCGATGCCTATATTATATACCCCCAGCCCCATGTTGGATGACTGGGTGTGACAGTTGCTTCTTTAATTTCCCACCATGCTTTAGTATGGCATCTCTCCAGGGCATTGTGGGAAATTAAAATGGCAACTCCCAGCCAGTGCTGATTAGGGTCAGCAAGACCCTTCTGATGTCAAGGGAGGCTAAGCAGAGGGAATTTTCTCAACCTGGCTGTTCAAAGTTGGTAGTCACCCTGACCATCCGGATGCCTGCTGGGAAACTCACTTATCCTCCCCATCCACCCTACAGGGCTTCAGTGAGTATGGGAGTTAATCCAGGCCAGGTAGTCCATATGACTGTAACACAGTGATGCTTCCTATCAAAGGCAATGGGTCCCTGCTGTGCTAAGAGCCCTTGCTGAGAGGGCAGGGCTCGCTTGTCACATGGTGGTGAGGGAAGGTGCATGTGTTGAAATTCCCTGATCAGTGAAAGTACTGAACTGAAAGAGAGGGTGGAGTTGTCACCCAAATGCACCCACAGCAGCCTCGCTGCAGGCATTGGTGCTTCTTTCTCTGCCCCACCACTGCAGGTGTAATTCCTTTTTGCCCATTACTCAAAACTGTAGTGGAACTTGATGTTGCACGAGTCACAGAAAAAAGGTTGTGTATCCCAAGCTGTTTTCTCATGTAATCATGCTCTGCCTCTATTGACCACTAGCAACCCCATGTGCGAGCTGTCATTAGTGAATATAGCCAGCTTAGAAACTCAGTAGTTCACTACCCCACCCCAGTGCTTCCCCATGCTAACCTTCTTTCTGTACTGGTCTTTGTCCCCTCCCCCCCTTTAACCCCTATGCTCACTCAGCTCTGCACTCACTCCCAGTCACGGGGAAATTGAGTTCCTAGTTTAGAAATTTGGGGATTTTGTTTGCACAATTGGAGTCGTACAGTTATAATAAGTTTTTTTAAAAAGTTATTTTGAGGTTTGTTTGCCTCATAGCAGATCGTCACCTCAGCTACAATTTGAAATATTGAGTACAGTATCACATTGTTTTGTGATACAAGAAAGAGAGTTGACAAAAACCTAGTGGATAACAGATGAACTTTTTAGTTCATAGCTAGAGGAAAAGGAAATTATTTTGGTTGGATTTTTTATGACAATGTAAACAGAAGAGCTCCCAGAAAAGAATTTCCAGCAAGTCCAACTGGAATCCTAGCAGAATGATTTTGAAAGATAAGCAGTCCAGTTATTGAAGCTAAGAAATCAGTTATACATAATTTCATTTTTCCAGCTCTTACCATTTCTGAGATCTTTCAAGACAAGCATATTTTCAAAATTTTGTTTTGAGATATAAGCACTCCAGTAATTTAAGTTGGGACCTCAGTAAAATCTAAGCAGAAGTTTTTGTTTCTAACTCTTACCATTTTAGAGATCTTTTGAGAGAGGGAAAGAGACATATCTTCATAAACAGTTATAAGATTATAGTACATGTCAGCAACATACGAAGTTGCCTGAAAGCACATAATGCCATAGGTCATCTCCTTCAGTGTTATCAATACAGTAGGGCCCTGTATTACGGGATCGGCATCCATGGTTTCACTTGTCCATGGTCTGAAAATATTAAAAATATTAAATGAAAAAAATCCAGAAAATATGTATTTCAACAATGTAATTACTAGAACTGGCCACTAGAGGGAGATGGAGACCATGATATGTATAGGATTCACTATTCTATGATTTTTGGAATCCATGGTGGAGCGGGGTTGGAATTGATACCCTATGGCCCTACTGTACTGACTAGTGCTGGCTGGCTAGGCTTTTGAATGGGCATCTTCCCTAGCCCTAACTGGAGATGCCAGAAGTTGGGCCTGGGACCTTGTGCAAGAAAAGTTTGTGGCACCAAACTACTTTATCAAGAACAGAAAGAAAAGAAACTCAGGGAGGTGGTAGCTCCATTTTGACTCCAGTTCCTACTTCTACCCTTTAGCTTGCGTTTTCCATAAGCTCTGCATGGACTTGCTGTATTGCTTTCTCTCCCCTTGCTCCCTAGGTATGGATGGAGGGATCATTGTCGTGGCAGAAATCTGAGTCACTGGCTTGCTCCCTGCAATCTCTGAGTTCGTAGCACCAGACACGGAGTCTGTCTCCAGCAACCCAGCTTTTCTGAACCAGCCTGCTGCCTTCAGATGTGATCCCACCATCATGCAACTGGATTCAAGTCAAAGCATTATTTAAGTAAATAAATAAGCAACCCATCCGCTCCCTTTCCTAGACATGAACATTTATATGCCCTCTCACGTCTGTGATGGGGACAGAACAGCCATCATCAGTGTGGGGGCAGAGATGGCTCATGCATGAGAATGGGTGATATCTTTTGGGGTACACTCCCTCACCCCACTTATTAGCCATCTGTGGCAGGCTGGAAAGAATGGTAGGAGGAGAGGATGGACCAGAAAGAAAGAAGCAGAGCTAATTTGCGGGGCAGCTCAGCTCTTCCGTTAGGGAAAATGGGCCACTGCCTCATCTCAGCCTCTGACTCTCTTTCATCCATCCTGCCTCCTCCAATGGCAGAAGGCCTCTCTATTTGTCTACGAGTGCTTGTTTCCCTGCCTGCTTGTGTGCATCTTGGTATGGACATGTGCTTCTAAGCAAATAGCCGCTCTTGCATCTGACCGTTGCCCACCACACGGGGCACCAGCCACTGCTGCTAGCTGGACATGGCAGCCCTCAAGGGGTGGGCAGAGCTTGGAGTTAACCCGTTACAAATAATGGCATTACCTGTTAACACACTGGGATTTTTTATGAGGAGAGTTTGTGGCATTACTTTTAACATGTAACAACCAGTAAGTCATTAAAAGTTTGTTGTGAGAACTAATGTTTGCTTGTAATTTTAAAACATTAATGTTGGGGCATTTGTAGATTTTTTTTGGTGGGGTTGCAGATTTGGGGCACATTTAGCCATTTGTATTTTAAAATGAGGGGGAGGAACTGAGGCCATTTTTTTCACCTTGTTTTAAAAAAGAAAGGCTTAAAATTTGAAATAGGACATGATAGCTGAAATCCTGTTGCACTGCTACACAGAAGGCATAAAGTTGGGGGGCATATTGCCTTACATCTTTGTCATCTTTGATTGACACAACTTCGCTAGAGGTAATTCAACCCCAAAAGTTGCACCTTTTGCATAGCCGTTCAACAGGTTTTTAGCCAACAACTAATTACCCAAACCAGCAAATGAAGCACTTTTAAAAAGTATTAAGTAATACATTTCTGTTCGGAAGCAGTGTTCCAAGCTCTGGGACTTTGTTGGCTTTATCCACATGTACAGACTGACATAGCTTAGTTTTTTGAGTATATTTTTATTACACACATATATAGCAGTTTGATACCAATTTAACTGCTGTGGTTCCATCCTGCAAGTATCCTGGGATATGCAGTTTGGTCAAATACTTATTCTCTGCTGGAGAGCTAGAGCACAGTCCTCTGAACTACAGCAAGGAATTCCCTCACAAAACTACAAATCCCAGAATTCTATAGGATGGAACTATGGCAGCTAGTGGTACCAAATGCCATAACTGGGCAGTGTATATGTAGTCTCCTGGACTTCATGATCATATGCTTTGTTACTGTCAGCAGCCTGTGTGACCCATGAGCCAAATGACACATTATGTTATCCATACTTGCCCTAAAGATGTGAAACTAGTGATGTTTATGTTTGAAGAAATATCTGATACAGGCCCATGATCTTGGCTGGGACTCACACCCATTTCCTGCTTAAAATTTCCTGTTCCTAGCCTGCATTTGCCTCTGGATGCATTGTTTGCAGTACGCTGGATAGCTCAGTGGTTTGGTTAGGAGTTTGATTCTCCACTGTGCTTCCCTGACAGGGGCTGTACTCAATGATCCATAGGGTCCCTTCCAGCTCTGTCGTTCTAAAATTATTATTATTATATTATTCAAAAATTTCAGGCACAGTCAATCAAAAGTATAAAAACATTGACTGGTATTACATAACAGATACAAGTTTTAACCAAAAATCTAAGTATCTGGATGTAATATATATGCTGTTCCTAATATTGCCTTTTTTTGTAGCTCTGATGATGATATTTTTGTATCTGCAATTGCTTATAATACTGTGTGACATTTCTTGATATTGTTCCCAAAGCCCTGAAGACAATGGGGACCACTGGGTTTTGTTTCATCTCTCAGTTGCCAGATCTCTGTATTTTGTTAGTTTTTCCAATTCTTTATCTTCAGCTCTGGCATCTCCAAGAATTGAAATGTCAATTATCCAGACATTTCTTCATTCTATTGCTACAATGTCTGGTGTGTTATGTTCAAAGTGTCTATAAGTTTGGATCCAGAAATTCCACAACATCTTGCCTTCATTGTTTCCTGACACCTTCTCTACCTGACATGGGTTTTTGGAGGCTGGCAAGTTATATTTTTTGCATAATGATCAGTGCACTGATTTTGCCACTCTGTCACATCTAATTTTGTAAACAGTTTGTGCAGTCTTTGGACATTCACAGATGAAGTGTGACACCATTTCATCTTTTTCTTGACAGAGTCAATAGTTGCAATTCTTCTTCTTATCCTTATTCTTATCATCATCACCACCTTTGGAGGCAAACAGCCATCCATGGCTATGATTTGAGGAAGATGATTCATTCGCTCCTGATACAGATTAAGATCTAACTTTGGTCAGGAGCACCCTAGATTTTTCTTTAAATAAAAATGGCTAACTGGAATCTGCCTTTGAAAAAAGCATGGACAGGCTTGTGTGTACTTTGGTCCTCACTCTGTTGTCCAAGTCCAATCTTTGCGGTGGCTAGGAAAGTACATAGTGTGGTGTCATGGATAGAATGACAGACTAGGGCTCGGATCCCTGCCCAGCTATGGAGACTCACTGGAGCGGGGGGTAGAACTGGTAAACCACTCCTTAAACACCTCACTCACCTTTGAAAGCCCTATGAGGGTTGCTCTGAGTCGGTTTTGACTTGATGGCACAGAACAACAATAACAGGAAAGTACATCTTAGGGTGCTGTGCTTTAATTGCTCATATTCACAAAGGCAAGATAGATATCACACGATGTTGCATCTTTCATGTATTGAGCAAGGGTGTGTGAAAGGGCTCTTGGTGGGGCAGGAAGCTACCTTGGGGTTGGAAGGGAAAAAGGAAAGGCTTGAGAGTCTTGCATAGATGGCTTAAAGACCAGCTCGGGCATATTATGCCCAAATTTGGAGGGTACCCCCTGTTAGGTCACAAGCTGCCCATCGTCTTGCAGGAAAGGGAAGGGCAGGAAAAGAACACCTTCTATATGGGGATCAGAATTGGATGGCTTTCCGTGCTCCTTATGTGTTGCAAAAATTAACAGTTCAAACACCTGGTAGGCTAATTCCAATTGCCCACAAGATAGGAGGAAAAGAGAACACCTGTTATGAAAGGATTTATTTAAATTATTTATTCTGCAGAATAAGGGGGTACACATGGATTAATACCCAAACAATGTGTCTTGGAGTATACAGAGCCCATAATTGATACAGTACTTGTAAGTATCAATTGTGGACTGGAGCATATGTGTAGAAGAATGAGATGGCAGTGAGGTGGTGGAGTGGGCCTACCCTTTCATATAGCAAATGTAGAGACACAGTTATGAATGCCTTCTCTATATGTGAGACCAGAAGTGAGAGAGAGACCCCTCTCACGGGAGTGCCATCCCTCCCGCCAACCGCTGAGAAAGAAAGCCAGACCCCGCCAGTTCCCCCACCCAGGAAGACAAGACCACCAGGACCAGATCCAGGGAACCTAGAGAAGGGTTTAAATGAACTAATGGTTAAAGAGACCGGGACTCTCTTGGCGGGCGCGGGAGAAAAAGGGCGGGAAGTAGTGGTGGCGGAGTTGGGAGATATAAAAGGAGGGGAAGGGGAGTTACCGGGTAATTGGGAATGGATATGGGTAGAAGACCCTTGGACAGGACAAGTGGAAAAGCTAAGGGTTCCGAAGGAAGAGGCGGATGCACGGAGGAGGAGAGAACTCACCCCCAAGCCATCATACTGGGGTGAGAAAGAAACAAAGGAGTGGCGGAAAAAGTTAAGGGAAGAGAAAGAGAAGGTTGAGAGGGAGTGGAGAGAGAGGTTGGAATGGAGGATGTGGGAGATGCACCAGAGGGGATTCGAGAGACCCCATGGCAGACGGGGGAACCCACCTGGGAGTGTGACTGGGTGGACCCTCGAGAGGAGGACACCACCCCCCTATTGGAAGGAGAGAACGGATTATTATTAAACTCGGAAACCCCGCCTGAGTGGCCCGGTCCTTGGAACATTCAGAGTGGAAACCCTTTTAAGTTTGAAGATTGGAAACCCCCGGTTGACCGGTTGTCTGATGGGGAGAAAGCTTGGAACATGTTCGTTGATACTGGACAGTTGTTAAATAATCCAATAAATGTTACCCCTATTGCAAAACCTAAGAACTCTGGTGATTTATTTGGAGCAAAGGTGGAGCCACACTTTGAACCCTCACACTATAGGATTACTGTCTCCCCAGATCTGGTAACTGGAGATCACAGACTCATAGAATACTTGAGTTGGAAGGGTCCTATAAGGCCATCAGGTCCAACCCGCTGCTCAATACAGGGATCCAAATTAAAGCAGATCTGACAGATGGTTGTCTAATTTTCTCTTGAATGCCTCCAGTGTTGGAGCGCTCATCACCTCCCGAGGTAATTGGTTCTGTTCCTTTGTCATACTGCTCTAAGAGTTAAGAAGCTTTTCCTGATATTCAGCCTAAATCTGGCTTCCTGTAGCTTGAGCCAATTATTACGTGTCCTGTACTCTGTGATGACTGAGAACAGATCCTGTTCCTCCTCTGTATGTCTAGCTTTCAACTATTTGAAATAGGGCCTGATGACGATGTCACCTTGAAGGACCGTGCAGAAAGATTTCCTGTCTTGCAAAGAATAGTAAGGGCCGTCCAAAAAGGCAGTCCAGCTCACCAGAGCTCACGAACAGTAAAGCACACTTCTGCTTTCCTTAAAAACTAACTAATCCCATCTTGTGGAGGTAGTCACAGTGGTCAAGACTTCTCTCTGTGTGCAGAAATTTAAAGGCTGGTATAATTAAAAGCTGGTGTAACTAAGTATTCTTCAGAGTAATATGCTTTGCATTTTAATTTTAGACAGACAGACAGATAATGACAACTAAACAGCATCTCACTTAAGGTTTTTCTCTGGATCTGTGTGAGGGATGCAGCTAATCACTGAAATATTTATACACCCGTAAGAGTGATTAGCAAGCAGAAGTATTTAACCAAGATAGGAAAGCAACGGCTACCACAGCAGTTCCAGCAACGGAGAAGCAGTTGGCAATACAGTACTGTGACTCTGTCTCCCCCTTCAAACAGGAAGTAAAATCCAAACAGAAGGTGCAGAGGAGCAAAGATTCACCCCTGTTGTAGCAGTAGTGGAAAGGGTCCTAAGGAATGTTAAATAACATCAGCAACTTCTGCAGGTACTGCTATTTGCATTCTTAAGTCCTAGTATGTTAAATAAATCACATCTAGCCTGACTCACAGAAGAGTTGCTTTGATGAGACTGACATATGCCAGAAGCAAGGAGATAATGCTAGGAGGAAAAAGAAAGGTGGGGGAAGCTTTCACTTCATCAGAACTGTTTGCAGATATAGAAACACTGCAATTCTTAGGGCTAAATGAGGTGCAACATCAGAAATAAATCTCAGAAATAAATCTGAGTCCCCCACTTTTTTTCCTTGACTAAAAGGTTCCCCTCGATTGTGTTTACACAACTATGTGGAGGAAAATTGGAGTATTTTTAATACTCTCCCTTATAATCGGTCCAGACTGAACCTGGGAGTCTTATTCAAGTGTCATGATTCACAGCCCAGAGCCAAATCTGGACTTCCTGGGATCCTCTGTGCTTCCTCAGAAGCCAATTCCCCTTCTTTATCCCGCCATGATTTGGTGGTTTCAGTTTAGTTCTATTTTAATGTTTGTCATGATATTGTATTTTAATCTGTTACGGTTTTAAATTGTCTTGTAAGGTGACTTGGTCCTATTTCTGGTAGAAGGGCAATGTATAAATGAAATAATTAAATAGAAAATAAATAAATAATTTATTATTATTTAAATAATAAATAAATAAATAACACCCCCCCACACAGATTTCTCTCTCCCCCCCCCCCCCCCCCGAAGTGCAAAGCAGCACAGGCAGATTTTATATACTCCCAGTGTGGTTTAGTGGATAGAGTGATGGACTAGGATTCTGGAGACACGGGTTCGAATCCCTACCTGGCCATGGAAACTGACTGGGGGAGTGGAACTGTTAAAACCATTCCTTAAATATCTCATTCACCTTAAAAGCTCTATGAGGGTGGCTATAGGTCAGTTACGACTTGATGGCACAGAACACACACACACACATCTTGAACAAAAGGGACATTTTAAATTACTATCAATTGTTGCAAGAGGATTTCGGGGTAGGATTAGAAATAGAAGGGGCTGTTCCTGGTCCTTTGCTGGAGTGGTCCTTGCCTGCTCATGGACCCTGAGCAGAAAAAGATCCATGTAATGTATAGCCTCCTGGCAGGAAGGATATTCAGAGCAGTCACCAAAAGATGTCCTAAGATGTGAAAAAACTGTGGTTGTTTTTTTTAAAAAACTTTCTTCTATCCCTGCAGCACGCTGGCTCTCTTTGGAGCAAAAACAGCACTATTGGGATTTCTCTGGGAGTTTTCTGCAGTATTTTGGGGAACTCTCTGGGAGTAATAGTCCCAGGATCTCTCTAGGGCTTCTCTGCAGCAGCCCTCTTCTGATTCTAGGGCTGCTGCAGAGAAGCCCTGATTCCACAGCACATCTGGGATCTCTCTAAAGTTTGTCTCTAGAGCTTGGCTGCAGGGACCTTGGCATCTTCCTGGAAGGCTTGCCTACACACAGTGGTTCCCAACCTTGGGTAGACCAGGTGTTCTTGGACTGCAGTTCCCAGAAGCCTTCACCACTAGCTGTGCTGGCCAGGATTTCTGGGAGTTGCAGTTGGATGACATCTGGAGACCCAAGTTTCAGAACCACTGGCTCTACAGCACTCTTGGTTCCTCTCTGCGATTCGTCCACAATGGATTTCTCTGTGGTTTTTCCACAGAGCTTATGGGCTCTTTTCCAGGCTTGTCCACAGCCTTCTCAGTGTCCTCCTAGGGCTTGTCTGTAGTGCTATCAGTTTCTGTGCAGGGATTCTCAGATTCTCTTCATGAATTTTTGGCAGGACTCCAGGAATTGCCCTGAGTCTTGTCTGCAGTGGTCTCACTCTGTCAGCAACTCTTTCAGAATTTCTTCAGGGCTTGTGTGCAAAGTAGTATTTGCTTCCCATCTTCTGTGCATATGGAGGGAACTCACCATGGGAGATGGCTAGCAACTGGTATCCTCTAAGGCCAGAGATATGCAGTTAACTGGATGCCTTCAAAACTTTCTAAAATGTACAATAAATAAATAAATAAATAAATAAATAAATAAATAAATACATGCATGCATACATAGATACATACATAGATACATACATACATACATACATACATACATACATACATACATACATACATACATACATACATACATACATACATACAGAACGGGATCATAACTGTTGGAGTTTTATTTACAACCCATGTGGTGTTTCTAGTTTGAATGACTGGGAGGGACTTTTTTGAGCTGGGGTGGTTGTCTATCTATCCAGCACTAACCAATTGTTTCTTCCAGTTTTTGAATTCAAAAAGAGTCTTGCCTTTCTGCTGAGTGTCTCTTTCCCTCGCTTTCATTGATTGGTGACAATTGTTTGTTGCTGTTGATCTGTTGGGTTGGTCGCTAGCATGTGTGCGGTAAAGAAAGCAGTATATACAAGTCTGTAATTTCAAACAGCTATTAAGTGAAAATGTTTTTTTATTCTTTCTCCTACAAATGTCTCAGAGTGAGTTTCTGAGACTTTAAGTGCCAGTTTATGAGAAAGGGGTGGAGTCTGGGGAACTTGATGCTATTCGCCTCTGTGGATCTCTGTACTTCTACCGTGTAGCCAAAAAATAAAAATATAATAATAATAATAAAGAATTTTACCAGAAATTTAAAACTCTGCAACAATAATAGCCAGAACATGTTGCAGAAATACACTGACCTCTTCTAACCAGTTCTGACAAGATCTTCCAGAAGAACCATGCTCTTTCCCAAGGCAAGTGAATGACTCGAAAACTCCTGGCTTAGATTATTGCTTCTTGAGTAGCTGGAGGCTCAAGTGGATGTGAACAGTTCTCAGGCATGGAATCTCTGTCTGCTCCAGGAGACTGTCCTGTGCAAGTATCACGTATTACATGAGATATTTTTGCTATATACCATCAAGTTGTTCACAGAAGATGATGACCCTAAAAGAGTTTTTGAGAGATGTTAGATGATCCAGGAATGTTTAGCCATTGCCACCCCACCCACCCCCGGTGAGTTTCCAGGTCTCTTAAATCCTACTCTGATACTCTGTCCAGTAAACCACACTGACTTTTGAGTCAAAGAGGCATGATTCTTCTTTTCAAGTGCCTCCTCTCTTCCCCCCCCCCCTTAAAAGTTGTTATTTTAGGCTTCTTAAAGGGGTGGTCCTTACGTTTCTGTAGGACTAGGTCAGTATAGCTAAACTCATGCAACTGGCATAGCAAGAGATTGCCAGTGGATTCAGTTTCTGTAATCTCATAGATTATCTTCTTATCCTGTGTGTCAGGTCAGGGAATCTGACACCTGAACCTCTCCCAACAGAACGTTATAGACCTCCAGGGAAAAATCAGAAGCCTGTGTTCACCACAACTGGCATTTATCCCCAAAAGGTGAATTCCATTAAACCCAGAGGAATATTGTGCACCTTATACAGTTCTCCCTTGTTCTGAATATCCTCTAACTTCTTAGCCTCATGAAAGACAGATAAATTGAATGTCCAAGAACATCTCTACGTTTCTTCTTTTTATTGCACTGGCACATGCAAGCACATAATATATGTGTGTTGTATTGTGTTTTATCTATTGCATTCTCTACTGAATATCCAAAAAACAAACTATGAAATCTTAATGAACTAAATAGAAAACATAAGTTACTACTCTAACAAAAGTTTAAAATGCTCTAATAAAAATTAATATGGTGCTTAAGAGTGGAATAATAAGACTGGAACTAAAGAGTTAGAAAATACTGAATAATTAAAAAGTACTACAAAGGCATACTCTCTAAATTATATAAAAAAAGCTCTCAATTAAGTCACATCTATGAAAATATCTGAACAGACTATGTAGTTAATAGACTAAACTAGAGTATAAGCAATTAAAAAATCACACTGTCATATAGGGGGGGAAAACTTACCCTTGCCCCAGCAGAGATTTCTCCCCTCCAATGGTTCTCTCCTGGTATCCTTTGCGCCTTGCCCTGGCTATCTTTTCTGGCCATTATTTATACTCTTATTTCTCCTTCATTTACTATCAACAATCATTTTCCCAGGGCCTGGAGGTCCGGGGGAGTGGTGCACCAAGAAAAAGAAAAATCCAATAGGAAATTCTAATAAACCTGAACTTTCTGTAACTCCAAGGACCTGTAATTCAGAATCTGGCAGGCTGCCATTGTGATGATAAACATCTTTATCTTGCAAACCCTGGGAGAATACAGACCAATAAAAAAAAGCATCTGGTGCACTAGAGTCTTGGAAGACCAAAATCCTGGAAAACCAGGATATTGTAGCCACAAATAGTGCAAGTTATAGGACCTGCATCCTTTGTTTATGCTTTTTTTATCATTTGTAAAGCATGTTCAGCAGTCAGGAGGATTATGGTACTGTACTGTACAGTGATCTTGTCCAGTTCTTGGCTGGAGAGCTGGCTAATTGTATTGCAACGATTCTAGTAAACTATTGATCAATCCTCAATTCTGAAAGTACTTTCATTTTCAAGTCTATTTTTTCCTACGCCGCCCTTAAATATTTTAACATTCTACAGCATATCACAAGATTTCACATCTTGACAAGTGAGAACATCTTTGTCTTCCTTAAGAGTGTTTATCGTGTGTTCTTAAAATGTCAGCTGCAAATATGTCACTGCTTTTAATATAAGCTATTTTGTAGCTTACTGAAAAGCATTCTCCCTAGTCTCTCTGGTGCCTTTCCAATGGGCGAAGAGATTATTGCTTCCAGAGGTTTGTGATGTGACTGGACCATCAGTGGTACACCAAACACATAGTGCTGAAATTTCCCTATGGTAAAAAGAATGTCCAGAAACTCTTTTTTCAAGTCTGCACCCAGTTCTCTTTGGCCAGATAAGAGCTTGAGAGGCCTAGGCAACTGGCCGTTTCTTCTGGCGAAGGCATGCTCCCAAGCTGTCTTGAGATGCATCTGCTTGAACTTCTGGTTGTTTTTCTGGGATCAAATGACCTGAACACTGGGGCTTGTGATTGCTACCTTAAGAGCATCTAACCCTCGATCCTGCATTGGAACCCATGGCGAGGCTCCATCCTTTCATAGGGGTGCCTAGGGGTTCTATCAGAGCCGTTTCATTGGTGATGTATCAGAAAAGATGCAAGGATGGTCGCCAGGGTCCTTTGGATCCACTTTTTAAGTGTTTGTTGGGGCAGTTATGGGTTGTATCTTCTCACCATCTGGGTTGAACGCCACCTTCTGTAATAATGTGCCTTATATGTTTGACTTTGTCAGCTGTGACCTGCACTTTGTGAGGATTACATTTCACACCAGTCCAGGGCGTGTTTAAGGATCATGTCTCGTGAGCCTTGCTGCAGTTTTGTCATCTGCTATGATGTGTGCATCTCAAATATCACAGATGCGCCTATGGTTCTTTCTCTACAAGACTTCCTTTGCTGATTTCATTCTGAAGGGCAGCCTACTGAAATGGTACTGATGCCATGGAGTGTTGAACCTGCACACTTCAGTGGATTCTCTCTCCAGTTTGGCTTGCCAGTATCCATCCTTCTTACCCAGAATAATAAGGCTGTCCCCCCCCCCCCCCCTCATCAAGACTTCCTTGCACCTACCACATGCACTCTCCTGGAATCCCTCTGGGACTTGTCCCCAATATTCTCCATCTTTCTACGATCCATATCTGCAGCATTCATGGGGTTTCTTTGGGTCTCGTCTGCAGTGCTCTAGGATCTCCCTGGGGCTCGTCTATAGACTTCCCAGGAACACTCTAGACTGTGCTTGTGGGCCTTCCAGAACCTCTTTGGGGCTCACTATAAATGCACACAAAGGCTGACTCACGGCTGGTTCTATGGCAGTTTGCCTCAGCCTCCTTGAGGGCAATGATGTCACAGTTCACTCTGGGTTCTAGAATTCTGTGATGTTTCAAAAGGGAAACGGAGGGGCTGGAACCCCATGGCTGCAGCTGACTCCTTGCAAAAGCAATGGTGACCTTGGACCTGTCAGGTCTGCTTTCGCTTGCCTGCTTTCGCTTTTAAATAAAACCTGCTGCCCTGACCAGCTTGTCAGGAGTTCTTCCTCCTCCTACAGACGGTAAGTTGAACAGGATGCTTGGGTGAGATTCTTGCATTCCACAGGCTGCCCTGGACCACCTGAGCTGCCTAATCAGAGGGGAAGAGTGTTGTTTAGAGAGGACAGCTATACTAACAATAAGCTAAAGGTAAAGGTTCCTCTTGACAAATTGTCCAGTCGTGTCCGACTCTAGGGGGTGGTGGTCATCCCCGTTTCCAAGCCGTAGAGTCAGCGTTTGTCTGTAGACAGTTTCCGCGGTCACGTGGCCAGCGCGACTAGACACGGAACGCTGTTACCTTCCCACCATGGTGGTACCTATTTATCTACTTACATTTGCATGCTTTCGAACTGCTAGGTTGGCAGGAGCTGGAACAAGCGACGTTGCGTGGATTCGATCTTACGACTGCTAGTCTTCCGACCTTGCAGCACAGAGGCTTCTGCGGTTTAACCTGCAGCAGCACCACGTCCCTCCATACTAACAATAGTTTTTATTAAAATTGCTTCTTGATAAAAGATTAAATATCTTTGGTTGCATCCAGGGTGGCTAATTCACTCTGAATGCATCTGGTCCTGTTTGATTTCAGATGCCAAGCAGGGTTGGGCCCAGTTAGTGCTTGGATGGGAAACTGCCTAGGGATGCCATGTACTGTAGGCTCCCGTTTGGGAGCCAGTGTGGTATACTGGGTAGAATATTTCAGGAGTGGTTTTACCATTGACATGCCCCAGTGATGTTTCCATGCTGAGCAGGGATTTGAACGCAGATCTCCTGAGTTCTAATCCGTCACTCTATCCACTTGAGAGAAAAGGATGAAGGTAAATGCTGCTTTTGCAAGTCCCTGCAAGGACAGGATGATTGAGTAAATGGTCATGGTAAAATAATCAGTATATACTCTTTGTTAATTATTTAGCTGACATAAGGAATTTAGGGAAGTCTTGAGAAATTATAAGAGGAAAGTACAAATAAGGGAGGTACCCTATTGTACTGACAAGAAGATTGAGCAATTAAGCCTACCTAATAATGAGGAAACAGTATGGGTCAGTAAGAATGACCGTAAGAAGGTTAAGGAAAGGGGACTATGTACCAAATAAGGAGAAAAATAAATAGCAGTCTGGGGTCTAGTTAATATGGGGAATGGGAGATGTAAACAGGGACAGGACTTCACATGATTGGTTTAGGCATACCGGATAGGCTGTACACCTTGGCGTACCTACCAATGGGGAAACAAGGGAGGGACCATGCGGCTGGGAATAGGGAATAAATATCAAGCTATGTGTATTGATCAGTGTGTCTACCTAGTCAGGACACCCACTTTTGCAAAAGTTTTTAATAAAGGAAGGCTGCTTGAATTCGTGGTTGTCTGGTTACTGTATTAAGTAACAAGGGTGTGAGCATTTCTCACACACTATATCACATTGGCTGTCATAATTGCACACAACAGCTCCATTTCCCCTGTTTCACATTGAAAACCTTTTTCAGATCTAATCCAGGAGGCAAAGATGCACTCCTTTGGGAGGACAAAGAAGGGTAATCATCCAGTCACTCTCCCCTCTCCATCATTCTTTAAATGTTATATCTCTCTTGGTCCTAGTTTGAGCCAGCCCACCTGTTTCTCAGCTGCTGTTCCACCCCCCCCCCCCCCAGCCCAAGGAAGTTACTGGCGGCGGCTGCAACATTTGCACTGGTTTAAACATTGGCTCCTTCTCCTCACAGGCCAAAAGGCTGAGACAATGATTCTCTTGCTACACACCTTCCTCCTTACCTGGTTTGTGGACCTTATCCAAGCCAAGCTCTACAGCCGCTGCGAGTTGGCCCATGTGCTGAAGGACAACGGGATGGATGGCTTTGAGAATTATAGCCTGGCCGACTGTGAGTGCACTTCCTTAGTAAGCTGTAGTGCTGTTGTGAGGGCAGGACAACCCTGAATCTGGCAAGTACACCTAGTGCATAAATACTATGGATCACAATAATTAGTCATAAGGGCAACCAGCAGTTTGGTGAGATAGCTGGGGCGGTTCCTTCTCTCTGAGCCTGACCTACCTCACAGGGTTATTGAGAAGATAAAGCGATGGTGGCGGTGGGGTGTGTGTGCAGAGTGCTGTCACACCACTTTGAGCTCAGTGGAGGAAAAGGATGGGGTGGGGGACATAAATAAATAATCAGTCCAGCATTCATTCCCAAAAGCAGCCAGTTAAATATCTGCAGGACGTCTACAGTGGAACACGAGGGCAGCAACACCCTCCCTCCCTCCCACCTTGTGCACTGCCCAAATAGTGGGAAATGCCTTGTAGCAAATGAAACTAATTTGTTATGAATCACAGTCTTCTTTACCAAATAAATTCAGTCTTGTCCTTGGTTTATTTATCCGTCTATGAAACAGATTTTAATCCACCTTTCAGGGCACCTTTCTCTCACAATAACTATTTTCAGAAGGTCACGACTGAAAGTGGGTATTATTACGCCCATTTTACAGAGGTGGGAACTGAGGCAGAAGAAGGAGCATCTTGCCTAAGTGTACCTAGGAGGCTTCCAGTCAAGGGTTCTCTTCCAGACATAAAATGATATTGTTTCGGATACAGGAGAGGTCATTGATGGCACCAGACTATAAAAATCTGAATTCTACAGCTAAATGAACTGGGTGGTATGGTTTCCCAGATGGAAAGGCTTTAGGCACAATCACACTCTTTTGGAACACACAACTGATCCAGAGTAATATGGGCCGAATCTCTCCTTCTTTCGACCTTTGAGAATAATGGACCACCGGTCGCTCCACTGCCTTAGGGGTGACTGACACAGGCTCCTTCCATCTCCCTCTCCACAGGGATCTGCATGGCATTTTATGAGAGTGGCTTTGACACCGAGGCTGTTGATCGGCACGGAGATGGCACCAACGACTATGGCATCTTCCATATCAACAGTGGCTGGTGGTGTGAAGAGGAAGGCACTGGTAAAGTGTCGGAGAACCTGTGTTCGGTATCATGCTCAGGTCAGTCCCCACAACGACCACTAGAGGTCACTGTTGTTCCGCAAGGGGAGGGAGGATACAGAGAGGGCGGAGATCCATCAGATATAATTGTCTCGGAAAAAGTGGACTAACCTATCCTATTTATTTTTGTTTTAAAGATATTTTTAAAAAATTTTTAAATTAAAATGGAACAGAAGTACACACAACATATTACTTGATTTAATAATGTCATGGACCTTAGGTTAGTACACATAACATGTTGCTGTGAACAATGCATTGGCTAATTCACATTTTACATTGAAATACCAGTGCACCTGGAGGTTAAAGTCCATCCCCCAAATATTGACAAGACATTGATTTCTGTTCAACATGCTAGTACGTATAGATGCTTCGAAATATCTGAGTAAGCAAATTATTTTTATTTTTGCATTCCCCAAACATGCCCTGAATTCTTTGTTTGCAACATTCCTTTTTTTACTCTTTATATCGGAACTTGGGGGAAACACTGTACATTTTGCTTGCTTGCCTTTGTTTTCACGCAAGCTCTCTGATGATGAGCTTCGCCATTTCCGTGATTTCCCTGCCTCGTTTTATCGACGAGATGTATTACAACAGCGCCACCTGTTGCCCGCTATAATCTTGGTCGCGATCCAACGCTTGATGCCTTTATAGATGTTTTCTAGAACAGGCATGAGGAATGAGTGGCCTTCCAGATGTCGTTACTCGGTTACAGCTCCTATCAACCTGTGAGGTATATTGAGAGCTGCAGACCAATCAGATCTAAAGCTCAGCACTTTGCCCACTCCATCCTAGATGAAGGTTTCTTAGGCTATCAATCTTAAGGCATGGTGTATACCTATTGTGTCTTTTCCTTCTCAACAGATTTTTTTTTCCAGTTAGAAAAAAGATGAAGTGTTAGGAGAAAAACCAAAAGTTTATAAAATGGAAGATGACAGGCCTTCCCCACTACACCAAATTCAGGTTTTAAGCCAGCATGATTGCATAAGAAAACCTAATCTGGAAGTACCGTGTGTCATAATTTCAAATATTCAGAGTACTACACATACATTAGGTATTTATTTTTATTTATTTAAAATATTTTTACCCCACCTTTCTCTGAAAAAAAGAACCCAAGGTGGCTTACATCATTAAAAGACAATATTTAAACTAAGAACAATAAGAATACAAATATTTAAAAGGATCAAGCAAATACTTAAAAAATAGTAAACAAAAGCAACACCAAAAACGCATTCAAAGCAGTAAGGAACAACCATCTATTTAAAAAAACTGACTCATGTAGTGGTAATCCTTACAACAACCCAGTGAGTTAAGTGAATGTTGTAATATCTTGTGTTGTAGATGTGAGGAGTAAAAGAAAAGCTTGGGAAGCTATTTAAAAATTAATTAGTTACCGCTACAGTTCCTGCACCACATTCACAGATGGAGGGGTGTTATCCAGCAGATATTGTCATCTCCTATTTATAACCCTTTCATATTTCACTGCCACTGCTATATCTTTTTTTCTACCCAGCAAATATTCGTTAAGGAACAAAATATGGAACAGCATATGGCATAATGTCTTTGGCTGGTTGTGCTAGAAGCCTCCAGCCTAGAAGCATCCACATGCTGTAAGCCATTACAGGACACTGGCTCTGTGATACTAAAAGATCCCGGGTTCCTTCAGATTGGGATTCAGTACTTCTAATATAGAGACAGAACTTCTGAATAGTCAAAACATCTCTAATGCCTAGCTCAGTGGTTCTCAACCTTGGGTAAATCAGGTGTTCTTGGACTGCAATTCCCAGAAGCCTTCACCAGCAACTGTGCTGACTGGGAGCTGAAGAATACATGGGTTACCCAAGGTTGGGATCCACTGGCCTAGCTAAAACCATTGATAAATGTTTGGTTTTCATTTGTTTGCCTTTTGTAAGCTAGGGGCAGGCAGATCTTTGGCTCCCCAGTTGTTTTGGCCTCCAATTGCCATCAGCCCCACTTGGCATGGCAAGCTACATCTGTCAGACATGGAGATGCCTCAAGACACAAGATATTGTGGTGCTTAGAAACAGAGTGCACCATCTCTTCATTCCTTCTTTTTCTTGTTCTGTGTGTGGACATCCTCTAGCCATCCTAGAAAGAATTCAGGACATGTTGTGCTTCTAGGTGGATCCTTAGGTCTGGCCCGGCAAGGCACTTCTTTTCTTTTTTACTTTTGCCTAGGCCGGCCTTCCCCAGGCTGGTACCTCCCCAGTGTGTCAGACGAAGGCTCTTCTCAGCCTGCCATACTGGTAGGTCTCCTTTGACCGTCAAGACCAGAGGAGTCTTTCATGGTTTTCCAGAGATGTGGTTGCACAACTCCTGATGTCTTTCAACCCAGGATCTGCTGGCTAGGATTAGTGAGAGTTGCAGTTTAATGGTGTCTAGGAGGAAACTGGAACTTAATCCAGAAAAGGACAGAGGTGCTCCTGGTCATTCAAAAGGCAGATCAAGAAATAGCGATTCAGCCTGTGCTGGATGGGGTTACACTCCCTCTAAAAACACAGGAGCTCAGCTTTGAGGTGCTTCGGGATTTTTCTCTGAGCCTGGTTGCCCACATTTCAGCGGTGGCTAGGAGTGCCTTTGCACAATTAAAACTAGTGTGCCAACTGTGTCCATTGCTGGAGAGATCTGGTCTGGCCATGATGACACATGCCTTAGTTACATCCTGGCTCTAATGCACTCTACTAGGTGCTGCCTCTGGAAGGTGTCCGAAAACTTCAGCAGGTCCAAAATGCGGCAGCCAGATTGCTAACTGGGGCTGATTACAGGAATCACATAACCCCCTTGTTACAGCAGTTCCACTGGCAGCTGATCCATTTCAATCCAAAGTGCTGGTTCTAACCTATAAAGCCCTAAATGGCATGGGTCCAATCTCTATCAAGGACTGTGTCTCCCTTTATGAACCTGCCCGCAGGAGAGGCTTTTCTCTCAGTCCTACCACCTTCACAAGTGCGTTTGGTGGGGACACAGGAAAGGGCCTTCAAAAACCAAATTTACATTCCTCTGATTGTTACCCTGCCTTATATTCTGAATATTCAAATTCCTAAAGGGTTAAACTCCTCTCTCTTGGTTTAAAGAGTTTAGTTTAGTTTATCTCTTGTTTAAACAAGGAACAGGGACCTGCCATTTTTGTTCTGCAACCCTAGCCAGCCACTAATAATTCACAGGGCCACCTTCTGACCAGCAGAAGGGCTTTAAGATTGAAAGGAGGAAGAACCCAACCCTTGTTGTGCCTACTAACTCATCTCCACAGATTTGTCTCCCATGGAGAAGAGTAATTGGGCCCAAGACATATCTCATTCCCCAAATAGCCCCCTTCTTCTGCTAGGGACAACGCTTCTGCTGAGCCACTTCTCCAGACACGAATTCATGTTCTTTTTGACCCCACCCCCCAGGATAATGGGTGGAAGAAGTCATAATTATTTTGTCTTGTGTGGTTGTTTCCACCATTCACACCTTCTCATTCTTTATTCTAGATTTACTGGATCCTGAAATTGGTAGTGCTCTCGCTTGTGTCAAGACGATCGTGAATGCTTCCCAAGGAATGAGTGCCTGGTAGGAGAAGATCCTATGTTAGCACCTCCCAGTTCTATGCTATTTCTTCCCCTGATGGTTCTGTTGGATGGCACAGCGTTAGATAGCTTTATGCCATCTCCCTTATTTCTCTTCCATCTTGAAATAGATTGCCCTCTTGGTCGCCCATCCCTGCTACCATGTCTTTCAGAGCAACCTGGTGCTATAATGTGAAACTGCTGATGATTCCTCTGCCTGAATTCCTCTGTCAGATTTCTGGGAAAGGCACGGATGTTGAAAGACTAGATTTTGATTGTTTATTTTATTAAAAGATATCACTAGGGAACACATAGTTGGACTGTGACACCGTTCAGTCCTAGTATAGCCAAGTTTGAAGAATTCTGGAAGTTGCAGTGTGGAAACATCTGGAGGGCCCCATGTTTCCTAGTCCTGCAACAACACCTTTAGAGGATGGCCAGGTGCAAGCGAGGACAGAACTCTTCCTGGACCTTTTCAATAGCTGTTTAAAATAGGGTGCTTTGGCAATCTGGATGACAAACAACACCTTATGAAATGCTGCCTTCTGCACAGCTGTTAATGTTCCGGAGCAGCCAGTATGGTGTCGTGGATAGAGTGATGGAATAAGTCTAAGGACCTGGATTCAAATCCCCACCAGGAAATGAAAACTTGTAGGGTAGTGGGAGTGGTGGCACTGATTCAACCATCGCTTAAATATCTCACATATCCTGAAAGCCCTATCAGGTTCACCATAATTGGGATGTGACTTGGCGGCACAAAGCAAGAATTAAAGGTCCAGGAGCCTTGTCCTTTTATACCTGCCCCCCCCCCCCCCTTCAGTCATGGTTATCTTTCAATGCTGGGCATGTTATTCTCTGTTTCACCAAATTAGATCACGAAGGAGATGGAAAAGCTTGTATCCTTTCTTGCTTCTTACCCTAGAAGTATCCAGAAACCCTCAGAGAGTTTAGTTGCCAACTCCTTTCTATGTGCCTTTCAAAGCCAGACAAAAGTCATCTAATGTCTGCCAGTGACGCAGCACAGAAAAGCTGAGTGTTATTTGGCTGGTTAAAGGCACAGAACCTCTGTTAGGGAAAGAAAAAGAAAGATTCAGCAACACTTTTAGAGATACAGAAATTGATTGTAGGTGGGGATCCTTGTCTTGAAGGGATATAGCTCAATTTATTCATAAGGTGCGTTCAAGATATATTACACAAATGTAAGAGTGGGTAGTACCTTTTACTAGACCATTAAAAATCAAACAAATTTGATTTTGGGGACCATACAGCCTTTTCCTTGTTCTTTCAGAACAGGTGGTTTTAAAAGAGTAAAAAGTAAGATAAAGAAAGAGCTTTCATTAAGGAAGATTATGCGTGCACTTCTCCATAAATGACGATAATCTGGATATCCTGACCATCTTTATTTGGTGTCTATTTGTATGTGTCAAACTACAGATAGTATTAAATGACCATATGGACAAGTCTCTGTAATGATTCAAAAAACTAAGCACAAAAAGTTTTAGATAGCTAGGTACAACATTTATTTAAACCATTAACATCTAAAATATAATTTTAATCTTAAAACATAATTTTAAAATTCATTTAAAACAAACAAGATTTTTGGCTCTAGTTTTGCCCACTGTTGATGCCCTCAGGTTGCTATGGTCCTCCAAAGAAAAAAATCCTCCCACCTCTGATGTGAATTATGTAGGAAGAGACGTCTGACAAATTCACTGGTACCCAAGCTTAGAAGAAGTTACATTTTTGGATTCCAATTCTGTGTGGTCAGGCAGGCTGGGAGATTCGGGGAGGTGGAATCCAAACAAATAACCTTTTGAAGTTCTGATTGGTACTCACACCCTCCTTGGTGTGCTTTGGTCGAACTGTGTCTATAATGCTATAGGATTTTACTGGGTTAGGGCATCTGTCATTTCTATTTTGGCTTGGTAAAAGGCCTGCCTGGCAGGAAAAGGAGCTAGTCCTTGCATGGAGGCAGTTTTGTTTAGGAATCATAAATTTCAATGACCTGTTTGTTGATCTTCTCTTTTCAGGGATGGGTGGACGAAGCACTGTGAAAATGAGGACCTGTCCATTTGGGTGAAAGGGTGTAAGATTTGAAAATGTAACTACCTTCAGTCTGTCTGCTCTCTGTCATGTCAACAATGCACAATATATTTGTTAATTATTGTTATTCTTATAATTTTTATATTGGTTATTATTGCCGTTGATTCATTTGTTTGGATGGATTGAAGGAAGACGCACCATTATTCTGCATCACTGGGAGTGCCTGCTGGTTCTCTTGTCTTCACTTGGGACTGAGTCAGCAATGGTGGTGTACATTTCATGTTTGCACAAATAGGGGTGCAAATTCTATCTACACTTTAAGAAAACATGAGCCACCCTAAAATATCCTGCTTGTGTGCTGGGCAACCTCAGACTCCGGGGTAGAATATGCCTGATTGGGACCTCTGCTCTGTCTTTGGACTTCCCCAGATGGTCCTATTCTCTTCCATATGACACAATTCTTTAATGGTTTCCCAATTTTTATACTGGCTCTCCCCTCTCATTCTGCAGGGTTAAAATACCTCTCCTGAGGCATAGATAGCTTGGTGGTTTAGGTATCTGACTGTGGATCCAGGGAGTTCAATTCCCCTCTGTGCTTCCAGGGCAAAGAGCCAGCCTGTGTGGCCTTGGGTAAACTGCATAGTCCCAGGGCACCCCAGAGGAAGGGAATGGGAAACCACTTCTGAGTGTTGTGTACCTGGAAAACCCTAAAAAGGGTCAGAATTGACTTGATGGCTCATGATTGAACCATAACTGTGTCTGTGTTATGTGATGTCATGTCAGAACTGACTTATACCAACTGTAACAGAGCTTTCAAGGTATGTTGTGAGATATGTTTAAGGCATTGATCTACCAGTTCCCTTCATGGGTTTCCATGGATTTAGGTATTGTGAGTCTAACACCGTTGCTCTATCCACTTCACCACCTGGCTATGAGGCCTTTTAAATAGCAATAAAAAAACTTTAGGATAGTATTCTCATTCCCATCCTTTTTGGCCCCACTTACCATCAGAATTTGACTGTTGGGATGAAATATGTTCTTCTATACCTGGTTGAACCTTTGCCTGAAATTCCGAAATTAGTAAGCAAAGGTTTCATAGTACAGAGAGACATAGTACATTATTATCTACTAACTGATGTTAACAGCTACAAAGGGCAGTTTGAAAATGATCAAATCTCCATGCTTCCTTCCCCCACCACCTTTTTTTTTCTTTTTTGAGAAGAAGGTGATTCCAGATAAGGCTTTACTTATGCAGCTTTGCCCTGCCATCAACTCATTAGATTGTCTCTATGCAAGTACCTCATCCTGCTTTTCTGCATTGCCTCATCATCCGTAAAATGAGAAAAGTATAAAAGTATTCTGGCCTACTTTAATTTTCCAGATTAATTGAAGCATTTTCAACTCTGAAGTGCTATGTGAAAGTCTGAATTAATATTGGCTGAAATCACATTCCAAAAGTTGCATTGAGTTAAGGCTGCTGATGTCATCAGTCTTAAATGGCATAGCTTATGGAACAGGAGTTCAGCCATTGTCTCCAGAGGACGCCCTGCACAAAGCACCATCTGTCTTCTCTATATGCAGTATTGGCCTAGACAACTCAGTAGCTACTTCTTGAGGAGTGGTGTTGAATTGCACAGCAGCGCTTGGAGAAATCAACTTTTGACTACAGCTCATGGAGGTTTCTGGGTTGTGTGGTCCAAAAGATATTTTTCCAAACTCTGTGTCACTGAAGATGCTATATGCTGGAAAGAGTGGGGTATGGCCATGTTGGTGAAGGAGGATTGGACATAAAGTCAGCACCATCTTGTGATTTATGGTTGGGAAAAGAAAGGCTGATTTCCTAGCTAGGGTCCTGCACCACCTAGGTCAGGCCCTTTCTGGTGGTGAAGTTGGAAGAAGGATTTGACTGTTGCCAGTGTCAGTGGACCTTTTGCTAGAGAGATGATGCTATTCAGCTAATAGTTGAACTCAAACAACACAACACAGAAGAACAGTGGAAAAAAAGAAACACTTGGGCTGGCTAGGATCAGAAAGCATAGTTGGAGTGTGAATCATGCACTAGGAGTTTCACTGTAGAGGTAATGATAGGACAAGAAGAGGTAGTTTGACCCCTTGGTCAGGAAAAGACTGTGACCAATTAGAGTAAAGAAAAGCACGGAGCACTTAAGCCATACCTCTAGCCTTGGTCAACAAACCTTTTTTCCTAAAATACAGCAGCTATAGTTTTAACAGCAAAGGCTGAAAAAGCATTCTCATTGTCTCTGGCTGATTGACACCCAGCCACATGACAAGAACTTGAAAAAGTAACTTTCTGGATTGCAGCTCCCAGAATCCCTGCCATATGGCTTGGGTAGATTCTAGGGACTCAACAGTCCAAAAAAAGAGAGAGTAAATTTCCCAGCCTGTGGCATGATCACAGGAGCCTAAAGAAAGGCAGGGATTGTCATAGTTTCCACTGGTTTAGGAACTAATGTTAGTAGGTTCCTAAAACCATTCCCTGTATCACTTTCATCTACCCAGATGGGGTGTTAAACCTACCATTTGCCATTCATGTTTCAGGCACTATGTGCAGAACACCTTTCCCCCACCTTATGCCCATCAGAGGGGTTAGACTTCAATCCCATTGTTGCAAGATAAAGGAAACAACATGAATTATATTCTGACTTATCTAACATAGCCAGGTTGGGAGAGGTTCAGCCTGGATCAGATACTGATGGTAGCAATGCATTCCTGCGAAGAAAAGGCTGCTTATTCCAACAGGAGCTTGCCAGAATGGGTATTTGGCAAATTATTGTGCTTTTGCTTTGTAGTTGGACAGCTGGGAAGTTAGTAGATCTTTGTTAGTGCATGGGATGTCTCAGATACCTAGCATTGAAAGATTTGCATGTCTGGAGGGACAATATGGTAAGAGAAAGCAATACGCTCTTATGTTCACACATGATCTGACCGTGAGAAACACTTAACATTGAAACAAGCTGAGTTTAGGGGAGGGGAAGAGAAATGATCCTTATACAAAACGTATCAGATTTTGCTCCTTCCAAATTCCAAATCACGTGGGCTGTTGAATGAAGGGATGCTAGGAAAGGAGGTATAGATGTATTCAGTTCAGCAGGTTGATTCTTCAGATACAAGAGTATTGTTAAGTTTCTTGTAACTATTCAAAAGTAATCTTTCTAAACATGTGTCTTATAAACTTTAGGGCTGGTACCCTTTCATCAGGTAGGGCGAATCTCCCACCACCAGCTGCTACCTTGGCAGACATGCTGAAGAGAGCAGAAATGGGGAGAGTGCAGCAGCATGAAACACAGGACAGAGGCCTCTGGAGCAGCTGCCTGCCCCTGGTGTTGACATAGTGTGAGGCACTGGATGAACAGGACCTCTGGATCCTTCCTCACAGCATGGCTCTGGGGAGGAGAAGGACCTCAAGACCACCTACTCTGTGGCAATCTCTATGTCTTTGAGAGCCTCGCCATATTGGTCTGCAGTTCCTGTTGGTCTTAGCTAACATGATTGATGATTAGGGATGATAGGAGTTGCAGTCCAACAAGATCTAAGGCCCACATGCTGCCCACTCTTGTGGTAAATTATTGACAACCACCGCCACCAGAACAATACAGACAACTGCTAATTTCTTCTGAGCAAGCCCCCAGGCTTCATTTGAGTTGTGCATTGGTCCCGCAAATTGTTGGGTATACCAGGGTCAAGATCCAGATATTGTAAAATAATAACAAAAGAGAAAATGCCTCCAAGCATGTGCTGAAATCTTCCCCCTCTCCAATGTGTAACCTAACCAGTGTACAAGAGCACATAGTTTCCAGGTTGATGGCAGGACACGTTTGAGGCAAGCTGACATCTTGCTGTTGTTCTCTACAGGCCGAAGGTGGGGAAACATTGCCCCTCTAGGTGTTTCAGACTTCACCTCCCAGAAGTCCCAGCTGTCACAGAAAGTAGCAAGAGATTGTGGGAGTTGTAGTTGTCAATACCTGGAGAGCCAAAGGTTCTCTATCTTTGTTATGCAGGAATTTAGCAACAGGCAAGCACCACTGGGATGAGCAGCAGCCATCTGGTTCCCATTAAGAACAGCAGCAGCCATGCCCTTGTGTAAATCAGGTGCGTACAACAAATAGTGACGATGCAAACAAAGTGGGGACATAAAGGCAGCTTTACTGAGCATTACTAAAGGGAGGAATACAATTGTGGCCTGCACACAGACCTATTAGGGCTAACGAAGCAAGGCAAGGGTACTGCTCTCTTTACGACGCCTGGCACTGTGTCAGACTCCGTTCAGCCTTGGCACCAGAGGACTGGTGGAGCACAGAACACTTGATGGATGCACCAGAGCCAAGGAGGTTATGAGAGATGTTCAGGATGCTGCTGGCACTGTACGAGCCATCTTTGTTCAAGATCACCTGACTAGGCATCACCCCCTCTGTTATATCTTTTCCATCTATGCTCCACTTGATCTCCAGAAATCCTGGGTAGAATTGTTCAGCTACACACAAGGCGTGGACTGTAGAAGAGTCGGATCTCTGAGAAGCATCAGACAAGAGGAAGACTGATGATGGTTCCTTTACTGATGTTCCTGGGAAAGAGAAACCAAACATGGGTTAAAGGATGCACTGATCTGACCAGCCCCTCTCCAGCAACCAAGCCATTGTGACTCCCAGAACCACCCTCTTAGGGTTTGGTGCTGGGGCCAGACTTTGGGGACCCCATACCAGGAAAATCCACCATGGTAAATTGATTATCCTCACCAGTGTTTCAAAGGGGCAAATTTAAGCATGCTTTTAGAAAGTATGAGTAAGGAAGAAAAACCCATGGTGAATAAACTGGGGACTGAAGATGACAATCTAAGGAGAAAAGACTTCAGGTTTCTGGCATCTCCTTTGTTTTTTAACTATAGTGGTTTCCGATGTTAGGTCCCCAGGTGTTCTTGGACTACAGTTCCCAGAAATCCTGGCCAGCACAGCTAGTGGTGAAGATTTTTGGGAGATTTACCCAAGAACATCTGGGGACCCAAAGTTGGGAGCCATTGCACTAGATGGATCATCAGCTGCAGCCTGGTATGAAAGACATGGACACAGAAGAAACTAAGCTGGTGCAGCAGTCCAGCTGTTATTGCTTGGTAGATGCCAGCATAGCCAGTGGCAAGGAATCATGGCATTCCTAACAACATCTGGAGAGCCACATCAGCCCTGAATTCAAGGATTCTGAACCTCAGCTGAGGAATTTGCTTTGTGAACCAGAACAGAATGGAATTCTTTGTCCTTCCACACAAAAATCCACTGATAGTTACTCTATGTTTTTCTTTCACCAGTATAATTTTGTGGGAAAGCAAAGCAGGGCAGTCATTTTGCCACTGGTACTGCTAAACAACCAGTCTTCAATCAGGCCAGTTTATTTGTATTGGTTAAGCAATGTTCACACTCACCGCCCCTGACACTGAGCTGTGTTCCTTTCCCTGAGACTGCAATGCTGAAGTAATTTGCTTCTGCCAGGCACCAATAGGTGGCACTTTCTTCAGTGCGCACCTGCTGGATCTGCAGCACATATGCATTGGCACTGGCATTCCGGATGGGGACAAACCGAGCATCAAATTTAGACGATCTCTCTATCTGGCCATTGTTGCCATGCTTCATAATCAGGGTGGGGTGGCTGGCTGGCTTTTGCTGAAACCAGAAAACATGGTAGTCCTGGATCTTGCCCCTCTCCAGGGGGCACTGCAGGACAGCAGTCTCCCCCTCAGCATATAAGGCTTGCGGTGGCTGTATGGGCACAGGTTGTAAAGCTCCACCTAGAGAGAGAGAGGAAAAAGAGAGAGAGAGATGAAGGATGAAATGAACTCATGCTGGACATCATATGGAGTAATAGAATCATAGAATAGTGAAGTTGGAAGGGGCCTATAAGGCCATCAAGCTACTCTTCATAAAAGTGCCCACCCCAATATCCATAGTGATTGGAAATAAGGGTCCTGCACCAAATCCAAGGGGAGAAAAACTGGCAGTGGACCTGAGCAGAGCCTTTTCGGCACTGGCCCCAAGCCTATTAAAGTCCACATAGGGCAAGTCTAGATGAAGGTGGTTGGGGCCTTGGAGCCATTCTCAACCCAGGCCCCCCCTTTGATGCATGTGTCCAGCCTCTTGGAGGAAAGATGGTGCAGAGCTCCAGTGAATGAACTAGTTTTTAAACAATGACAAACAGCAGCACATACATTTTCCTCTCTGAGTAAAATTCAGACCTGCGACTTCAGTGAAGCTGACAGGTTGATCCCCCTCGCTGCCCATGATCTTGAGACTGCATTCAAGATTTTGCTCAAGATCATGCCTATTCAAATCACTGTGCATAGAACTGCAGCTTTAAACCTTACATGAAACATCAGCGCAGTTGCTACAAGGGGCAGCGGAACGGGGCTCCCAGCCTCTCTGGGTCCTGGTGAGCCTTGCCAAAGGCTTGTATCTCACTTTTAGTTTGCAGGCAGATAGCCTTTGAAGCACAGTCTTGTAGGAGCCATCTTGCTGTGACTTACCTTGCCTATTGCAGCATTCAAATCATTCTGCTGAATAGAATTTTAGTTAGTTTTTAAGTATTTGTGTGGGATTTAAAAAAAACACCTTAACACCCTGCTCCCTAGATTTTGTAGTTTGCAAACTGTCCTGAGTGTATAGATAAGTATATAACAATGAAGAAAACAATCAAAACAAGTGTCTATGTATGTAAAGAAATGTAACTATGAATAAATATTGAAACCCAGCGGATGGCGTGTTAGCCTAGGGCTCAGGAGACCTGGTTCAAATCCCTACTTGGCCTTGGAAACTCAAGGACGTTGGGCAAAATAGTAAGTTGCTACTTAAGCATCTCACATATCTCAAAAACCTTATTAGGACCATCCCCATTTGTGAGTGACTTGACAGCCCATTAACAACAGCAAACAAACATACATTTTTAAATATCTAAACAAATAATGACACGAATGTAGATAAGAACATAACAAGGAAGAAAGTGATGAAGACATCTTTTGATGGTAAGCCTACAGGAGAGTTAAGTTCTCACTATATATCACCTAAGTATCTTTTGAGTATTCTCACAATGCCCATGGGATGCCCTTCCCACAGACTAAGCCGCTTGCTGACATCCGTCTTGTCGTCCTTTTGACACCAGAAAAAATATTTTTGTTCACAAAGCCATTTGAGCTCACAGATGCATCATAGGATTTTGCCTCTTCTTTTAACTCAATATTTTTTACGTTGTAGTTTAATCAGAGCGTAGAAACTCTGACCTGGGTATTCTAGCTGGTTAGGCTATTCTAAGAAGCATAGACCAAAAAAGGGAATATTTTCAGTGTACACATCATGGATTGTACCCCATCCTGAAATAATAGAAGGAAGGGTGGTATAAAAAACTGGACTCCAATAAAAAGAAAAAGAAAAGACTCCAAAATAAAATCTCAACAAACAAACAAACACCTGGAAGCTATAACCTATCACATACTGACTGAAGAAGTAAATTCTGCTGTGTTCAGTGGAATTTTGACCCACTGCCCGTAAAATCCCTGCATCCCCTTAAAAATCCAGGGCTAGTAATTTTACAAGTACTGCACACAGAATAGTGCATTTGTCACACCATCTTCAGTTCCCTGAAAAACAATAGCCTTTCCCCAAACCATAGCAGCTCTTAAAGCTTGTTAGCAGGCTATAACTTTAACATGGAACATAACTCTGTGTAAGTATTTGAAACAGACGCATCCCATCACGGTGTACCAATTTATAGCTAAGAGCATCTCTGACAAAGGACTTCCCATGCCTCTGATTCAGCACTTTAGTAAAAGAGTGCAGTATCAAAAAGCAGTGCCAGAGAAGCAGGAGTAAATTGTTTATGGTTTTGTACATCAGAAGGACCTTTGTGGAGTCTGTGATTCACTGCATTTGCAGTATGAGCCGTCAGCATGTACGCTTTACAACTTGCAAGGTAAGCATGCAAATGAAGCTTTGAAAAAAAAACTTTATGTAAATATCCTAAAGACTAGATACTTGGTATGGTTTATTTGTGATCTTCATTGTTTCAATGCTATAACGGGCCAATAAATGTATATGGCAGAGAGCAGGGATAGAGAGAGAGAGAAAAATCTGATGCCTGCTGGAGTTTTATGCATCTTGGAAGTCTGCAAATCTAAGTTGGTGTAGCAAAATATTATGTTTTGATCAACTCATCATTTAGCATGCATAGGTAGTGGGCCAGGATTTCAAGGTAGGTGGCCATTCAGCAAAAGCAAAAAAAATAAAAAATCTGGTGGCAGCTTAAGGACTAAATAGATGTACAGTATCTGTTTTTCCCATAAGCCTCCCGAATCTACACCCCACTTTGCAGTCCTTAGCATCTTCCCACCTTTTCCAGACAGTAGCTGTTACTTGCCTTCTAATAAAAGAAACTGGTGACGTCTGGATTTCATCTGTCCATATCACACTCATGCTATCTATCGTAGCAGAAGACCAAAGGTCCTCCTTTCCCAGGCATTCTCACTTATCCATGACATGTTTTTTGCCCTCTCCAGCTCTGTGGTTCTTAAACCTGGGGGATCCATATGTTCTTAGACTACTACTCCCAGAAGTCTTGACCACTGGCTGTGCTGCCTAGTGCTTCTGGGAGTCATAGTCCCAGATCATCTGGGGCCCAAAGTTTGGGAACCACTGCTCTAGGTTGACATCTAGTGCACATATACTCACCATGGATGGAAAGAACCAGTGAGAGGCACAGCAGGATCTGAGAACTCATCCTTTTCCACATGGGTGCAGGATCTGGGATGAAACTGTTTGCTGTTCTAATGAAGACACACACCCCACACCCTGCACACTTTGCTTTATGAACACTATTCTCTTCGCAAGCATTTGCCTACAACACGGGTGATTTCCTGAGATTCAGGTGAAATGGTTCATTGATTAGCTGGAGACAGACATCTGACAGATGAAGGCAAATTCATGCAACAGAGGAGGCTGTGGTCATCCTGAGTAAGGCTGATTTCCACAGTGGGTGGGGGATTTTCTTTTTAATTGTTTCTAAGTGTCATTAATTTGTGCACCTTTGTTATTATGTACTTCAGAAGCACAGTGAAGCTCTGCTGAGGTAGGATAAGTTGGCATGGTAGTGGTTTTATTTGACTACAAGGTTGAAGAGGGTTTTTTTTTAGGGGGGGGAATAAATGGATTTCCCCCCCCCCCAGGTTAAAACAAATGAGCCAGAAGACAATGAAAACAGGAGAGAATAACCTGCCATTCATCCTTACAACCACATACATTGCCTAGCACTTTTCTGTAAATGCGGCTGGCTGGATAGCTCAGTGGTTTAGGTCTATGACTGCAGAGCCTGAGGTTGGGAGTTTTATTCCCCACTGTGCTTCCTCTGTGTAGAGCCAGCCTGTGTGGCCTTGGGCAAGCTGCAAAGCCCCAGGGTGCCCCTAAAATAAAGGAATGGTAAACCACTTTTGAGTATTCTCTACCTGGAAAACCTTGAAAAGGGTCGCCATAAGTCAGACTTGACTTGATGGCACATAATAATAATTATTTTCTGTAAATGCAACTGCATCATCTCCTCATTTCCGTTTTCTTTTATACCTGCTTGTGCACTTCTCTGGGGTACCTTGGCTGGCTATTGACTGAATGGATACAAATCTGACATCAGGAATGACAATATTCTAAAGCAAGCAAACAAAAAACACCACACAAAAATCCCCAGAGAGGAACACATAGTCCCCTAAAGCAGTCATGGCTGTTCTTAAAAACAGAAACTTCAGATACTTTATCTACATGGAACAGTTACAGTAGTCTGATAACTATCATGGAAGGGATTGTGCAATGCGTAATTCGTGAGGTACTGAGAATTCTTCATTCGAGAACTCTTGTGCACTGCGAAATCTGGGCAGAGAACTCTAAGTACCTCACCAAATTACAAATGGCAGGATTCCAGAGGATGGACCCACTTGATATGCTTAAGTCATATCAAATTGCTGTAACGGTCTTGTGTAAATACACTCACGGACAGACTGCAGTGAGAAACCTTGAACTATACTGTAGTTCATTAACAAGTTCAACTCCATGGGTATTGCCAAGCAGAGGGTTCATATCCTTGCCAGTCAAGAAGACCTCATTTGCCTTTTCCTGCTTGGAATTTGTTTTTTAACAGAAAGAAAATCTTAGAGGAAGCAGCTGGGGGTAAATACAAGAGGCTTCTATGTGGCCGATAATGGCAAGACAAGGCTTGAAAACTTCTGTGAAGGAGGCAGCACAATTGCATAAGAAAAGCCTCATCTCTGGGAACACTATCTGCTGTGGCTTGAACAGGGAGAAAGGAATCTTGACTTGTTTTTAAAACTGCAGGACAACTATTAATAAGTTCACCATTATTATCCAAAAACCATTTTGTGATTGGCCACTGTACTAATTATCACTACTTGTCACCTTTTAATCTCCCTCTTAACCTCTAATCACATTTGTTTGCAGTCTCTCCACCAACAATGTCTATTTTCTTGTACCTCAGGATAACATTTTATGCATCTCATCACATGGTCTATAGTCCATGAATGCTTACTTCATGATCCATGTATTAGTCTTTGAGATGCGGGGAGACTTTTTGTTGTTCGAAACAGTGCTTAATGGAAGACTTTTCACAGACACTCCTTAACATCACATAGCTGAGCACAAATATAATACTTGGTTAATGGAGGCTCTTATTATAAACTCACTGCTTCATTCACTGAATTTGCTGAGGGTGGAGGCAGGTTCATGCAATGATATCATCTATGTCTAATCAGTTGATGGTGTCTTTTAAGTTAAACTCACAGTTTGTTAAACCAGATTGTCTTTTAGTGTCACGATTATCTTGGGACATTGACTGTAAAATGTTTGGTTGAGAAGCTGCCATTTCCTTGGAAACAAGTGGAGTTAGAGTTAGTCTGTGTTTTTGAGGTGGGCTTTGTCCACTGATAGGACTGGCCCAAGACACTCTTTCTGTGTGAGGCTGAAGAGCAAATGTTGCCTTCCTATGCACCCAAGTCAAAGGTGGGCAAGTTATTTTGACATGTGAAGTGAAAATCCTACAATAATCTCCCAGCAACAGGAATACAAAAATAGGTCATAAAAAAGATGCTCTCTCATGATACTGTTACTGATATGGTTGACTTGAGCCATGGTCACACGGGACAAATGTTGCCTTCCTATCCCCCATTGAGTTCATATAATCAATTTGTGGTCACATGTTGCACGGCCATTAGCAAATCATTTACCCAGCGAGGGGTGCTAAGTGTGGATCATTTCTCATTCGGTCAGAGGCTTCTACTTTTTTTGTTACATAATTTTTTAAAAAATTTTTTTGCATTGCTATGTGTGTAAATGATCTCATCGCAACTTTTTTGAACTACTGTCACCATGCATGTCCTTTTAAAATGTTTTTAATTTTTTAAAAGTTTCTGCACTGTGTTTGTGCTGGTGCATCAGTTAACTTCTGTCAAACGGTCTCAACAAGAAGCTCTAGGCGCTTGTTGAATTGGAAGGAAATGACTTGGTAACGCAAAAACACATTGGGATGCACATCCTGGAATAAATACCACGTGACCACAAAGCATGACAGGAACGTGATTAAAAGTCATGTAACCACAGGGGGACATTTCAATGGTGTGACTGCGGCACTCTGCTTAAGGGTAGGATTGGCTCTGTCTAGAGCAGGGGTGGGCAATTAATTTCTATAGGGGGCCACATGAAAAATCTGAACTGTGTTCGGGGGCCGAACCAACTTTACTTAAAAATAAAATGAAACAGTGATGTTATGATTGTTTTTATTTTAAACTTGTTAATCTTCACAAATACTAACGAGTTTTTTTGCGGTATGTTAAAGATAAGCAACTGATCAACTTTAGACAAAAAGCTATAAATGGTTTTGATGTACGGCAGGCCGGACAGGAGCGGCTCGCGGGCCGTATGTGGCCCTCAGGCCGCACTTTGCCCAGGTCTGGTCTAGAGAGATTAGTCTCAGCTAGAGAAGCTTCACTGGATCAATGGAATTTACATAGGTGTGGACTTGCCAAACTCACATTGGCTAGTATCTTGTTACCTAAATTTAGAGCAGCAAGACAATTACATAAGTGCTCCCCTCTGCCCACCACTGTGGTAGACTTTCCATTGCATGGTCATCCTTCCATTGGTTGTGAGATTAATCTTGCAACAGGGAGCCTACTGGAGAGGCAGGGATGCTGATGTGATTGCCCTTCTGATCTGCATTTCGGCAGCAGGATGCTAACCATTGATTCAGCTGGTCTACTTTAGTTGAGACAAACAATTAGGTCTAGTCCATGATGGAAATCTTTAGTGCTCAGGATTGTTTGCTAATCATTGTTCAACTGTTTCTGACAATGTCACATGTTTCATCTTGTTATGTGCCATCAAATCACATCTGACTTACGGCAACCCTAATAGGGTTTTCAAGTTATGTGAGATATTTATAGAGGTTTATTATTGCCACACACACATCAGTGACTTTCCATAGCTCAGCTAGCATTGGAATCTAGCGCTCTCAAGTCCTAGTCTGTTGCACTATTTGCTACACAACATTGGCTCTCCACAGACACCTGAAAGCTGACATATATTATTTTGTAATACCAAAGGGTATCAGTTTTTTTTAAAAAGGTCATTGCTCTTATTTTTCTGAAGAGAAAAAAAAATTAATTGAAAGGGATGTTGGATAAATGTTAGGAAAAACTTCCTAATGGCATCAGCTTTCTGACAATGGGATGGACTGCTTTGGAAGACGGTGGGCTTTTCATTGTTGAAGGTTTACAAGCCATGTCTGCATGGACACCTGTGAGAGATGCCCAAGCAGCAGGTTTCCTGCACTGACAGTATGTTTCACCATATTGCATTTGAGATCCCTTCAAACTCTCTGCATTTCTTTTTCTAACTAAGCAATGTTGTCCACACAACCTGAAATAGCAGAGGAGGTGATGGAAAGCACACAACCTAAGGAAGCGCTCAGGATTCTAGGTGCAGGTTCTATCTGCATCCTAGCTGAAAGTCAAACAATTCATCCAGGAAAGAGGAAAGAGACAGACAGACAGAGTGAACTTGTATGTGTGCATGGACATCCGAGAATCACAAAAGCTGTAACCATCACCTGCTTTTGTTGCCCAATTCACAGTATACATTCAACTTTGGAAAGCTAGGTGTTATAATTCTGTCATTTCCTACAATTCCTACAGATGGGATTAGATGGCACTTTCTCTTTATAGTAACACATATGATAAGAGACACAACTGAAACATATGCTACAACAGTAAATAGTATGCTTGTTCAAACCTTCATACTTCCATTTTGTGACTGGCCATGGCCACTGCGGCAGCCATTTTGTGATAGTAGCTACAGCACTTTCTCACCATTCCTAAGGTACCTATAGATCCCAAAGGATTGCAGATGTCTGACTTGCATCACATACTCCTGAATAGGATAGGAAGTAGTCAGTCCTTGTGCGAGTGAGTGACCAACGTGTTTTGTAAACAGAGAAACAGGCCGAAGACATATATATGCCTAAACCACACACAGTGCTTCAAAAATAGTAACAGTTGAACTGAGTTCTGCTAAGATAGTGGTTAAAGCATTTACTGAGCCATATAAGTTAAAAGAAACACTATCAAATAACAATTCTGTCAATTTAGACTTATACTAGGCACCATTTTTAATACAAACATATTACATAGAATACGACATTTAGCAATGTTCTCTAGACAGTTTATCTCTCTTGTATTCAAAGGCAAATGCTGGTTATCTTTTTTTTTATGGTGAAACTGCATAGTAAAAGTAGACTATCCTGGTGGGACTTCAACATTTATTACTTAGCCGCAAAGGCTAAGTAAAAGCGTATGTAAAGGCGTATGTCCATGTGAAGGAAAGGAGGCTAGTGTGCCGTCCCAACAAGGAGAGAAACCCAAAGAGATGTGTGCATGTGCAGAAGGGGTACTTGTAGAAATAGAAGGGGACGAAGAGAAGAGGGAAAACACACTGGAGGTGTGTCTAGCAGAGGACAAAGGGGAGGAGTTAGACCTCATAGTGTGGGAGGAGATTATAAAAGGAGAGGAAGAAACGCGGGAATTTCAGGTGGTGACGGGGAAGAGAAAAGGAGGAACGAGAGATTGCGCGGTCCAGACGGAGGATGTAGGAGGCTACTCCGATAAGGTGGGAACACTGATCAAAGAGTTTCCCAATTTAAAGACTGGAGGAGGGTTGCTACCTGATCCAGAGGTGTCCACAGAGAATAGGTGAAGAGTGAAGCCATTGGAATGGACGGTGGTAGTTTACCCGCGCAATCAAGATGGGGGGGAGGAAGGTTATTCACCCTACACCTTCCTTCCTTCAATCAACCTCCCAGGGAAGGGGACTGGGCCAGGCACCCTTGTTGCGGGACGGTGTGCGCAGTGAGGAGTACCCCTATACGGGCGATGACGGACCGGGAGCGTTTTGGCCCGGCCCCGATGTGAGAAGCAATATTTGTACTCCAGAGATGAATGTAAAAAGTTATAAGATGTTGTCGGAGTTGAGTTGTTTGGACCCATTTGAAATAGTTGAGAATGAAGCCGAAAGGAATAAAAAGGAAACTGTTCAAGTTCTGAAACCGCCTCCGACTCTTATTCCCGCCAAGATGAGGGAACTGCCAGTATTTTCGGAAGAACCGGATCACAGTCCATCAGACTGCAAAACTGTTTGTTTTTTGTTAATTAATTGTGAAAGGTTTCAGGGTTCATTTTATCATTAAATAATGGAAAAATATCCAGTAAGGTAAGATAAGATATGAATGCAAAGTCTTCTGTGAGGTCAGGTTGAGCAAGACAATCCCAGGCCTAACAGTGATGATAAAATGGTGTCTGGGTAGTGTTTCATGAAATACGGGTTTCCTTTAATTCATGGCATGCTGGGACAATGGCAGGACATCTGAGGAGCTAAGTATCAATGGACACGTCAGCTCATCTCTTCAACCCTATCTGATTCTACAACTGATGAATGACAAACATCCTGAGCGGACAGATGGACCGAGAGGCCTCATCTTGGAACTTCAGCTGCTTTTCGGTTCCTCTAACCAAATGAATCGAGATCACTCTGGAACACATCTGAACTAATTATAGGCCAGGGGTAGATGATTCTAACACACCTGGTTCTTGTTTTTCTCAACTTGTTTTGCTCTAAAGCTTAAAAATACCTAACCGCAAACCGCTGATGCGCTTGTACGCTTGTCCATATGGCTTCCGAGAACAGTGGAATTGCCAACGGTCAGTTTCTTAATGCTCTCCCATTTTTGAACATGGAGTCCATGTTTACAATTACTCTTAGTTCCATTTACTTTTACCTGCCCAAGCTGAAACAATGGAACAGCGGAATGTCAAATGGGCCTGAACTCCTATGGCTCAGCTTTCAAGGCTGATGCTTTATCTGCTGGCCTGCTGGATGGCTGCCAAAGTGATGCATTTTGATATTCACCACACTGGCATTAGTAGCCTCCAAATCAGTGATAAACTGTGTGAAGCTATTCATCAGGGGTGAACACAAACCAGGGAAGAGGTGATCAAGTTGCAGGTACAGAGGTGCTAGAAGTCTAGTGTTGTTTCAAGTTAGTAAAACTAAATATTAGCCATATTTTTGAAGAGCGTGTATGTCCCAGTAGCTTACATTTTGACTTTTTAACTTTTCAGAATTCAGTTCAAATACTGCTCTCTCTCTCTCTAATTATGTGTTGTAAACTTGGGACTGTACATTGTTTAATTATTTCCCTATCAATATGACATTTTCTAGTCTCACATCTGGCAGAACATTTTCCCCCGCCATGGCACTAATCCCATAGGTTCTCTTATCCAGAGCAGCTGTCTGATCTAACATCCCACAGCATCTATGAGATTGTTCAAGGGGTTTGGATGGCGATTTTTGGCAGAGAGTACTTTTCTACATGAAGGAGTACTACAGTAGAGTCCTCCTTTTGAAGGTGTTCTGTGTTGTAATCCAATTAAAAGATTTTTTTAAAAAACCATCAGGAGAGGATCAGGGACCTTAATGTTGCCTATCAGTGGTTAGCAGCACTTGAACAGACACACTGGTCAAAATCTTCCCCGCTCATGTGGAATATATTGTAATTCCATTCAAACTACAAAAAATATTTCTAATTGTGCACCTATACACATAAATAGATCTTTTGTAGAAATAATCTTTTATAGACTGGAATTCTCTCCTGTGGCGAGGGTGATGCAGTTCATTTTAATGACCTATAAGGGGCCACCCTGTCAGGAATGAGCGCCAAAGTAGAAGGGAAATTTTCTTCAGCAGTGAAAAAATACATTTTATATTTCTCAGGTTCCATCTATTCTTACCTTGCTAGTCCTAAAGTTCACCTTTAGCATTAACAATAAATATTGATGAAACCTTTTTGAAATGGAATTCCTTATTCTTACACAAAATTATCTTCCAGGTGTATGTTGTTACCTATTTCCTCTGCAACAGGTTGTGTACTGGGGTCTCAGCCTGTCCATTGCCTTATTAGAACCCAATTTAACAGAATGCTTAAATAATCACATAGTCAAAGTGGTTATAATGTAGAACCTAGGTTCTTAACCTGTGGTCTGTGGACACTTGGGGGTCTGTGATGTCCTCATAGGGGGTCTGTGAAGGCTTGAAGAAATGTTACGATCTTTTGCAGTTAAAATAGAATGAATGAATGAATGAATGAATGAAAAGGAAATGTAAATTTGTATGGAATCATTCCAATGAAAATATTTTAAAAGGAGTGTGTGCATTAACAGATTAATATTTCTCCCTTCTCTACAAATTTGAAGACCCTTCACGAGAAACTTCAAATAAATATGTGATGCACTTTAGGGTTTTAAATCCTGAGTTGAGTCTCGGTAGTCTGTGACAACAAAAGATATTTGAAGAGGGTCTGTGGCAAAAAAAAAAAGGTTAAGAACCGCTGATGTAGAAGAATGCTGGCTGTAAAGAAGTTCAGCAATATTGAATATTGAGACATGTTGCTGCATCTCATGTGCCCCTCCTTCCCCCACTTATGTCCCCATACTTCAAAGTAAGTAGGTGTCATGGGCATATATGGTATGGTCAGCAAAGCAAAGGTAATTTACTTTCCACAAGGAAAAAAGATTTCCCTATGTCCAACTGAGTATCTGTACTTCAAATTTAAATGTCAACAGAAGGTACTGTGGTTCACTGGTGAGGGCCGACACTTCCCTGAAATGTCATTTACCTCAACCAGTGGAGAGTGGAAATAAACAAAACTGTTGAGACAGAACCCATTGCTGTATCTTTGGTCCACCAGCTATTAAACGCTGATGAATTTCCAAAAAAGGAAACCGTTGCTGTCAGAGCTTGGTGATTTTTAAAAAAATTTTTTTGCATATCAACTCCCAGAATCCCCCCAACAACTCAGGGAACTGCAGTTTTAAAAGGCAACTTTATAAGCTTTGTAAACGCCATAATACTTTCCTACTTGCCAGACCAAGAATGTAAGAACATAAGAAGAGCCCTGCTGGGTCAGGCCAAGGGCCCATCTCGTCCAGCTCCCTGTATCTCACAGTGGCCCCACCAGATGCCTCTGGGAGCACACGACAAGATACCCCTCCCCTGCATCAGGCATTTGGAGGTACCTTCCTTTTAAGCCTGGAGATTAGACATCCCCATCATGGCTTATAACCTGCGATGGACTTTTCCTCCAGGAATCTGTCCAATCCCCTTTTAAAGGCATCTAGGCCAGATGCCATCGCCAAATCCTGTGGCAAGGAGTTCCAGAACTGGTATAAGTATGACCAACAACAGCAATTTCTTTATTTTTGTAAATAACTGGGCTTTTTCTAATTGTTCTCCCCAGCTTCTTTTTCACCTCTCCACTTCAAATTTCAATTAATTAATCAATTTCTTCCATGTTTTTACCTCCTGATTAGTGTGAGGAACTACTCTGAGCAGTTAACAAACAGAAAAAGCAAATACACTTGTATAACCCGAAATGAGAACAAGAGGCAAAATGCTGAAAAAACTGAAGGAAATATTTGTCATGCCCAGCGACTGACAGTTGAATGTGATTTCACACATCATTTTGGGCAAACTGGGCCAATGTTAGAGGAATAGCTTCTTTTTAATAAATACTTCACGCAAACTTTTAGGCATGTAAGCTACATATTGCATCTTTTGAGCATCACACTATCATCGAATTGCTTTTAACACCAAAATACTGAGTCCACATTTATTCTAATATCAGCTGAAGGCACTGAGGTTCAGTAGTCAGGACTGCTACATTTTCTGGAATGTGATTTATTTCAGCTGTTAGTGCTGTGTTAGGGTGCAACTACATTGCAACATACTCCTCAAGTTACTGTGGAAATTCAAAATTTCCCAACTACACGATGTTATTGTAAGCACAGGGGAAACCTACACTTTTCTTCCAGGAATTGGTACGGTACGGTAAACCTTTATTGGTATAAAACAAGTGAACAAGGAGATAAAACACAAGGGGAAAGGGATCACAGGGCGGATAGACATAATCAACATTAAATGAGGGAGTACAAAATAATGAGAAATAATACATAATACCCGGGGAATGGGGTAGAGGAAAGTTCTACATTATGAGGCAACAGTGAGTTTCATAATTGCAGTTAAATAGTTAGCCACCGCCTCGGTGAGGGGGCACAATGGTCACTCAAAAAAATAGGAAGGAGGTCAGGGGAAAGGTCCGAAAAGGGAATCAACCAATGATCTAAAAAAAGTTTCTGAAGGGAGTAATGTGCTGGACATCTGAATAGAATATGATCTAGTGTATCAGGCTGTAAGTGACAGAAAAGGCAGAGTCTTTTGCCTTTAGGGGTTTTGGAGAAACGGCCATAATGCATGGCCAACGGAAAGATGTTAAACCGGGCTAGCATGAAAGCCCTCCGCCACGTAGGATTAATCAGTAGGTTAAAATAATTTAAAGGATGTTCTAAGGAAGGAGATAAACCAAAAAATTTTGGAGAGCAGGAAGGGTTAAGGAGGTCTCTTAGGTGTTCAAACTCCCATTGATATAGCTTGGCTTTAATGTGAGAGTGGGCCACAGATAGTTCCAAATCAAAGAGTGATTCTAATGGGATATCAATAGATAACAGTTTAGAATGGATAAGTTGTATCCATTTAGGGGAGTAGGGATCTTTTAACAAAGCATATAGTAACGAATCCTGGGATCTAGTTAAAAACAAGCGAAGCCAATATTTAAAAGTGAGAGTCCAAGCCAGAGTTGAGGGGAGATGAGTCCCTAGTTCAAGTAGAATAGAGGCAAGTCGGATGGAATTTGGGAGACCAAGTATCTTCCTAAAGAAGGAGGCCGCTAAGCGGTCGAGGTCAGAGTGGGCTGATGCAATCCAAACAGGAACTCCATATAATAATTGTGAGAGAATTTTGGTTTGAAATATATGGAGAGCAGCTGGAACAAATTGATTGCCAGCAGAAAAGTGAAACTTGGCGATTGCCTTTAGGTTCTGGGATGTAGATGAAATAACAGCTTTTTTATGAGGAGACCAATTTAGTTTGTAGTGTAGAAGGATCCCTAAATACTTAAAGGTTTGTACTTGATGATAGGAGTGGGGGCCAACTGACCAAAGAGAGGGAGACCAATGTTTAGAGAAAACCATAATTTTTGTCTTGTCTGAATTGATGGTAAGATGATTTAGCGAGCAGTATTGTTGTAAATAGGTAAGGGAAGAACGTAAACCTAATTTGGTAAGAGAAAGTAAGGCCATATCATCAGCGGAAAGGAGGACAGGAAGAGGAGCCCCGTTAAGGGCTGGAGGAGAATTATCAGAGTTTAAAAGAAAAGAAGGAAAATCAGCTAGAAAAAGGTTAAAAAGCAAGGGGGCAAGGATACATCCTTGGCGTACACCATTAAGAACAGGAATCCTATCAGTTAGGATGTCTGAGTTGGGGAGACGAACTTGACTGAAGTTAAGAGTATGAAGGCGGCGAAGCAAAAACAAAAGACGAGGGTTGATTCCCCATTTGGAGAGCTTTTCCCATAATAAACTTCTATTAATGGAATCGAAAGCGCCCTTAAGATCAACAAAGGCAACATAGAGATTGGAATGATGGTAGGTGGAATATTTTTCAGCTAAAAAAGATAGTAGAAAAACATGATCAGTAGTGGACGCACCAGCACGAAAGCCAATTTGTTCAATTCCAGGGAGATTTTGAGATTGCGCCCAAGATAGGAGTTTGGTAAGAAGGAGTTTGGAATACAATTTACCAATATTAGAAAGAAGACTTATCGGCCTATAATTACCAGGTTGGAAGGCGTCACCTTTTTTGTAAATGGGAATTATGACAGAAGATAGTCAAGATTCAGGGAATTTGCCAGTACTGTTAACTAGCGTAAAAAGCTTAGCAAGGGGCTCAGCCCACCAGTGGGGGTAGGAAATCAAAATCTCAGAGAGAAAATTGTCTGGGCCCGGGGCTTTATCAGATTTCAGAGTATTGATGAGATACTTGATCAATAGTGACAGGGGGCCAATTGGGGAGATTAAGAGGATTCGGTGAAAGGGAAGGAAGGGAAAGGGAACTTGTAAATAACCCTGTAAAATAATCAATCCAAGTTTTGGTGGGGATGGGAATAAATGAATTTAAGGAGGCCGGCGAAATGGAAGAGACTATGGACCAGAAGGACTTCTGGTTGTGGGAAATGATTGCCTGATGTAAGAGGCGCCATTTGCGTTGCACAAATTGGTGTTTTTTCATATCGAACAAGGCAGAACAGGCTTTATGAAGAAAGAAATAGTGCTGTAAGGAAGGGAGGGTTAAGTGTTGACGAATAGAAAAAAAAAAAAGAATAATCTAGTTAATTTTTTTGCCTTCCAACAGTCTGCATCAAACCAAAAACGTGAATGGGTAGTGGAGTGAGGTGGGTTTCGAAATAGAAGTAGGGAGATTAAGGATTCGACAAGTAAGTTATAGTTTGAGATGGCCATAGCTGAAGTGCTAGAGGTCATCAATTCTGTTTTTTTATATATATAGTTTCAGGTAGACAGGACCAGTCAAGGGCTATTTGTTCGGCGTTAGGGGACCATCTGATTCGGGGAAAGGATTGGGCAGATGGTGGAGGAGTAAGAGATGAAGATAAAGGGAAGGATAAGGATAGCATGATAGGGAGGTGGTCACTATCTGTACGGTTATCAATCTGAAAGTCAGAAAGGAAGGAAAAAAGAGATGGTGAAACCAAAATATAATCGATAACACTCGCGCCCCTGGTAGAAACATGGGTAAATTCTCCTGGGACGTCTTGTTTAGCAAAACCATTAAGGATGGTTAAATTATGATGAAGACATATCTCTATCAAGGGGAAGGCATGGGTATTAAAAAAGAGGTCTTTAGAAGATCTTGGAGAACGAAACCAGGGGGGACTTTGCTCATCAAAGTTCCGGTTAAGGTAGAGGGCTAAGGCATGATTATTTGGACCTATTCTAGAGTTAAGGTCGTCCGCAATTAAGAGATGAGCTGAGGGGTAGGCAATGGAATATTTCAGGAGAAGTTCTCCTAGGTCATCCCAAAGGGACGATGAAAAGCAGTGGGGGGGGGGGGGATGTAAGTGTTGAATAGTAGGATCTTTAGGTCCTTAAAGTGGAGTAAAAAGGTTTGAAAGTATGAAGAGTGAGTCTCAAGAAAGAGTACAGAAAAAGGGAAGGAAGAGTTAATGAAACAGGAAAGACCTGCACAGGGTCGGCCCTTTGAATTAGTTTTATAGGCAGGGAGATGGTGTGTGATAAATCCTGGAATAAAAGGGGGGGATAAAGACCAGGTTTCTTGAAGAAGGATAATATCGTGTGTAGACAGGAATTGAATAAAATCACTGTCAGTCGCTTTCCTCCTCCAACCCGCAATGTTCCAAGAGAGGATCTTGAGTGACAAGGTGGGGAAAGGTAGGGAGGGGAGGGTATCCGGGAGTCAAGCTAGGGAAGATGGAGGGGGCGTACAACTAGAAGTAGGATATGAAGGGGAAGTAGTAGAATCAAGAATTTCCTTTGACGAAGGAACATGTGATAGGGAATTGGCTATTATGTTTTTTGGAGAGTGGGAAAGGGTAGGTGCCTGAATGTGAGGGAGAGGGGAAGAGAGATTTTCTCTATTTTGCACCTTATGGAATGTAAAGTCAAAATTTAACGGAGGGGGAAACTGAGACAAAGCATCAACTAAAACAAAAGGCTCGGACTGAAAGTGTTTTTTTTTACAATACAAACAGGTGATAAAGGGTTACTGATAGGATGAGGGGAAGCAAGAGGGGGAACAGTAAAATCCTCAGTTATAGGAGGCAGTTCTTCGTCAGATGACATGGGGCACAAGGGAGATACATGGGAAGGAACAGAAGGGATAGAAGATTGGATAAAGGAGGGGACATCAGGACAATCAGAAGCAGCAGTAGCAGAGTCGATCTGAGCAGGGCCGTCAGTCCTAGAAGACTTGAGAGGAGAGGGGACAGGAGGGGAGCAGTTTGGGGGACCAATAGGAGGGGGAGAGGGGTAAATTATATTCCTCAAAGGCTTTGTTGAAGAAGGAGGCTCTACAGTTCTGTGGGGAATGTGACGTTTCTTCGTAAGAAGATTTAAAGTAGTCAAATTCCTGAAGTAGCGATGGAGAATAATACCCTTATGTTGTAAAAATCCAGCAGATGTAAACAAAAGTCTGGGGATACGGTTGGAATTAAATTCCAGCAAATATCGATTCAGATGGCGAGAAGAAGAGATGTTGGTAATTTTACAAGGTCTATGATCGGTGGAGGTACTTGAAGTAGAACAGCCAGGTGTTTCTTGGCTAAAGAAACAAAAGACCAATCTGGATGCCTTCTATAAGACTTAAAAGTCTGAATGGAGATAACAGCAGCATTTGAATCCAGAATCAGTTGATTGAAGAGCCGTGGGGAGTCAGACTGAGAGAGGGTAGCCAGAGGCACACCTTGAGAAGTCTCTTGGCATAAGTTCAAGGTAGGAGGGTTGGGATAAAACCCTCTTGGAGGGTTGGGATAAAAGGTCCATACAAGATTGATGGACTTCACGCAGAAGGTTTGTGATGTGTGAAAGCTGGGAAAAAATCTGTTGTACCGTTCGAGCTGTCAGCATTGATTGCTGTCTTAAAATAGTATCAGCTTCAGGGTCCAGAGGGTCCTCCACGTTGGGTGGCTGGAGAAGAGGCGGCTTCGCCCGGTGTTGACTTGGAGGCACAGAGTCAGATGGTATTGAAGCTTTCGTTCCCAGAGAGGCTGGAATCATTTCTAGATCATGAATAAAAAAGTCCTCAAGTCTTGACTGCTTGAGGGAAGGGAGAGTAACCTCAGGACTTGGGGTCAAGGAGAGAAAGCGTTTCTTCCCCATAGGAATGGAAAAAAACCTGCCGTGAAGGAGTTAACTCTCATAAAACCGGTCAGCAAGCCAACAGGAAAATGGCGATGAGGAGTGATCCAGCTGGATAAAATCAGTCTCAGCGAAGCACAAAGGTATTTTATAAAAAATTAAACAATTGAGAGTCACAGTGTTCAAAGAGCAGGGAGAAATAACTCCCACTCAACAATTGCCAAAGAAGCAGAGGAAAACCAAAACAAGAAGATAAAATAAGGTAAGCAAACGTTACCGGAGCTCCTGGCAACAAGCCTCTGATTCCTCTATCGGGAATTTTGAGTGAGAAAAAAAAGGAGGCAAAACACTCCAGGGCTAAAACGCGGACATAAAAATTTGAAGGTCCGGATAGTTTATAGGATAAATAAAATAAAAATTTAAATTTAAAAATTAAAACAAACAAACAAAACCACAACGGAGCTCCCAGCTAGAGCTGCTCGACTCGGCTGGCGTCCATCTTTTCCAGGTGATCCCAGTCTCCAGCCCCTCAGGTTGGAAGGCGCCCAACATGCTACTGAGGAAGAGCGGAGCCTTCCAGGAATCATTTCTGTCAGGAGGTTGTTTATTTTAAATTGTTTTAAACATAACAGTTTCTCTTCATGCATGGGTGTGGTGTGTGTGAATTGTAATCTGTATGAACCATGTGGGTATATAACTTTGTTTACCTGAATGAACAAAAACTAACAGTGGAGGCTGGACACAGGGATGTGTTTAGCTTGAAGGCTGGAAGGAAGCTTCTGTAGGGCTGTTGTTGGTTACAAATCGCCCTGTGTTTGGGAAGTTCTGTTGTTGAGCCGTCTCTCATTGAAAGTAGACTTCTGACTACATGCACCCATGTACAAGTCCCTCAGACCTTTATGCCCAGTGCCTCATGGCCAGGGATGTAGGAGAATGGGTATTCTATGTGTGAATGGGGCTGGCCCAAGATATATTATTGTCTGAGGCAAAGAAACAAATGGTATTCCCCACCCACCCAAGTCAAGGTGCCTTGGCACATGAGGTAAAAATTCTTACACATGCCTGTCCCCATCCCTTGCAGTAAAAAATAAAAATCAAAAAGTATAGGGCAAATGATTGGCTATTCAAATCTATTGTCTGAGGCAGTTACTTCATAATGACTAATGGTAGGGCTGGCCCTATAGGTGGGGATTTAGTGGCAGGAACATCATAAGTGCCCTGTACCCTTTTTTAAAGCATGCAGTTGAACATAAAATGTGCAGTTTTTAAAAAATTAAACTGATAAATCCTGATGTGTCATGTTTTAGGGTTATCCCATTTATTCAATTTCCTTTGAGTTGATCTCTATCAGCTTCCAATGGCACAACTTCTTTTCCAAATGCATGCCTTGTGTCCAACTGCATGCTACCCCTCCCCACTATACCCTGTCCCCACTTTTAGCCTTCACACATGCAGGTCTACGCATGAAGAGGACTATTGTGGGATTTAGGAGCAAGGGGGGGGGGATAATTAGATTAAGTAAACAAGGGTGGGACTTTATGTGGTGGCGGTTTGTTAATGGAATTGTGTGCTTTGTTTAACAGACAACAGTTCTGTTTTTCTGCATTATTTCAAATAGGAACAGTCAAGAGCCCCCAGTGGTGTTTTTTTTTTTTAAATGTGTGTGCATGTGGGTCTGGTCTCTGGGTGTCTGTGTGAATTTCGTTGTATGTGTATACTATGTATAGACTTACAATGACAATAAATTTATTTATTATGCTTATTTATGATGATGATGTCAGGCCAAGAACAGGAGTAACTTCACTCCTTATTTGGCCTTAAACTTAGACCCCACAGCAATTATTTACGAGAAGTAACTCAAGAGTTCTGCTGCCCAAATATTCGTGCTGTTACCTCTCATCTTTCCTAGATCTTGAAAAAGTTACTTCTTTGGAATACAACTCCCAGCAACCACTTCACCTAGATGGCCTTAGATACAAAGATAGGTGCTGAAGTGACATTGTCAAACAGGACACCACTGCGTTTTTAATGCATTTATTTCTGGGCTTGACTTAAGATTTCGCTTGGCAGACAGTAGCTGAGGGACTTCCAGGTGACACCGATTTTCTACAGGTCGCATCCATCAAGATAGCTTGACAGATCCTGTCCTTGGCAGTACAATCTCCATGCCACCCTGGGGGAAAAGAGAACAATTAAAAATTCTCCACCCTGACAATTTCTTCACTTGATTTGTGAAAAACACTATGTGAAAAACAGATATGTTAAAGAACATACACTAATCTCATATTCGCATTTCACAGACATGGTATAACCAAAGAAAGAAAGAAAAACTATCTGCTCCACACTCTCAGACATTTAAACTAGTCTCCTGATGCATTCTTAAGTGACTAGTGGTGTGTGTTTTTTGGCCCATTTCTTTCTCTTAAGTAAAGAGACCATGCTGGGTTTCCCAGATGTGACTAAAAGTGACAGCCGGGTAGATAAAAAGTCATGGGCCAGAACAGATTTGTTACCCTGTTCATGCAACGACTAACTCGGGGTTTAAAAAGACATGACAGAGGCACGTGGTTTGATCCAAGCTGGGACTGGAGTGTATAGGAGGAGAGGGGAAATAGGCAGGTGTTACCCCTTTGTTCTGTACTGAACCCCACATTTTCTTTTTAAAAATTGCAAAACAGAAATGCAGTACAAAAATTAAAACACAGAACTGGCCTTCCTTGTTGGGATCTGGCTGTTGCATCCGCTAACTGCATTTGGGGGGAAAGTTCTGGTTTGGGCTTGAACAGTATCAGCCATTGAAATTTGGGAGCAGACGCATGACAAGCACTATCCAGCATGGGAGACGAGTGAATAGCAGTGCCTGGGGGTGGACAGGTCCACAGCCTTCAGGGTGGCCGGAACAACAGGTCCTGCTCTGTGCCTTCAGAGTTTAGTCAACAGAGCAAATGGCTTTAATCCCAGGAAGATAGATCTTTTTGGCCCCAAATTCAATTTCGGAGAAACATTCTGGGGCCACATTCCAGTGGTGGGTAGAGCCAAAGACATCATACCTATGTATTGTAATTTTACCACAGCTCTTACGGTCAATCACTAAGCCTTAGGAGAGGCATTTCAATAGAACAGGGAGGGGAAAAATAGGTACAAATTAGGTATCATGGGAAAAGGGGGTGTGGCCCTCTGGGGGAGCCCAGGGAGCCACAAGGGAATCCCAGGTGGGCCAGATTCAGCCCCAGTGCCTGAGGTTCCTCCCCTCTGACTTAACATTTGAATTAATTTAGTCCTTGTGGCATTTTGGCAGCGGTCTCATCAGACAGCCCAGCAGATTGCTTGAGCGTTCCTCCCTGGCATTGTTAGGTTCCCTTGTCAGCCTGTGCTCCTTGCACTGTCCTGCCGTGGCTGAGAGGTGTGCCCTGCAAGGCCTCAATGACAGCAACACCGGGGAAAGCCTCCCCCCCCCCCCCCATGGCCTCCTCCTTCCGTTTCCCCAGCTGCTGAAGACCCCTTACCAGGCACCCATTCCATTCCATGAATTTTCGACCACCATCTTTGCACAAACCACATCTGGAGCAAGGTTGTTTGTCAGCAGTTCTGTAAGGAAAGGAGACAGAATGTTAAATCTTAAAAAAAGAGGAGGAATCAGGTATCATCTGATTGCCCCTCTCCAGGGTTCCACCCCACCCCCACCCCCACCCCCTGGGGAATAGCTTCTATGACTACACAAGCTACAGGGCATACAGAAGTGCAAAATATACATATTGAATAGGCAGGAGTTCTGCCCAGAAAAAAAGGTGACCATCCCAAACTACCGCCCTTTGCATGCAGCTTGAAAGGACTTCCAATTCCAAAGGATAAGAAATAGGGAAGGATCCCCAGATACCTTTCAGTCTCAAGTGAGAGAAACACATTCTCTGAGGGCTCTGATGGCTGCCGGTGCTTCTGTCAACCAATCATGCCATGAAGCCCTGAGACAAACAATGGTTTCTTGGGAAAGCTGGAAGCCAATTAAAAAGGAGGCCTGCCACTCATCCCACATGTGCCTCTCATAAATGGGTTCTGCAGGGTTTTTTTGTCTTTGTTTTTTGTTATTGCTCCCAGTGGCTTTACCAGGCCTCTTGGGCCACTTTAGATAGGGAGGCAGAAGAGATGTGGGTGTAGACCATGGCACAGCCAGTGGTCGTTGAGACAGAAGTGTGTCTTTCTGTGTGTGAATGGTAAGCATTAACTTTAAAAGCTTCTCTCAAACCACATCCAGCTCTCCTTTTTTAAAAGTGTGTCTCACCTAATGAAAACCAAGCAGTTTGCTGGCAGGAATGCAATATTTGCATGGGAAAGACACATATGAACAGGAATCTAAACTGGGAGAGGGGAAAGGTTAGTTTTATGCCACTGCCATAAAGGATAGGTGAGTCTCAGTTATGGCCTATTCCAAGGCAATGGGGGGGGGGATTGTTTTCCCCTCTCTCCCTTCCCTAGTCACTAGGGCTGAAGGCATCAAGGATTCCCATAGCTTGTTACTGGATATTGAGTTGAGTACCCTGTTTCCCCGAAAATAAGACCTAACCTGAAAATAAGCCCTAGTATGATTTTTCAGGATGCTCGTAATATAAGCCTACCCCCAAAATAAGCCCCAGTTAAGTGAAACCCTGCCCTCCACCATTGTGCAGCAACCAGAAGAAGATGACATGACTGTTTTTGAATAAATGTAGATTGTTGTACATGAAAAAAATAAAACATCCCCTGAAAATAAGCCCTAATGCATTTTTTGGAGCAAAAATTAATATAAGACCCTGTCTCATTTTCGGGGAAACACGGTAGTTTTGCTTCTAGTAATACTCTCTTCAGCTGACTTGATTGGATGGGATTTGGTCATGACCAGGTCCATCCGTCTTCCCTAACCATCACATTTTGGGGTTGGAAGAATGTGTGTGTGTGTGTATGTGTTTATGAAGCAATGGAAAATATAATAGAGTAGGTGGCACTGTGGAAGCATAGGTACATAGTACTTTGTTTCCCAGGGCATACCTGGAAACCTGTGATAGTGTCCACTTTGAATTCTGAGTAGAGTACGTTTGTGTGTAATGTGGAGCTTACTCTTCCCCAGGATTTTCCATGCAGGGCTCAGAAAGTTGACTTATTTGAACCATGACTCAGAGAATCCCCCAACCTGCCGACTGGACTTCTGTGCAATGTCTGAACAGACCACAGTGAACTTAAGTTCCATTAGCTGGGAGGATTCCAGCTCTCATAGACCTGTTCCCTGCTGGCGAGCTTGCAAAGTTTGCTGTAGACCCAACATGGGGAAAGTTACTTTTATGGACCACAACTTTCACATGACCAATATAGAGGCAACTTGTACGTCTCCAGATGTTGTTGGACAGTGACTCCCAATCAGCATAACCAATGGTGAAGGATGGTGGAGTCCAGCAACATGGGCAGGGCCACACATCATTTACCCCTGATTCGTATCAAGCACCCTCCAGGGGAAGTCAGTTCTCACCAGAGCATGAAATTCCACAGATGTTGGCACTTGTCTCGTCACCATTCTGGCACCAATAACGACTGTTGATTTGGAAGATCCCAAAGTCGGCACTGCCATTAGAGTCGTAGTTAATGGCCTGAGTATTGTAGCTGCTCTCGTGAGCTGCCATGCAAACCCCTAAGGCAGAGAATATGTATTATAAAGCTGGAGGCATGCACAGGTTCCTGGTAGGGGGAAAGGCCTTTGCCACCCATAATACCTTGTGGTGTAAAATCTTACCCTGCCCAGCAAACCAAAGATTAAAGTTGTATGCATCCCTGTGCCATTTTGGGTGGTCTAAGAACTGCATTACAGTACGATGGACAGAGAAGAGATTGGGATATGCAAGATGACAACAGGGGAGTCACAGAGAACTTAGAGAACACAGCAAGATCAGATGTTGCTTCAGCAAAAGCTAAGCCCCACTGGGCTGCTTTCCTACACCTTTCTGGCTTGTCCTCAGAATCCTGACCTGGAGCAGTTGTGGGGAATATGTGGCCCTTCAGATATTGCTGGAGTACAAATCTCATCAGCTCTAGGCAGCACAACTGGAAGTCAACAGCATCTGGAGGGCCCCAACTTGCCCATTCCTGATCTGGAACATGGAAGGGGTTGGCTTCCTCCTCATGAGTAAATGGATGTGATTTTTCAAAAGTCCACCATTTCACAGGAGTTCTCATTCAGTCCTGATCTACAGTAATACAGTAGGACCCCCTTATCCATGAGATTAGTATCCACTAATTCACTTATCTACGATCTGAAAATATTAAAAGAAAAAAACCCAGGAAAAACTATTTTCACATATATTACCAAAACTGACCACTAGAGGGAGCCAGAAGTGTCACATTCAATTTCATCTTGGGCCGCATCAGCATTATGGTTGCCCTCAAAGGGCCAGTTGTATCTGTAAAACTATATAAATGTATCTACTCCTTATCATATTAAATATAATTAAATATAATCCTCCTCATTCGATTATTACTGGTTTTAGTAATAACGTAAGTAATAACTAGCTCTGAAAGTAAACGTCTATGATCAAAATCTAGAAATAATGGCAAGCAGATAAGAACAGGAGTGGGCAATAGCGAGGACTATATTTCCCAAGCTGCTATATGCTGCCCAAGTGGCTGTACTTTCTGACTCTTCGCTGCTTGGAATGCTGGGATTAGAAGTTCCTCTGGGCGGATTCCCAGCATCCTTGCGGAGTACTGTATTATGGGTGACCAAGTAAGCGCCTACATATTGTATACTGCACAGTAACAGGCAACACTGCGAGGGCCACATGAAACAGCTGGGTGGGCCGGATTCAGCCCGTGGACCTTGAGTTTGACACATGTGGTGTAAGTCAGAGGTCATCAACCCCCGGTCCGCGGCCCAGTGCCGGTCCATGGCCTGAGCTTGACTGGGCTGCGGAGACAGACCTCCTGCCCCCCCGCACGCACTCCCCTCCCCACAGCTACACAGTGCTCCCCCACCCCTTCATGCATGTGTCCGAGCGCCCGCGTGAAGGGGTGGGCAGGCGGGCGTACAGGCACTCCTGCACATGTGCAAAGGGGTGGGGGAGTGCTCACGCCAGTGCTGGTGTGCGTGTGCATGCTCCCCCACCGCTTCGCGCATGCGCCCAAGAGAGCACCCACGTGAGCGCAGGGGGGGGGTGCCCCGCCTTCCTCAGAAGCTCAGCCGGTCCGCGGTCCCAAAAAAGTTGGGGACCACTGGTGTAAGTGAAGAATACATAGCATGTTCTCTGGCGACCTCTAGTGGCCAGTTCTGGTAGTGCATATGAAAATATTTCCCCCCCTATTTTATTCCTTTTGTCATGCTATATACTGTATAGCATTCACTATTATCCACAGTTTTGAGTATCCCCAGGGGCTTGGAACCAATCCCCAGTGGATATGGGGGTCCTACTGTACAACACTGTCATGTCATTTATATCCCACCATTCCTTCAAGGAGCTCAGGGCCATGTATATTATCTTCTCATGTTAACTTCCAAATGCTAATGACACTGTTCTCTCATTTTAGCCTCATAAAGATCTCATGTGGTAGGTTAGACTGTGGGTGAGTGACTGGGCAAAGGTCACTCAGTCAGCCTTATGGTGGACGAGGGGCTTGAACTCAAGAGATTCCCAGACTTAATCCAACATTCAAACCCTTTTATCACAGAGACTCCCTGAGGAATGTGAACCACAAAGATGTGGCTCGGGAAATGAGAAGACAGAGAAATAATGTTTCAAACTGAATTCATGCTGAAATTTTGCAAGATTCTACATTGGTAAACAAAGTTTATTCCCACTGTATTCCCCACTCTGGTATTTGAAAATCTCACCTCCAAGAAATTGTGCTTGTCTTCTGTTTGTTTTCTTTTTATATGTTTTATATGATTTATATGGTTTTAATGTTTTTAGCTGTATATTTTATAATGTTTTGTAAGCCGCCCAGAGTAGTGGCATGCTCACTAAATGGGTGGGGTATAAATCTAAATAAATAAATAAATATTATAATAATAATTATGTGCCATCAAGTCATTTCTGACTTTAGATTAGATTAGATTAGGCATCCTTCAGTCTCGAGAGACTATGGTAACGTGCTCTGTATGGAGGGCTTGGAACAGCGTCTAGTGTGGCTGAGAAAGCCAATTCGAGAGTGACAATCCCTTCCACACTGAAGGCAAATACAATGTGTCCCCTGTCCAGCTCCCTGATTTTGCTGCTTTCGGGACTGCCTCTTTGCCTTGGCCTTTCTGACTTATGGCAACCCTTTCAGGTTTTTCCAAGTAGAGAATACTCAGAAGTGTTTTATCATTCCTTTTTTCTCTGGACACTCTGGGACTGTTTTGCCCAAGGCCACACAGGCTGGCTCGGCTTGTAGGAGATACAACGGGGAATCAAACTCCCAACCTCCAGTTCCACAGCCAGATACCTAAACCACTGAGCTATCCAGCCAGCATCCATACACCCCCCCATAAATGGAACTTTTCTTTCCCATTTCTTCAAACATCAAGTGACACCAGCCCATGTGGTATAGTGGTTGGAATAATGGACTGCGACTTGGGAGATATAGCTTCAAATCCCTAAATTAAGAAATTATTTGGCTGACCTTTGACTCTCTCTCTCTCATCCTGACTGACTTCATGGGGTTGTTGTGAAGATACAAATGGAGAGGACAGCTATATAGGCTGCCTTGAGCTTATTGCAAGAAATATAGGCTATAAAGCTCACAACTATGTACATACACAACAAATAAATAATATGTTATGCCCCATCAACTCCACACACTTCTACAGCCCTATAGTGTGACATAAAGCAGCATGTTCCTATTTACCTATAAAAAAGTAGAACATTCCCCTTAATTATGAATTATTACCTGAACAGGTAGGCACAGAAGCTCAAACCCTCCAGAGGTCACACAGAGTCTAGTCTGCTCCCGAAGAGACTGTCAAGAATACACACACACCCCTATATGCTTCCCTAGCCAATACTATTTTGCACCATGTACTTACAGTTAGCCAAGCCGTAGCCAGCATAGCCATCCAATCCCAACTGCTGGAGCTGCTGAGCCAGCTCACAGCGTGTGAAGATCATTCCTTGTCCTGTGGCCAGGACACTGGTGAGGACGAGCAGCAGCCACTGAGCCTTCATCTCTGCAGCTCAAGAAATAAGTCAAGTTGGATGATGAGGACATGGTGGGAGCTGGCTTTTATAAAGGCTCTCTGGCATGCCACAAGGTTGGTATGACTTTGAAGGAATCTTTGAGAAGTGAACCCTTTAGATGGTTATCAGAAATGAATGTGTGTCAACTCAACAGAGATAAGGGATGGAAAGTTCTAGACACCAGGCCCTCAGCAGGCCTATGAGCTTGAACACTAGGTTCTAAGTCAGAAAATGAGAATCTCTATGGCGTTACGGCTGCCTATTCAAAAAGGGCTTCATCTACATTATAATGGTTGCTTGCCATCCTTGTTGGGACAGAAGGGGGCATAGAAGGAGCCTCACCACAGCATGTGAAGACCGTGAATGCATCTGGGCACCCCCTGGACAATGACAGTGTCCAGTCAGCTGAACCTTCCACTCTGGAGGCACCATCGGATCGCTTCCAAAGGAAGAAGAAAGGATACAGAAAGGTAGGCAGAGAAGATTTAAAGAAAGGAGCTCCTCTCAGTACATGCTTGGCCCAGGTGTTTGTCCTCAGTACCTGAACAAGTCCTTTCATATATATTTCTCCTAATATTCAACAAACTAATTCAGTTGCTGCTGTTAAAGACACCTGGAGGTCAAAGCACACATTAATGGAAATGCATATTTTTTGCTGTTATCTTTCCCTCACGGCATGCAATTCCTTCGAGGCACAGTAAGACTTGCAGAGGAAGCTCGTGTTCACCTCATGATAATCAATCATAAAACAAAGCTACTTTGCCAAATGCAGCATGAAACAAGAACAACCAGACATCTTTTATCACCCCTGGGAAATCTGTGTTTGATTATGCGCTGTTTCACCTGGTTTGGGCTAGAGATTCGGCAACTTTCCTCCCTCAACTGCAAATGGCTGTAATATCCAATCCTGATGTTCTTTCTGCCTACTGGTGCTGTAGTGAACTGGGGATGACCTATGGTGGATGCAGATATATGTTAGGACTCCCACTTCTGTTCCTGACTGTTTAACCTGTTGAGATTTTGATGTGAATATGTATTAAATATAAATTTTGTATAGTTAAATGTAAAATGGCTGATTTTACCTGAGTCATTGTACTGATTGTATTCAGGTGTAGTTACCAAAGTTTGAGACTTAATGTTGTACTGCTGTGATACATGATGAAACTTTGTGTAACTGAAAATGAAGTAATGCATTTTCTGATTGGTCCCAGAACTGTACATAAGTCATGTGTAAAGGGGACATTTTATCTCCTGTAAGTCAGATCACTTTTTTCCTATGCTGTGTGTTGTATCATGTAATGTTATGCTGCCAGATGAATGTCTATTCTCTATGTATATATGTAAATAGACTAAGTTGAAATTTTACTCTCTCAGTGTCATAGTGTCTATGAAAACTAATATTTCCTTTCTCTGCTAATGTTATGAGAATACACGTTATAATCAAAATTCTCAACATAACCATGTTAAACCCAGTGTGGAGTAGTGATTAGAGTACCGAGCCAGGAGTTGGGAGATCCAGATCCCAGAGAGTCATAAGGCGCACTGGGTGACCTTGAGCAAGTCTCTCTCTCTCAACCTGACCTCCCTCATAGGATTATTTATCACGAGGATACAGTAGTGAGAGAACAACTAAGTACATTGCTACTTTTAAAGGAGAGATGTGACGTAAACTGAACCAATATATAACACATCTAGAACCTCATAGGACAGGCAAATATCTCCACTGACCTGATGGAGGCTTCATTACCAATATAGCTCCCTTACTGCACCCCATCCTATGCTCCCTGGCACTCTCAGAAGCCATTATGTCCCTTGTTAATTATATCAATGTTAATTATATCTAGGTAAATGATAGAAACTGTCAGAGGCCAAAGGGGTTCAGGATAATGGTGGTGAAAATAAAAACAATTCAAGCCAACGTGATGACCAGCTGCCCAGTTGTGTTTTTAGTTCTGGGGATATAGGTGCAAATGGGGATAGGTGGTAAGAGGGTTATTTATGCATTTATCTGTTCATTTATTGTCTGTTTGTTTCTACTTATATACTGCCTCATAGTGCTAAAGCACTCTCTGGGTGATTTACAACATAACGATGCAAGGAACAACTTGCCCCCAGGAGAGCTGGGTACTCATTTTTACCAACTTTGGAAGGATGAAAGGCTGAGTCAACCAAGAACCAGCTACCTGAATCTGTCGGGATGAAACTCAGGTCATCATGAGAGAGGCTTGACTGCAGTGCTACAGTTTAACTACTGCCCCATAGGGCAAGCTGCAAAGCAGAAGAAGTAAAGTAGTGAGAAGCACAAACCAGAAAAAGTAATATTATCCTATTGTAATGTATTATCATTTCATTTGCTATTTACTTGCCTGTCGGGCATACGATAAGACACACTAGGGAGGGGGAATGGCCAAATATTTGTTTGCAGAAGGCAGGAAATTGAGAGCCTTTGAACTTTTGGACTACATGTTCTTTACTTTAGGGGTGACCCATGTGGTACTTCTTCCCAGTTGGTGCTTGTCACCTTCGATGAGATGTGGATTGTCTGTTTATTTTCTAAGAGCATTTACATGAGCACTTGCCAGCTTTAAACAAGGGCTGCATATTTAAAGCATTCAAAATGACATTGAAACAAAAAGGGAAGGGCAACAATTAAAAACAAAGAATGTCTTCTTAAGCCCTGTTCAAAGCAATGCAAAATGAACATGTATTTACTGCTCAATGTCCACCTAAATACCCTCAGAGAGGGGACCAATTTTAATTTATTTCAGGAACAAATTCCATAACCAGGGTTTTGCTGCAGAAAAAGTTCTGCCTTGAATTCTCACCCGAGAATGCTGAACGCCTGTCATTTAGCATTAGGGATGGGATTTCTGGATTCTTTAGATCACAAACACCAAAGTCCCTGACAAAGACTGTAAGTTTCAGGCAGCTTTATATAGGAGGATGCAGCCTTTCATGTTTCCTTGTTCTAAACTATTTAGTGCTTTCTAGGCAAGAACCAGCATCTTGAACTGAGTGAAGGAATGAATGGGATGAGAATGCACTTGAGGTAAGATTGACAGCATATGCTATTTAAAATGTACTCTAGAAAATACTCTGGTTACTATGTTTTGCATCACATCTAATTCCAAAACAGTCTTCAAGGGTCGCTTTGAGCAGAACATGTGCCAGTAATCTTACCTAGACATGATCAAGGCACATATTGCTGTCTCCTAGCCCACCTTCTCCAGGAACAGGCAGAGTTGCCCATCAAAGCAAAACAAAGCTGTGCCTGGCCACAGCCGCGAAGCACTGCTGGACCTGGAAACACTCTCCAGCTACACCCTCCAGGAGCTGTAGGAGGGCACTTTTATTTTTGCCACCAAGAACTTCTCCCCCCTTCCCAATTTTTCCCAATTTTAAGAATTATGGCCACTAGAGGGCATGGTAGAACATTTTAAATAAATAAATAAAAAAGCTTTTCAAAAGAAAAAAACTTTTCCAGTTGAGCAGGGCAGAGGAGCAGGTGAGGCATTCAAGGGTGCTGGGAATGGGTGTGTAAGGCCCACAAGCTTCTCAAAAGATGCTTACCTGTGCTTAAAGAAAATGTCAGCTCAACCAAAGCTGGCTTTACCCCATCTTGGATAGTGCACACTGAACATCAATATTTCTGCCTTGTCTGGACTGGTGGGTTTCATCTTTTTTTTAGCACACACCCAATCTGTTCACATCCAAAGAACATCTCAGAACATCTATAGCAAGGAAAGTGGGCACCTGTGGGTCCACCACAGTTTTTGGATTGCAGCTTCCAGCATCCCTTGCGATTGGCTGTGTGGGTTGCAGTTCATGAGAGGTGTACGCCAAAAACATCTGGCGGGCCACAATTGCTCACCCCTGCCATGTGTCCTCCTGGCAGTCACTGATACATGTGTGGTCAAGGACGCATACACAGAGGACTTCTGCAGCTTTTTTGCCCAGCCAGCCAAGTTGATCCAATGATCAGATGAGTTACAATTTGTCGATATTGCAATAGTAAGTAGGTAGCAGCTGGAGTGAGCACAGACGTTATGAATATCTCTTTTTGTTTTGAGACAGAGATGGCCTTTTCCTCAATAATTGCTAAACTACACACTACATTAAATACACAGAGTTGCTCTTGGGGATCATTTTATTCTTAGTGTGCTCTTTGGGACCATATATTCTGAAACATGTATTGGCTTGGTTAGGTGTGTGTGTCTCTGATTTGAAACACACTCACTGGCCCAAAATGGTCTTGATCCAACTGGGAGAATGTACGTGTTTACTGGAGTGTAAACATGTGCATTCTTCCATTTGTATCAAGACCCTTATGGGTGGGTGAGTGTGTTTCAGATCACTCCCTGAACCAATATATTTTTCAAACCCCTCTTCTCAGTTCTTAAAAAAAAGAAAAAAAGAAAGAAAAGGGGCTGTTGGTGTCATCTCCCCTTTTGAGTCATAAACATCTGGTATGATTTTGAAACAAAGTTCATTTTAATGTTTGAATGCTAGGTTTCCTGTAGATTATTGCACTTGAGTGGGTTAAAGGACCTTTTTGATTATGCTATTAAGTGGGTGGTGGTTTTGGGTTTTTTGCTAATTTGTACAGTGCACAGAAGAGTGTGAATTCACTAAATGCGTGGTATGTAAATAAAATAAAAATAATAAATACCAGCTGGTTGAGAAGACAGGTTTACACTCCCTCTCCTCTGCACAATGGCCTCAGTCTAGATCAGAGTTTCACCACTTATTTTAATGTAAACAAGAAAGAGAACCTAATCTGTATGATATGTATTTAACCTCTAGAAACCTCCAGATCTATCCTTCAAAACTTTCACTCTCTGCTCTAAGGGACGCTAGGGGACAAATATATTTTGTCTCCTGACTTCCTTATCTAATCTTCTGAACCCTGGGCAATTTGTGAAATGTAAGACCCAGGCTGCATATTATTCCAAGTCCAATAGAAAATATAGCACAGGTTTATTTGTGAAGGTCTTCACCTACATTCTATGATACAGCTTGGCTGGGAGTAAGAAGGACCTTCTTAGCTGGGAAGGGCACCAGGTTGTTTTATGCCTGCATATTTTTGTGGATGAATTTCTCAAATACAGACTTTGATTGCCTAGTGTTATTATTTGACACAGTCTAGCCAGACTTAGTACTTGAAGGCTGCAGTTTTACACATGCTTACATTGAGAGTAATTCTTGTTGAATTCAATAGGACTTACTTTGCAGTGGACATTACAAGATGGCACTCTAGAGATGGTTCCAGGAAACCCTTTGATTCTCCAGCTTCCTCCTCAAACATGAGATTTTGAGGGAGTGGGCATTCCAAAAGACACTGATTTTCCCTTCTAGCCTTCCTAAGTTTTCTGTCTGTACTTCTTCCATCTTCCATCTGTTTTCTTAAGAGGAAAAAAAAGGAAGATATAAAGTCATATTACCAAAGACTGCATTATGGTACCAGCTATGTGAAGGTACTATTTGGGCCACAGTGCTTAGGCCAATGGTTCCCAACCTTGGGTCCCCAGATGTTCTTGGACTAAAACCCCTGAAAGCCTTCACCACTAGCTGTGCTGGCCAGGATTTCTGGAAACTGCAGTCCAAGAACATCTGGGGACCCACGGTTGGGAACCATTGGATTAGACAAATACGGTCACAAATAACTGTACATTGACTTTTGTTTGGTAGCTCTAGGAGCCTCCAGAGCAAAACCCTGCAGGTCTTGTTGATTTAATGAAATGGTCTGAGTTTCTGGTTGATGAGTATGTAACCTTATTGTTTTGGTATAATTTTCAGGTAAAATATTCCTACTCCCCTGTTTGCCTCATGCATCTCCCAAGTTTCCATTAGCCTGATCCTCTGTATACTTACTTCGATAACCAAATCCTACTAAAATCACTGGGCACTTTCTTACTTGTAGGTGTACTTCGGTTTGTAGTCTTTCAAATGTTGAAAGTGATCTTCACTTCCCCTTCTGGGTCATGCAGTCAACTTTTAGTGTCAGACCAGGCATTTATCTCAAGGAAGTGACCCTTTGCGAAAATCTTTTTGATGCTAAACTGAAACTCTAAGGTGATGGTGAGTGGTGGGGAAGGCAGGGGGAGGGGCTCAGTGCTGATGCCCAAGTCAGGGAGGAACTCAACCACGAGCAAGGAAAAAATTCCCAAAGGCTGATGTGAGAATTGGGTCACTGTCAAAAACTGAGTTTTAGTGGTAGAGGGGAGGCATGAAATGGGATCTCGAAGGCTAGTCCCATGCCAGAAGGGTCCTGTGTCCTAATGTACAGAGGACAGTCCTCTGTTTGAAGGACTGGGATGAGAGTTCTGTAATTCTGTAGTTCTAAACCAGTGGTGTGGTCACAGTCCTTGTAATCTCAAAGCATTGTGCCTGGGAAGCAGTTTTTTTCTGACATCAGAACATTTCCCCTTTAACCCATGAAGAAGCCCAGCAGTTTCATGCCATACCTTCCTTCCTTCCTTTCTTCACTTCCAGGTTAGCTTTTGCTTGCCTTAACTACCTTAAATAATTATAAGTTAAACATACTGAAATAGTTTGTAAAATTGTTTTTTAAGAACAGATCTTCATATGGTCTTAACCAGAGTAAGAGGGCAATGCCAGAAGTGGTCCTATAGTAAGCAAAAGGAGCATTTCTGTTTGCTAGTGCCAGAAGAGAGGGCCCAATACTTGTTCCCAGTACTGAAATACTAGAGCTGATCATTCTGGTAGCTTCATACTGCATATCCCTCAGGGGCTCTGAACTTATATACACACACATATATGTGTGTGTTTGTGCAACACACACACACACACACATCTATGTATGTATGTGTGTTGCACAAGCAACACACATATATGTTTGTGCAACACAGAATATATATGTATGCATATATGAATTGTATTCTCAAAGGCTTTCACGGCCAGGATCTGATGGTTGTTGTAGGTTTTTCGGGCTGCTTGGCCGTGTTCTGGAGGTTTTTCTTCCTAATGTTTCACCATTCTCTGTGGCTGGCATCTTCAGAGGACAGAAGTTAGAACTCTGTCTGTGTACTAGTGTAGTGTGTGGGATAGTTGAGTATTTGTAGCTGTGGGATCAGCTTTTTGTCCTTTTCAGGAGATTGGGTGATTATGGTGATCAGGATGTTTTTTGTTATGGGTGTATTGTTGGGATAAGGGGGGAATGATCTGTCACTGTGATTGATGGGTGTCATTAGCTAGTCTTTTGTGTGCAGTGATCACCAGTCCTTGTGGCTGGGTAGAGTTCGTTGACCTTTTGCAGGCTGTATTTTTCAGTGCTGGGAGCCAGGCTCCCTGATCACTATAATCACCCAATCTTCTGAAAAGGACAAAAAGCTGATCCCACAGCTACAAATACTCAACTGTCCCACACGCTACACCAGAACACAGAGTTCTAACTCCTGTCCTCTGAAGATGCCTGCCACAGAGAATAGTGAAACATTAGGAAGAAAAACCTCCAGAACACAGCCAAACAGCCCGAAAAACCTACAACAACCATATATGAATTAATATTTATAATGTGTTTGCTAGGAACAGAATGTGGTATTTTCATAGAATGTGTCTGTAAGTAATCAGAATGTATCTATAGCCAGCCAGACTGCTATAAAAGGCAGCCGTCAGCCAAGAGTCTCTGTGACAGGGCTAAACATGTAGACTAAGATAGGGCTGACACAGGGTCTCATATTAAATGTATCTCAGACAGACAAAATTAAAATAAAGGTATGTAACTGAACTATAATATGTACTAAGGCTAAATAACTAATACAAACATAAGAGTGTAACATAAGAGTTAATTATTTACCAGAGAATGTCATATCAAGCATATCTAACTACTAATATGTTATGTTATATAGTTTGTATATGTTTATAATCAATAAAAGCTATTTCTTGCTTGAACCAAATCACAAGTGATTGTTGAATATACAATTGCTAACACAAACACACAAAAAGGGACAACATAATTTTACTCGATACAGTGTTTTGTTTTAATCTAAAGGTTCCCTGCTGCAATATGCTAATTCTGCTAATTTATAGGTTATAATTTATTTATTATAAGCAAAAGCCAACATTATGCCCCTATAGGGCACCTCAAAGATCTGTATATCCATCCATCTAGGCTACATTGTACCTGCAATCTCATGAGAGTAGAAAAACCCATTTCACAGAGGTTGGAAAAGTAAAAATTTTGGACTACATCTGCCACTCTGGCTGGCAGGCTATCTCTGATAAACAAATTTTCTTGGCTTAAATCTGAAAACAAGTGTGGACAGCAACTTGATTGCACCACTAAAATCTCACAAACAGGCAGGAGTCTTCATCAGGTTGGGCAGAAAGCTTGTTTGTTCACCTTTGTTTTCAGATTGTGTACAAGGATCATTCGAGTTTTTTCTTCTTCTTTTCTTTAGCTAGAATTGTAAACATGGCCATTTTATCCTAACAAAATTCAACGCGATATGTACAGATTCATTAAACTGAGGTCGGGAAAGAGACAATCCACCAAATGAATTAATGCCGGATGCTTTTTAAAAATGTGGTGACTTTTTGAAAGGGGTTGAATATCTTTATTTACCAATATGTAAAAAGAATGCCATTCACAATGTCATTCATAGTTTTATCTGATCCAGACTCATCCATGGGACCTATTGGGTAACTACCTAAGATATGACATTCTTCTTTTACAAAGACATTGATATTTCTCTGGAAACATCAATACCAAGAGCGCAGAGACAGATTACGGCATCTGGAAGCCTTAAACTATGTCAAATTCATGATAACCCATAGCACTACCAAACCGTATTTTATGCTAAGAATTAATATAAAACTTGATTGGGTGGGGATATTTATATCTGAGGCCATAAAATGAGGAGTGGGCAAAATGGGACACTGGAGCTGTCTGCACCTTCCCAGATCTCTCCAGTCCTGCCTTCTTCTGGTAGAAGAGGTGAATAGCCTCCCAGAAGCATCCACGAGTGGTGATTCAGTGGGCTCCAGCACCCAAGTGCATTGCGGCACACCAAAAATAGCAGTCTTTCAAAATCAGAGGTGGACTTCCAAGCCATATCCAGTTTGTTCTCTTGCAGATTTTTTTTTTTTTTTTTTTTTTTTTTGCTTTTTTGGGTGATCTGTTTGGCCCCCAGAGGATTTCATGGGCAGAAAACTGGGCCACAGGCCTACAAAATTGACCGTCCTAGTCCTAAGCTGTAGCTGATTTAAGGTGCACCTAAATCTGACACCACAAGAGAGGATGTCCTTTAGGATTTCACAGGTTATGTTGTCTTGGTTAACTTTGAAACCTGCAGAATTATTGCTGTATCAATCTCATCACCAGTCCCTCACTCCCGCCCAGAGAAGGCACCATCCTGGAGAGCGCAGAGCTGTGTAGACTTGGTACTCAGTAGCACATCTTGGATCGAATGGGTCTGCAGGAATGCTGCTTGGAGCAAAAGGTTCAGAGCTGTAAGGTACATGCATCTGGAGGACAAGGATGAGGGCCAGGGCAGAAGCAGGAAATGTTCTAGAAGTCACATTGCTGTGATGTCATAGGAATCCTGTTTGGTTCCGGAATCCTCATGTGTCCTGAGAGAGTCCACCTCTAATCCCAGAGGGTTCTGGGCACTCATGTTTTTATTCCATGCTTGTTCAATAAGTGGTCCACCACAAGGGTGATAGTATAAGAGCCTGTCTTGATGTACAATATTAAGATGGAGGCCTCATCCACTACTTTGGGATGGACATGTCTTCTGGATTAAAACAGGTATGTGAGGTTCAGTTTGTGAGTTGTACCTGGTCTACAAGTGAAGTAGGTTCTTGTAGTTTCTGCATGTGTTTCTCTCTCTTTCCTTACAAGAAAAGTAGAGTCTGGTACAATATTTCTCAGATGTATGATATGTTTAGGTCCAATTGAGTTCTTCAGCAGCTTCACTTTGACAGCACTCTGAAATGAAAGCAGATAAGACACAATCAAGAAAGTGGGAAATTTTGAATTGCTGTGCCCTACATTTGCCCTTCAAGAAGTGGGGTGAGTGGGAGAGCAGTTGCCACCTTTCTGGATTACGTTGTCAGGATGACTAAAACCAAATCTAGAAGATGTCTCAATATGGTAGCAATTGAGCCTGGAAAACCATGTAGTCAAGACCATTCCCCCTATAAAGTTGATGGCTGCATGGTTTGGATCATATCCTGGAAAGAAAGAGTTAGTAAACCCATGCATGCCAGCTTCTCTGAGTGTTCTTTTAAGTCACGGTGGCAAATTTCCATGGGCTACATTAGACCCCTCTTCCAGAATTAGCCACAGAGGCAGCTGATGATTTTGCTGCTAATCGTTGCCCCAAATCAGCAGCAACTGTGGTTGCCTTTTTATAGTGCTGGAGGATGCCAGAACACTCTCTGGTGCAGTGGCTTCTTCTCTTCTGGAAAGGGAGACAATGCTTGTTTAATTTATCATAGTATAATAATACTTGCTTGCTTTCTGTGCTGCTGCTGATTTTTGGCAGCTTGGTTTAGCAGCAGCAAAGGGAGTGATGGTAACAGGAGCAGTAAAAATAGGATACAGTCTGTTGCTCACACTTCTAAAACACCCTTTATAAGTTGAAGTGAGAAATACAATATTTTGCACTCAACAGCTGTCCTAGCTTTGCTGCCACTTAATCTTACTTGGTTGCCCAGGAACGGAGAAGAGGCCAGAGGCCAAGAAAGATGGGGTGAGACTGTGCTGATATGCCTGTCCAATGTACAGTTTAGCTTGATGATGTCATAATCCATGGCCACTTTGATGGCTGGAGAGTGGAGACCATTGAACTTCCTTGGCAAAATCTGTTCCTGGCCAATACAGCAGCTAAGGGGAAATATCTCGGTCCCTACAGCAGCCAAGGGACAGAGGCTGGGGAAGTTACCCTTTTGGACTACAATTTCCAGAATCCCAGATTTTCAGGTACATAGTCCAAAAAGTAACTTTCCTAACCTCTGTTCCTTGGTTGCTGTAAGTAATGAGACCTCTCCGTTCAGTTGCTGTGTTGGCCAGTGACAGGACGACACCTTTTACCAGCACTTGAGAAGGCCAGAAACTTTTTTCATGGGGATGGCAGGAGATGACAGAATCAATGAATGTTCCTTCCTTCCTTCCTTCCTTCCTTCCTTCCTTCCTTCCTTCCTTCCTTCCTTCCTTCCTTCCTTCCTTCCTTCCTTCCTTCCTTCCTTCCTTCCTTCCTTCCTTCCTTCCTTCCTTCCATTAAAGAAAGTTTTCAAATATTAATTTCTAGACTTTGGTGGACTAGCAGTGAATAATCAGTGAACAGTCAGATAGGAACATGTTCAGTAACCAATGACAACTCACATCAGATCTTCCTCAGTTTTCGAGGAGTGATTTGGGCATAGTATCTTTGTAGTGGTGAAGAGTGTTGCACTGGGACTTGGGAGAGTCAGGGTCCAGTCCTCACTGAGCCATGAAACCAACTGGCCGCCCTTGGGCCAGTCATCCATTCTCTCTCTCTCTCTCTTTCTCTCTCTGTGCATCACCTACTTCAGAGGAATGTTGTTGTGAAGATAAAGGGAGGGGGAGGGGAAAGTATAGCATCGTATGCTGCCTTGAGCTCTCAGTGAAATTAAAATGGGGCATAAGTGCTATCTGTAAATAACCTAACCCTAGCTTGGAATGTGGAAGGACTTTATGATTCTTTCCACTTCCTTCACAGGTCACTTTGGAACCTCCGTCTCCACCTCAGCCATTCCCTGCAGATCCTTCCACTATTCTCCCTGTCCCCTACAACCCTGAATGCTTTTTTAAGGGATGAAATTTCTTTGGCTGCTGCAGTTCTTTCTGTGTCTTGCATCCAGAGTTGCAGGCAAAGTCTATGGACGCTGTGAGCTGGCCCGGGTGTTGAAGGAAGCTGGCTTGGAGGGCTACCGTGGACACACCTTGACTGACTGTGAGTACCACCATGCTTTTATCTGTTACCAGGTGCCCATTTTGTTTGGTGGGCACAATGCAGGTGGAGACAGCTGGGGAATGACAGGCAGAGTGAGGGGCAAAAAGAAATGTTCATGCAGACATGCACACAAGCAAGCAAACATTCACACATGCAGTAGGGGAATATAGGAAGGGCTCTCACCTCCCAATAGCAGGAGAGGCCTGGCTGGGGGTACCCTGAGCTGGGGCAGCACACTGTCTACCCAAACAGAGGCAACTTCATTATCCTTTTACTCTCTCGTCTCCCACCCAGAGTCTGATCCGGTCATCAGTTCATCCATCCAGAGCAGAATTTCTTGTCCCTCATGAGACAGTTACTCAGAGGAGGTCATTGCATGAGTAGAGCCATTTCTGTTTTGCAGTCATGGGCAAGCAGAGGGAGCAAATTTCACAGGAACTATAAGAGCCCCAAAGCTTTCACTGCTTGCAAAAAGAAAAAAAGTGTGTTTCTTCTGTGAAAAGAGATGGGTCTAGGCTAGGGGTGAGGAGCCAGCAGCTCTCCAGATGTTTTTGGACCCCATCATCTGACAGTCTCAGTGAGCACTGTCAATAGTTAGGGAAAGGAGAGAAATACCATGTTCATCTTGGAACACTTGGCACTGCAAGGAGTTTTTGTTCAGTTACATGTGACACCATCTGTCCTGCTGATGGAAATGATTGCCACTTTACCCACTCTCTGAATTTGAACATTCCAGATGTTTATGGACTCAACAGTGCCAACCCACATTACTGATCCTGTCTGAATTCCAAAGTTATACAGGACAAGGATTGGTTTCTATTGGATTGGAGATTACCATAAAAGTAACAAGTGTGTCCAAGGAGGGCTAAGAAAGAATCCTGCCTAAAACCTAAAAGAGATGACGAAACAGGGCTTCAGCGGCCAAGGGCCTGACCTGGTATAAGGCAGCTTCTGATGTTCTTCATATGCTTCTAATATCTGGAGAACAGTGGGTTCCCCATCCTTAGTATAGGCAATGCCACAGTGGAGGCACAGTGCTGGAGTGGTGGAGGTGATTAAGAGCTTATTCATGGCATTTTTTCTGCTGGGAGCAAAGGGCAAGAGGGTCTATATCAGGAATCTGAATGGACCTAAAGCTTAATCTCTCTTGAATGCTGACAATGAGATTGTATCCTCCACCACAAATGATGCAGCGGGTTAGTTTAAAGAAAATGTGGCATACCCAATGCCGTCATCCAATGTAAGAAACAGCTGGGAAGTCCAGGAGGAATAATCAGGATGCTGTCACTGCTGTCCTCTTAGCATAAGATACAGGAGGCAATTGTTGCCTTCTGCCTAATGGTAGGGCCGTCCCTTCTTCTAGTCTGTCCTCCACATGGAACAGAAGCAGAAATGATGACAAAAACCACAATGACAACACAAGGCCCAGTATTCAAATAATGTTGATTTTCATAGTTGGAAATAAACAATATGCCACTTGTAATTCATACTAGCGGTGCAGTGAAATCTTGCTTTCTGTGGGAGCAGGACGGGTGTTAAGCTTCACAGAGGAATCCCGGCTCCTCATCTCTTCCTGTGTTACAGGGCTCTGCATGGCCTTCTATGAAAGCCACTTTGACACATCCCTTGTCCACCACGAATTTGACGGCAGCACCAGCAACGGCATTTTCCAGATCAACAGCCACATTTGGTGTGAGGATTACAAACACTTTCAACCAAACAAGTGCCAAATCCATTGCAGTGGTGAGCTCTGAAGTTGGTTGAATTCAGTTCTGCTTCATGACACTAGCGAGCATTTCATAGAAGTCTATAATAATAATAATAATCTTAGAACTGCAGAGCTCGAAGGGACCCTATGGATGATCAAATCCAGCCCCTGTCAAGGAGGCACAGTGTGGGAATCGAACTTCCAACCTCTGGCTCTGCAGTCAGAGATCTAAACCACTGATCTACCCAGCAGAGAAAAGGGGAAATGGCAGGGAGGGGGGGGGGGGAAGGAAGGCACTGGCTTTTCTGGCAGTTCAAAAATATACGATAGATCTGCCCTTACATGTAGCGTGCAGTAGTAAGAATAACCCACCGTGCCACTGATTTGGATGCATCACTGATAAGGAGAAGGTAAGTGTAACAACCTGTATATGTATCTAGCAGCAAATGTACCTTCACCCCTGGATAGATCAATAAATTATACATAGAGGCAATGGATAACCTCTCATGTCAATGGATGCTTTACACTAGCTTTACAAGAGTTTGATTCACCCTAGCACCTCTTTCATCGCATGCCAGTGGGATGCCTTGGCAACTGATTTGGGGGTTGCTGCTGTACAAGGAATATTTTGATCGTCGGTAATCAGGGCAAAAAGTTTGGGAAGCAGCTGGTTTCCTGATGGAATGGGCGAAGACGGTTCGGAAACTTCAGCTGGTGCAAAACTCTGCAGCCAGACTACTGACTGGGGCAGCTACAGGGAGCCTATAACGCACCTGTTACAAGAACTGCACTGGCTACGAGTCTGTTTCTGGGCCCAATTCAAAGTGCTGGTCATTACTTATAAAGCCCTATACAGCTTGGGTCCAGGCTACCTAAAGGACCATATCTCCCTATATGTGCCTTCTCAGTAATTAAGATCAGCACAGGAGGCCCTCCTCTCGGTCCCATTGCCAGCACAAGCACAGCTGATGGGGACACGGGAGAGGGCCTTCTCTGTGGCAGCTCCCAGGCTATGGAACGCTCTCCCTTGGGAGATCAGGATGGCCCCTTCCCTGTTATCCTTCCGAAAAAAGCTAAAGACCCATCTCTTCAGGCAGGCATTTAACAACTACAACTGAATCCCTGAACCCCTTTTCAGCAGAAATTTAAATCTTTTTTATGTTTTCATGTTTTAAACTTTTAATTGTATTTTAAATCATATATCGTTTAATTTATCTTTTAATATTTATCTTATTGTGTTTTTAAATTGTGTGAATTTTAATGTTGTGAGCCGCTTTGGGTCCCTTGTTGGGAGAAATGCGGCATCATAATCATCATCATCATCATCATCATCATCATCATCATCATCATCATCATCATCATAAAGCTTGGACGATTGGTCAGCAGGAATGACAGGAGAAACAGGTGTATTGTGTGTTGGCTCCCTCCCCCATGCTCTTTTTCCTCTGTCTCCGCAGATCTGTTGACCAGCAGCATCCATGATGACATCGTCTGTGCCATGCGGATCGCGCAAGGACCCAGAGGGCTGGGGGCTTGGTAAAGTGATCTTTAGGGGGCAGGGGTCATTAGGGTAGGCAGAGACATCATCTTAAGACCTTTGGGGTGTTTACTTGAAGGAGCACTATGGCATGCTGGGTAAATCAAGACTCCACAAGGAAATGGGTTAGCAAGGCATGGTGATGACAGCCAGCTTTCTCTCTGGGCTTCTGGAGTTCTGGCAGTCAATGGCATTGTTTATCCAGATATGAGTTATGTTGGTATCCCATTTTGACTCCAAGGACCTAAAAGAAGCTTATGTGGATTCCCAACTTTATCCTCACAAAAACTCTGTGAAGTCTGACAAAATGATTGGCCCAGGGTTCCCCAGGAGGTACAGTGAGTATAGTGAGGACCAGAACCCAGATCTCTGATTCCCAGTCCAAGATTCTGACTCTTACAGGTACATCACGAGGTGGCTGAAATCCTGTTGCTTAGTGTGGTAAGTTGCACTAGAACAGGCCCATTGGAATCAATGGAATTTACAGAGAAGCTGTCTCATTAAATCTCCAATTATTCAGTGAGCCTACTTGAGTGTGACTTACTCTTAGTAACAGGATTTCAGCCAGTGGGTAGAAATCAAAAGGTAAAAAACATCAGTGATATCCAATTATTAAAGAAAGGCAGAACAACAGAGTAGTCTATTCTTATGATATACTTGTGCTTTAAAAAACACACACACCTACAGAGACTTAATGCACAGGATCATTTTCTTAAAAAATGAATTATCTCCTTGCAAAGTCATGCTTGCAACTTCATAGCTAATTTGGTATACTTCCAAATAACAGGTAGACTTGGAAGTCCACATTATTCTGTTAAGATAGAAATCAATTATGCCTGAAGGGTAGCTCATCACTGGGTCTGTTTGCACAAAATTCACCAACATTAGATATACTGATAGTCAAACAAATGCAGTAACAGTTTCTTGATGCTAGTAATAGTATTGAAGTCTTCAGGGAGCCAGTATGTAATATCTGTAATGACAAAAATACAGATTTTACACACACACACACACACACACACACACACACACACACACACACACACACACACATTTTAAGACTGTTATTGGCAAGGAGCCAGAATATATCACTTCTCAGCAGAAGCTGCATGGGTGAATTTGAAGTATTTTTTACTGACTACATGATGCGAAGGCTGAATTGAATTGGTCCAGCCCCCTTTTTTTTACTCCCAAAGTGTTTTTTTAGCCCCTCTTCTGCTGGGGGCTTCTACTTTTTCAAGCTGGAACAATTTGAACGGGCTTTTCCCCCATGCAGTTAGTTGAGATACTTTCTTATAAAAATGGATGTGTGTGTGTGTAGGTGGTGTTTTGATGACATAGGCAGTTGGGGCATGCTGTTTAGGACCAGGGAAACACACTCCTGCCTTCTTTCCTCTCCTCCTATCGTCTTCCAAATTTTAATTTTTTTTAAAAAAAGTTCTTACATATATGAGATTAGTGCTAGATTACCCTATCACCTTGTTGCTGGATCATTGTTATTGTTATTTCCCGTATTTATGCCCCCATCAATTCACTGTCATATCAGCAGAGGCAGGACCAGAGGAAGGAAGGAAGGAAAGAAAGAAAGAAGGAAGGAGGGGCTGTAGCACGTAATACAAATCGCATTGATCCAGTATGAATGATGAACTCCTGAATCAATCCGCATCCCCTATGTGATCACTGACTGCAAATTCAGCTATAATACAGGCTGCAAATCAAATTGCAACAAAGCCAAATTGTTCCAATTCAGCTTTCTGGTGTAGTTGCACCCTTTTAATGATTAGCAACAATGTTAGTGAGGAAAAGCTTGCTGTTTTATCTCTTGTACAAACTGCCACCTGGTGGCTTATCTGAATAATGACTCTAATACAGTTTAATGAATGGGGGAAAAAGTCATGTCCTTGTACATGTGCCAGAGCAAGGGTAAGTAACACCTCTATTAGACCTCTCCAAAAAATAAAAAATAAAAAAAATCACAGACAAATGCTAGTTTTCAGCCCATACAAATGTTCATCATCTGTAAGTGGTGCAGAAAAAAAAATGCCAGAGTTCTCCAAATCATCATAATCATCATTTTAGAATTGCAGAGCTGGAAGGGACCCTATGGATCCTTGAGTGTAGCCTCCCTGTCAAGGAGGCCCAGTGTGGAATCGAACTCCCAACCTCTGGAGATGCCTATACCACTCAGCTATCCAGCAGTCATGGCTAGAGGCCAATGCCAGCTTCAAACTGAGGACTGCAAAGTCAAGCCAGGATTGATGGCTTTAAATTCCACCTCTGGCAGTTTTGATTGAATTCTCTTAAACTGGGAGCCTTCTGTCTGGCAAGTCTGGGACAATTCAGTCAACATTGCCAGAGGTGGAATTGAAAACCTGCACTCCTGGCTTTGACTTTGCAGCCCTCAGTTTGAAGCTGGCATTGGCCTCTAGCCATGATTTTTGGAACTCTTGTATTTTTTCTGCGCCATCCACAGATAAGTAGTGTCGAACATAATGCAGACCCCTACGGGCTGAAAGCTAGCATTTGTTTGTGACTTTTCAGTGATCTAATAGAGGTATCATCCCCTTACCTTTGGATTTAATAGAGTTGTTTTCTACCTTTCCTTATTCTCCATGAATTATTCTGCTAAAGAACATGGAGCATGAGAGCTAGGTCGGGGACAGCAGGAGGACTCCTGGTCTTTGGACTTCTCATATCAAGATGTCTCAATTCCCTCTTCGCTAGTTAGCTTTCAGCTGTCTCTTGGGAATTTATCCCCGAACCAGCTGATCCCATTGTTCCAATGCGAATTCCACTTAATGCCGCTCTTGACTCTCCATGTTGAGTGTACTCAATAGATCATTACATCTTTGAGTCTATGAGGGTATTTTCTGTAGAACCTAAGGGTTGCCTCTGAAGCCTGATTTTATTTCTACTCACAGCCGGCCCTACCGCTAGGTATTAGAGATAGGCTGCCACCTTACAAAGAGACAGTGGGAGGTGACAGCATGCTGTTGGAGGAGAGAGCTGTATGCCTCATGGCTTGCTGTTGTACCTGTTAAACTGGTCTTCTGTGTTCAAATGGGGTGGAGGATGCTGTCCTGTCACCACTGTTGAAGATTTAACTTCAACATGTTGAAGGAACCTTCAAGAGAAAGTGTTCTGGTATTCTTTCAGTTCTGACAGTACATGGGTTAGGATCACAGCTTTGGTTCTTTGCCTCAGGCAATACAGTGCCACGGGTCTGCCCTGATTGTGCTGCAACCCAGTTTTTCTGTTTCTGTGAGTATTGCCCAGCAGAATGTTCAAGTGGATCATGTCCTTTAAATTTGTGTCCCTTGATTATTAAGGCTGACACTTTTTCTTAAACTACTTACCTTCCTACCTACCCACCTACTTCTTAACTTCCTTTCAATTCTGACTTTCTCTTCTCAGGATGAGTTGGAGGGAAAAGTGTGCAGGTCGTAATTCAACTATTTGGCTAGACGACTGTGAGCTATGAGAGGACAAAAAGAAAAGGAACGGCAAAAGAGGCTGGGGATGGGCATGGCACCCTGCAACATGGAGTGTTTCCGGAACTGTTCCTTTCTGGGAACTAGACAGTGCAATGTGGATCACTTCATATCCAGTTCTGGGCTGTCCCTTAGGGTTGAGAAGACCCAAATGTTGTGGTATAAAAATACTTGTTCAGAATTGTGATTAAGAAGCAGTGTATTATTGTATCTCATGTAAGTGTGTGCTGACATTGGTGACCCCTACATGGTTCAAACAGTGTAGTCTACATGATGCTGTGCAGAAGTACAGTAGAAGTGCAGTATCAATTCCAAGCCCACCCATCCCCATGGGTATTGAAAAACAAGCAAGTATCAAATGCTATACAATGCATGTTTTTTTTTGGCTTCCTCTAGTTGCCAGTTCAGGTAAATACACCTGGAAATACATACAAATAGGTATTTCTGGGGTTTATTAATTTAGTATTTTCAGCCAGTGGATACGTGAATCAGCGGATACTGATCCTGTGGATAGGGGGTTCTACTGCATTATAGGGCTTCCTCATTTTGAAGGTCACTGCTGGCAGGTACCCTTCTTTAAAAGGGTAAAACTGTATGGTGTCATGTACAGTTTCAGGAACCTTCAAGAGAATGTGTTCTAATATTCTTTCAGTTCAGACAAGGGCAAGAGTGAGGCCCAACAGGCCTGGCACTGCTTCTGTGTGAACTAAGTGTACACCTGGAAACCTCAGCAATGCTGTGGAGGTCTCCCTCAGAGGTTCCTCAAGCAAGTCTAAGTGTCCGTTTGTCTTCGATGGTAGAATTTTGGAAAACACAGTTTGTGTGCATTTCAGCAGAACTACTGAGGCACTAGTTAGGGATAACTAAAGACTGGGGTGGCCTTATGGGCTAATAAGAAATACCTGAAATTCTTTAAAGTTCAGGAGGGCTAATAACAGAGTCACAAAATAGTACAAGGATATACGTGTCAATACATCATAACTCATACAAGCATTTTTTCCCCACCACTGATAAAAAGCTGAGTTTCTTAGATTAAGTGTTGTTGTTTTTCTCTGGAAGTATTTTGTATGGGGGAACTGTAATCTGAAAGACACAGGCTACAATCCTATACCCATACGAATCCTTATAGACATAATGGGATTTAATAAGTATTTATAGGGCCACGGATGAGGAAAATGTGATTCTTTTTTTTTTTAAATGTCCATCTCTATAAGCTTTAGCTGCAACAAATAAAAACCATTCTGTCAGGCTGAGGCAACCTAGGATTCAGCTTGATTCTGTTAAAAAACACAACCGTTTCTGGCACACAGGCACACAAGTGGTTTATTTATCTGATTTGCATACATGACTCTTGAGTGTATCATGTCTAGCTGCCATTGTTTTATCACTTGTTATCCAATGGAGGTAGGAGGAAGGGAATTTGTGTTGGTCCATGAGGAAAACAGTAACAACATCCATAGCTGGGCAATACTTTATTTGGACCAACTTAAATAGAAATATAACTTAGAAATAGGCAGGCTTTTGAGTTTTCCAGAACTCTTTTTCAGGTGATGAGAACTGCTGGAGATCCTGAAACTTGTCTACTTTTGTAGCATCTTGGTTGGTCTTAATTAGGACTTCTGTTTTGTTCTCAGGTAAACATCTGGTGCACATCACCAGATAGTCTTGGATGCACTCCTTAAAGTGGTGAAGGGGTTTGAGTGTGTCAGTGAAACGTAGAGCAATGCCATCAGGAGGCCAGACTCCTTTACAAGCTTGGACTCCTAGCAGAGTCACCCAAGGCAGAATGGTCACAGCTAAGACACCAGGCTAAGATGCATTCACCCTCTTCAAGGCAGCTATTGGGCTGCAGTGGTAGCTGGAGGTGATACTGGCAGAGGAGGCAACAGCAGTGACACTCAAACTAACTTTTGTTAGTAGTACACAGAAGGTGGCAATAGTTAATCCCTGCTGAACTTTCCTCACCATGAAAACCCTATGATGAAATGATACAAAATAAAACAAGAGATAGTGCTGGAAGATGAGACTTCCAGATTGAAAAGCACTCAATCAGCTACTGGGGAAGAGCAAAAGACAAGTACTAATAGCTCTGTCGCTAATGATGCAACTGGATTAAAGCCTAAAGGACATTTAGTGGCAGATGTGCACAGAAGGAAAAGAAAAGACAGATACTGTACAATACATACAATTGGAACATGGAATGTGAGAAGTATGAATCAAGGGAAACTGGGAAATATAAAGCAAGAAATGGAATGTGTCAACATGGCAGTGCTTGGTATCAATAAACTAAAGTGGGCTGGAATGGGATGTTTTCAGTGAGACAATTACAAAATGTTCTTCTTTGGAAATGACAAATCAACAAGAAATGGAGTGGTTCTAACACTGAGGCAAGATGTAGCACAGGCTGTCAGAGGCTATAATGCATGGTCTGACTGAATAATATCGATAAGACTCCATGGAAAACCTATCAACATAACCATCATTCAAATCTATGCTCCAACTAATGATGCTGAAGAAGATGAAATTGAAAGGTTTTATGCAAGCAACCAAGAGGAAATTGATCACACACCACAATAAGACACCTATAATCATAGGTGATTAGAATGCAAAAGCCGGGAACAAAGCAGAACAAAATGTGTTGCTGAGTAATCCCTTCCAGTGATTGGATTTGATATCACATGGCGTAGTATATTCATTATTATCTATTTTGTGCCATGTGCTGTCAAGTCAGTCCTGACTGCCGATGACCCTAGTAAGTTTTCCTACATATATGAGATACTTTCAAGCATGTAGCAGATATTTATTACTGTATTAACTTTGCTTCTAAGAATTCCACCTTCATTTTTGTAACACTTTGTTAAATACAAACAGAAATGAGCAAATACAAAAAATATTAAATTATGAAAACATACCCCCATTAAGGTTCCCTTTTTAAAAATATTTATATATGTACACTCAGAAGGAAGTGTAGCTATATCAGAAGAGTAAACACCATTTAAAGAACTGGGAGGCAATTCCAATCTGCTACTTTAACCAAATAAAACAAATTTTAAAATATTTAGAATAATTTTTTTGTTTATTTTGAAAAATGGTAGACAGGGCTGTGAACAGAATTTCAGACATGAAAGTTGTGAATCTGTCACTGTGAATAAGAAGAGTTCAGCATTCCAGAGCATCCAGGATGACTTACGAAGCAGAATAGTTGAACAGTGGATTCAGCTAAAAGTCTGGCCAAAGTCTGGTGAAATCTAAGAACTTCTCACTTTTATGTTCAGAGGGTTTTGTGTGAAAATATACTTATTTCACTTTGGAATCCCAACAAGGTATCATGAAGCCCATTTCAGATGCTCCTCAAGAATTTGAGGTGGCTTTACCACTTTACCAGGTTGGGACTTGAACCCAGGTCTCCGGAGACCTAATCTGACAGTCTATCAATTACACTACACTAACAATAATTACATATTAACTCAATTCTGATTTATACCACTCAAGGGTTAGGTTAAGCAACTGATTATCCTCCAAATGTCTTGGATTACAACTTCTATAATCCCTTATCATTGGTGATGCTAATTGGGGAGTATGGGAGTCATAGTCCAATAGATATGGGCAATACAAGGTTGTTTGGCCTTGTCTCCTGAATTTATCCCTAGTTATCTTCCTTCCTGAGATTACATTTATTTGTAATTCAGGAAAGTTAATGCCCAGAGTATAGGAAAAATAGCTTTTTAGGGTGGTAACTCTTTGAATCCCACAGCCAGGGTGGTCACTGGTTGGGGATGCTAGAAGGTGTAGTCCTGAAAAGTAACTTTCCCCATCTCTGCTCATGCAGGTAAAATTTAAGTCTTTAAAGTGCCTCAAGAATGTTTGCTGTTTTTACAGGAATCCTGGGACAGTGTCCAGTATTAACCAAGCTCTTCACAGGTCATGCCAGGGAAGAAGCTGAGGCCGATTCTCTGGAATTTCTAGTTTAAAATGGCTTCCTGGGCTAGGCAAGAAAACACCTCAGAAAGCAGCCTGGCTATGCTAATTCAAAGAATGTTGAGCTAGATGGCGGTTTGCCAATGTTGTCCTTTCAAGGAATCCTTTGAAGGCGGGCAACTCAGCTGAGGGAATCCCTGGACATCTACCAGAGGGGCCCCAGGACTCCCAGGGCACTGAGATGACATAACCTTTCACTCTTCATCATCCTTGTTCCCTCCCAAGGGCAGCAATTGTAGTCCAGCGCTTTTCTGGTCCGAGCACAGGTTGGACTATGCTGCCTTCAGCAGATGGGGAAAGGGAATGAATGGTGTCTCTAGCTATCCTGTGGGAAGAGGAAACGCAGCCCCAAGGATCAGTGTACTCACAGAGGAGTTCCAAGGAGGTGCAGCCCCCTGAATTTAGTCAGCAGAACAAAGAAGATAGAAGGATCAAAAATCTCCCCAGCAAAATGCAGATACTCAGCAGTTCCGTGAAAAATATCCCCCAAGAAATAGCTGCCAAGAGCCAAATTTTATCAGCGGAGCATTGCTTATAAGTTATATTTTGGGACCTAACCCAGAAACATCTAACCAGTATGCCTGGAGTGAGGTTCTGTGTTTGGAGGATTCAGCTTTGGGCAAAACAAGAACACATGCATAATGGGTGCAATAGATACTGAGTCTGAAAAAAGATATTCAGGTCGTATTGCACTGTAAACATAACTCAGTAAATGGGATAGATTCTATTCAGGAAAATGCAATAAACTAACATGTGCAAGAGAAAAGTGGTACGAATATCATATTTGGTAGTAGGTAAGAGAACAGACCCCTTCACGGATTGCTGCCTTATCGTGGTGAAGGGGCTTGAGTAATTCAGAGAAGCTATGGGCTATGCCATGCAGGGACACCCAAGACGGACAGGTCATAGTGGAGAGTTCTGACTAAACGCGATCCACCTGGAGCAGGAACTGGCAAGCCACTCCAGTAACTTTGCCAAGAAAACCCCATGAACAGAAACAAAAGGCTAAAAGATATGACGCTGGAAGATGGGCCCCTCAGGTCGGAAGGCGTCCAACATGCTACTGAGGAAGAGCGGAGGACAAGTACAAGTATCTCCAGAGCTAATGAAGTGGTTGGGCCAAAGCCGAAAGGACGCTCAGCTGTGGACGTGCCTGGAAGTGAAAGGAAAGTCCAATGCTGCAAAGAAGAATACTGCATAGGAACCTGGAATGTACGATCTATGAACCTTGGTAAGTTGGATGTGGTCAAACAGGAGATGGCAAGAATAAACATTGACATCCTGGGCGTCAGTGAACTAAAATGGACGTGAATGGGCGAATTCAATTCAGATGATTACCATATCTACTATTGTGGGCAAGAATCCCGTAGAAGAAATGGAGTAGCCCTCATAGTCAACAAAAGAGTGGGGAAAGCTGTACTGGGATACAATCTCAAAAATGATAGAATGATTTCAATACGAATCCAAGGCAGACCTTTCAACATCACAGTAATCCAAGTTTATGCACCAACCACCGATGCTGAAGAGGCTGAAATTGACCAATTCTATGAAGACCTACAACACCTTCTAGAACTGACACCAAAGAAAGATGTTCTTCTCATTATAGGGGACTGGAATGCTAAAGTAGGGAGTCAAGAGATAAAAGGAACAACAGGTAAATTTGGCCTTGGAGTTCAGAACGAAGCAGGGCAAAGGCTAATAGAGTTCTGTCAAGAGAACAAGCTGGTCATCACAAACACTCTTTTCCAACAACACAAGAGGCGACTCTACACATGGACATCACCAAATGGGCAATACCGAAATCAGATTGATTATATTCTCTGCAGCCAAAGATGGAGAAGCTCTATACAGTCAGCAAAAACAAGACCTGGAGCTGATTGTGGCTCTGACCATCAGCTTCTTATAGGAAAATTCAAGCTTAAACTGAAGAAAGTAGGAAAAACCACTGAGCTAGCCAGGTATAATCTAAACCAAATCCCTTATGAGTACATAGTGGAAGTGAAGAACAGATTTAAGGAACTAGATTTGGTGGACAGAGTGCCTGAAGAACTATGGATGGAGGCTCGTAACATTGTACAGGAGGCAGCAACAAAAACCATCCCGAAGAAAAGGAAATGCAAGAAAGCAAAGTGGCTGTCCAACGAGGCCTTACAAATAGCAGAGAAGAGAAGGGAAACAAAATGCAAGGGAGATAGGGAAAGTTACAGAAAATTGAATGCGGACTTCCAAAGAATAGCAAGGAGAGACAAGAGGGCCTTCTTAAATGAACAATGCAAAGATATAGAGGAAAACAATAGAAAGGGAAAAACCAGAGATCTGTTCAAGAAAATTGGAGCCATTAAAGGAACATTTTGTGCAAAGATGGACATGATAAAGGACAAAAATGGTAGGGACCTTACAGAAGCAGAAGACATCAAGAAGAGGTGGCAAGAATACACAGAGGAATTATACCAGAAAGATCTGGATGTCCTGGACAACCCAGATAGTGTGGTTGCTGACCTTGAGCCAGACATCCTGGAGAGCGAAGTCAAGTGGGCCTTAGAAAGCATGGCTAACAACAAGGCCAGTGGAGGAGATGGCATTCCAGTGGAACTATTTAAAATCTTAAAAGATGATGCTGTTAAGGTGCTACACTCAATATGCCAGCAAGTTTGGAAAACTCAGCAGTGGCCAGAGGATTGGAAAAGATCAGTCTACATCCCAATCCCAAAGAAGGGAAGTGCTAAAGAATGCTCCAACTACCGTACAATTGCACTCATTTCACACGCTAGCAAGGTGATGCTCAAAATCCTACAAGGTAGGCTTCAGCAGTATGTGGACCGAGAACTCCCAGAAGTACAAGCTGGATTTCGAAGGGGCAGAGGAACTAGAGACCAAATTGCTAACATGCACTGGATTATGGAGAAAGCCAGAGAGTTCCAGAAAAACATCTACTTCTGCTTCATTGACTATGCAAAAGCCTTTGACTGTGTGGACCACAGCAAACTATGGCAAGTTCTTAAAGAAATGGGAGTGCCTGACCACCTTATCCATCTCCTGAGAAATCTATATGTGGGACAGGAAGCAACAGTTAGAACTGGATATGGAACAACTGATTGGTTCAAAATTGGGAAAGGAGTACGACAAGGCTGTATATTGTCCCCCTGCTTATTTAACTTATATGCAGAATACATCATGCGAAAGGCTGGACTGGATGAATCCCAAGCCGGAATTAAGATTGTCGGAAGAAATATCAACAACCTCAGATATGCAGATGATACCACTCTGATGGCAGAAAGTGAGGAGGAATTAAAGAACCTCTTAATGAGAGTGAAAGAGGAGAGTGCAAAAAATGGTCTGAAGCTCAACATCAAAAAAACTAAGATCATGGCCACGGGCCCCATCACCTCCTGGCAAATAGAAGGGGAAGATATGGAGGCAGTGACAGAGTTTACCTTCCTGGGCTCAACGATCACTGCAGATGGTGACAGCAGCCACGAAATTAAAAGACGCCTGCTTCTTGGGAGGAAAGCGATGACAAACCTAGACAGCATCTTAAAAAGCAGAGACATCACCTTGCCGACAAAGGTCCGCATAGTCAAAGCTATGGTTTTTCCAGTAGTGATGTATGGAAGTGAGAGCTGGACCATAAAGAAGGCTGACCGCCAAAGAATTGATGCTTTTGAATTGTGGTGCTGGAGGAGACTCTTGAGAGTCCCCTGGACTGCAAGGAGAACAAACCTATCCGTTTTGAAGGAAATCAACCCTGAGTGTTCACTGGAAGGACAGATCCTGAAGCTGAGGCTCCAATACTTTGGCCATCTCATGAGAAGAGAAGACTCCCTGGAAAAGACCCTGATGTTGGGAAAGTGTGAAGGCAAGAGGAGAAGGGGACGACAGAGGATGAGATGGTTGGACAGTGTCATCGAAGCGACCAACATGAATTTGACCCAACTTCGGGAGGCAGTGGAAGACAGGAGGGCCTGGCGTGCTCTGGTCCATGGGGTCACGAAGAGTCGGACATGACTAAACGACTAAACAACAACAAGAGAACAGATTGGTTTCGACAGAACAGTTTTATTGTTTTGAGCTGCAATGTCCAAAGTCAGTATAGCTATGAAGGGAGAAGAGTCCACTTTAAATTTATTGTGCTTATCAATACATCTTCCACGTATAACAAAAGCTAAAAAAAAATTAACAAAGTCTTGTAACAACATTAATACTAATAGATTTATTGTATCATGAGCTTTCATGGATTAAAATCAGTTTCTTGGGTCTTTTAAACATTTTGATGGTGCTTCAATTACAACAAAACGGAACAAAACAGGAGCCTGCAAGACGACGAAAAACATACCTTGAAACCAAGAATTAAAACAAAATACGGGAGCAAAGAATGGAACACCAGCAATCACAGGCAAAGAAGGAAGAAAATCCTGGTCTAGTTGTGGACTTTAATGAAAAGTCAGAGGTGTAGGTTTCAGACTGTACCTCTGGTGGTGTTGATTGGAAAGCCTCTCCCAATTTTATTAGACAAAAGGTTGCCACTCATTCTTGAGGCTGGAACACCAACACCACCAACACCCACATTTTGAAATTTGTTTTTAACAAGAGCCTGGCACAGACATCTGGTCCTGATTTTTCAAACGCTTAATATTTTTTTCTGCATCATCCACAGCTCTGTGGTGCATAGCCTGATGAACCTGTACACTGTCGTAAGCTAGCTGAGGTTTGTAATTTTTACAGTGATGGACTAGGACTCTGGAGAAGAGGGTTTGAATTCTCACTTGGCCATGGAAACTCACTTGGGGTTGTGTGGAATTGGTAAAACCACTCCTTAAATATCTCACTTACCTTGAAAGTCTTATTAGGGTGGCTATAAGTTGGTTCAGACTCAACAGCACAGCACAGAACACACACACACATACTTTTCAGCACCCTCTACCTAGAACTGACTTAACAGCACACATTAATAAAAGTATTCCCCCTACCCCACCCGGCTTTGGATATTTGGGTGTATCCTCTTTGAAATGCATCAGGTTGGAAACAATTGTCATTTAAAAGATTTCACTCAGGCCTGGCAGTGTAAGCAAAGATCCTTGTTTAAATGAAATGTCCATTCTTGTCAGGGAAATAAATGGTAATGAAGAACCCCTACAAAATTTCTCAAAGGATAGCATTGTATCAATATGCTTGCCAAATATGTAGAAAGCGACATTGGAGATATCAAATTTATTTTAGTGTGGCACTTACTTCCTGTTTGGATGGGCCCATCTGTCCAAATCCAAAGCAGTCTTAGCAGTTACACAAAATCTTGTCCCATTTGCGTTAACTAGGCAGCAAAACAGGGATCAACATGGCTAACTTTTAGTGCTTGGTACTCCCAGCTGCCCATTACCAAGTTATTGGGCTAAAAAGCACGGCTTATTCACACAGAGCAGCCTTCCCCAACCTTCTTACACAGAACAGTTGGGATGGCAACAGGCTGGGAAGGAATGCTTTGTGTCGTTTTAAAATCCAGATGGCAAACAGGAGACGGTAGCCACCACACCTATATAGGAACATGACCTCTTGGTCATCTATCTGCCCAAATTCAAGGTGGAACCAATGTGGTGAAATAGCTTGGATTAAGAGGATACTGGCTCCCAGTTTTGAGAAGGTAAAACTGTGCTAGTTCAGAGATTCAGGAACCTCAGAGTAAAGGTTATAGGTAAAAGCAAAAGAAAAAGAAAAAGTAAAAAAGGACTTGAAGACTAATTTTTATTTTTTTCATGTAGTCTTCATTGACAAGTCCGCTTCATGATGGAAGTTAAGTCTTTTGAGGTGCTTTTGACTTCTTAGCTTTTCATTTCTATTTTGCTTTTACCAATAATGCTTGCAGACCAACACAGCTACCCCTTCTACAACTAGAAGGGGAGAGCAAACTTGGCCTTCCACTGGTTTTTGCCAGTGTTCCCACTTCTGACCTACTGAGCAGCTTTTGCCCCTCCCCTCCTGGTTGCTTTGGACTTCCTGCTCATGGAACCTCAAGCCAGCATGGCTTGCCATGATGCATCTTAACTCTGGAACTCTGCACAATTTTTAAATTTTAAACGGTTATGTTAACATAGTAATTTATTTCTTACATGTTGTGTTTTGTAGGTTTGCAATTCTTTATAATTTAAAGAGTTGTATTACCAATGATTAGGGGTAAAATCTGGGCAGTGCTTTGCTTTTCCCTTTGCAAATGTTTCTGGAACAGCAACTTATTTCTCTTGTGTATGGGGAAAAAAAAGGACAAAACGGATCTCAAGTTTATAGCACTTTTATTTACTTTCCAACAGCAACAGATTGTGAAAGATTTATGCAAACAAATGTCACACAATAGTTTACTACTTCATTTTTACAGGTATACATCATTGAGTACTGTACTAGGGAAGGTGGCAATGGAGGATTGACTGCAGAGAACAGAAGGGTATAGGCAGTGGAATAAAAACATTAAGCATTCATGAAGACATAAGAGGAATCCCAGAAGCTGCTTTTAAAGGATGTTGGTGCTGGGAAAAGACCAGCATGACTTTTTTTGATAGTATAAAATTATATACATACTTTCCAAGGGAGGCAATTCAACATGTATTCACTTTTGGCTACTATTCTGAGAGATTTCAATTGACCAACATTTTTATTAATGCACATGCTACCATATACTGACAAAGGCCTGCTACAAAGCCTTTTAAAACAACAGGATTTGAAAATGTAAATGAAATCTGTGCATACTGTTTTGAAAAAAAACAAAACACAAAACAAGCTACCTGATGTATGTCTGTCTGAGAAACACAGGATGAGATTCCTGGTCGGGAAATACCCAAACAATGTAGCACTTACCAATGCGCCCATATAACAGTAGAGTGCTAATGTTTGGGCATTGTCCAGCCAGAAAGACTGTGATGGAGGAATATTTGTGTTTGCAGACCCACCTAGAAGCCACTTCATCACAGAGCACTTGGGAGCATCAATGACCCAGAAGTGCTCAGGGTGAAGTCACTTCTAGAATGAATGGGCATTTGGTGCAGGTAATGAAAAAGGAAGCTTGCAAAGGGGAAATGGAAACCACAAGTTACAAATTCCTGGATTGATTCTCCAGGCCCAGGAGCAAACCTGAGCCAGAACATCACCCAAACAATGAAGCACTTTCCCGTTTAGTTGCACAACAGAAAGTGCCAGTGTCTGGGCAATGCTCAGCCAGGCGGGGGAGCGGCTTCATGATCCATGTCGCATTTGGAAGCAACCTGGGGGCAAACCCCATCGTTTTCTTGGAAAGCACCACCAATTACCAGAACACAGAAGATCCTCCAAGCAGAAAGGTTTGGGCAGATTGATGGTTTCGTTTCCAAGTAATTAGCTTTGATTGTTGTTAACAGGATCTAAAAAAAGAAAGAGAACATTTGAGAGCATACATTTCTCATGACCATTATATTCCAAGATGCATTTCCTACATTTGGGATCATACATTTCCAATAACCATTTCAAAATAAGGTACAGGCTTACAACAAGCTGAAGACTCCCCCCACCCCCAGGTCCCGGTTTCAGTCAGGACCCCCCACCCCAGGAAGACATCTTCTTGGCGTTGGTCGTTCAGCCAGGCCTGAACCTCACACAAACAATATAGCACTTAATTGACTCCACTAGAACAAGCAAGTGCCAGCGTCTGTGTGTGGTTCTCAAGGCCCCTTTTTCCATTTTGGAAACCTGTGCTGCAAATGGAAACTTTGTTAAATTCCGTCCTAAAAATAAAAACACCCAGGACTTTGCTACACCAGGGAAACCCAACTCCAATGCTCTATATACGGTTATATAAAGCGTGATCTGGTTTACCCGGTGTAGTGAAAGAGGTTAGAGCAGAAATCGTAGCTACCTACGATTGCTAGGCATGTTGAACATCAACCCCCCGGCATTCAAATGAGCGTCCTCAAGTGCGTTTAGGATTGCTGGGGAAAGGCCACCTTCCATACCACATACTGAAGACCTAAGAGTACGTTGTGGAGTGGAATACTATCGTGAATTTGACCCGGGATTCCCGATCCGGCCAGTAAGGTAAGGTTTTGAGCCTATGGCAGCGGCGGGGGGGGGGATCCATTTTTAACTAAACCATTCCCAACTCACTAAATTCAGAAAGCTGCCACGGGATCAACAAAGGTTGCCTGAAGGAAGGAGTCAGGTTTGAAATGCGTGCGCACTCGATGCCCAATGGGAACGATGAAACGCACACGAGACTTGGGGCTCTGGAAAGTTACGGGGAAGGTCGCCACCAGCATTAACTCTGCCACTAGAGGCGCTGCGTCAACTTTAAAAACCGGCTCACGCGGCGCCCCCTAGTGCTTGTCCGGGGAAGAGACAGCGAGCAGCTCTCCGCGTACCTGGCCAGGAGGAAGAGCTTTTCAGAAAATTGGGGAGAACCGAGAAGCGCCTTGTCCTCTTACTGGGCAGATCTCCGAAGGGCACCTCCCGCCTTCCCCAACTAGGAGACGACACCTGACCAAGACGTTGCCAATACAAGGAAGCACTTTCTCAAATGTTTAAAATCACAAGGCAGTGCCATCGTATTGGCAGCCTCAAGGCAGCGGGAAAGACTTCGACGAGATCTCCCCCTTCCCAACAATGAGATGCCACCCCGGAGCAGCTGTAGCCCCCCCCAAGTGCAGATTCCCCCGAGAGACCACCCAGAACAGGACCCAGCCGCCCAGGGGAGCTTGGGTTACCCCTGCAGGGGAGACCCTTGCTCCGCTCGCCCATCCTCACATTCCTCCTTAAGAGCTTAAATGCTGGTCCTGAAGCCAACCCAGCCACGTGTTCGCCCCTTACTCTAAGCAGCACCACACTCCATCGGTGCTTCCTCCAAAATTGGGTGTCCCCAGCCCCAAAAACGACCTCATTAGGCCGCACGATCCCTCCTGGCCTCTCAGACCTCCATCCCCCGCAGGAAAGCTTTGGCTCTCGAAGGCATTTTTAAAAACCTAGCCACAAACCAGCATCAGTTTCCCCTCTCCGCTCGTCTCAAAGTTTAGGGGCGAGATCCTGAGGACCGCAAGTTCCCTTCATGAACGAAAAGGCCCTTTCCTTCCCGCAAGTGTCACTCTCGATTTACCCCCGTCTAATTCCCCACGAGAAAAAAAACCTCTCCGGGGTACCCATTTCTGCCGTTGCTCTCCAGGCAGGTCCCATAAATACTTGTGGAAGGTCAGGAGATAGGCAACCTGGAAGGTCTCGCATGCCTGGGGGAAGTCGGGAGGTTTCCAAAGCGCCTTCTCCGCCCAAGACCGCTCCTACAAGCCCCGCAAGGCAAGGCCAGGACCTTCTTAAGAATCCCAAGAATTTAAAACCCCAGGGGATGATCTAGAGTTGTTCCACGTGGCCCTCCACCATGCAACCCAACCTTGTCCACCAGCATAGTCTTCCCAAGCCATTATCAGGTTTCCTTGGAAGGAGAAAGCCTCTCTTCCCTCGCCCTCCCCTCCTTTCTCCCCGCTTACCAGTTGCTGCGAGTCCCCTGGTGGTCGCTCCTACCCTCTCTTCCTCCTGGTGTCCAGAGGATGTGCGGTCCCCATGGTGGGCCACGCTTTATAAAGCCTGTGGCCTCTGGGGTGTCATTGGCTCCCTTCTTCCCTCCATTGGTTTGCTTCCTCCAATCAAGTTCAAGAACGGTAGCCCCTTCCCCACCCACCTTTCGCCTCCACTCCCCCACTTCAGACTGATCAAGGAGTGGGTAGGTGGGGAAGGTAAAACAATCAGGAGTTGATGGAGGGCTGATAACTCAATCCTTTTGCTAAGAGACAATGGGCCAAGCACCCCTCCCAGCCAGGAAGGTGGCTGATAGAAAGGAACTTTAGGCATGTAAATGCCCGCCCATTCTATTCTAATAGTCCATCTTTCTTTACCCCTGATGGGCGAGAAATCCCTTTGTTTCAGAGACATTTTAGGTGGCCAGGAGGGCAAATCCAATTATATTCCTTATCAGTTGAAAATCCCAGACAAAAGTTTTTTCAAACAAGTCTGGCTTCTCCAGGGCTGTGTGAGAGACAATTCAAATAGGAGATAATAATTCAAATAGAGGGACTCCTTTTTAAAAGAAAAAGGTTGGACCAAGAAGCTTTTGAAACTTGAAGCTTCTGCATGCAAAACTGTTTTCCAGTAGGCCCATATGTGTATATTTCTTGTATTGCTGGTGTATTTTATTTTACTTTCTTATATTTTCAGCAAAAATGTTGGTGGTGTATTTTATGATACTTTCTCAGATTTTCAGCAAAAAAATGTTTTCCCTTCTGCAGGACCACTTTGAAAATACAGTAGTTATATTTTGAAAGGGACAGCACTGTACAAATGTAGCAATCTATAAGTGAAACGGGGGTTTCTATGTAGCAGTTTTCAACAAGATAGCCATGTTAACCTGATTCCGCATTATTATTATTATTATTATTTTTACCCCATCTTTCTCTTAAAAGGAGACCCAAGGAGGATTACATCATTAAAAACACAATATTAAAAGCTAAAAAGAGTAAATTATTCAAATATAAATTAAAACAACAACAGAGTTGTGATATTTTAAAGACTAACAGATTATTTTCTGCCTGGGTTGTTGGGGATTACAATCCATCTTTTTTTTTGGTTTCTCTCTCTCTCTCTCTCTCTCTCTGTTTGCTATACATGTATCAATATAGTATTCATTTCACTGGCTACATGGTATATCCAAGGAAACAAGTTTTCTGTTTGTAGGAACAGAATCCATAAAATTTGTGATAGTTTTTAAGGCACTGCAAGAGAGGCAAATAGACATTTCTGTAGAACTGAGTAAAGAATCTATGCAAAGTTCCCTGTTCTTTGACAAACTGATAATTCATAGGAATATAAAACAGTTAAGAAACATCATGTAGGAACATTGGACAAAAATGGTTTTAGATGTTCTGGAGAAATAATCTTCATTTGTATGTGATTATGAAATAATCTTCATTTGTTTACAAGACCTGTTTACACCAGGAATTCATAAAAATTGATACAACAAAAACAACCTAAGATACTAGCACAAAACAGCTTTTCTCAAGGATAACATCACCAAAGCGTAGTAAGGACTGGGGGGGACTCTCCTTCCAAAGTTGTGTTTGTGTGTGTGACACACATATGTAAATACTGAATAGAATACTGGCTACCATATGATTGAAGCTCAAGGTCACCTAAAGAGAGTTATGGCTCAGTGGATAGATTTGAAGCTGGATCCCCCCTTCCACCCCAGTTGTAGCTCTGCGGGCTTAACACTATGTCAACGGGCCATGATGACGACACTGGCTGGCTTAATCTTAGAACTGCAGAGCTGGAAGGAACCCTCTGGATCATGAGAGTCCAGCTCATATCAAGGAGGTACAGTGGGGAATCGAACTCCCAACCTCTGGCTTTACAGCCAAATACCTAAACCACTGAGCTACCGTGTTTCCCCGAAAATAAGACAGGGTCTTATATTAATTTTTGCTCCAAAAAACACATTAGGGCTTATTTTCAGGGGATGTTTTATTTTTTTTCATGTACAACAATCTACATTTATTCAAATACAATCATGCCATCTTCTTCTGGTTGCTGCACAATGGTGGAGGGTGGGGTTTCACTTAACTAGGGCTTATTTTTGGGGTAGGGCTTATATTACGAGGATCCTGAAAAATCATACTAGGGCTTATTTTCAGGTTAGGTCTTATTTTTGGGGAAACAGGGTATCCAGCAGTTTCCTGAAGGCCAAGATTTGAATAGGCACAGATTCAGGAGAATTCAAAAAGGGAAAAGAAAAGAAAGGGCTTCTTCGTACAGTGAATGCATAATTATTGGATTTGCTACCACAAAATGGCGGCAAGGCTTTCGTGTATGTAGAACTCTTCAGATGTTTTAGACCATAACTCTAATCAACCCCAGGCACCCTGTCCAATGGTTAGGGATCATAGGAGCCCTCTGGAACATCAAAAGGACACAGCTTGTTGGAGGAAGCCTCATGTAATGCTTTTACAAGAGAGTTAAAACTCTTACAAAGGGAGTAGACAAATTCATGGATGGTGAGAAATTTGCTCTAGACACAACATTCACACAAAAGGGGGAAAGTTACATTTGTGGGAGAAGAGTGCCTCTGGGTTTGTGTAGAGTGCTTTTGTCTAACCCCCCCCCCCCGACAGTTTCCACATATCAGAGAAGAGGTGTCTAGGGATTTTTCAAGACCAGGGTCTTTGTGCATTCCAGATGAAAAAGTGGTCAGTCTATCTACACAACAAACTCTTGGCTGGATGGCTATGGAGGTCTTTGAGAGTTGTCAGCAATGAAGGGTATAAACACCTA